>LR738554.1:24540500-25211000 GCA_902685375.1 Neostethus bicornis | reverse complement strand
CAAAGAGCAATACGCTCCCCCCTTGTGATGTTTAGTGTTACAATGTTTCTAAAACTTTAGAAACATAGTTACAATGGATCAAAATACAAAGTACATAAAATCTATTTTTTTTCTAAATCCAGTCATCTGGTTTGTCTCTACAAACAAGGAAATGAATCATATGACAGCGTGCGTGATAAATGGTTCACATGATACAATCCAATGGTAAATTTCTAAGGAAGTGTGAAATGCAAGTCAGACAGAGAAAAGAAATGGGAATAAAAAATGTTCTAAAGGTCTGCTTTAATCAAGAAAAGAATCAAGAAAACCTTGATTGGTCCCACAATGGGGAAAATTAAGACTAAGATTGTTCTTGTCATTTTTTTTCTCTTTTCATTATTTCCATTCAGGGGGGTCGCCACAGCAAGTCAGTTTCTTCCATCTAACCCTATCTCCTGCATCTTCTTCGGTCACACCAACTATCTTCATGTCTTCCTTCATTGTATCCATGAACCTCCTCTTTGGTCTTCCTCTAGGCCTCTTTCCTGGTGGTTCCAAATCCAGCATTCTTCTTCTGATGTACTCTCTCTCTCTCCTCTGCACATGTCCAAACCATCTCAGTCTGGTCTCTCTGACTTTATCTCCAAAACCTCTAACATGTGCTGTTCCTCTGATCCTGTCCATCCTGGTCACTCCCAGAGAGATCCTCAGCATCTTCAGCTCTGCTACCTCCATCTCTGTTTCCTGTCTTTTCCTCAGTGCCACTGTCTCTGACCAATCAGCATGGCCGGTCTCGCTACGGTTTTGTACAGTTTCATTTTCATTTTAGCTGACACTCTTCTGTCACACATCACACCTGATACTTTCCTCCACCCGTTCCATCCTGCATGCACACGCTTCTTCACCTCTTTTCCACACTCTCATTGCTCTGGACTGTTGATCCTAAGTACTTTAAATCTTCCACCTTCTTTATTTCTTCTCCCTGTAACCTCACTTTTCCATTTGGATCCCTCTCATTCACACACATGTACTCTGTTTTTCCACCTCCCTAGCTTTTCCTCCACCTCTTCCCTCCTCTCAATACACATTACAATGTCATCTAATTCTTGTTATTATCAAGAGAAATCTAACACTCAAAGATCAAAGATGGTGAGTTGTTTTGTCTGCAAACAGCTCATCTGGTTTGTTTAAAACCCACACATTTTTTGTCCAATTTAAAAGCAGAACATTTACAACCCAAACTGTTTACTGGTATATAAATATAGAAACTCCATTTACATGAACAAGGTCACATAAATACAGTTTCATTTGATAGTTTAATGATACACAGGAACAAAGACCAAACACGTGAGTGGAAACATCGTTTAACTGTATTTACATTCTCGTCATGATGGAGTGATGACTCAGCAGTTACACAGACAGATCTTGCATCGATTTGGACAGATTTTATTATCTAGATTTAAATCTCTGTCGGTAAAATGACTCGATTAAGTCTGCTGTCACTTACTTACAAATTTTTTTTGCACTAGTTTTTGTAAAGATAAATAACCAATCAGACATTGTGAAACAAACTCAGAATATTGACTCAGAAATCATTAAAAGGGGTTTTTACAAAATGTAAAAATAGGTTTGCATTGCAAATAATCATTTTAATAACATTCTGTTGTCCTAATTTCTCATTTTTTGTGATCTTGCTACAATTGAATTTCTATAAGAATTCGATTCAGATTTTTTGAGTAATGACAGACGTAATAAAATGCTAGAAAAATTATAAAATGTTGGGAATCATTTGTGCTACGTTTGTGCTGTAAAACTTTTCGTTTGTGCCATTTTAGTTTATTTATATTGTAGGAAAACGATTTGGACGATGACGTAATCAAAGATGGCGACGTCCGGAAGTAAATAAAGGTCTGGATGACGTCATCGTCCAAATCGTTTTTCTTAAAATTTAAATAAACTAAAATGGCACAAACAAAATTTTTTACAGCACATAACAGCAAAAAAACATAGCACAAACGATTGACACCATTTTTAAGAGTTTTCTCGCATTTTTAGGCGGGAAGGGGGGCGGGGCTGTATGACGTCATCGTCCAATTTTATTTCTTTAAATTAAAGAAAAGTAAAGCAGCACAAACAAATATTTTTACAACACAAAACAGCACAAACGTAGCACAAACGATTGACACCATTTTTAAGAGTTTTCTCGCATTTTTAAGCAATGTGAAGGGCTGGATGACCGCAGATTGACCTGTAAAAGAATCGTAAATATCTACAAAAATAAAACAGCACAAACGATTGACATATTTTTTGTAAACTTTTGTTAAAATTTTTTTTTAAGGGGGGCCAACTTCACGGAGCTTGAGACAAGCCTGGGCTTCCCGTCTGAGGCTGTTGCCGCCGCAACCCGACCCCGGATGAGCGGAAGACAACTGAACGTGAGGTTACAGGGAGAAGAGATAAAGAAGGTGGAAGATTTTAAGAATCTAGGATCAACAGTCCAGCACTATGGAGGGTGTGGAAAAGAGGTGAAGAAGCGTGTGCAGGCAGGCTGGAACGGGTGGAGAAAAGTATCAGGTGTGATGTGTGATAGAAGAGTTTCAGATAAGATGAAAGGACAAGTGTACAAAACCCTGGTGAGAGCGGCCATGCTGATTGGTCTAGAGACAGTGGCACTGAGGAAAAGACAGTGTCTGACCAGGATCAGCCGCGGATGACTGATGATTCCAAACAGCTGTGCTTTGGGCCATCTATTTAAGCTGAATCACCCCGGAGTTCCTGGTCAGGTCTTACAATCCTTCCCAGCCAGGTCTCCCTGGTTGCCTGACCATGAATCACATTACTGCAATAACTGTTTATCATGCCACTGACACTTTGTCTTTGTTTCTCAGTAATTCTGGACTACCAACAACTAAATAAACCATGTTTTACTGTCTGCAACTGGGTCCTCCTCTTTCCACGTGCACTCTGCCTCATGACAGACAGGAAACAGAGATGGAGGTAGCAGAGTTGAAGATGCTGAGGCTCTCCCTGGGAGTGACCAGGATGGACAGGATCAGAGGAACAGCACATGTTAGAGGTTTTGGAGATAAAGTCCAAGAGGCCAGACTGAGATGGTTTGGACATGTACAGAGAAGAGAGACCGAGTACATCGGCAGAAGGATGCTGGATTTGGAACCACCAGGAAAGAGGACTAGAGGAAGACCAAAGAGGAGGTTCATGGATACAGTGAAAGAAGACATGAAGATAGTTGGTGTGACCGAAGGGGATTCAGGAGATAGGGTTAGATGGAAGAACCTCCCTTGCTGTGGCGCCCCCTGAAGGGAAATACTGAAAGATTAAGAAGAAGATATTATATAACAGCAGTTTGAGTCTCACAGTGTTTATCTCTGTATCAGATGCACTAAATCAAACCCTTTGTAAGGTTTTTTTTTATCATCACCACCACTCTAATAATAAATTCTGTTTTACCCCCTGCTTGATTTAAACTAGTATTACTTCATCTTTACTTGGAGACTTTCCATCTGTAATAAAACCCTCTTTGTTCAGCCGGCTGATCACTATCATGTGATTGAATTGGATGATTTAAATCACATGGAAGCCACGCTGGTTTTTTGCTTGTTTGGATTATATTTTCAGAGTTTCTCATCTGTGAATAGACGATGTGTGTCAGTTATTGCGTCATCAGTCAAACACAGTTCATAACTTGTCGTATTTAGCTTTCTTATCTGATGAAGGGATCTGTTCGTAAATCTTTAAGGAAGGGAACCAAAGTTATGACGACTTATGTTTTGACATCCATGTTCTGATGACAGCAAGAGATCAACTTTGTGGATGATGCAAAGCATTGTGGTTTTAAAAAGTCTAGAACGTCTTTTGAATTTATTGCTTTCATTTCTTCTTGTTTTGGCATTTCCCGTCAGGGGCGCCTCAGCGAGTCAGTTTCTTCCATCTAACCCTATCTTCTGCATCTTCTTCGGTCACACCAACTATCTTCATGTCTTCCTTCACTGTATCCATGAACCTCGTCTTTGGTCTTCCTCTAGGCCTCTTTCCGTGTGGTTCCAAACCCAGCATCCTTCTTCCGATGTACTCTCTCTCTCTCCTCTGCACATGTCCAAACCATCTTAGTCTGGCCTCTCTGACTTTATCTCCAAAACCTCTAAAATATGCTGTGCCTCTAATAATGTCCATCCTGGTCACTCCCAGAGAGATCCTCAGCATCTTCATCTCTGCTACCTCCATCTTTGCTTTTTGTCTTTTCCTCAATACCACTGTCTCTAGACCAATCAGCATGGCTGGTCTCTGCACGGTTTTTCATTTTAGCCAAAACTCTTCTATCACACATGTCATCTGATACTCTTCTCCACCCATTCCATCCTGCCTGCACATGCTTCTTCACCTCTTTTTTACACTCTCCGTTGCTCTGGACTGTTGATCCGAAGTACTTAAAGTCTTCCACCTTCTTTATCTCTTCTCCCTGTAACCTCACTTTTCCATTTGGATCCCTCTCATTCACACACATGTACTTTGTTTTACTCTGACTAATCTTCATTCCTCTTCTTTCTAGTGCAAGTTTATTGCTTTAATTTGTTCTTTTAAAAGTTTTGCTATCTTTGTGTTTTTGTGCACGGACACCATCATAACGAGAGCTAAAGAGGATGTGGTGAAGCAGTTACATTTCCTCTCTGACTTTTTAAAAACTTTTCAGAGCAACACTTAATGTTTTCTCACTGATAAACTTCATTTTTTATTATTATTTTTATCTTAAAATTTGGTTGCACATTTCATTTCTTTTTTAAACTAAGTACAAAACTCAAAATATTCAACGTTTCTTTGAAAAGAAGACTTAGGGGAAGAAATGAGACATCATGGTCAGACAAATAATCTGAATCATTTTAGTAATACTATTACTGTAAATATTTAAAAACGATACATTTATGATAAAGCATATCATCGTATGACATCAGCATTTAAAATCTAAAAAAACTGATTACTAATCTTTCATTTCAATCTTTTGAACAACCAAAATGAGATTTTTTTGTTCTTTTAAAGCAGCGCTCCCAAATGATATTGGTTAATTTGTTATGTTTATGATCAGTGAAGGTCTCTCTTCACAACCTTAACCGAGTAGATTTACAGCTTATTTTTTAATATTTAGACAATTTTCACAAGTATGGCAAATACATAAAGTCTGATATCTTCCATAATGCTGGTTCACTTCTGTTCCACCAAGTAGCTGTTCCACCTGCATCCCACCCAACTCGACACCACCTAACAGATATTCCATTTGGAGCTCTCTCGGACTGTTAGGAGTGCCATCGGACACAGCGTAAATCTTGAGTGCATGTATGACACAGCGTAAATCTTTTTTTTAATTATTATTATTTTTTATTTTTACATACTCTATTCACGCCTCACCGGGGGAAATTTGTGTGCTGCACTACTACACCGCAGCAGGCTGCCCACGACGGCACCAATGGTGGGAGAAACGGGGGGTTAGGTGTCTTCTCCAAGGACCCTAGACGTGCTCTCTGTGGGACGCAAACCTGCAATTTTCCGGTTTGCGCGCGAAGGCTCTAACCACTGAGCTGCCGTCTCATCAGAAAATCACCAGCGTCGCTGTAAAGGGGAAAATTCCACTGAGCTCATGTCCAGCTTTCCTTGCGGAAGACACCTGACCCCCCGTTTCTCCCACCATTGGCGCCGTCATGGCAGCCCGCAACGGTGTAATACAGCACAGAAATTTTTAAATATATATATTGGCTACCAATGAATCTTTTTCCATCTTTGGATTATTAACCTAATCCAATTAGTTATTTATTTGTTATTTCTTGACCTAATATAAAAGGGCTGAATTTTTTGCAAAGGCCTGCAAAAAAGTGGTGACGTACTATGTCTTGTCGTAGTACGTCGTAGACGTGGTGTATGCTCTGCCTTGTCTTATAAGACAGCATTTTTTTATTGTGCCATAGCCGAGATCGTCAAATGTGCCTTGGTAAATTATTCTAATTATTTGGTGAAATTGGGTCACTTCGATTCAGCTTGTTAATAACCTATGTGTTTGTGACTGAGACAACGTGCACGTGTGTGGATGCAGGTGTCTGATTTTATCAGAAAGTAGATGCTTTGACATTTCCTTTTAGTTTATTTTCCATACAAATTTGACTGATATCTGCCTTTTGACATCAGTGTTATTCTGTTATGATAAAAGTATGCAAATCTACGGAAAAAAAATGTGCGTATGAAGTCAAAGTTCTGCACAATGGATCTGTGTTTGGCCCACTTTTTTTTCTATTCGTGCAAATGCAAATTCGCTGATTCCAAACATTGGCTGTTTGACTAAAAAAACTTGTCCAGTGGAAACTTTATTTAACTTATTCTAATTAGATAAATTAATTAAATTAAATCCTCAGTTTTTGTATCAAACCTGTTTGTCTCACTCATGAAGAATTTAAATTTTTTTGGTTGACTTTTCAAGCAAGTTTAATAAAAAGAAATAAATACATATTTTTCCATTTTTAACTGCGAAATTTTACAAACACATTTTTTTAAACCCAACATATTCAGTTTTGTAAATGTTTCCATACAATTTTTATGTTTTTAACAAGTAGCTTATAACAAAACGATAATGTCAGGATGAGAAAAATTAAAGCTGTACATCACAAATCTACATCTCACTAGTCTCCAGTTTTGGTTTTAGTAAGTAAGCAAAAGTAAAGAGGATGTGGGGTTTCCTTTTTCGGGTTGAAGGTACAGTTTGTACCACAAACGTTTCCTGCTGTCTCAAAAAGTCGCTAACGTTGCTGTTGCACATTGCGATGTCTGGAAAGTCCTTTACTTTTCAGATAAGTTCTGCTGTGCAGTCATTACGAGCCTCCTCAGAAAACTGCACATCGTTCTGAATAACCTTTTACTGATGCACAGCTCGTCTCAAAGAGTCATGTGAGTTTCAGCAAAGCCCGGAGTACTTTCCAAAGTTTGAAGATGATATGTTTGCTTGGTAGTCCAACGTCAAATTTCTTCAGAGTCCAGCTTATTTGCACGGATCATCTCTGAACTGGATCACCTCGAGTTCCTCAAAGACTCGGATGTGAGTCAAGTAATGTCCTGTAAACTTCTGACCTCAAGAAACGTGGATATGAGTCCCTCTCCATTAAACCAAACACAATCTTCTGGGCATCGTCGAAACACAGCGCCGTGGGAACTTGCATGTTCCATCTGATCAGCTCCCTTGTCTTGTGATCAATGTTGATCTGAAAGCAGGAGAAATACGATGAGAACTAAGACTAATGGTTTTATAAACTCTGAGGCTGTCTTGAGAAAAAGAAACCCAGTGCATACCTCTCTGGGAGCCTCTGCTTGGATGTAGCGTTTGAAGATCTTCTTTGCCCTCGATGACATTCTGAAGGAACAATTGATCTTCTTGTAGTCTTCACACATGATCCAAAACTCCAGGTTTTCATCACTGAACTCTGACTTTAGGAAGGCTTTAAATATTTTTATTCCCCCTAAACCGATAAAAGAAGGGCAGTGATTAGTGGAACCATTTGATTGGAAAATGGACCATGAATAATCAAACAGTTGTTCTTTAACTTACATTTGGAGGACAGAAGTCTCTCCAAAGATTGCGACCACTGAGACATCTCTTCAAAACCACGACTGCATTAAAAAAGAAGACATTTTGAATATGCATATCATTCTAAAATCAGAATGTTTGGTTCCTATAATTTGTTTTTTAACTTACCCTTCGTGGACTTCACGTTTTTGAGATGATTTACTCTGTAGACGACATTTCAACATCCCTGGCCTGGTAAACAATAGAAATAAAACCAAGGGTGACCACCAATCAAAATGCTGGTATCCAGATACATTAAACAGTATTTAAAATGATAAACATTTACCTGTGCACTCCAAACTTCTTCTCATCAGTGTCCATCGTAAGATGCGGCAGCTCTTTTGGTGGTGACTTGACTAAACCTGGCATGGCAATGTGACTTTGTCAAAGTTTGTAAAGACCTGTGAATGGTTTTACCTCATGTTGACACAGCCTTTATATACGTGGAAGAGAAGTCAGAGACGACTAGCGTCATTCTGAGCTAACCACGAACAAAGAGGAAGTAGGCGATGACGCAAACCTTTGAGCAGACAGGTTTGAAGCAGTTCTGATTGTACTGTACTGCAACCGGCAGCGTCTGGTTTGAAGTTTGGGGATGCAAATAGACAGTGGAAAGATTCCACTGTAGATAGGCAAATACTTTTAGATCAGTCGTGTGTTATGTTGTTTACAAGTTAGGATAAGCTCCCAGCTGATGTGAGAGATGCACACAGTTTCTAGTTTCAAGGACCTTATTGAACAAGCTTATTACCAGGCCAAAAAGAACTGAAACTGGAAACAGAGAAGAACACCTGCAAAGTCAGTGTTGACCTTAAAGGGGTGAAAAAACACGTTTGCTCTAAAATTCCTAGAATTTGCTTTTCCTAGCAAACTGTACATCATTGTGAAGCTTGGAATCTCCAAAATACAAATACTTGTCCATCTCAGAATTTAAAAAAATAACCCACGTATTTTTGGTAAAATTCAAGATTCGTAATTGTCACCATTATCACAGTAAAAATTTAGATAGGCGTCGGGCAAAAAAAACCATATACTTGGGGGAGATGGTGACCCAGTGGTAGAGCAGTTGCCAGTGGACTGGAAGTTAACTGGAAGTTCGTGGGTTTGATTCCCACTGAGTTCATTTCTAGGGGCATTGGAGAAGACACCTAACCCCCATTTCTCCCATCATTGGTGCCGTTGTGGCAGCCTACTGCGGTGTAAGGAGTGCAGCACACAAATTTCATTTCAATTTAATTCATTTATTTTATTTTTTTATTTATAATTTACAAAAAACAAAATGTTACACTGTCCATAAATTATATTCAGTAAAAAAAAAAAAAAAAAAAATCATATAAAACAAACCTTTTCTCAGTTGCAAAAGCCAAACAAAAAAACTTCCTGGTTATTCTTACTTGTTGTCTTTTTTTTTTAAACTTTGTTTTTTCCTGAAAATTCTACGACTACGCGAGGGTTGGGCAAACTTTTTGATTTGCGGGCCACATCGAGATCTAACATTTGAAATAGGGGCCAGAACAGGAGCAGATGGATGGCTTGCTTTGGTAACCTCACGTCGTTGGGGGAAAAAAAAATACACATCTCGAGGGATGGAGAAAATATGTGCTTTTAATTTCCAATAAAAATGAAGAAAAACTTCACAAGCCCACTTATTTAGGTGCGTGTATTTGTCCCTATGGCTTTCCATATCTGGGCACTGTTTATTTTGATTACGTGCACATCACGGAGACGCAGACATTGTAATGGGAGCAGTGTTGTTGTTTTCTCAACAAAGCCAATATGTCTAGAGTGCGTCATCTAGTGAGCAAACAACAGAATTGCAGAGTAAATCAAACAACAAACTTTATTTATTTAATTATTTCAAGTTCAACTGGCCGGATTAAACCATTTAACGGGCCGCATGTGGCCCACGGGCCATAGTTTGCCCATGCCTGGACTACGCACAGGCACCGAGTACTAAATGGAATGAATAAAAAGAGGTAAGGCTGGTAGAAACTAGGAGCTAGTGAAAGTATTGGGGTTCAGTTCACTGATTCCATCTGGATTCCTTCTGCCCACAATTTTCTAACGTCCACACCACTAGCTGGTGCAATACGATTTCCACATCGCCCCTTTCTTCCAGGGATAAAATGGGTTTGAGATTCCGTTATAGATTTTTAGGAACTTTCAAAATCCGTCATGAGAGGATTTTATAATGTCCTTGTTTTGCAATGAGAGATGAGCCACTCATCAAATCTGGCTCACACGAAGAATACAGTAGTTGGTCAAATTACCCACCCTTGCTAAACAAGTGAAAACGAAAGTTAGGCCCAGACTAATTAAGCAATGGGGGAACAAAAACCTGATTTAAAAAAAACCCTGATCTATTACTCTGTCTGTCTGTCTGTCCAAAAGCCTCCGACACCTGCCGTCTGTGTTTGGTCTGTTTTACAGTAAAGATCCAGTGTATAACTGGTTGCTTAAATTTAGCCATAGATCCACCAGATGTGATTTACGTCATATTTCTGGGTCACATCTGGCATTAGAGACAAGCAACATGACACTAAATAGTTCTATTTTGTGACTTGTGGCCTCTCGTAGCCACATGACGAATGACAGGAGCTGTGACCCACATTTGTAAAAGCAGGAAGGTAAACTGATCCATCCTGTAAAAAAAAAAAAGATCAGTATTTATTTACACGGTGAACAAAAACAAAACACTTTTGTGCGGTTCAAAATTAATACGAAATCATCATCTATGCAACAAAATTTTTTTTGATTTAAAAAAAAAACTAACAAAAATACCATACCCTCACCTATGGTCACCAGCTGTGGGTGGTGACCAAAAAAATGAGATCGCGGGTGCAAGCGGCCGAGAATGAGCTTCCTCTGCAGGGTGGCTGGGCTCTCACTCAGAGATCTGGTGAGGAGCTCTGCCATCCGGGAGGAGCTCGGTGTCGAGCCACTTCTCCTCCAAGTAGAGAGGAGCCAGATGGGGTGGTTTGGGCATCTGGTCAGGATGACTCCCGAGCGCCTTGCTGGGGAGGGGTTTCGGGCATGTCCCACCGGGAAGAGACTAAGGGGCAGACCCCCGACCCACTGGAGAGACTATGTCTCACAGCTGGCTGGGGAACGACTTGGGATCCTTACGGATGAGCTGGAGGGTGCAGCCAGGTGAGAGAGGCCTGGGCTACCCATTTTAGGCTGTTGCCCCTGCGACCCGACCCCGGAACAAGCGGAAGACAACGGAACGGAACGGAACAAAAAAAAACAAACAAACAAAAAAAGGGCATCTATTTAACAAAAAATCTTCCGAATCTTTACGTTAAAACAACAACCTATGCCTTCATTTTCTAACGCCCCCAATCCAACACAGGATTGCGATGTACCAGAGCCTAACATGCTGAGTATGCCGAGAAAGGTAGGGAACAAAATAGATAGGTCACAAGTCTGTTGTAGGAGATACTAATAATCATGAACAGTTCTTCTCTCTGGGAGTTTTATCGCAACCAACTTTTCTTGATGTTTGTCATTTAGGTCAGATAAGAATCAGCAGATCGATATCAGCTTTGGTTTTACTCAGATAATTTTTTTAGTACCTTTGTGAACTGAGAATAGTGTGATCGTTTCAATGTTCTCAATTAAATGGGTTATTTCCCGTCCTAAAAAGGGACAAAGTGAGTTTGAGTATAAATTAACATAGAATTAACAAATAGGATGGAAATGACAGACAAACCGATGGCAGAAACTGAATGAAATAAAGGGCTGCGATGTCAAATCATGAACAGGTTTTTTTTTTGCTATGCAGATGACACCCAACTTTACCTCTCACTTACCAACATTGCTGCATTTGCTTTTTCCTGTCAGTTTATTTTGTTCCTTCTGTCTTACTGTCCCATACTTTACATGTGATTCAAAGACAACCAGGACTTTCAGAGTAACCATGTTTTGGTTGTGCTTTAAAACTTTGTACAATCTAACCAAAACCCAATGAAGAGTTCCGAAGAAATGTATTTGTCAACCACATCTGATTATAAATATGACACCAGGTTTTAGATTTCACGGGGTAAAATATATATTTTCTGTAATTAGAAACAGATCAAGCATTGGAACAGCTGCGGGATAAAGCTGTTGCTGTCATGATGAAGGTGGTGAAGTAACTGGTAAATGGACTCTACTTATATAGTGCTTTTCCACCAAGTGGGACGCAGATGCATTGCTAATTTTAAACAGTTTTTAGAAGGAAGTGCAGAACCAGACAGAACTCTGCAAGATGAGTGACCAAAGGGAGACCTCGGCTGGACGTCAAAGGGACCAGAAGGTTGGAGCTCGGCAAAACGATGAGAGACCAGACAGTTGGGGCTCAGCAGGACGATGAAGGACCAAAAAGGTTGGGGCTAGGCTGGACAAAGATGAACTCCGCAGGTGGAAGACCAGAGATATCAGCTTAGTAGGAAACTAGGGTGCATCAGGAGCCAGGGATACGAGCTCAGGAGGACGAGGACTAGAGCTATGATCTCAGGAGGAAGGCAGGGTGCACCAGGAGCTAGGGGTACGAGCTCAGGAGCATGAAGACCAGAGATATGAGCTCAGTAGGAAGGGAAGGTGCACCAGGAGCTAGGGGTACGAGCTCAGGAGGATGAAGACCAGAAATATGAGCTCAGAAGGAATCCAGAGTGCACCAGAAGGCAGGGGTATGAAGGCAGCACTGCAGGCTGGTGGAACAGTGTGTCGAAGGGGAAGCAACTGAAGACTGGACCAAGGAAGTAATGCCGGGGAAAGATCCAGCAGGGAAGAACAGGACACGAGGGCTTAAATTGTCCAAAGGGAAACAAATTAGGGCTGAATATCGTGACACATTTGTCTCATTCATTGACATTAAATTTAAAAACAGTAAAAGACTGTTTTGTTAAGACCACATGCAGTTTGTTCACGTAGAAAGAGTGAAAAAAAATGTTCTTTCAGTACTACTATACAAATGTACTCATTCTAGACACATCATCTGATGTCCTTGATGCTGGAAACCAAAATACTGTAACTCCAGTGAATTATCAGTGAGATGTATCAAATTAGACCCAGATGAGTGAATAGGAAAAAAAACTCAGACATTTTTTTTTCCAATTTCACTGCCTTGACTCATTTCCACTCACACGAGTTAATCATTTCATTCAATCATTTTCTAGTAATCTGTTTTTAATCTTAATTCCAGTCAACATATTTTATTTGACTGTATTTGACTTTATTTGGTTTTACTTCTGGATGTTACAATGGCCAGCAAGCAATAAAATATGACCATTTTTTATTGTAAACATTTCTCAAGAAATTCTGAGACGCCTTTGACTAAATGTGATAAATACCTTTGCAAGCAAAATATCAACTCTTGCCGTTTAGATTGGGGCTGATTCTCACTCCTTGGGCATTTCAAGCAATCATTAAAAAAAACACTGTCTTGTGACCAATTTTAAAGTCACAACCATATACAGTCTAATAACCTGATTTAACTGTATTTGTTTTAATTGCCTTTAATTCTTTAATTGCTTTCTTTGTGGGGTTTTAGAGCCGATCCTAAAATACACAGACACTGTACCTAATACCAATTATGTAAGTATTTTCTCTTTATTCATTTAGTTCATTATCGTTTCCAAATTATTAAAGAAATCCTATTTTTTCTGCCAATTTAATAAAACGTGCTTCTGCAGTCTAAAACTAAAAAGAACAATTATAAAATTACAATTACGTTTAAAAAACGTTCCTTAAAAAAGGTTTTAAGAGTTAAGTTAGTCGAGAGTTATAATGCAAACTTTTTATTATGCAACTTTCTAACATGTTTGAGCGTTATTCACGCATCTGAAACATACATAAAGTGTTTTTCTAAATTATTCATGCTTGTTTGAGTCATTTTCAAGTTCTTCCGCCCCAAATTTGGAGAAGATTTGGATGTTCTTGGCCACGCTTTTAGTTCTCCACCATGCTCAACATTAGCAGGAAGTATTTCTATAATATTTCTCCCTCCCGTCAGTTAATGCTCTCTCTTCACCCACAGGCTTTGGAGACGGACTAACAAAGGGAAATTTTGAATTTAAAAAACAAAAGTAGAACTGAATAAATGCGTTTAGTCGTGAGCTCTTTCTCGGCAAATATTTACGGTATATGCAGTCAGATGATAAAATATTAGCGTACAAAAAGCATACAACTCTTTCTTCAAATTTGACTGTTCTTTCCGGTTATGTCATAGGGCAGGCATGGGCAAACAACGGCCCGCCGGCTACATGCGGCTGGTTCAACGTTTTAATACGGAACGCCAAACTTGTAAAAATTACATAAATAAACCTTGTTAGTGTTTTATTTTTTCTGCAATTCTAATGTTTCCTCACTAGATGGTACATTGTATGGGATGGAAATACATGCACATACACGCACGTAAACAAGCACGTTAGATGATAAAACAAGCAAGATGTTACATCTAGCGTTTAGATTTCAAACACTTCTAAATGCATTTTTTTTTTAATTATTATTATTTCTGTAACACACTGTGCACGCATTCACCGTACACGGGAGCGGTGTTGAAGCGCGTTAGGCTGTTAAAATGAAGAAATGATTTATAAAAGGGATTTTTAGATAAAAAAAAAAGTCCACCTGAATGGGGGAGGTGGTACCTAGAAAAGAATTCACATTGAAATGCGTGTTGATGACCCGCGAATGGTTCGCGGGGGCTCCATGCTGAGGGTGTTTGTCAGACGAAAAATTTCGTGGGTTTAGGTCTTCTAGTGTTAAGAGCCATCGCACTAGATTTCAGACCTAGCGCTGTTAGATTTGAAATTTAACGCTCTTGATGTAACATTTAGCGCGCTTGTTTAAAATCTAGCGCGCCATTCTATTGGTCTAGTCTAATGGTTACCAAAGCATGCCATCCATCTGCTCCAGTACTGGTCCCTTTGTCAAATGTTGGAACTCAATGTGGCCCGCGGATTGAAAAGTTTGCCCACCCTTGTCATAGGGTTTCATCTATGAATGACGGTTCTAGGACATTTCAGCCACGGATATTTCAGCCTCGGACATTTGAGCCAAAAAACTGCAACCTACGATATTTGAGCCATGTGCGCCCCCGAATTTAGGACATGTCAGCCTCGGACATTTGGGCCAAAAAGCTATTTTATGTAGAAAATTGTGATATTTTGATATTTTATGTAAAATTTTATTGTAAATAAACAGTTGCACTACAGAAAATAATTGGTTTTAGTCATTTTTATCCCATGGCTCAAGTAAAAAATTCTGATATTTTTAAAAATTTTTGATATTTTATGTAAAAATTCTGATATTTTATGTAAAAATTTTATCGTAAATAAACAGTTGCACTACAGAAAAATTGCTTTTAGTCTTAAAAATTTTTATCGTGCTTTTAGTCATTTAAATTTTTTTATCGTAAATAAACAGTTGCGCCCAGGTTGCAGTTCTTCAAATGTCCGTGGCTGAAATGTCCGAGTCACCGTGGCTCAAATATCCTAGGTTGCAGTTTTTGGCTCAAATGTCCGTGGCTGAAATGTCCGTTCACCATCAATGACACCCAAAATGGATATCTGTTTAAACTGTAGAATTATAGTATGTTTTTTAAACATTATATTTTTTCAGCTCAGCATCTTTTTAACTTCTGATGAAGTTAGAAGTCATACTCTAGCCAGAGGCTAGTTTATGAGTTTTCAGATTATATTTAGACTCATTTTACTTCCGAGTCTACTGTAACGCCTCCAGCTTGCAGATTGCTTTCTCTTTTTCCTACATGTCTCACATGGTAATGTCTGTTTCCTCTCCACACCTTCTTTGCATTATTTCATTCATGAGTGACAATGTAGGCAGACAGGATGTTCTGGGGGAAACTGAGGGAGTATTTAGCGTCAAAGGTTACCTTCCGGAATCAAACTGACAATGTGGTTACTTGGTACAGTTCTAGGACCACTCAGACACTTCATGTTTTCCATTTAAAGATCTCAAGCTTGAAAAGGGCTTCTTGTTGTATATTTAGAACAGACGTGTCTGCTTAAAGATAAAAACAGGAAGTGTTTTAAAGATGGTGACCAGTTGCTCAATAGAAACCCGACATGTTTCTTCCTCTTTTGCTGTGTCATGTCAGTATGTCTCTCCCTATCTTTGGGGCAGCCGAACCTGCTACTTCCTTCTCGTTTGTGACTGAAACTCATCTGGACATTTTTCTAGACTTCCACACTGTCTATAACGTGTTGGTTGTTTGTTTGCTTTCATTTTTAAATGCCATTAGCAGTTCCATTTCATTGGTGGTTTCCATTCATGTGAGCAATGTGGTGAATCTAAGTGCTTTCCAAATTTTTTACCAGAGTTTCAGCAGTTTGTTTTTGAATCAAAAACAGTGAGATTGAGATTTGATTTTTGCGTTACAAAGGCACTAAAATTGAGGCTTGCCCCACTTAGGGTTTCAGTCGCAATTCAAAACCCAAGGATTATTGACCTTGGGTTTTTGGGCACGTCCCGCCAGGAGGAGACCAAGAGGTAGACCCCGGACCCGCTGGAGAGACTATGTCTCACGGTGAACGGACATTTCAGCCACGAAAATTTCAGCCACGGGCATTTCAGCCAAAAACCTGCAACCTAGGATATTTGAGCCACGGTGACTCGGACATTTCAGCCACGGACATTTGAAGAACTGCAACCTGGGCGCAACTGTTTATTTACGATAAAAAAATTTTAAATGACTAAAAGCACAATAAAAAATTTTGTGCGATAAAAATTTTTAAGACTAAATGCAATTTTTCTGTAGTGCAACTGTTTATTAACGATAAAATTTTTACATAAAATATCAGAATTTTTACATAAAATATCAAAAATTTTTTAAAATATCAGAATTTTTTATTTGAGCCATGGGATAAAAATGACTAAAAGCAATTATTTTCTGTAATGCAACTGTTTATTTAACATAAAATTTTTACATAAAATATCAGAATATCACAATTTTCTACATAAAATAGGTTTTTGGCTCACGGGGAACGGGGAGCTGGGGTGAGCGAAGCCTGGGTTTCCCGTCTGAGACTGTTGCCCCCGCGAGCCAGCCCCGGATAAGCGGAAGATGACGGAATGGAATGGATTATACTCTCCAAAATTTGCCTGCATTCTCAATTCAAAACGTAGAATGTTTTTAGATGCTTTCACACCAACCTCCTGACTATCTTTTTCACTTTCAAACCCTTCGTTTCTTTTTCATGTCCAGTCTAGCGATATGTACCTCTTTTTCATTTTCATTGCTTGTCTACCCAGAAAGGGGCTTTTTGTATTTTTTCTCCCATTGTTAGATTTTTTTTATTCAGGTTTTTTTTTCCCGCACCACAAGGAAGGGTGTATAGATTGGTTGTTCCCGGGCTGATTAGTTCAGGTTTGGCCTGTATGAGGAAATCCCTGTGCACTCACGTCTCACATCTGTTAGCATAGTGTCTCTCGGCCTTCTTTTCCCTTGTCGCCACCACCAGGTAATGCCCAAGGGTTACCGTAATTTACTGGCTCGTCTTTCTGAGCACAGCCCTCCTATTTGAATATCACGTCAGTGTCTACAATGCCAAAGTTTCTGTTTGTTCTGTAAACAACACCCAGTCTCCTGAGTCTCTACTGATTGAAACACCTTGATAAATAAAGTATGACCAATTTTTTAATTTGGACGAAATTGCAAGCAAGGGCTGAAACTTCATATTTATCACATTTGGCACTGTATTGTTGTCTAAGTACAACTAGCTGAGCAGAGCAAGTAATATACATTAAATATTAATTGAGTACACTGTTAACCAAAACTCGACATCAATAAAAAGTGGTTGGCACTTCACTGTTTAGAAGCTTTTTGTCATGATCCCCTTGTCTGGCACCAGAGGGAGCCCTGGACCTTCCCTCATCACCCTGATTTAGACACCTGAGGGTGATTATTTTGATGCCAAATACCTGTGGACTGTGGTGGCTATTTAAGGGTAATCATCCTCGACCTCCATGTTGGGTCATTACCATCCCTTCCAGCCAGGTCTCCCTGGTCCCCTGACCATGAAACACATTGTGCACAATAACCACTTGCCATGTCACTAAAACTTTGGGTGTTTTACACGCCGATACTTTACAGCCATACTTAAATAAACCTTAAATAAACCAAGTATTCTGCAATTGGGTCCTCCTCTTTCAACCTGCACACCGCGTCATGACTCAACAAATGTTGAGTCATGCTCGTATCCTGTCCAAGTCAGGGATCAAAAATGGGTTTTTATGTGTAGAGTTTGTGTATTTTCTCTGTGGATGCATGGATTCTCTGTGGGTTCGTTGGTTTTCTTCTAAAATCATCCATGTCAGGTCAACAGGTTACTGTAAAATGTCATTGGAAGTTTCTTTTCACCAGGTAAACTCGTGCACCGGAACACTTCTGCAAAATAATAATCTGTTCAGTTTTCTAATGAAAACAAATGGAACTTTCAAAACTTGTTGTCATGAAGGTACAGATTTGTTCCGGCAATGCCATTTTAGACAAGAGATGGAAGAATAACACGAGTCGGCATTGATCTATTTGTTAACAGAAAGGAATTAAAGATGTGTATGAAAATGGAATTTTTTTTGGGGGAAGGGGGTGTTTGGGGGCATCATGCATGATTGCAGCATTTGATTAGATACTTTCAAACTTGGACCTAAGGTGTAAAGTAACAAAACAGGATTTTCTAGGTTTCACTATTTATGGAACAGAAAAAATGAATTTTTCCTGGGTTGAAAATGTTCTTATTGAATAAAAGTCGATTTATTATAAAACAAGAATAAGTCGTCACCGGCACATCAAACAATATTCTTTGCCCTGTGCTATTTCACAAATATTAATAGTTAATCTATAGTTAGTATTGAATACCTGTGGACAGTTTTGTTAAAATCCCTGATTGAATTGCATTCAGAAGAATTTGAGAATTTAGTTTACAATTTGTTTCATTTCGTCTTCTGAACCGTTTATCCCTAATTGAGTTGCTGGGGGGTGCCGGGGCCTATCCCGTCCAAATTCAGGTGAGAGGCAGAACACACCCCGAACAGATCACTAGTCTGTTATGGGGCCACGCACTTACAACCATCCACACACACACTCTCATTCTTAGGGTTAATTTCATAGTGGCCAATCAACTTGACATGCATATTTTTGGAGGGTGGGAGAAATCCAGAGTACCCAGAAACAACTCAGACATACAAGAGGAGAACATGCAAACTCCACACAGAAAGACCAGGGTTTCGAGCCTCACCCCCACTCTGGCACTCTATTAGGAGGATAAGCCCCTTGAGATGCGACCTCTCTTTTTCAAGAGGGTCCTCAACCTAACTAGCATGTTTTTGGAGGGCTGAAGAAAACCGGAGTACCCCAGAGGAAACCCACGCTGACACGGGGAGAACATGCAAACTCCACACAGAAAGACCAGTGTTTCAAGCCTTGTCCCCACTCTCGGACTCAAACCCTGACCTTCTTGCTGTGAGGCCACCATTCTAACCACTTCTGGTTTTATTTAGTGCTGATTATGAGCGGAACGTTTCTTTGAAATTTCTTCTGTAGTTTGGGAGAACACCCATTCAGAAAAGTGTTACAGAAACACGAACAAATGCACGAACAGCTTGAGTGATTAAGCACCTCCCTCTCACCCCCTCCCATATTTGTAGGTGGAATCTTTAAAAATTGAGTATCTAAATTTGGCTGAAATTGCAAGGTTATTTATTGATGCACCAGCAGAAAACAAACTGGCACTTATGTGAAAAAAGTAAAATCTGACAACAATTATCTATATATGTCTTTTTTAAAATTTCCTTCTAGCAATGATATTTAAATGTTGGATGAGGAACTTTACAAAAGTAGAAGTTGTAAAAACGAACATGAGAAGTCTTACGCATACTTTAATATATTCGTTACGCAGGTAAACCTATGAGGTAGTAAATGTCTGACGTAAACAATAACAATGGGTCAGAGCCCGGAGATCCCCTAATTGTTCAAACGAAGACACCCTAGCAATCTATGATAGGAAGAAGAATACTTCTCTGTGGAAACCAGAACAACATTTGTGGTTCAGAGAGAAAACTGTTATCAAAATTTTGAAAACTCAAACATGGCATTTTTGCCAGAAATTTTGAAAAGAAAACCATGTTTTGGGTCTATTTTAAGATTCCATTGTATTTTTTAGCTATTGTTTGTTGGTTTGCGTCAGTTTGGCTATAATTGCCAAAAGCTATGAATTTTAGACGGCCATGTTTGGTTTGATTTCTCTCGTTGCACAATTTGTCAATACTACCACTTATTTCAGTCGTGTTTCTTTTCATTAATAAGGTATGCCACATTTCAATGCTGAATCTTCCTTTGTGTGCAAAAACCTCCTGGATTCCTGCTTCCTGAGTAAAAAAGACCCCTTCAATTCAACATGCTACAGACTGGAACTAAACTGTTTTCTTACAGGGTTTTAAAAAAAATGCGATCATGGAAAGATAAAATCAATTAAATTAACTTTAGATAGCATGGCTCTGTGGGTAGTCTAGTACCTGGAAGGTTGTAGGTTCAACCCCTGATCCAAGAACTCTTGTTGAGGTGTCTTCGAGTAAGATACTGACCTCTTAATAAAGGCTCATAAACTGATGTTATAACATACATGAGTATTCAAATGAACTTTCATAGGTTAAAAAAAAAAGTCTGAAAATTAAACGTAAATTTACACTTCAATCACAAACAGATTATCAACACGTCAGCCGCCCACGCTTCTCAAAAGGGTCAACGTTTCTACCATAATTTTTCTTCTACGAGGCATTTTATAAATATATATATATACAGTATATATATACTATATATATATGAATTCCTTATATATAAAAAATCACTCATTTCAAATATGAAAGTAACTTGTGAGATTTTCAGAGTTGGAGAGAGTTTACATCGGCAGAAGGATGCTGGATTTGGAACCACCAGGAAAGAGGGCTAGAGGAAGACCAAAGAGGAGGTTCATGGATACAGTGAAGGAAGACATGAAGATAGTTGGTGTGACCAAAGAGGATACAGCAGATAGGATTAGATGGAACAAACTGACTTGCTGTGGCGCCCCTTGAAAAGAATTGCCGAAAGAAAAAGAAGAAGACTTGGCAACTTTTTAATTAATCTTAATTTTAATTACAGTCCCCCCTAGTAATTATCTTTATGTGTAGGATGTGAAATATTCCGTAGTAGTCAGTGCATGGTGGCAAACATTTTCAAAAATCAATTCTAATGTGGGGTTTAAATATTAATTAAATATATATTTATTGACAAATCAATTCCATGATGCGGCAGATTATTTTTACGTCAAACATTTATATTTATTTGCAATTTTGTAGTAAACTCCAATTGTTTAGTTGCTGCTTCAAATGCTTCATTTCGCTTCATTGCATTTCATTATGTCCACAAGTGTCATTTTTTTTCACTAAGTCTTTTGATTTGCATACAATACCCCTTGACTTGCCTTAAAGGTCTTCCTAAGTCCAGGCACTCCGCCTCCACACGCTTCCAGATGCAGTGGCCCCTGAACCTCCACAAGCTAGGTCTATTAGCATCACTGTGCTACTGTATCAGATACTTCCTTACCAACAGGCTCTCGGTGGTGAAGACAGAGAAGCTTACATTTTTACCGCTGATCCTCAACACCAGAACACCACCAACGGTGATGAGACCCAGTACAGAAAGAAGCTCCAGTACCTCACACAGTGGTGTTCAGAGAACAACCTCATTTTGAACACCAGCAAGATGAACAAGTTGATGGTGGACCATAGGAGGCTCATGAGCACTGAACACTCTCCTCTCTGCACACAAGGGAAAGCCCGGGAGCGTGTTGACAACCGATAAAACCGTCTCTTCCTCCTCAGGAAGTTGAAGTGCTTTAGACTCTCCTCACTTCAACAGCGCCCCCAGTGAGAGTATACGTTCTCTCAGCATGACAGTGTGGTATGGCAGCTGCACTACCCAGGTCAAAAAGGACGTGGCCCGGGTGGTGAGGACTGCACAAAGGGTTGTTGGCTGACATCTGCCAGATCTGAACTTGATCTATAGCTTGGGGTTTAGCAGAAGGCCAGACGCAAAGCAACTGATCCCACCCATCCAGGAAACGGATTGTTTATATTTAGGGAAGTGGTACAGAACCATCAAGACAACCACTTTACAGCTTAGCGATAGTTTTTTCCCTAAAGCAGTAAAAGCAATCACAACACCGCCTTCCAATCCCCTTTACACCAAATTGACCGGCATTGAGGACACTTTACGGCAACACTCACAGTAACGACAATCATTTTAATACTGCTCCGTCACTTTAATACTGCCATGTTTTTAATACTGCCATATTAACAGCATGTGGTCCATGCTATTTTTATATGACGCTTGTTTTATTTTTATTTCTACTTTGTATCTTTTTTTTTAGTACTTACTGACGGATTTTGTCAAAATTTCACTATGCCCTTTACGTGTCAATAAAGAATCGTGAAACACGAACTTTCATAAATTGCTCAATTGAAAAGAAGTCCTGTAGTGAAGGATTTGTGCGTGAACATGATTCAGAATTGGGTCCCACTTGTCGGCCATAACTTACCAGGAAACCAAGAGACAGACGAAAAACTTTCTGGAAGGGCTATATCTCACAACTTGTAAGGCAACACCATGGGATTCTCTTAGCTGAGCTAGAGGACGTGGGCGGGGTGATTGAAGTTTGTGATTACCGTAATTTCATGACTATAAGGCTCATATAAACGTCTTAGATTTTCTTCAAAATGAGCTGTGCGCCCTTTTGTGCGGTGCGCCTTGTGTGTGAGAAAAAGTAGACCTAAAAGGAAAAGCGGTGCCTGTGAGGCGAGGCGGATCTGAAAGAAAAGGCATGAGAACGTTAAAGAGTAAAGTGTGGGCGTGGATCGTGTCTGCTGGTACTGTTATCCGAGCTTTCGCAAAAGCTGGTATCCTTTCCGAGGAGCTGCACAGTACAGTCAGTGACTTTGACAGCGAGGAGCGAAGTGGACCTGCTCTGTTGGATTTTGCGCAGCTGTTCGATTCAGAAACAGAGGATGAGGACTTTGACGGATTTGAATAAAGACTATTACCGGTAATGTGCTTGTTTAGTATCGTTACTACTTAAATAAAGTACAACCAAACTCAGTTTTGCTCCCGATCTATTTTTTAATACGCACATTTGCATGCTTGCGTGTGTGTTGTTGTAAGGCGGTGTGTGACTGAGACTGCGCCTTTTCGTACGGTGCGCCTAATGGTCGTGAAATTACGGTACTTGCTTAAGCTGTTGATCCTTCGACTGAACGTCAGATAAGCGACTATTTGTCTTTACATAAAATAGGCCCTCCTGAACTACATTTTGATGTATTTTATTAGTCATATAAGTTTGCATTTTTTTTTAAATGTACGTCTCTGTACAAGAACGCTGAGCGTCATCATTAACGCTCGTGTGTGTGAACGCAGATGTTGATGAAATAAACCGTTATCGTGGTTTCCTTATCAGTTTCTGCAGCCATCTTTTCTGCACCAAACGAGGTCCTCCTTCTGTGCATAAATCTGCTCAGTTTGGATGGATTCGTATATTTTTTTCTGCCCATGTTCAGAATTCTATAACTTTTTTTTCAATGACAGCTTAATTTAAGCTCAAGGAGATGGTCTCAGTCCCCCGTACCCACACCGAGGTGAGTGCAAACAGTGTCACTTCGGCTGGAGGAAGTTGCGGTGAACTGCCTGCACAAATTGAAACTAGGTGGCTTAAAATAAACCTTCCGTACATCCAGTTCAACCAACACAATCTGAACAAAATGTTCATGATGTGTCACACGGAAAACTCACCTGTTTTACTTCCACTTTCCAAACACAATAAGAAAAAAAAAAAAAAACGGACAATAACATTTCAAGTCTTCACAAGTAAATTCTTTGAAATTGATAATTTTTACTTCAGTCTTGTTCCTGTTTGTGTTTGTTTTGGAACATTCTGTTGTGTTGCATTTGCATTGTTTTTGCATAGCACCCATGTCCGCATACGGAGGGCTGAACGCCGAAAAATAATCCTGCAGAATTGTGTCTAAATATACTCTGAATGTCATTAATCAAAGTACCTGCTTCGATAAGTGATGTGATAAATTACACTTTTTATGTATTGTTTATATTAAAACATAAAGATTAGGGGTCCATACGGTAGTTGGAAGGTAGGTGGCAGTAAAGTCCTACAAGCGACAAAGCTGGTTGTCCAAGACTTGCATTGGGGGAGTTTTGGGAGTCTAATTTTTCCAAGAAACATTTGCATGCTCTTGCTGGAAATGTCTAATTTCATTCTGCAGAAACAAACGTATGAGGTTCATTAATCACCCCGAAACACTTCAAGAAATCAGTGTGACTAATTGTTTCTATATGTGACCATGCCACTAACTGGTGACCAGTGTTGGAACGTAACGAAGTAAATGTACTTCGTTACTGTACTTAAGTAGAAAAATTGTGTATCTGTACTTTACTTAAGTAAAATTTAAGACCGGTACTTTTACTTTTACTTCACTACATTTTTAGAGCAAATATCTGTACTTTTACTTCACTACTTTTTAAAAGTGTGTTTTACATTTTTCGTTACATTTTCGTTCAGGAATTTAAAGAATACACAGGTTTTTTTTTTTTTGCGCATCTTGAAGCCACATCGCAAAAATCAAAAGAAGCAGTTGATCGGGAGAAGAAGTCATGAACCGAGAAACATTTTCCGCATTCATTCAAAAACCTAACATCAAATCTAGTACAAATTAAAAAGAGTCAGAAGATCGTTGTTCGTTGTGTTTACTTCTAAATAAAAAGTTGAGCCATCGTTACACAGAGCAGGGGCGGATCTAGAATTTTTCAAAGGGGGGTTGGGGCTTTGACAAAGGGTGACTGGGGCCTCTCCCCCAAAACATTTTAAAAAATAAGTGTCATTTTCCTCCATTTTGGTGCCCATTCACTGGCCCTTCTAGAGGATAGCTTGACTTGTCCCCTTTCCTTTTATTTTATTTATTTATTTATTTTTTTGTGAACCAAAAGAGGCGGGAGAGGGGGGTCACACCCCTGCAGAGTATTTATCCTGGTTACCATGGTGACACCCTATAGCACAAAAAAATAACATTAGAATTATGATCGAATACTTTTACTTTTTACTTAAAAAGTACAATTTACACCAACTACTTTTGTACTTTTACTTAAGTAAATTTTTTGCCTAATAATCTGTACTTTTCTGTACTTTTACTTAAGTACAAAAAGTGAGTACTTCATCCACCACTGCTGGTGACTAGTCCTGGTGGATGAACTGATCCCAATGTTGATAATGGAGTCTGTCTTTGATTATGACTTCCTGGTTCCTCCTCCTGACTTCCTTTTGTTTGCAGAGCAAAAGTTTGGGGAAAATTTTGACGACTAGTTCTTTGCTACAGTATAAGCATTGATAAAATTCACTTTACTCACCTTTTATTTGTGTTTAGCTGTTGTTTTCCGGTTTGTGTTAAAGATGGGTTTAATGCAAAATCAACTTTTTGGAGATTGTGTACCATGCTTGAGAATCATTCTCACATCAAAACCATACCTAAAGTGGTTTCGTAATTTGTGCATGCATATTTAAGAAATTTGCGAGTTCCCCTATCCCAGCGGTGGGAAAACTTTTTCGTTCTCGGGCCACATTGAGTTCTTACATTTGACAAACGGGACGTAGCATGAACAGATGGATGGCATGCTTTGGGTTACATACCGCTAAATTAGGCCGATAAAATGGCGCGATAGATTTTAAACAAGCGCGCTAAATGTTACATTAAGAGTGGTAAATTTCTAATCTAGCACGCTAGGTCTAAAATCTAGCGCAATAACGCTTAAAAACATGTTTTAGTGGCGCTAGATTTGAAATCTAAGTGCTTGATGTAACATTTTGCCTGTTTTAACATCTAACATGCTTGTTTACATGCGTGAATTGGGCCCGATGGCTTTCCATATCATACGGTGCGCCATCTAGTGAGGAAACATCAGACTTGCAGAGGAAACAAAACGCTAACAAGGTCATTTTTTTTATTTTTCAAGTTCCGAGGGCCTGATGAAATCGTTTAACGGGCCGTGGTTTGCCCGTGCCTGCCCTATTCTATATATAGATACTCTCTGAATGCCAGGTTGTTTTTGCCCACACCTTTTGTTCTCTGCAAAACCCTTGCTCATGTAAGCAGCAAAAGTTTTCGTGTAGCTGCTCTGCTCAAATTTGGTCCTTTAATTTATGTTTGATTAATTCGCAAGCCTTCCCGTCCAGTATTCGGACACTATTTGAACGCCAGTTGTTCTTGGCCATGCGTTTTGAAATAGCTTTATGCACTCACTCTGCTCATGCTCAGTCCCTTTCCTCAGATATACTCCTCCCTACATAGAACTTGCCATTGGAGCAGGATAAAGTTGAGGAGGAAAAAGTAGGAAGTTCAGTGTCAAAAACAAAACAGAATAAATGTATCTATGAACTTTTCTGTGAATGTAACATTTCTAAGAGAACAAATACTACATTGTTTATTAAAGGCGAGCTTCTTTGTTGTCCCACAATAAGGGGGAAACCCGCTCTGTGGTATCATCATTTAACAACAATTCAAACACACACATTAATAAATAATGTCTTGCTTTGAATGCCTTTCTTTGTGTTCATGTCCTGAGCGTTCCAGACATTGACTGTTCATCCCGGCGGGAAGGATCCCTCCTTCACGTGGATCCCCATGAAGTTTCTTTCTTTCTTTTTTTCCACTGCTGTATTTTTTGGGGGATTTTGCTCACCATGATGGAGCGTCTAAGAGCAGGAATGCACTGAAATTGTTTAGTTAGCTTTTGCTAAGTTCTCTTATAGCTGTGAATTTGTGTATCTACTTTGTTTTTTCTTCTTTATTCTATTTTTTGTATTTTTTTTCAATCTGCAATGTGAAGCCCGTTGAAACAATTGTTTTGTGATTTTGGGCCACACAAATTATATTAAATGGAAATAAAAAACAATCTAACGTCCTTCAGCAAAATATGCTTTCAATAATTCCACAAATTTAGATTTTTTTTAGCCTAGATTACACTGATTAGATTTCTTTTATTTATCTCCACATGGAATATTCAAATTTTTGCTGTACTGGTTGTTCTATTACTTTGTGAACCATCTTATTTAATTAACGCCGAGTGAAAACTATGCCGTGCACTATTGAACAATGTACTACAAACATTGCAAAAGTGATGAAAACATATCACAAACATTAAAAGAACTACAAAAATGTCCTCCTAGATTGTGTTAAGCATTGTTTTTAGCAAAACTACACATTTAGTTGTGTTTGCAAATCACACCACCATTAATAGTCGGTTTGTACCCTGCAGTGGTGGAACGTAACGAAGTAAATGTACTTCGTTACTGTACTTAAGTAAAAAAAATTGTGTATCTGTACTTTACTTAAGTAAAATTTAAGACCGGTACTTTTACTTTTACTTCACTACATTTTTAGAGCAAATATATGTACTTTTACTTCGCTACTTTAGTGTGTTTTACATTTTTTGTTGCATTTTCGTTCAGGAATTTGAAAAATACATTTTTTTTTTTTTTTTTTTAGCGCATCTTGAAGCCGCATCGCCAAAATCAAAAGGAGCAGTTGATCGGGGGGAGAAGTTATGAATCGAAGACCAATCAGAATCGAGAGTAAACATTTTCCGCATTCATTTAACGCCAACAAACTAACATAAAAAATAGTACAAATTAAAAAGAGTCAGAAGATTGGTGTTCGTTGTGTTTACTTCTAAATAAAAAGTTGAGCCATCATTACACAGAGCAGGGACGGATCTAGAATTTTCTAAAGAACGGGGTTGGGGGGGCGTGAGGTCATTGATAAAGCCAATATAGGGTGACTGGGGGCGTCCCCCCCAAAACATTTAAAAAAAAAGTCATTTTCCTGCATTTTGGTGGCCCATTTGCTGGCCCTGCAAGGGGATAGCTTGACTAGCCCCCTTTCCTTTCTTTTTTTTTTGTGGACCAAAAGAGGCGGGAGAGGGGGTCACGCCCGTGCAGAGTATTTTTTTGTGACCCTACAGCACAAAAAATAACATTTGAATTATGATCGAATACTTTTACTTTTTACTTAAAAGTAAAATTTTTACTTAAGTAGATTTTTTTTATTGGTACTTTTACTTTTACTTAAGTATTTTTTGCCTAATTATCTGTACTTTTACTTAAGTACAAAAAGAGAGTACTTCATCCACCACTGGTACCCTGCCCCTCACTTGCTTACCAACAGAACTTTTTGTTGGCAAACATCTGCAAACTCATGCTACGCTCGTTTAGAACATAAATTAAAAGACATTGAAAGCCGTTTGATTTTTGCCTGGTACCTCTTTCCCTCTCGTGGCACATCGAGGCTCTGCAGAGACACAAACTGAAAGCAAATCTATGCTGACCATTTTTTTTAGTAATCATTTAAACCTGCACCTCGGTTGCTAGGACTCTGTTGCCACCTGGTGTTTGAGTGACCGACGGTCCCGTTCCAGCCCAGGTAATCAGAGATTTGCATTGCATTCAAAAAGGCCCAACCCAAGCATCCCCAGCTGAACGAAGGTGGTTAAAAACTACAATGCAAACAGAGAAGAAACCTCTGAGGTGACTCAGCGCAGAGTGAACAAAATGATTTATTTGCATAAGAAAAGGAAATTTGAACATAGAAGCAATTACATTTGCATAATTAATCAAACCGCTGATAATACTTTACAATAAATTAGATTTTTTTTTAGCTGCGTAGAGAAGAAAAAGTAAAAAATATCTCTGCTATTTGCACAATCTTTTACAGAACTAAGTTTGTTTGAATGTAATTACTCTAAAAAGTTCCCGTGAGATGATTAGTGAGCCACACAGGATGAGGAAAGGCTACGTGAGTGATGCTTGAACGGCTTAAAACTTGTTATCCACGCTTAATCAAGAAGGTTCTACGGAAGATCTGAACTGGACGAAGAATCCAATGAGAGGCCGTTGGATTTGATACAGTCACCTGGAGTTGTTACTTCTCACGAGTCCCTGATAGATGTCAGATTTTAGGAAGCGTGGGTAGCAATCCCTCGCCATCAGGCTGTAGATCAGCTTCTGAGCTGTGTCAAAAGAGCTCGGCGTCGGCTGTGAGATGTTCTTTGTGATGTTTTCTCGGGTGGTGCAGTCTATGTTAATCTGGAAATGATACGACTTGGCTCAGATCAACACATTAAGACGGTGAAATAAAGAAAAACTCTTCTACCTGTCTGGGTGCTTCTGTTTCAACAAACTCTGCGTAGATCCTGTTGGCAGAGGAGATCATCTCTGGGACTGTCTTTACTTTTTTATATTCTTCACAGGCGAGCCAAAACAAAATGTTCTCCTCGCTGTACTCCGATTTCAGAAATTCCCTGAAAGCTATCTGACCAGCTGGAGATCACAGATTGAGAAAAAGAAAGGTTGAGATTACGATAAAATGAAGACGAGACAAATCCAGGTGTTGGTCTCACCTTTACAGCCGAGGACTTTATCCACCGATTCGCTCCAAGTCTCAACATCGTCAAGTGGATCCTTGGAAAAGCAACACAAGCTACCCTTGAAAAAAGCATGAAGATCTATCACTAGCCACCGTTATCTCCTCAGTACGCACCATGCCAAGCTAACATCACAGTCAGACCCAAAGACAACCCGTTCCCATGCATTTTGAACAAACTCCCACCCAAAAAAACCCCACAAAGCAATGAAAGACTTACAGAGAAGGAAAAATTGGTGGCTGTTTTCCACATGGCTGCAGCGAATCGTTGCCCGATGATTGTTAAAAAGGCCCCAAAAACAAATGTGCACAAACTCACTTTATGGCCATGTCGTTGTATTCTTCGCCCGGGAGACAAAAGGAAACGCTCCTGCCAGGTTGACGATGGTTTTAGGATTGTTTAGGGAAGGGCGAGTCAAGTGTCTGAAAAAATCTAAATGGCTCCCCCACCCCTCCACACCCTTCTCCTCCCATCCTTGCATGAATGGAATATATGAAAATGTTCATGCAAAGTGTTGTTGTTGGGAGACTTGGGGCATCGTACCATGCAGAGCCCGGCTGTGATTTGAACTGACCTCATGCTCCCACTTGGTCAACACCAATGGAATTTGTGGCTGATTTAAAACCAATGATTCCAATATGGTGAAGTTTCAAAATGGCCGACTACTCTTTTTCCTTTCTGGTTAACAAAAAAATAAACAACAATATCTTTTTGAGTGTCCAGTAGTTTTTTTTTATATATGCGTTGCCCAGCAGACAGGAAATTCTGGAAATGTTCCAACCATAAGCAAATACCAGTAAACAAATAGCCCATTAAAGGAAAAGGCCCGTCTCCTGTTATTTGCATCTTTGGAGTCCCAGAAAGATGAAATGAGCAGAGATTTATTAAAAGGTTTTCCGAGACAGCTCTTAGCTTGGCGCAAGTTTACAACCTTCCTTCTTTTCATTCTTTAATTTTTAGCCAAGTGGGTGTGGAAATTTCATCCAGAATCCATTTTGAAAAGAAATACTGTAAACAAAGCATTAATAGATCATTGTTGTGACAAGATAATTCAAGCAGAGGGATAATTCAAGGACTATTTGTTCTGTGCTCTGTCTAAAAGATTCCAAGGTGCATCTAAAACGTTTTGGCCATTGATCCATCGGACTTGTTCACATTGGCTTTCAAGGCAGTTTTTTTTAGTTTAAATTGGACTTCAGGAGGGTTTTTATTTCTGTGTCTCTATTTCTTATGAACAAGAATTTAACAGCCAGTTTTTGTGGAAAGCCTTCGGGCTGTAGTAAACGGCCTAAATGTACGTTTTTATGGAGCTTTTCGGGAAACATCTTGTCAATTGTTGATTTACAGAAGAGAAAATTTGATGTAAAAGAACCAAACATGGTTGTTACAACTAATATGGTCTAGGGTTAGGCCGATACGTAGACAGATGTTATGATTAATCCCTGGGAGCGAAACAATCAATTGAAGAATGAGGAAGAGTAGGGTGTTTGAAAGAAAAAACTATTTATTTACAATCAATCTTTAACCGTATCTCATCAACTGAAAAGTTTCTTTTGGGGGTGCGCAGACGGGTCCACTCTCAGCTCTGCACCAGTCCATTTTAATCAGCCAACTAGCAATCATCTGTTAACTGCCAACAGGTGGGGAAGGTTAGTAGCCTGGGTGGCAGAGGTAAGGGAAAAACACAAGAAGGCGACAAAATTGCTATTAGCCTGCTAAAATGCAAGAATAAGTTTCAGCACCGAACAGTTAAGAAAATAATTTACGGAATTGTTCTTTAGGCAGTTTTTCTCTGTCATTTTTGCACAACGAGTACTTCATTTCGCAAAACAGTTTTTGCGAACAGCAAAAATTGATGGAAAACCTACTATAAATCGAGTCACATGGCTAAAACCGTCGTCTTCCGCTGATCTAGGGCAAAAGCCTGAGACAGGAACAGCTCTACTCCCGGATGGCAGAGCTCCTCACCTTATCTCTGAGTGAGAGCCCAACCACCATGTAGAGGAGGTTCATTTCGGCCGCTTGTATCCGCGATCTTATTCTTTCGGTCACCACCCACAGCTGGTTACCATAGGTGAGGGCGGGAACGTAGATCGACTTGTGAATCGAGAGCTTTGCCTTTTGGCTCTACTCTTTATTTACTACAACAGATCAATGGAGTGTCTTGATTATTTAAATCTTCATTTTGCAATATTTTCACGACCATTTGGAAACTAAAGTTAGTAAAACCAGCTGATGTGCAAATCTGAGCTACGAGAAAAAAAAAATGGAACCAAACGTTAAGGAAAAGCGTAAAGATCTTTTCAAAGTTGTTTTAAATTTGTTTTTGTCTGTGTTTTGACTGTTTTAAAACTTTCAGTACCTTGTCTGTCATCTGGAAAATCCAACTGCAATATTTAGATTGAAAAAGGGCCAAAAAATCAATTAACCCTCATGATTTTCAGAATTTGTACTGTTTATGTAAGATATTGGGCGGCACGTTGGCGCAATGGGTAGCACCGTGGCCTCACAGCAAGAAGGTCGTGGGTTCGAACCTTGGGTGGGGACAAGGCTTAGAACACTGGTCTTTCTGTGTGGAGTTTGCATGTTCTCCCTGTGTATGTGTGGGTTAGGTTGATTGGCCACTACCTGATTGCCACTAGGAATGAGTGTGTATGGATGTATACATATCGCACTGCTGCAGACTGGCGACCTGTTTGGGGTGAACCCTGCCCCTCCCCTCGAATCTCTCTCAACCCCATAAGGGATAGACGGTTAAGAAGGTGAGTGACTGACGTTAGTTATTCAGCTATAATCTACAAATAGACACATCCCGTTGTATCTCCACATAGAAGGATTTATCTATTTATAGACACGCCATTTTAAAAATACCCCCCGTCTTCCTTTGGGTTTGTCGGTTAACCCTACTGTCCGTGTGAAACATCCGGAGCATTTTTACCTCCTCTGACCCTGTGGTACCACCAGCTGAGAATGGACAAACCAAAACAAAGCCAGAATGTAAATGTGAGCAGGTGATGGAAAACACCAGGGCTATCCCTATTTGCATGTGTCCAGGGTCACCAAGACAATAGATTTGTTTTTCAAAAATAGGGCCCGGCAATGAAACATAGAGACAACCCAAACATGAGCAGTGGAAAAGAAAAGCTCTCACCGCTTTACAACTCTTAGAAAAGATTCTATTTTTTTTTTGTTGTGAAGCAGAAAAAGGCAGTTCTTTCAGAAAACACAGGGTGGCGTTGGCGTCCTCTCCAGCTTATTTCTAACTCTTTATATGTCCTTTGTAATCGCACCCTTAAATTTGCCCACACCTCCATTGTTGGACCTGCTTGGCTCATTTATTTGAAGTGGAATGAGATTTGGGAGTCTCAGCCTGCAGGGTGGGAGGTTCTGGGTATGGCTCCAACTAAAAACCAAATTAGCTTTCAAAAGCTTGAAAAGTAATTCAGGGAGCACACGTTTTGTTTCATTCAGGAAAGGATCACGTAATCCTGTGTACCTTCAAGAGTCTGAAAGGCTTACAGTGAAAGAAATGATAATAAGGATTTGTTTTTCTTCCATTTAAACACAAAGTGAAACACGATACAACACCCCCAAAAAACTCTTAAAATTCAAAACATTTATAACAAATTGTACTTCAACGAGGGGTTTTGTGAATAGTTGGTGACCTGTTTGTAGTGTACCCCACCTCTGGGTTCCTTAATAGCTGAAAAAGGCACCTGTGCAACAACTTCGCATGATTTAAACAGCAGATGTATGGAGTGTTGGTGGGATTGTTCCTGATGCCGGACACCTACGGTCATTATCATGATGCCACACACCTGTGGATCATTCTACCTGCTGCCTATTCAAAGTCAATAACCCCTGACTTCTTTGTCGGGTCATCACCTTTTCTCCCAGCCATTAAAGTGTTACAGAAATATGGGTGAATGGATAGCCCAAGTGGTTAAAGCCTCCGTTCATAGAGATTTAAGTCGAGAAGTAACAAGAAAAGTTGTAAAAGCAAGTGGACAGATTTTTGGAATTATCTAATAAAGTACAAGCGGTACAAGCGGCCAAAATGAGCTTCCTCCGCAGGGTGGCTGGGCTCTCACTCAGCAATCGGGTGAGGAGCTCTGCCATCCGGGAGGAGCTCGGTGTCGAGCCGCTCCTCCTCCAGGTCGAGAGGAGCCAGATGGGGTGGTTTAAATGCCCCGCGAGCGCCTCGCGGGCGAGGTGTTTTGGGCACGTCCCACCGGGAGAGATGATCAGAAACGTATCAAACCCCTGGTCAAACTGAAGAATCCTTCAGCTGACTTTGGGAAAAATCTGTCTAAATTTACCAAGTTAGAAAGTTTGAATCACAGCCTTTTTGTTTCAAACTCCTCTTCAAACTTCCTTTCTATCAGTTCTATCTCGAAGGAGATGTACCTACATTCAACTTGCTTTCATATCCGTTTATTTCCCTTCAGGGATCCAACAATACAACTTCACTTGGACGACTTTAAAGGCTTTTAACTCAGCTTGAGTTGAGAATTTGAATACAGAGAAAAAAGAAACCTTGAAACATGTCAGCAAAGTCTTAGTCTCCGACTGATTCTACCAATCACGGGTCGTGTGTTAGTCACAACGGCATTCGGTAGTGCTCGATCCGCGTCAACCAGCCTCTCAGTAACAGTTTTATGGTTGATATTATTCATAATTTCATACTTTACTGGTAGAAAAAGTTTCAAAAAAGTCTTCTGGACAGTTTAATTCTTGATTGAGACGTTTCGACTTCCATCCAGAAATCATTTTCAATCTGATAGAAATGGACTGAAAACTGGATCTATTTATACTAACCTGAGTAAAAGATAAAAAAATAGTAAGCAGGGCTCGACCAATGAGCACGTGTTACCTATGATGGCCGTGAATGGCTTCTATTGTAGCCACAGACCAGTAAACGAACCCTATTATAAAAATGCTAAAAGCCTAGTGATGGCCTAGCCATGGCTTCAAAAGGCTGCTGTAAATCCCGGGCAGAATGTATCTAACGCCTCCACTCCGATTCAGCAGCCGATTCAGCAGCCGATTCAGCAGCCTTTTGAGGCCATGGACTAAAGATGACATCTCGTGACCCAGATTCACGCCTCTCGTTAGCAGGAATTTCTATTCACTAGGCTTTTAGAATTAGCATTTTAGCATTTTAGCATTCTTTTAGCATTTAGCATTAGCACAGCCCTAAAAAAAACTGACGATTTGGTAATACGGTATAAATATTTTTGGCTGAAATGCTACAAAAATTTTCTAAGTCACAATAGAAGACTTTGAATTGATTCAGGGTCAGAGCAAGCAAGCCAAGCTTTTCACTTTTATTAACATAACAGGTCGTTACAGTAAATCCTAAATGTGTCCTTCTCAACTTTTTTTCATTTTCTGCTGTTTGTTTGAGACGACAGAAAGAAGCGAGCGAACGCGTTCTGCCGTCGTCTCGTTTGATGAATAATTAATGTAGAATGTCAGATATTCCGTGCAAGGTTTGGAGAGATTGACACTAACTTGGGCTTAGAAGGATTTATCCTCTTGAAGGCTACTGGAAACCTTGACATTTGTGCTAATGAGCCGTAGCTGCATTGTGTGCTTTTTCCACGTTTATGTGCTCAGACGTATTCTGCATGAATATTCAGAAATTCTGTGGTGACAGTTTTGAATTAATACTTATTTGTGTTTGCAATAAGTACAGCCTGTGCATGCACATGCAGCGATATGAATAATTCTAAGCACCAGAAGTTGATGAGGTCTATTAAATTTTCAACGATTTGGAAAAGAAAGCGACGACACAATCACACAGTTGATTCTCGCATCATATCCACTCAGTCATCACTCAACACTAATTAACGACACTAAAAGCTTCATCAAAGTGACAGATTTTATTTGTCATTCCCACATATTATATGTACAATTTACAGATGAAGCAATACATAAATTACATTAAAAGGTCAATGAGGAACGGAAATGATCATCTGCAGGTTTTGTTAGTATTAAGAAGAGAATTATATGTTTTTTTGGAGTGAAAATAGGACATTTTTGTTTTAAATAAAAAAGTTTTGTGTCTATAGCTTGTTAGTCCGCGGATGCTACGGGTCACACACGAGATAAAAAACTTAACTTCTTCTTAGTTCTTCATTTTAATGAGATATGGTCGAATTAGCTTGTGCGTCACATCAACAGCATTAATGTTGCATGAGGTGCGATATAACTGGGTGGAAGAACAAAGCAACTCCACAAGAGTTTGTGTGAAAAACGTCAACTTGCCTCCATGTTTGCTTGCTGCACACTGTCTGAATCACACTGAAACTCCTTCTGCAATAATCCCACCATCATTAGACTTTAGAGAAAGGCTCAGAGTCATTTCTACAGGCTGACTCTTCAATCAGAGAAAAAGAACAGATAGATAATCCACTGCAATCTAGATTTGTACCGTTGCCATGGTGAACATTCCGCCATTTACCCAGAAGGTGTTCATTTTTTTCTGGGAAACCACACGCTTGCTACAAATTTTCTGAGGTAAATGGTGCCAGGTGTGAATTTATTTGAGTTGGACAGGATGTGGAAATGGCACAAAATCTTTTCACAGTCATGCCAAGAGTTAAAAAAAAAAGATTTGATCACACAGCTTTAGACTTGAAACTGAAACCTGGAGCATTAGACCATTATTTTAAACTTCTCTGAATATCAGTACGAAATAAGCGAAACTTTGATGGATTAAGAACATTCTCATTGAGTAAAACTTTTACAAGATATCTGCTGTTACTGTTGTTTCAGGTTTACTATGATCAAGAATAAGTCAACGCCAACACGTTGAACAATATGACTCCACTGCCCTATATCTTGAGCTATATATATATATATATATATATATAGCCCTATACTGTATATCGTGGGCTATATTGAGATTAAATTATCGGGCAAGACACTTCCCCCACATTGCCTAGTCTGGTTGGTTGGCGTGTGATTGGTTGATAATGGTCAGAGGGGCGAATGGCACAAAAATGGCAGCCTTGCTTATGTCAGTCTACCCCAGGATAGCTCTCGCTGCAACGGTAGCTTACCAGAACTTGGTATGTCAATGAATAATGCATATTGGTACGAAGTGTCTTAGAGCGTCCTTGAACAGCGCTATATGTTTAATTCATTATTACTATCATATAATAAATGTAAACAGTTACCGTATTTTCCGCACTATAAGGCGCACCGCATTATAAGGCGCTACAGTAAAGTCTGTTCAACTTTGTCCTCTAACTGTGGCCATCTTGCTTTGTTCCCGCGGAAACTCTGTTTAGCCTTGTTTACTTGGCGCAGCGCATCCTCTTGCTTCCTCCACTTCCTCACCATTGATTCATTAATGTTAAACTCTCTCACTGTGGCTCTGTTCCCGTGTTCTACTGCGTGACCGATTGCCTTGAGTTTAAACTCTGCGGTGTAACAGTGTCTCTTGGTAGGAGCCATTTTCGGGTCTTTACACAAACACACAAATGAAAATGAGACACCCTTTCATATATCCCAGCATGCACCGCGCACTACTTCTTCTACGGGGGAAATGGAGTCGACGGCTGCTTACCACAGTTGCGACACCTGTTGTAGCTCTACATCAATCCACATATAAGGCGCTCTGGGTTAAAAGGCGCATCGTGGACTTTGGAGAAAAATGTAAGTTTTTTTAGGTGCGCTTTATAGTGCAGAAACTGCGGTAATCTATAGTTGGTATTAACTATTTCATTAAAAGCCTTTCTCATATTTGGTAGATTTTACGTTCTTTGTTTCTTTGTAACATGTCTCTAAAACCTAATAATTTTATCTACAGATGCCACTGAGCAATTTGGTAAATTAAAAAAAAATTCTTTTGGTCGTTTGGAAGATATTGCTTTCACAAAATCTTAACAAAAACACAGGCACATTTTTAAAATGATTTTTTGTGTGATTTAATATTGAAAAAAAAAGCCCAAACTGCTGCTAGTATGCCATACCAAGCTAAGCATGGCTAATGAAGGTTAAGCTAGTCCCAGCGGTCTGGTAGCAATATATTCATGTTTAAAACTCTTCACTAAATATTTTAGTATCAAGAATTTATTTATTTTTTCCCACTAAAATTTGCATTTAGAAAATAAACTTGTGTTTTGGTTCATTTTTAATAACAAAGTTCAAAAGGTTTTACACATTGTTTTTTTTTAAACAAAGCTTCAGACACATTGAAGCAATTGAGACAATTTTGCGCGTGAGGTGTCGATGCTTCACAAGGCTTAATTTTCAAGCACCAGTAAGAATGTTTCATTAAATTAAAAAAAACTTGTTTAAATCTGACAAAATTATTTAATGAACAGTTTTTTTTTATTTTTATAAGACAACGCAATAGATCTCAAAGTTTAATTTAAAATTAATGAACCTAAACTGTTCCAATTTCGGTGACTTTGACATGGTTAATAATCTAACATCTGCCTGTGAAGCTACACACACCAGGAATGGTTGTCTTTCACTGAAACAAGGTTAAAAAAGTATCGTTAACTCTATTTAGCGAAAATGAAAGGGAAAGTGTACAAAACCGTGGTGAGACTGGCCATGCTGATTGGTCTAGAAACAGTGGCACTGAGGAAAAGAGGTGAAGAAGCGTGTGCAGGCAGGCTGGAACGGGTGAAGGAAAGTATCAGGTGTGATGTGTGATAGAAGAGTTCCAGCTAAAATGAAAGGGAAAGTGTACAAAACCGTGGTGAGACCGGCCATGCTGTTTGGTCTAGAAACAGTAGCACTGAAGAAAAGACAGGAAGCAGAGATGGAGGTAGCAGAGATGAAGATGCTGAGGATCTCTCTGGGAGTGGCCAGGATTGACAGGATCAGAGGAACAGCACATGTTAGAGGTTTTGGAGATAAAGTCAGAGAGGTCAGACTGAGATGGTTTGGACATGTGCAGAGAAGAGAGAGAGAGTACATCAGAAGAAGGATGCTGGATTTGGAACCACCAGGAAAGAGGACTAGAGGAAGACCAAAGAGGAGGTTCATGGATACAGTGAAGGAAGACATGAAGATAGTTGGTGTGACCAAAGAAGATGCAGCAGATAGGGTTAGATGGAAGAAACTGACTTGTTGTGGCGACCCCTGAAGGGAAATGCCAAAAGAAGAAGAAGAACTCTATTTCAATTCTAAGTGAGATCGAGCTAATGCTACTAAAACAAATCGAGCTGGCAGCAACTTTCTGAATGTTTAGGTTAGCGCTGGGTGGTGTACAAGTTAATACCATATCAAGAACTTGTTCTACTTTTGATGAGTAGAATTTTTTACATATTGGGAGTACAAATTTAAATGGCCTAAATGCACGCAGTGGAAAAATTGCATTCTGGGAATTCTTTTCATTGCACCGTGAATAGTCTGCGTCCTTCATTAATTTTGGATAATGAACAACTTGAAGGTCTCTAGCTCACTGGTAGCGTAGTCAGTTATGATATGAATAAATAATAAATCAGTTACAAGCGCTTTATTTAGTTAATTTGCCATTCAAAAAGCAAATGGCTTTTTTTTTCTGGCTGACTTTTTGTTGGAATATGATGCAAAAGAAGCGGCTAGAGATCCTTTAGCTGGTCTGTGACGTATCAACAGAAGAACACACAAATTTATTGACGCTACACAAATGAAACTCAGCATCAGTTCAAAAGAAAAGGGCACTTCTCGCCACTTTTTTTTGTTCAGATAGTAACACAAAATTTTGCTTTCAAAAATAAAGTCTCTAAGATCATTTTTTATTACAAAAAGATTCCAAAAGCGTAAAATAAAACCCAAATGAACCAATCATGCTTTTGTTCTATCTTATTACCTTTGTAATAAATAACTTTGGTAACATTTGTTTTGATGCTTTTGTTATTTTGATTACCTACTGGCATTTAGGCAGGCGCAAGATTTTGGAACACTAAGGTTATTTAACCGAAACATCTTTCATAAGTGTACATTATCTGAAAATAATGAACACGCTGTAAACAGCAAGAGTATCCACTTCATACTCATGGTGGGACCACAAGTTAAATTAAGCGATGGTGACCCAGTTTTTGCCCAAAAGAGGAAGCATGTCTGTTGTCTGGAGGAACTTTGGATATAAAAAGTCAAACGACACCAAACAGTTACTAAAGGAGTCAAAAAAACTTTGTCAAATAATATAAAACTCATGTTCGCTCTAATTTTTTATGTCTCTGAGCAAACACGAAAGCTTCCTGAGCAGAAGGGGGCGGAGCAAAAACTTCTACTCTTTTGTGATGTCATCAGTAGCAACGAGCTAAACTCTGAAGCAACGGTTTGAAGCAATTTGTTTCAGAAAGAAAGAAAAAAGAGATATGTTCCGAAGTTCTGTCTCTTTTTTCCATCTTTAAATTGAGTTTCTTTTTTGTGCGCTGTATAAGTCTTCCTGTGCGCTATTGATCTGCAAGCAGTGCGCAATTGCGCAGGCGCACAGCTTAGAGGGAACACTGTGGGGTAGACTGTAAAGAAGTAGAGTAAATGCAGATAGTTTTTCTTTTTTGCTCCTTAGCGGCGCAGAGAGACCTGCCTCCTCCTGCCCGTAGCTTTCAGATTAACTAGATTAACTAGCCAGATTAACTAGCCTAGGTCTCTTTCTGGTTTTGCAATTAGTGTAAAAATCTTTTCATTTAACTCTTGGCAAGAAAACAAGTTTTCAGTGTGAAAATAAACTTGCTGAAAACTTGCTTTGGACTGACGCCACCGAAATAAAACCACCGTCTCGAAATGAAAGAATAAACCAGATTACGTTAGACGACCATAAAAAAAATCTATGAAACAGAGTCAGCCAGTACGCTTCAATGGTGAACTACCAGGCCGAAGGTTCACTAATAGGCTCCCCCCTTTCGTTAAATACACAAGAGCGTGACCTTCTGCGGAACATGGTAGACCCAGGACCCTTCCTCCTGGTCAAACGCAGATAAATGTCAGAGTGCAGGAACCTGGGGTAGGAGTCCTTTTTCATCAAGCTGTAGACTTTCATCTGGGCCGCTTCAAAACAACTCCTTGTGGGCTTTGCCATATTTTTCTGGATGGCCATCTTGGTGTTGTAGTCGATGTTGACCTGAATGACAATAAACGAGGACACAATTAGAAGCTATACATGATTAACGTCTGACTCCTCTAACTTTATGCCAACATGTAGCATTGACAAGATACCAGGGGCGCTTAAAGTATCACGGGTTTGGCTGAAAGTTTTTTCCGTCTTGAAGTGAAGCTATGAACGTAGCAGCAAAATTTTGTACCGTTTGTAACTCATGCAAATGGAGTCATTTAGATTCAAGTTTCTCTTCAGGTTTAATTACGCGGACAGTCAGTGGTATGTGGCGTTGTATTAACAGACGGCTTTTTGATTTGCTTTGAACTCAAAGTACTCTAGCTGCGCAACCCGTCCTTTCGTTTCTCTTGCAGTTCACATTCTTAATCTTTGTGGATCATCTCCAAAAGTGGATTAAAATGTAAACCATTTACCGTATTTTCCGCACTAAAAGGCGCACTGCATTATAAGGCGCACCTTCAATAAATTACATTTAAAAAAACTTTTTCCATATATAAGGCGCACCGCATTTATAGGCGCTACAGTAAAGGCTGTTCCACTTTGTCCTCTAACTGTGGCCATCTTGCTTTGTTCCCGCGGAAACTCTGTTTAGTCTTGTTTACTTGGCGCAGCGCATCCTCTTGCTTCCTCCACTTCCTCACCATTGATTCATTGATGTTAAACTCTCTCGCTGCGGCTCTATTCCCGTGTTCTACTGCGTGACCGATCGCCTTGAGTTTAAACTCTGCGGTGTAACAGTGTCTCTTGGTAGGAGCCATTTCCAGGTCTTTACACAAACACACAAATGGAAATGAGACGCCCTTTCATATATCCCAGCATGCACCGCGCACTACTTCTTCTACGGGGGAAATGGAGTCGGCGGCTGCTTACCGCAGTTGCAACACCTGTTGTAGCTCAATATTAATCGATATGTAAGGCGCTCCGGATTAAAAGGCACATCGTGGACTTTAGAGAAAATTTAGGGTTTTTAGGTGCGCCTTATAGTGCAGAAAATACGGTAAGTAAAACTAAAAGATTCCACAACACTAAATGCTATTGAGCCAATTTTAGATGTTAAAATACTTTGATTTAATTGGTATATTCTATTTATTATTGTGTTGAATTTTGTCATGATAGTATTGACCCGATTGCATTTCTATTTTTAAACACAGCAGGTGTTATTAGCGTAATACCACTCAAGCCCACTGCGCGCACTAAGATAAGCAACGGGCGATGCCATGGTTAACATTTGTAGCCAGAAATATGCAGTCATTGGCCCAGTCAGCGTAGGCATGGCATCTCACTATGTAGGAAGGAGTTTTTTTGAAGGTGCATGCCCCTGCCACACGAGACTTAAACTGCAGGCAAACAATCTGACTCAGTTTGACTCAGTGCTGTCATTGGCTAAATTCAATTTGTAAAACCAAATCTATCAAACGTTACAACATGGTGATGAACAGTGACTACATTTTACAATCGGTGCATGTAAGGTACAGTCAATAACTCGTATAACTTGTGCCACATGGCACAATATGTCCAAAAAAATGGAGACACTTGAGAATAAATCATACTAAAAGTAACAGAGCCAGAATGGATACCTTTAAAATTATAACTGGGTAATGACCATAGATGTCTAGGTCTATGAGAAATCTTGGAGAAAGCAGATACTTCCTATTTGGAAGGCAGGAGAACACACCTCTGAACTTACATACACATAGACCCCGGAAATCTTAATGCATAGATGTAAAACTCTGCCCCGGTGGCCAAATATGGTTCACAGGGTAATTATATTTGCCCAGCAGAGCCATAACTATTCTAATACTTTGACTAGACTATGACCACTGATCCACTGTTGTGTGCTAAAACTACAAATCCCAGAATGAACAGATGGTGTTTTGGCATATTTATGGACAGAATCCAAAAATGGCATCCCCTCTGTTGATACTGTCAGAGTGACCTGACACATAGAGTAATTGTTTACAAGGTTAAGTTACATATTGCATCATATTAAGTTTTACTTGTTCCGTAGTCAGTTTTAAGCAAAAATTTGTCTAGGCCCCTAAAACCCCCAAGATTTTCCAGGACTTAAGTCTTCCCAAACCAAATCTGGGCTACCAATGGAGATTTAGATTCTGTGGCGCAGAAAAGGTTGGGGACCCCTGCTCTACACCACAGAGTTAATACTCCCTGCGCACACTCTGACAATGAGAGCGCCACCTGCTGTTGTGGATGGGTAATTACACTTTATTCTAGTAGGGCAAAAAAAAAAAAACCAAGAAACAAAAAGAAAAACGTGTTTCACAGGGTCAGACGCGCCCCCCCCTGGTATCGCATCGCGCCCCACTATTTGAGAAGCCCTGGTCTAGGGGCAGTATGGCGGCCTCACCACACGAAAGTTCAGATTCAAGTCTTGAGTGGGATGTAGCTTGGAATTCTGGCCTTTACGTCTGGGTACTCCGGATTCCTTCCATCCCCCAAAAACATGCATATTAGGTTGATTGGCTGTAATGAAATTGATCAAGGAATGAGTGTGTGTGTGGCCCTGCAACAGACGGGTGACCTGTTTGGTGTGTACCCTTCCTCTCGCTTTAAATCAGCCGGGATAGGCTTTGGCACCCCTTGTAACCCAGCTAGGGATGGACGGTTCAGAAGATGAATGAATGAATTTTGATTTGAAATTTGACCTGTGTTAGAGTTACTACGTCCCAAAGGTGGCTTGGGAATTCTCTGGGATACTTTTGGATGATCTGGGAGATGTGGCCGAAGTGAGGAATGTCTTGCTTTACCGTTCAGCCTGCTGCTCGTAGTACCCAACCCCGGATTAAGTGGAAGACGATGGTATGGTAATGAGATTCTATCAGGAGGAAACCCCTTTACGTAAACTAGAGTCATTCAAGAGGATGTCTTTATATTTCAAAGGATTACACAAAAAGACCTTTTCATCTCCACTTAGCATGGTCAGGATGCTTTACTCTCCAGAGAAATTAATTCCTTCCAACCTGCTTCAGGGGATCAATCTATCAGCCTGACAATCTGAGGTTTGTTAGTCTTTCCAAAGAAGGGATTATGTAAATCCCAGCTATAATCTGGTTATTTATAACTCTGTTATTTTAATAAGAAGTAAGAGACAGAATTCAAGTCTTGATGCCATTAATAAGACAAAATTTTCAGATTTTTTTCATGTAAAAAAATTACATACAATGAAGGGTAGACCAGGGATGGGCAAACTTTTTGATTTGTGGGCCACATTGAGATCTAAGGTCCGACAAAGGGGCCGGAACAGGAGCAAATGAATGACACGAGAGAAAATGCGCTTTAATTTCCAATGAAAATGAGAAATGAGGGGGGAGACGGTGGCCGCGTGGTTAGAGCGTTCTCGCGCGGACCGGAAGGTCGCGGGTTTGCGTCCCACGGAGAGCACGTCTAGGGTCCTTGGAGAAGACACCTAACCCCCGCTTCTCCCACCATTGGCGCCGTTGAAGGGCAGCGTGCTGCGGTGTAAGGAGTGCAGCAAACAAATTTCCTCGGTGAGGGATGAATAGAGTAATTCATTTAATTTAATCTAAAAGCATTACAACAAAATTCAAGGACGAAATAGTTCCCAGAAGCAGTCTGTAGGCGCGTTTGGTTTGAGCTAGGAATTGAAAGCAATCGGGGCCGAAATACGCACGTACACAAGCGCGCTAGAAGTTACATCAAGCACGTTAAATTTTAAATCAAGCACGCTAGCGCTTAGAAAAACGCACATCTAGCGTGCTAGGTTTAAAATTTAGATCTGAAATCGAATGCACTTGTTGACGTGTGTGTATTGGCCCCGATGGCTTTCCATATCTGCGTGTATATTTTAATAGAAGCAGTGTTGTTGTTTTCTCAACAAAGCAAATATATCTAGAGTGTGCCATCTAGTGAGGAAACATGAGAATCGCAGAGGAAATAAAACATTAACAAGTTTTTTTAAATTCTTTTTTTTAAGTATGGCGGGCGGATTAGAAAAAAATGACACACAAAAAAGGTCTACACCAGGGGTGGGCAATCTTTTTGGTTCGCGGCCACATTGAGTTCTAACATTCGTCAAAGGGCCAGAACAGGAGCAGATGGATGACGCGAGAGATAATGCGCTTTAATTTCCAATGAAAATGAAGAAAAGCATTACAACAAAATGCAAGGACGAAATAGTTGCCAGAAGCAGTTTGTTGGCGCGTTTGATTTGAGCGGTGAATGGAAAGGCATCAGGGCCACTACACGCATGTACACAAGCGCGTTAGATGTTCATCAAGCATGTTGAATTTTAAATCAAGCACGCTAGCGCTTAAAAAACCGTGCATCTAGCGCACTAGGTTTGAAAAAAAAAATTGAAATCTAACGCGCTTGTCGACGTGTGTGTATTGGCCCCGATGGCTTTCCGTATATGTGTGCACATTTTAATGGGAGCAGTGTTGTTGTTTTCTCAACAAAGGCAATATATCTAGAATGTGCCATCTGGTGAGGAAACATCAGAATTGCAGGAGAAATAGTTTTCTTTATTATTTTTTTTTAGTTTTGCGGGCCAAATTAAAATGTTTAACAGGCCGCATGTGGCCCGCGGGCCGTAGTTTGCCCATACCAGGTCTAGATTCATACAATTTAAAATGAATCTCTCTGTTCGATCTTGTTTGCTTGTTTATCTCTAAAAAGAATCAAACTGGTAGACAGTAGTCCACCACAGCTGCCTGATTTTAAAACACATGCACGTACACTGCAGGGGGAAGCAAGTGTGTGGGAGACGTTCTCTTCTGTCTTTGCAGAGGTTGTTGAAAACCTCAAACCAGAAACCAAGCGCTTTAGCAGGCCGAGAAACTCGGGTGCAGATCAGACGGTGGTCACAGCATCAAAGCACATGCGAGCCTGACAAACACAACCAGTTTCACACAGAGTGCTTTGCAGGGGTGCGTGCACGAGACGCATGACCTCATTGAGATGTTGCACCTTTTTTTTTTTCTCTAAAAGGTCACCCAGCTGCAGGCTGCTGGCTTTAGACGCCTTCTAAAACCGCCCACCGAGTTTCAAACCAACTTTTATTCAAAATTTATATCTCTGAGTCACACATGAACAAAAAAATCTAGCTATTATCAGATCATTTGCAGTTACAGTAAACACTGATGTGGTTTTTGTGAAACAAACAAACCATGCCGTACCTCTTTAGGCGCCTCCGATTCGATAAAAACCGTATAAATACATTTGGCTTTAGAGAGGAGCTTCTTTTCGGACCCGATGGTCTTGTACTCCTCGCAGGCTAACCAGAACTCGATGTTTTCCTCGCTGAACTCGGTCCTGAGGAAGTGAGAGAAAGTCTCCACTCCATCTGGAACAAAAAACAGAAACACAATAAGTACAGAGTTGACTCATCAGGATTGTGTCACGATCCCCCTCTCGCCCTCGGAGCCGTTTTTCTTCCCTCTTCTGCTTTCTGTCCCGAACACTCTCACCTGGTCCCTAGTATTTGGATCTTGGACTCAAACATGTTCGGGTTGGCATGGATCCCTTAGTCCTCAATTACCTAGTTTAAACATGCTGAGATGTTTTAAGGTCCTTCCTGAAGGAGCCTGTGCTCAGGTCTCTGTACTGGCTTCCTGTGGTTCAGAGAATAGACTTTAAAGCTGCTCTGATTGTGTTTAAGTCTCTCCATGGTCTAGCACCAAAGTACATCTGTGATATGTTAGTACCTTATGAACCATCTAGAACTCTGAGGACTTCTGGGACCCGCCTCCTGCTGGTGTCTAGAGTCAGGACCAGTGGTGGAACGTAATGAAGTAAATGTACTTCGTTACTGTACTTAAGTAAAATTTGAGACTTTTACTTCACTACATTTTTTAAGCAAATATCTGTACTTTTACTTCGCTACTTTTTAAAAGTGTGTTTTACATTTTTCGTTGCATTTTCATTCAGGAATTTGAAAAATACAGCTTTTTTAAGCGCATCTTGAAGCCGCATCGTCAAAATCAAAAGGAGCAGTTGATTGGGAGAAGAAGTAATGAATCGAGGACCAATCAGAATCAAGAGTAAACATTTTCCGCATTCATTCAGCGCCAAAAAAAACAAACAAACATCAAATATAGCACAAATTAAAAAGAGTCAGAAGATCGTTGTTTGTTGTGTTTACTTTTAAATAAAAAGTTGAGCCATCATTACACAGAGCAGGGGCGGATCTTGAATTTTCTAAAGAAGGGGGGGAGCAGACGTGAGGTCATTGACAAAGTCAATATAGGGTGACTAAGGGCGTCCCCCAGAACATTTTAAAAAATAAGTGTCATTTTCCAGCATTTGGTGGACCATTTGCTGGCCCTGCTAGGGGATAGCTTGACTTGTCCCCTTTCCTTTCTTCTTTTTTTGTGGACCAAAAGAGGCGGGAGGGGGGGCGGGGGTTCACACCCCTGCAGAGTATTTATTTGTGACCCTACTGCACAAAAACTAACATTTGATTTATGATTGAATACTTTTACTTTTTACTTAAAAAGTCAAATTTACACCAATTACTTTTGTACTTTTACTTAAGTAAATTTTTTTAATTGGTACTTTTACTTAAATATTTTTTCGCCTAATTATCTGTACTTTTACTTAAAGCTACATTTCTATTTTATGCTGCAAAAGTCTGGAACAAACTTCCTGAGGCCGTGAGACAGGCCTCTACTGTGACGATGTTTAAATCTAGGCTGAAAACACTTCTGTTTAACTGTGCTTTTGATTAATTACTCTTTTTGTCTCTTTTAACGATTTATTTATTTATTTTTAAAACTTTTTGATTCTATGTTTTGTGATTTTAATGCATTTAATTTTTTTCCTTCTTATGAAGCTCTTTGATTAACATTTTGTATGAATTTTGCTACAAATAAACTTGCCTTGCCTTAATTCCCACCTTGTGACAGATTGTGCAACAAAGACTTAAAAGTGAAGCCTAAACAACATCATCTCATTTCAAAACGGATCCGATATGTGGTTGATGTAGTTTAATTAAATTTTATTTGTATAGCCCAAAATCACAGAATTTCCATCTTAGTGGGCTTCATAAGAAAAAGAGGAATGTATTAACTCAAATACACAGCAAAAAAAATAACTAACAAATGCTAACTAAACAAAACTAGCACATTTATGCCCTTAGACCAGACATGTCCAAAGTCCGGCCCGGGGGCCAAATGCGGCCCGTTGTCAATTTTCATCCGGCCCGCAGCCTCCGTCATAAAATCAATAGCGCCTGGCCCACGTGTAGAATAACGTAATACATTGGGCAGCAGCGCTGTTACCTGCGTGTTCTAAATGCTGCCATCTAGAGGCTAAAATAGGAACAGCAAATTAGTATGTGAGCCCCCCAATTTTCTAAAATTGGGGGGCTTAATAAAAGGAGGAAAAAAAGAATCTAGCACGCCATTTAACCAGTCTAAACTAGTGGTTACGAAAGCATGCCATCCATCTGATCCTGTTCTCAGGGGCGACTCCAGGATTTTCTAAATGGCTTTTTGTCTATGACCTCACGGCTACCCCACTTTCCCCCCCTCGGATCCGGCCCGCTTGTCAAACGTTAGAACTCAATGTGGCCTGCGAGTGAAAAAGTTTGGACACCCCTGCCTTTGACTCTCCTTCACGGTGAGGAAAAACTCCTAAAAACCCATCAGTGGGGAAAAAATGAGAAACCTCGTGGGGATCCACATGAAAGAGAGATCCCTCCCCCGGGACGAGCAGCCAATGTGTCAAAGATTATTGTTTAAATAGGATCTTATTCTAATCTACAGCTAAATATCTAAAGAAGTCAATAGATATTTTTCAATCAGTTTTCTTTAATCAAATAGAAAGCTTGAATCGTGAGATCGAAACTTTCATAAACGTGACAATAATTCCAAATAAAGTCTTCTTCACAAACTGAATCTTCACTATGAGTACGAACTGGGTGCTTTAAAGTGTTTCAGATCTACTTCTTTGATGAGAAGGAAGTTGCACAGCTTCTGTTTTCACTCATACATAAAAAAAAAGTTACAGTGAAACTGTTTCTCGTGTTTACGGGAACCATTTCAAACACAGAAAGAACCGGTTTAAGCTGCGTGTTTGGTGTTTAATCTGACCTGCGTGCTTTAACAGCTCTTCAAACGAGTCGCTCCATTGCAGAGCAGCTTCTGCTGAGATGCTGCAAAGAAGAATCAGACGTTTAAATGCCTTGTTTCTGTATGTGTAATGAGTCAGAGAGACCTGGTGGAAGCAGAGGTTAGGAACAAATTCCACTTGTCAGAAATAATAGTGTGTGGATGTGGAATTAATGGATTGTGTCTCACTTGCTGGTTGGCGTATTTGTCTTTTTATGGGGACTGACGTTTTCATGGGAGCCCGACTTGGTGAGAAAAAGGCTTAGTCGGCTTTTTCTTTCCTTGTCTTTCAGCCTGCAAACAAGGGCAGAAAATTCATTTTCATTCCGCTGCCGTGGCAACCATCTGCAAAATCAGCAACTAATCACGCAGGCAAGACCGTTTTAAACATGACATCCAAAATGTTGCACAAGAGCATGACATGTTTCAAACTAAAAGACAAACATGTCCGAGTGTTTCTAAAGGTTTTCCTTCCATCAAATATTATTAGGCTGATTTTCTGATGCTTCATTTTTTTTTAACAACCACAATTCTATCAAAATGTTATAAAAACAGAACTTTTTATGTAAAAAAAAGGAGAAAAGGTTAAAAAAATTACTTGTCATTTGAATAAATTGTTGAGAAAAGTGAAATTTGTGACACCAACCTGCTGTTGTCGTCCTTCATCGTTGCTGCCTGCAGGTCTTCTGGCCCAAACATTTTGAAATCTGCTTCCTCCTTTGGGGCCATGTAGTTAAATTGAGGAAATAGAAGAAGAAGCGTCTCCATGGCGTTTTTGTCTGCGCCGTTCAAAGCCATAAATAGCTCACTGAGAACTGTTTAACCCCTCGTTTGATGAACCACTAAACCTTTTTATAAACCTACCTTTCATTTCCCATCTCTGCTCGGCTTCCTGCTAGACAGCTCAACTACAGAAACAGAAAACCCCGAAACACCCAACGGTTTGAAAAGAAACTCACACGTGCAGTCACTCTTCTTACTTTTATTTCCCGTCTTTTCAAATCAAATTGGCGACAAAAAACCCTCTTTTTTTTTGTATTTGATATTTTTCCTTATAAACACAAGCCAAGAAATACCCATAATATTTCTGATTATCATTTTTAAAACTATTTGATGATGTCCCCAAAATGTGAAGGCGCACACTGATCTGTCACTGAAATAAAATCGAAATAGTTCAACCTTAAAGTGGTGAGGCAAAAAAAAGACCAGGAATCCGTGTTCGCCACTGGACACTTAATGTCAGCCAGCATTTCTGCACTGGAAACCAACAATTAAATTCCGTTCCGTCATCTTCCGCTTGTTCCGGGGTCGGGTCGTGGGGGCAACAGCCTCTAACGGGCAGCCCAGGCCTCTCTCACCCCGACTGCATTCTCCAGCTCACCTGGAAGGATCCCAAGTCATTCCCTGACCAGCTGTGAGACATAGTTTCTCCAGCGAGTCGGGGATCGTGCCCCTTGGTCTACTCCCGGTGGGACATGCCCGAAACACCTCGCCTGCCAGATGCCCGAACCACCCCATCTGGCTCCTCTCGACCTGGAGGAGGAGCGGCTCAACACCGAGCTCCTCCCAGATGGCAGAGCTCCTCACCCGATCTCTGAGTGAAAGCCCAGCCACCCTGCAGAGGAAGCTCATTTCGGCCGCTTGTACCAGCCCACAGCTGGTGACCATAGGTGAGGGTAGGAACGTAGAACAATTAACGTGGAACAATTAAGTTATCAATTAAAAACTTAAATAACTGGTCAAATTTGACCTAGTTTTGAATAAGTGAGGTGAACGTAAAGTGATAGCATGGAGTGTGTGTGCTGCAGATAAACATAAAACCAAGTGGAAATCCTTGTTCACCGTGGGAAAGAAAGAGACACGTCAAGCTCTGAAAAGTCCTAATCCTAATGATGAATCTCTGATCTCACCACTCATTCACTGCCAAACGACAAGAAAAGGAAGTTTTCAAACCCGGATGAAGACGTGTTTTGATGGGGATTCCTATAAATGAAGTCCGTGGATTTTCAGGGTACGGTAGAGTTTAGTAAAGACGTATCTTAAGCAGAAAAAAAAAGAACTCAAAAAGGGAATTTTATTGACTTCTAGTGATTATTAATGTTTTATCACAAAATAAAATGTGATAAAAAGCACAAAATGTAAAATTTACATATTGATATGAACTAAACAAACATATTATGGCATTGGGTCATTAGGGGCGGGCAAACAGTGTTGTTTTCGTCAACGATAACGAAAACGAAATGATTTTGTTGACAAAGCATTTTTTAATGACGATGACGTAACGATAACAAAATAAATACGACGTTTTGGTGACGAAAATGTGACGAGACGTTTGCAAATTTCTGTAGACGAGACGAAAATGTAACGAAATAGGCGTCCGACTTTCACATTTCTGTCTGCGAAAAGAAAAAAAAACACGGCGGCTGCATCCGTCTCTCAAGGCGGCACGCCCCCCACAATGCTGCACGTTCACACCGTCTACACAACACACCTCAGCTACGAGAAAGTCACACAACATGGTGAAAACAGCAGCAAAGAAGCTTAGTGGTCAGAAACTTAAAGTTTTCCACATATTTTGCGCAAACAGCATGCTAACTTCAAGCTAATGCTAGCTTGTCGGCGCTGCTAACTTCCTTAGTTAGCTTGGTTGCGCTAGCGACTGATTTAAATGCATTCCAATGTTTACAGGGTTATTACGAGGTGTCATTTTTAAGTATGAATAAGTTACAACGTTCCTCACTCACTGAAAAAATGATATTTATTTACGATGTTTTACAATGTTCGCTGTTTTGCTGTTAAAGCTCGGTAAAGTTTTTTTTTTTTTTAAAGGTCCCCTATTATGCAAAACTGACTTTTATGAGGTTTTAATCTTTTATTTTACTTAGTACTACCCCAAACAATCTCCCAAAGTGTGTTTTATTGTGATTCATGCTATTTTGAGATATTTAAATTCAAAGTAAGGGGCGTGTTCTCCAAACCTCTAACGACTGGTGGAACATAGTGACGTACATCTGTTTTTTGTTCAGCCCCCTGCAGCTCAAACACCCCCCCCACTTCTACCTGCTCTCCACCCTGATATCCACCCATTTCCGTGCTTCACTCTACTGTGAAAAGCTCTTGTTTGGCTCCTTGCCTTTGTTGTTTCACTTGGATCTGTTTGGCGGTATTTTTTCTCCTCAAAAGCTGTATACACCATGGCAACAAAGAGAAAATGTGAATTTGGTTGTGCTGATGCCCCTCCCGCTCCACGCTGTGCTGGGTGGGTGGGGAAATCACAATGAATGACAACCAATCGCAACCAACGGGGCGGGTCCCGGGAAAAAAAGACTGAAACAAGCTGTTTTAACTTCTGGGTAAAAATTCAACAGGATGAAATAAGGGACAAAAAAGGCATAATAGGGGACCTTTAAACAAATAACCTGCATCATTCTCAGTAATAAAGACGCAATTGTTAAAGTAAGTTGTTTTTTTTTTTTTTTACACTTAAACTAGACTAAAAACGTTGTAAGTCTCCCTGACGAAAACTAGATGAAAACTCTTTTGGGTTTTCGTGACTAAAGCGGGACTAAAACATGACTAAAACAAAAATATAAAGAGATGACGAAAAAGTGACTAAAACTTAATTAATATTCGTTCAAAGACGAAGACTAAAACGAAAACTCAGATGGCTGCCAAAAACAACAATGCGGGCAAACTTTATGACTTGCGGGCTACCAGTTCTCCTTGTCATATGTTGATATAGATGGAGATGTACGACCCAAATGCTTAGCCCATGCATGGGGAAACTACGGCCCACGGGCCACATGCCATGTTTAACATGGAAATCACGTACGTTGGTTTATTTTATGTAGACTCATACATTTATGGGTTTTGTGTGGCCATATCAGCTTGGCAATGCCGGATCCCGTCAGACCTTAAAAACTAAGGAGGCTGGGCTTGGGTAGCACTTGGATGGGACCTCAGGTGCCACAGTGGGACGGCCAATGAGATCAAATTGTCACTGTGTCCCTGGGCAAGACACTTCACCCATTACCTAGACTGGATGGTGAGTGTGTGTGATTGGTTGGTGATGGTCAGAAAGATTGATGGCACAAAAATGGAGGCCTCGTTTCTGTCAGTTTACTGTCAGTGGCCATACCAGCCTGTCAATGCCTGATTCCGTCAGACCTCAGAAAGTAAGCAGGCTAGGTCTTGGCGGTACTTTAATGGAAGACCGCTGGAAGCCCAGGTGCTACAGTGGGACGGCCAATGAGATCAAATTGTCACTGTGTCCCTGGGCAAGACACTTCACCCATTACCTAGACTGGATGGTGAGTGTGTGTGATTGGTTGATGATGGTTAGAAGGACCAATGGCACAAAAATGGAAGCCTCATTTCTGTCAGTTTTCTGTCAGTGGCCATACCAGCCAGTCAATTCCTGATCCCGTTAGAGCTCAGGAGCTAAGCAGGCTAGACCTGGGCAGTACTTGGATGGGAGACTGCTGGAACCTTAGGTGGCACAGTGGAACGGCCATTAAGATCAAATTGTCACTGTGTCCCTGGGCAAGACACTTCACCCACATTACCTAGTCTGAATGGTGTGTGTGCGATTGGTTGGTGATGGTCAGAAGGACCAATGGCACAAAAATGGAAGCCTCGTTTCTGTCAGTGGCCATACCAGCCTGTCAATGCCTGATTCCGTCAGATATCAGAAGCTAAGGAGGCTATGCTTGAGCAGTACTTGGATGGGAGAGCGCTGGAATCCCAGGTGCTACAGTGAGACAGCTGTTGAGATCAAATTGTCACTGTGTCCCTGGGCAAGACACTTCACCCACATTACCTAGTCTGAATGGTGTGTGTGCGATTGGTTGGTGATGGTCAGAAGGACCGATTGCACAAAAATGGAAGCCTCGCTTCTGTCCGTTTTCTGTCAGTGGCCATACCAGCCTGTCAATGCCTGATCCCGTCAGATCTCAGGAGCTAAGCAGGATAGACCTGGGCAGTACTTGGATGGGAGACCGCCGGAACCCCAGGTGCCATAGTGGGATGGCTGTTAAGATCAATTGTTGCTGTGTCCTTGGGCAAGACACTTCACCCATATTGCCTAGTCTGAATGGTGTGTGTGCGATTGGTTGGTGATGGTCAGAGGGGCTGATGGTACAAAAATGGTAGCCTCGCTTGAGTCAGGTTGCCCCAAGGCAGCTTTGGCTCCAACAGTAGCTTACCATTACCTGGTATGGAGTGAATGTATATGTTCCGTTCCGTCATCTTCCGCTTGTTCCAGGGTCGGGTCGCAGGGGCAACTTCCTCAAACGGGCAGCCCAGGCCTTCACTGGGGTCGCCGCCGTTGGCTGCCACCCATCTCCTCCTTCACCCGACCCTTTGGCCCTTTCTGCAGGTGGTGAATCCGCTAGAAGGGTGGCCCATGTCCCCTGTTTGGGCTGAGCCCGGCCACCAGGCGCTCGCTCTCGTGCCCCACCCTCGGGCCTGGCTCCAAGGGGGGGCCCCGGTGACCCGCGTCCGGGCAAGAGCAACTTGGCCATGTTTGGTAACTTCATAGGGGTATTTTTGAGCCACGCTTTGTCTGGCCCCTCACCTAGGACCTGTTTGCCTTGGGTGACCCTACCAGGGGCATTAAGCCCCGGACAACAGAGCTCCTAGGATCATTGGGGCACGCAAACCCCTCCACCGCGATAAGGTGGCGGCTCAAGGAGGCCGTATCGAGGTGCATACATTACGTATACACGTAATGTATACGTGTGAAGCGTCTTTGAGCGTCCTGGAAAAGCGCTATAGAAGTGCAACGTGTTATTTTTATAAATGCAGAAGCTAGTGTTCCTGTAAACACGCAGCGTGCTTCTGCTGGAGGTGATAAAATGCAAATAAACAAATTAACACGTGTTTTGAATGTAGACGAGTAAAAGAGGGAAGTGACGAAGTTGAAACTGTAAAGTGCTGACATGCGTGAGGAGTGCCGGGACGGGGTGTGTGTATATGTGTGTGTACTTCCTGTCTGAAATCATCTGCTTACGATACTTTAATATGATTCTAAGTTTTCTTGTACGTTTGGTAGAAACACACAAAAGTTTTGGGAAGAATTTTTTAAAAATGGTCAGAGATGAAACCATTTTGTGTACATTTTTATGCATGTACACAAAAACATATACACACTCAAAACAAAGAAATAAACACACCTTTTCAAATATATTCAACACACAGCCACAGAAACATAAACAGCCACAAAAATACACAACACTTGCATACACACCTATACAAACACACACAAATACAAAAGTAAATACATGCATAGATGCATTCAAACACACACACATAGATATACAAACACACCCACGCATATAAACATACGTACATGTTTACACATTCACACAGAATGTAAAGATACACACTTTCAAGCACACATACACACTCAAGTAGGTTTACAAACTCACGCAACAGCCATTAACATACACTACTTCTTCTTCTCCTTTTGACATTTCCCTCTAGGGGGCGTCACTGCAAGTCAGTTTCTTCCATCTAACCCTATCTCCTGCATCCTCTTCGGTCACACCAACTATCTTCATGTCTTCCTTCACTGTATCCATGAACCTCGTCTTTGGTCTTCCTCTAGGCCTCTTTCCTGGTGGTTCCAAACCCAGCATCCTACTTCTGATGTACTGTCTCTCTCTCCTCTGCACATGTCCAAACCATCTCAGTCTGGCCTATCCGACTTTATCTCCAAAATCTCTAACAGGTACGTGCTGTTCTTCTGATCCTGTCCATTCTGGTCACTCCCAGAGAGATCCTCAGCATCTTCATCTCTGCTACCTCCATCTCTGTTTCCTGTCTTTTTCTCAGTGCCACTGTCTCTAGACCAATCAGCATGGCCGGTCTCACCACGGTTTTGTACACTTTCTTTTTCATTTTAGCTGAAACTCTTCTATCACACATCATACCTGATACTTTTCTCCACCCATTCCAGCCTGGTTGCACATGCTTCTCCACCTCTTTTCCACACTCTCCATTTCTCTTGACTGTTGATCCTAGATACTTAAAATCTTCCACCTTCTTTATCTCTTCTCCCTGTAACCTCACTTTTCCATTTGGATCCCTCTCATTCACATACATGTACTCTGTTTTACTCTGACTAATCTTCATTCCTTTTCTTTCTAGTGCAAACCTCCACCTCTCCAGCTTTTCCTCCACCTCTTCCCTCCTCTCACTACAGATCACAATGTCATCTGCAAACATCACTGTCGATGAAGATTCCTGCCGAGCCTCGTCTGTCAGCCTGTCCATCACCATAGCAAACAGCAAAGTACTCAGAGCAGATCCTTGGTGCAGTCCCACCCCCACACTGAACTCCTCTGTCTCACCTACAGCACACCTCACCACTGTCTTACAGCCCTCTTACATGTCCTGCACTGCTCTAACATACTTCTCTGTCACACCAGACTTCCTCATACAATACCATAGTTCTTCTCTAGGTACCCTGTCGTACGCTTTCTCTAGATCTACGAAGACACAGTCCAGCTCCCTCTGACCTTCCCTGTACTTCTCTATCAGCATCCTCAAGACAAATACCACGTCTGTAGTGCTCTTTTTAAGCCACATACATACACACACACTTACAAACAAACATACACAAACACGGCACACAAAATGACACACACTCAAATATACATAAAAGACCTCAAACAAACAGGAAATAATCCCAAAAATGATAAAAGGCTGAAATTTTCTTTAAAATGCACATAATTTTGAGACAATGTCTTTGTTTTTATTCATAGCAACACGCCCAGACGGGATCGCTTTAATCTAAAAATAGGATGCTGCAAGTGGGATGAAAAAAAAAAAACGAAAAGCCGATTGAGTGTTAAGTTTTGATCTTTCATGAGAGGATGATGGCGGAACTTCTGTTTTTTTCATCATCTCATACATTACTCATTCCATTTAATGACACCAGTTTGAAAATATTATACACTTCTGTCTGATTTCTGATTGAAATTTCTGTCATCTGCTCAATTATTAATAATAGGATTAATAAAAAGGAGAAAGGAAAGTTATTCCTCTTAGAAAATGTGCATGCAAATGAGAACAGAGTTCAATCCTGCATAATGTTACTGCTGTGGCGGCACACCGCATGCAAGATTCAGATTAAAAATGATTTTATCTACATATTAGAATAAAAAAACAAGACTGAAGAATCGTGTTGGGCTCTTTGCACCTTTCTCACTGACGGAGCGGCAGAAATGATTGTGCTACACACAATCATTTCAAAGTTTGAAGATCAACCGTTTTGCCAGTTTCCAAGTTTTAAAGTTTTAAGTAAAACAAGTAGGAGTCAACGCCAAGGTGACGGACAAAAAGTCAAATGTTTTGGTTGTGAGTTTTACAGGATTTTATAATTCCTCAAACATTGTACCAAGGGTTCTACATAATTGTCAGGAGAGTAGTCTGTTCCGCCTCTGTGTCCTGTTTCCCCCTTCCTTCTTGTTTGTGCGTGTGCAACAAGTCACACCTGAAACTCATCTACTCATCTGCCGGAGCATAAATGGAACAGTTTTTGACACACTCTTGGCCAGATCGTTGTTTATCATGTTTGACTTGTTATCCAGTTTTTGGCTCCAGCTCTGACGTCCGAACCTGCCTAATTAATTTGTTTTTGTCTTCTTTATTTGGACTTTTTAATTGATCAAATAAATCTGCTTGTGATTTTTTCATCTGAGCCTGTCTGTTGTGTCAAGGGCATACTTTTGGCCTCAGCTCCACACCATGACAGTAATGTAGGCACCTGTGTCTCATCTTCTCCCTTGTTATACACACCCTGAAGTCACTCTCTTCTTTGTTATGTCATCTGCCTTTGCTAGTGTGTCTACTTCCAGTCTGCTTCCCAGACATCTGGCAACCGCCACACATCTGGTCCAACCATACCTGCCTAGGACTAATGCCTATCCCCGACTCATGCTGTCATGAAGCAGTGTGCAGGTGGAAAGAGGAGGAGCCAATTGCAGACAGAAGACATTGTTTATTTTAATTTGGCAGTCCATTAACACAGTGAAAAGAAAAACAAAGTTTCAGTGGCATGGCAAAAGGTTATTGTTAGAATGTGTTAATGATCAGGCAATCAGGGAAACCTGGCTGGAAGGGATGGTATGACCCGAAAGGGAATCAGGAATTAATCTCAGGTGACCGTAATCAGGGCTTCCTCTGGCGGCAGGAGAGGGGGTCATGACACATGCCTAATGAGAACTCATGTTTCTGCAGGATAAGGTCCTGTCCAGGACTGTTGCCTGCCCAGGAAGCAAGCCTGCCCAAGAATTCATGCCTATTCTTCTCCCCACACTAAAACATTTGACAAGTTTTATTGACAGAGTCTACTTAGTCAATGATAGCGGGAAGCCATACCTTCAATCAGACAGACTGGCAAATTGGGGTCTCCCATGGCCGAAGTGTGTCCCTTCAAAACCCATGGTCCTGATTAGATGGGTGGTCGCCAGGTGAATGGAAACTTAAACCAACGTCTCTATATTTCCAGGGCCACAGATTCAACATGGCGCGTTCATATTGATAGAAAATGAATTTAGTTTGTGGATGAACTATTGGGTGTCACCTAATGACCCTCATCATTAGGTGAGGGTCCACCTCTTCTACAGTCAATGTTCTCAATCAAAACTCTGAAATTGACTTTGTGAAAACTCAGTCTTATTTGAATGAGTAAGTGGTCCCATTCGTGCTATGGCTCCATGATGACTCGTGGCTGAGTGGGACCAGTGAGGAAAGAGCTCTACATAAAGTGTGAAAATTAATTAACCTCCAGAGAGAAGTCGGTCCTGTTTTAACCATTGAGTCACATAAGATTTGACTTTTTGTTTTGCATTCACCACACAAGTGACCTCTGACTCCGTAGGAGTCATTAATACGAGAAAACCATTTGCGCATCTACAAGCACATGGAGGTGCTGAATGGTGGGTAAGTTTCTCTGCACCTCTTTTTCAAACACAAGATGGAATGGAAATAGAAATTCAGATCTGCAATATTATACTTCATAGAAATTCCAAGTTACAAAGTTAATATTTGTCACGATCTCCTTACTTGCCACCAGAGGGAGCCTGGACCTGCCTTCATCACCCTGATTGAGACATCTGAGGGTGATTATTCTGATGCCACACACCTGTGGACCCTGCTGCCTATTTAAGGGCAAGGCCGATAATTTTATCAATAACGGGCAAGCTTTAAGATCACCCTTGGTGACTTCTGGCTTCTGCTGGGCTTGTGTCGCCTACATTGACTGTTGAATGGGGGAACCTAGTGAGTCTGACGTCACTTGCTAGGGTTCACCATTCGGTTCCATCCAAATAAATCCGATTCAGTTGCCATTTTCTGCCAATGTGGGCAGTATCATGTTGAATCTATTAAGCCAATGCTATGCAGTCACTGTTCTAGTCCATTGGCAAAGTAAAATAAACCTGTTAAATGTCCTCATGTGAACAGCTGCTACAAGCAGAGGTGTCAAACTCCGGTCCTCAAGGGCCAGTGTCCTGAAGGTTTTCCATGTGTTTCTGGTTCAATACAGGTGATGCACACAAAGTGAAATCAACAGCCGATAAAATTTGCGAGAAGACATGAAAAACCTTCAGGACACCGGCCCTCCAGGAACGGAGTTTGACACCTGTGCGCTAAGTGTCAGTGCATCTGATTGGCCAGTTATTAACTGAATGACTTATGCTTGAAGGGAAATAATAATAAAAAAATCCCTCAGGACTATCAAGAACGCATTATAATAACCATGGTATGGGCCAGAATGGTTTCCGACAGCAATAGCAACTTGCGTTTTTTTCAATAGAAGTTTATCGGTTATCGGTTATCGGTTTCACTTCGTTTTATTTTATTTCAGTCATGTTTAACATTTGCATTAACATCAACAAAACCTAAATTTACTCGTTAAGTTGTGACTGAGAATGCTCAAACTTTCCAGGAAGTCCATTGATTCTGAGTTTTTTAGGGCCAACAGGTACTTCCTATTTGGCATGCTGGATCATACTAATTTGGTGTGTCCATTTTTTGGCTACATTCATTTTTCAGGGTCCAACCCATAAAAATAAATAATAAAATAATCTGTCCGTCGTGGTAAAGAAAGAGCTGAGCCGAAAAGCAAAGCTCTCGATTTACAAGTCGATCTACGTTCCTACCCTCAACTATGGTCACCAGCTGTGGGTGGTGACCGAAAGAATGAGATCACGGATACAAGCAGCCGAAATGAGCTTCCTCCGCAGGGTGGCTGGGCTCTCACTCAGAGATCGGGTGAGGAGCTCTGCCATCCGAGAGGAGCTCGGTGTTGAGCCGCTCCTCCTCCAGGTTGAGAGGAGCCAGATGGGGTGGTTCGGGCATCTGGTCAGGATGCCCCCCCGAGCACCTCGCAGGTGAGGTGTTTCGGGCATGTGCCAGCAGGAGGAGACCAAGAGGCAGACCCCTGACCCGCTGGAGAGACTATGTCTCACAGCTGGCCGGAGAACGACTTGGGATCCTTCTGGGTGAGCTAGCGGATGCAGCTAGGGTGAGAGAAGCCTGGGCTTCTCGTTTGAGGCTGTTGCCCCCACGAACCGACCCCGGATAAGCGGAAAATGACAGAACGGAAAGAATAATCCTACTTTTGTATTTGTTGCTTTGCCTCTGGATTCTTTGTGGATGAGTTGGTTTCTTTCTGGTCACTCCTGAGACTGTTTGGTCATGTCGAATTTCTAAAGTTGTTTTTCTGCTGCTTTTCTATTTTCATAAATCCTTTTCCGACTGTCACACTGTTTTCGTGTGGGGGTGATTTTAAAGAGTCCGTCAGGATTTAAAGTCTCCAGGAGGTGAGGTGAGTCACTCTAACACTCAGAGTTCACCACTCACACTTCAGCTGCTGGGGAAATGTTGACAAGTTTAAAACATTTCAAATTCAGTTTAAATCAGCTTTATTTATTTATGACATTTTAGTTTTAAGAAAAACTTTTGCAAACAAACTGATATCCAACAGTAAAACGAAACAACTCATTAGAAAGAATTTTTAATGCAGTTTCAATTACATTTTACAATTACATAATTTGGAGCATTTCATCAGATTACGTTTGGGATCTCCCTCATTTGGCTCTTACAGTACAAAAAGCTCATGAACTTCCTGGAAACAACTGCCTTTTTTTTCTGCTTCGTCTGAGAAGTAGACAGCAGAGAGTGAGAGAGAGGGAGTGAGAGGGTGAGTGAGAGCTGACATCATTTCCCCGTGGCGAAGTCACACAGGTGCAACATCTCTGTTGTAAACACCGAACCTGGCGGGAATCTACACAGAGGATCCAATAAATAAATCGGCTGCGTTAATCAGAAATGGTAGCGATGTTGGGAAACGTGCACAAACATTTAGAGATGTGCATAAATACACAAAAACACACATTCACACAGGCTGACAAATACACACATATACACAGAAAAACACAGATGCATATTGTCAAACAAATATGTAGTAACACACACAAATACACACACATTCAATATTATAGACATAAACACACATTTATTTGAACAAACACACAAAAGCACTTACACACAACCACAAATATTTTTAGATACACACACACACACAAAAAACATTAAAAATCCCAATTATTACAACCTATTTGATTTATTTCTAAATTGAATGTAATTAAATTTGTACAGGACATGATCAGTGGTGGAACGTAACGAAGTAAATGTACTTCGTTACTGTACTTAAGTAAAAAAATTGTGTATCTGTACTTTACTTACGTAAAATTTTAGACCGGTACTTTTACTTTTACTTCACTACATTTTTAGAGCAAATGTCTGTACTTTTACTTCGCTACTTTTTAAAAGTGTGTTTTACATTTTTTGTTACATTTTTGTTGAGGAATTTGAAAAATACACAGGTTTTTTTTAGCGCATCTTGAAGCCGCATCGCCAAAATCAAAAGGAACAGTTGATCGGGAGAAGAAGTCATGAATCGAGAAACATTTTCCGCATTCATTCAGCGCCAAAAACCTAACATCAAATATAGTACAAATTAAAAAGAGTCAGAAGATCGTTGTTCGTTGTGTTTACTTCTAAATAAAAAGCTGAGTCATCTTTACACAGAGCAGGGGCGGATCTAGAATTTTCCAAAGGGGGGTGGGGCTTTGACAGAGCCAATATATAGTGACTGGGGGCCTCCCCCCCAAAACATTTTAAAAAATAAGTGTCATTTTCCTCCATTTTGGCGGTCCATTCACTGGCCCTTTTAGGGGATAGCTTGACTTGTCCCCTTTCCTTTTATTTTACTTATTTATTTTTTTTGTGGACCAAAAGAGGCGGGACAGGGGGGGTCACACCCCTGCAGAGTATTTATCCTGGTTACCATGGTGACACCCTATAGCACAACAAATAACATTTGAATTATGATCGAATACTTTTACTTTTTACTTAAAAAGTACAATTTACACCAACTACTTTTGTACTTTTATTTAAGTAGATTTTTTTATTGGTACTTTTACTTTTACTTAGGTACATTTTTTGCCTAATTATCTGTACTTTTACTTACAGTGGTGGTCAAAAGTTTACATACACTTGTAAAGAACATAATGTCATGGCTGTCTTGAGTTTCCAGTTATTTCAACAACTCTGATTTTTCTCTGATATAGTGATTGGAACAGATCCTTCTTTGTCACAAAAAACATTCATGAAGTTTGATTCTTTTATGACTTTATTATGGGTAAACTGAAAATGTGACAAAATCAGCTGGGTCAAAAATATACATACAGCAACATGAATGAGCAATTTTGGAGACTTAGAAAGTTGTGTCAATGACATGAGCTTCATAGCATGACCTCTTAACTTCTTGTGAGTGATTATGAGTGACTACAGCTGGTGACTTCTCTGAGGCCATTTAAAAAGGGCTCATTGGATAAAAACACCCACAAACGCTACAATGGGAAAGTCAAAGGAGCTCAGCACAGATTTGAAAAAGAGAATCATTGACTTGAACAAGTCAGGAAAGTCACTTGGAGCCATTTCAAAGCAGCTGCAGGTTCCAAGAGCAACAGTGCAAACAATTGTTTGTAATTATAAAGTTTTGTCACTGCCACGATCAGGAAGAAAACGCAAGCTGTCACCTGCTGCTGAGAGAAAACTGGTCAGGAGGGTGAAGAGTCAACCCAGGAGCACCAAAAAGCAGATCTGCCAAGAATTAGAAGCTGCTGGAACACAGGTGTCAGTGTCCACAGTCAAGCGTGTTTTGCATCGCCATGGACTGAGAGGTTGCCGTGCAAGCCTTTAACCCCAAGAACACCATGCCTACCATCAAACACGGTGGTGGTAGTATTATGCTGTGGGCCTGTTTTGCTGCCAATGGAACTGGTGCTTTACAGAGAGTCAATGGGACAATGAAGAAGGAGGATTACCTTCAAATTCTTCAAGAAAACCTGAAGTCATCAGCCCGAAGGTTGGGTCTTGGGCGCAGTTGGGTGTTCCAACAGGACAATGACCCCAAACACACATCAAAAGTGGTAATGGAATGGCTAAATCAGGCTAGAATTAAGGTTTTAGAATGGCCCTCCCAAAGTCCTGACTTAAATCCCATTGAGAACATGTGGATAATGCTGAAGAAACAAGTCCATGTCAGAAAGCCAACAAATTTAACTGAACTGCACCAATTCTGTCAAGAGGAGTGGTCAAAGATTCAACCAGAAACTTGCCAGAAGCTTGTGGATGGCTACCAAAAGCGCCTAATTGAAGTAAAAATGGCCAAAGGACATGTAACCAAATATTAGCATTGCTGTATGTATATTTTTGACCCAGCTGATTTTGTCACATTTTCAGTTTACCCATAATAAAGTCATAAAAGAATCAAACTTCATGAATGTTTTTTGTGACAAAGAAGGATCTGTTCCAATCACTATATCAGAGAAAAATCAGAGTTGTTGAAATAACTGGAAACTCAAGACAGCCATGACATTATGTTCTTTACAAGTGTATGTAAACTTTTGACCACCACTGTAAGTACAAAAAGTGAGTACTTCATCCACCACTGGACATGATTAAACTGAACATAAAACACTTTTTTTTTTTCTAATAAATTGCCTTTTTTCTTTATTCGGTCACATTTTATTTGTAAAAATCCTAATTATGAAAGTTTTTTCTCTAGCAGCCACGTTGGTATTAATTAGGAAACAGAAATCTACACAAGTATTTACGGTAACGTCTTTGCTTCTAAAAGTTTAATTTAACTAGTCTGCAGTAATCCCAGCAGAGCTACACCGCACAGGACTTTTTGTTGGAGGTAAAACAGACACAATGCTGCCACCTGATGAAGCATTCAGGGAGTTTAATCAGAAGAAAAGCTGAAGATGTGATCCAATCAACATACAGTGTTTTTTTTTTTTTACAGTAAGTATGTTTTTTTATTGTTATACCACTCTTTCTTTGATGAGAAGAAGGTAGAACCGTTCATTCGTGATCATCAGTACAGTTTCATGACATTGCATCGCAGTATTTGCTTTGATGATATTAAAATAGTGAAGTATAGGAAAGGTCGGAGGGAACTGAAATGTTCCTTTGTAGATCTGGATACAGCTCATGACAGGATGACCAGAGACACGCTGTGGTATTATATGAGGAAGTCTGAGTCACGGTTTGGGTGCAGAAGGACGAGAAGTCACGTCAGTAACGCTGTAAAGGGCAACACATGATTCAACAGGAATGTCTCATGGTGGAAGTTCAGAATTGTTTCATGGTCGGGCAGCCAGACAGACCTGGCTGGAAGGAATGATGACCCGATAATGAAGGCAAGACAAAAAGCTAATTAAATTAAGCAGGTCAACCACTAGCAGGTGTCCCGAATCAGGGAGTTGAAAGAAGGTCTCAGGCTCCCTCTGGTGATAGGCAAGGGAACTTGAGCGGTGTAGGACATGTATGAGGACTCCAAGACCTCAGTTCAGTTTTCACTACCGTCCTCCCTGCCTTGCTCAGCGTAACATGCCTGACTCCACTTGCAGGTGAATCACTGAGTTTCTGTAAGTGCATGCGGTTGGGGAACAATGCCTCAGACACTCAAACTATCAGCACAATATCTGTCCAAGGCAGTGTATTCTCTCCATGTTCTCTCCAGCCACCTAGTTGAGTCTGCTGATGGCACCACCCTCGTCCTACTCATCTCAGACGGGATGAGTCCGCCCACAGGAGTTAAGCTTGTGTCCTTGTGCAGTAGTAACAACCTGGAATTTATGAAGGAGACCAAAGTGGACCAAAAACACTTCTCCCACATCTTTCCAATGGAATAAGCATAGAGTCTCTATCCTGTCCAAGCATTTTGAATAACTTCCATCTATTTCCAAGAGATGAGCTCCAGTGGATTAATGATCTATGCATTAAAATAACATGAATATTTTTTCAATCTCATCTAAAAGGCCTTTTCTTATCGGAAAAGCATCTGCCCCGAAACTTTAGGGTCTACAATTGATCTCTAAACAGCTTTGTTTTCTCTACTTCTTTTATTCACACGGATAATTTTCAGTAGTTTTCTGAGTTTATTGACTTCCTCCTGCATCCTACTTTCTTTATTTTGGATTTGAACTTCATTCTGGAACTAAAATCCTAGTTGTGAAACGTCTGCTACCTGCAACCACAAAACGCTCCAAACTTTCAATAATTGTCAACGTTGGACAAATGGAAATAAAGCAGGTCATCTGAAAACATTTTTCTAATTTCTTCTTTTTCTTTCGGCATTTCCCTTCAGGGGTCGCCACAGCAAGTCAGTTTCTTCCATCTAACCCTATCTGCTGCATCCTCTTCGGTCACACCAACTATCTTCATGTCTTTCTTCACTGTATCCATGAACCTCCTCTTTGGTCTTCCTCTAGGCCTCTTTCCTGGTGGTTCCAAACCCAGCATCCTTCTTCCAATGTACTCTCTCTCTCTCCTCTGCACATGTCTAAACCATCTCAGTCTGGTCTCTTTTACTTTATCTCCAAAACCTCTAACATGTGCTGTTCCTCTGATCCTGTCCATCCTGGTCACTCCCAGAGAGATCCTCAGCATTTTCATCTCTGCTACCTCCATCTCTGTTTTCTGTCTTTTCCTCAGTGCTACTGTCTCTAGACCAATCAGCATGGCCGCTCTCTCCACGGTTTTGTACACCTTTCCTTTCATTTTAGCTGAAACTCTTCTATCACACATCACACCGGATACTTTTCTCCACCCGTACCGACCTGCCTGCACACGCTTTTTCACCTCTTTTCCACACTCTCCATTGCTTTGGATTGTTGATCCGAAGTACTTAAAAACTCCAGGAACTCTGCTCAGAAGACCCACATGAACAAATAACTTACAAAACCACAAATTGTCTTAAGTTTAAGCTTCAAGAACACATTCATCCATTTGTTTCATCAGTTAAAATTACATCAAAGATTGACTATTTGGGAGAGAGTGTTGCCTGCACATGCTTCTTCACCTGTTTTCCACACTCTCCATTGCTCTGGACTGTTGATCCTAGATACTTAAAATCTTCCACCTTCTTTCTCGCTTCTCCCTGTAACCTCACTTTTCCATTTGGATCCCTCTCATTCACACACATGTACTCTGTCTTATTTTTTTGCTCATTTAGTTTAAATAAAAACGTGAACAGTCTGTTAAAAGGCGCCGAAATCCCAGACATGGGGATTCACAGTGGTTGAAAATCCCAGACATGAGGGTTTCCATTTAATCAAAATCTCTTCCAACCTCAGAAATGATTAAAAATCACTGAAGGTAAAACTGATTTTGTGCTAATTTAAGTAAATGTGTTTTTCAGTCACCGTGCATGAGGTAAACCATGTAATTACTCGTTTTAAAATTCATGTACGACACATTTGTAGCTGTAATTGGGTCATTTTTTTACTCTGCATTTCACATGAAAATGGATCTCTAAATCAATCCTCCAAACAAATTGATCTTGTTTTTCTCTCTCATTTAAAATTCACGGCCATCGCTCGACAACGTAAATGCTCTTCATGCTGAGCACAGTTGATGTCATTTTAAGTTTTTAGCCAGATCTAGTGGGTTTTCTTGCCTGTGTGAGGTATTCTCCACATTGCTCTGCTCAGACACCCTGACTGATGTGCCTGTAAAGAGGCCCGGACAGAGTTCTTTATCATAGGTCTATGAGACTTTCAGACTCGCCAGTAATCAGGTCCACATGCCAATAGTGATGGATTCTGCTCTGCGCCCGCTCGGCAGACAGAACGGGCATACAAATCAGAATTTACATGCCAAGTCTCTCTTGATCAATAAACATTTACTCTTGAGGAGAGCCCCAAGCTACAAGCCCGTCTTCATAATCAGATCAAACTTCTGTATTGATAAATAAGACAATGCTATAAGGGGTGACCTCTCATTGTGGCTTTCGTCATATATTTTCTGTCAGAGCTCACGTATGGAATATTTTACACATCAGCATGTCTGCAAAACAAAAGGAAGCTGGAGCAGGTGAGAAAACAAGATTTAAGGCAACAAAAAACCCCTCCAAACGTTTGGCGGCTTTATTTGCCACTACACACACAGATATTTAATTTATTTTTTTTTAAATTTTTACTCACTGTATTCATCCCTCACCGGGAAAAATCTGTGTGCTGCACTCCTACACCGCAGTAGGCTGCCCACGACGGCGCCAATGGTGGGAGAAACAGGGGATTAGGTGTCTTCTCCAAGGACCCTAGACGTGCACTCAGTGGAATGCAAACCCATAAATTTCCGGTTGACTTCCGGTCCGCGGGTGAACACTCTAACCACTGAGCCACCGTCTCCCCCCATGTAGGATATAAATAACATATCGTAAATAAAGAAATAAAATTATACTTGCCATGGTGGTGACCACAGTAGAGAGAACCTCTCCAGCAACACTTGATACTCAGATCTTCGTTCTGCTCTTCTCTAAGCCAGGCAGGACAGGGTGGGGAAGAATAAATAAAAAAAAAGATTGGCCCCAGAATAGAGCCATGTGGTACACCTTGTCTCTTTACAAAAATGATTTGTAATGTTTTGATTCAACATTGAATGTTATGTTTGTGAGAAAGAATAAAGACCAATCAAGTGTCGTCCCTGACACTCCCGCACAGTTTCTCAATCCATGTAAAAGGATATCAAACCGATATCATGACATAAAATCGAAAATTGATAATCGCAAAATCCCACAATTTTTCTTTTATTTTTTGCTGTCTCTTTCTGTGAACGGTGTTGCTCTCATCCAGCGTATCTTTGTCGACTTGGTTGTGTGGTTTAAGAGGCTGGACTTTATTTTTATAGGTATATAATCTTGAAAAAAAAGACCTTCATAAAAACTGAACAATTATTTTTTTCATGGATAAGTGATTTAATATAATATATAACTTTAATTGTTCAAACGAGGACACCAAAAAAGATTTAAAATGTCAAGATAGTTACTTTCAATGAGGAAAAAAAAAAACACTAGAGAAGAAATTTTATCCATGGCTTTACAATTTTAAACATGCATTTCAAAATACCGTAATTTCACAACCATTAGGTGCACCGTACGAAAAGGTGCAGCCTCAGTTATGTGCGCCGTTGCTGTATTTAACACACACATAAGGCGCACCGAATGAAAAGGCGCAGTCACACACCGCCTTACAACAACACACGCAAGCATGCAAATGTGGGTATTAAAAAATACATCGGGAGCAAAACTGAGTTTGGTTGTACTTTATTTAAGTAGTAACGATACTAAACAAGCACATTACCGGTAATACGTTGTCCTTATTCAAATCCATCAAAGTCCTCATCCTCTGTTTCGGAATCGAACAGCTGCGCAAAATCCAACAGAGCAGGTCCACTTCGCTCCTCGCTGTCAAAGTCACTGTCTGTACTGTGCGGCTCCTCAGAAAGGATACCAGCTTTTGAGAAAGCTCGGATAACAGTACCATCAGACACGTTAGTCCAAGCATCTACAATCCATTGGCAAACTGTAGCATAACTCGCCCGGCGCTGCCTTCCACCCTTCGTGAAACTGTGGTCTCCTTTGGTCATTCATCGCTCCCATACCGCTCACACTTCACTCTTTAACGTTCTTATGTGTTTTCTTTCAGGTCCGTCTTGCGGGCACCGCGTTTTCTTTTAGGTCCGCTTTTTCTCACACACAAGGCGCTCCGCACGAAACGGCGCACCGCTCATTTTGAAGAAAATTTGAGACTTTTAGGTGCGCCTTATAGCCGTGAAATTACGGTACATTCATCACATTAACAACGGGGCTGCACGGTTAGCTTGGTAGCCTCTCAGCAAGAAGGTCAGGGTTCGAGTCCTGAAGTGGGGGCGAGGCTTGAACCACTGGTCTTTCTGTATAGAATTTATATTCTCCTTGTGTATGTGTTTTTTCCGGGTTCTCTGGTTCCTAACCGCCCTCCAAAAACATGCATGTTACACTGATTGTGTTGTGATCCCTGCTCCTGCTTCAAAGAGGGTGTCTGTCTTTGTGGCGACTCACTCACCATCTGCAGATCATCAGCAATCAGCAAGCTACATAAACCATCCTCCTCCCCAGCCTATGCCAGATTGTTGAGTCCCGTGCAGTAACAAGAAGCATTTAGAAGATCTTTGCGAATTTTCTTGCCTGTGATCTTATATCCTGTTTTCCTTTGTTTGAGAAACTTGCCTGCCTTGGATAACCCACCTGCCCCAGAAGAATCCGCCGGCTTCGAAGAATCTGTTTTTACCTGATTAGAAATAAATGTGATGTTTCTCCTTTTCATCCTGTGTCCCGCTATTGGATTCTTCCACACCGCTCCCTGACAGATTGGCCGCTATGAAATTTCCCCTAGGAATAAGTGTGTGTGGATGGTTGTGTCTGTTTGTGGCCCTACAACAAACTGGCGACCTGTTTGGGATGCACCCTGCGTCTCGCCTGAAATCAGCTGGGATTGGCTGTGACACCCTCTGTAACCCATTCAGGATAAGTGGTTCAAAAAATGAAACGATTCGAATATACATCATGAGACTTAAGATAGATGTTTAGTTAAACAAAAAAAACTTAACGTCAAGGTTCCGTTCCGTAGTCTTCCGCTTATCCGGGGCTGGGTCGCGGGGGCAACAACCTCAGACGGGAAGCCCAGGCTTCTCTCACCCCGGCTGCCTCCTCCAGCTCACCCGGAAGCGTCCCGAGACATACTAGTCTCTCCAGTGGGTCTGGAGTCTGCCTCTTTATCTCCTCCTGTTGGGACGTGCCCGAAACACCTCACCAGCGAGGCGCCCGGGGTGCATCCTGACCAGATGCCCAAGTCACCCCATCTGGCTCCTCTCGACCTGGAGGCGGAGCGGCTCCACACCGAACTCCTCTCAGATGGCGGAGCTCTTCACCCGATTTCTGAGTGAGAGCCAAGCCCCCGTGCGGAGGAAGCTCAATTTGGCCGGTTGTATCCACGATCTCATTCTTTCGGTCACCACCCACAACTGGTTACCATGGTGAGGGTTGGAACGTAGATCGACTTGTAAATCGAGAGCTTTGCTTTTTGGTTCAGCTTTTTTTTACTGCGACGGACCGATGCAAGGTAACGTCAAGGTATCAAAAAAAAAATGTCTCCGCTAGACCTATAAATTTGTTACCATGATGGTTGTGACCTTGACCTTTGGTCATATGACCCTGAAAGCCTAATCAGCCTTCTTCTTCTCCTTTCGGCATTTCCCTTCAGGGGTCGCCACAGCAAGTCAGTTTCTTTCATCTAACCCTATCTGCTGCGTCTTCTTCAGTCACGCCAACTATCTTCATGTCTTCCTTCACTGTGTCCATGAACCTCCTCTTTGGTCTTCCTCTAGTCCTCTTTCCTGGTGGTTCCAAATCCAGCATCCTTCTGCCGATGTACTCGGTCTCTCTCCTCTGTACATGTCCAAACCATCTCAGTCTGGCCTCCCGGACTTTATCTCCAAAACATCTAAAATGTGCTGTTCCTCTGATATACTCATTTCTGATCCTGTCCATCCTGGTCACTCCCAGAGAGATCCTCAGCATCTTCATCTCTGCTACCTCCATCTCTGCTTCCTGTCTTTTCCTCAGTGGCACTGTCTCTAGACCAAACAGCATGGCCGCTCTCACCACGGTTTTGTACACTTTTCCTTTCATTTTAGCTGAAACTCTTCTGTCACACATCACACCTGATACTTTTCTCCACCCGTTCCAGCCTGCTTGAACACGCTTCTTCACCTCTTTTCCACACTCTCCATTGCTCTGGACTGTTGATCGTAGATACTTAAAGTCTTCCACCTTCTTTATCTCTTCTCCCTGTAACCTCACTTTTCCATTTGGATCCCTCTCATTCACATACATGTACTCTGTCTTACTCTGACTAATCTTCATTCCTCTTCTTTCTAGTGCAAACCTCCATCTCTCCAGCTTTTCCTCCACCTCTTCCCTCCTCTCACTACAGATCACAATGTCATCTGCAAACATCATTGTCCATGGAGATTCCTGTCTGACCTCGTCTGTCAGCCTGTCCATCACCATAGCAAACAGCAAAGGACTCAGAGCAGATCCTTGGTGCAGTCCCACCCCCACACTGAACTCCTCTGTCACACCTACAGCACACCTCACCACTGTCTTACAGCCCTCATACATGTCCTGCACTGCTCTAACATACTTCTCCGTCACACCAGACTTCCTCATACAATACCATAGTTCTTCTCTAGGTACCCTGTCATACGCTTTCTCAAGATCTACAAAGACACAGTGCAGCTCCCTCTGACCTTCCCTGTACTTCTCTATCAGCATCCTCAAGGCAAATACTGCATCTGTAGTGCTTTTTTTAGGCATAAAACCATACTGCTGCTCACAAATTCTTACTTCAGACCTTAGCCTAGCTTCGACAACTTTTTCCCATAACTTCATCGTATGACTGATCAGTTACCCTGAAGTTTGAATCAGTCAATTTGCAGTTGGTACTGAGTAACTATTTTGGTGTTTAGGAAAATTTTGTGCTCACAAAGGGGTTACGGAAGCACAGATGGATAGACAGCCCGAATGCTAAGTGCTTCTTCCACATTTTGGAGGTGGATGGACGTATAAAAATTCAAAATGTGCCATGAAGTGGTGAAGGTGAAGATGTTGGACCCAGATGCATAGTCAGTTTAAACCACGGATTTAAGGAATGGGGATAGGCAGGTGCAACCTGGAAGCCAGTCTGGTCAGGCTTGTGTAGTTTTGAAGACTTGAATTTCCCCACTTGGGGATGAATAAAGTGTACATAGTACTGTATTGTATTTAGCGTCCTGGGCAGGCTTGTGGATCCTGGGCAGGCTTTCGGCAACCTGGGCAGGCTTAGCAGCCGACATGGAGGACACCAGGCGTGGAGGGACACATCATGGCTGCAGCAGGAGAGCAGAACAGCCGATTATCTGACACCAGAGTGATGGACACCAGGAGTTAAATAACTAGGGGATGACGAGACACAGGTGGATATGTCAAGGAGAGGCAAATGGGACCAGGTGGATGGATTTAGGGCAGAGGACTAGATTTGGAGTAAGAACATGCTTCAGAAGAGAGGGGGATCATGTCAGAAAAGTATAACATATTGAATAACATCAAGTCAATAACGCGGACCGTAACCAAAAATTCTAATTAGATCATTGTAAATATTGTGCATCCCTATTCACGTCATTTTAATCAACTAGGAAATAGCCAATTAACCCAATTGGAGAATGGCGACAATTCAGCGTCAGTGTGGACATGCTTCAGCCATGGTAGCAGTGGCGACTGGTGACGTGTGGCGCAGGGGCGCCGCCCCACCGACCTGATCACCAATATAAGCATATATATCTATATATACATATATAAACATGTATGTGTTTATAAGTATGCAAAACTGTCGAGTGTGAAGATTACATGCATTTTAATAATGTTTTACACCGTTTTATTTTATTTTCTTACTTCCTGTGCAAACCGGAACGAGGGCGAAGCACCCGTAAGCCCCACCAGGAAAACGTATTGGTGTGTATGTGGCTTCCGGTTTTTATGGAAAAAAAGGTGACGTCAGCTCTAAATTTTTTTCCATTCATGTGTATTGCAAACCATAACCACGCCCGCGGGGCGCAGAGATTTTCCGCCCATCGGGTGTGTGATAGGTTATCCTCTCTATCAGTCTGTTACATGAACCAATCAATTAGCTATAAGCTGACCTATAAATCTCACCCACGCCACGCCCTTTCTTTTCACTGCGGAATTCTGGGAGTCTTCATCATGGCGTCGGAAGCTAGTTCAGTTGCTAACAACGCTAGTGGCTTTTTTAAAGAGAATTCAGTGTCGTCCCTTCTACAGAATCCGTTTTCCGTTCTGAAGAAGAAAAAAGAAGAGTGAAGGAGCTTGGACCTGACACCCCAGATTTGACTGTGCAAAAAAACAGTGGAGATCGCGGCCGCTTTTATGTGAGAGGATAATGAAGGTCTATGAAAACTGGCGGTGGCTAACTGGATAAGAAACACTTTTTTTGTTTCCCCTGCTTATTGTTTAGTTCAGCAGCAACTGAAAAGCTGTGGATATCAACAGGGGTGAGTGACTTGAAGCATTTGTCTGATAAGTGCAAACATCATGAAACTTGCCGCACCCATCTTGATAGTAGCTATAAGCTAGGTGTTTTTGGCAGTAGTAACATCCTGGCACAATTAAATGAAGGCTACCGAACTGGCATAAGGAAACATAATGAAGAAGTCACCAAAAACAGACACATATTGTCACGAATAATTTTATATTTATTTTATATATATATATTTATATATACTTTTATATAATATATCTAAAAAAAAATTTTTGTGTGTGTTTGAAAAATGTGCGCCCCCCCAGTTTTTTTTATCACCAGCCGCCACTGCATGGTAGATGTTTAAAACGCATCTAGATGCTTCAGGATTACTAAAAAAACTCCATGCGCCTTCATGCTGTCCTTTTCATGAATAACATATTCATTGCTTGTTATTCTTGGCTGGAATAATCAAACGCTACCTGTGAGGTGAATTTCTTCCAGCCAGAAATGAACTCAATGCTTCCTATTTTTTCACATTTCTGTCATCATTATTTGAGTTATGAATACTAATGTGTGCTGCTCGCAGAGAGAAAATTTTCAGCTGGCTTTGAATGAATACTAATCTTCCACATATTTAATTCTGTCCGAGTACTTGTGCTTCTTTTCTGAGCCAGTTTTCAGCAGGACTGATTCCCGAAGAGGTGGAATGAGGGGATGAGCCACATCTAAAGCATGTGTAGTGGAGGGGTGTTTTTTTTTTCTTGCTTTTAGGGGTTGAAGGTCTATTTCAGGTCAACGGTTTTGGATGATAGAAAGGAGGGCACTTTAACAAGTTCACATAGGTTTCATTAGGACTGTTCTTTGCAGGGTGTTCGAGCATAAAGGTGGGCTCAGTGGGTCACCATCGTGTTCCAAAGTCACCTTTTCTAAACAGAAAGGAAGACATAAATACAACAACTTGCAGTCGTTTAGGAATGAGCAGTGGTGGATGAAGTACTCGCTTTTTGTACTTAAGTAAAAGTACAGATACTTAGGCAAAAAATTTACTTAAGTAAAAGTAAAAGTATCAATAAAAAAAATCTACTTAAGTAAAAGTACAAAAGTAGTTGGTGTAAATTGTACTTTTTAAGTAAAAAGTAAAAGTATTCGATCATAATTCAAATGTTATTTTTTGTGCCAAAGGGTATCACCATGGTAACCAGGATAAGGGGGTGTAACCCCCCCTCTCCCGCCTCTTTTGGTCCACAAAATAAATAAATAAGTAAAATAAAAGGAGACAAGTCAAGCTATCCCCTAGAAGGGCCAGTGAATGGGCCGCCAAAATGGAGGAAAATGACACTTATTTTTTAAAATGTTTTGGGGGGGAGGCCCCCAGTCACTCTATATTGGCTTTGTCAAAGCCCCACCCCCCTTTGGAAAATTCTAGATCCGCCCCTGCTCTGTGAAATGATGGCTAAACTTTTTATTTAGAAGTAAACACAACAAACAACGATTTTCTGACTCTTTTTAATTTGTACTAAAATGTTCCTCGATTCATTACTTCTTCTCCCGATCAACTACTTCTTTTCATTTTGGCGATGTGGCTTCAAGATGCGCTAAAAAAACTGTGTATTTTTCAAATTCCTGAACGAAAATGTAACAAAAAATGTAAAACACACTTTTAAAAAATAGCAAAGTAAAAGTACAGATATTTGCTCTAAAATTGTAGTGAAGTAAAAGTAAAAGTACCGGTCTTAAGTTTTACATAAGTACAGTACAGATACACAATTTTTTTACTTAAGTACAGTAACGAAGTACATTTACTTCGTTACGTTCCACCACTGGGAATGAGCAGTTAAAGAGACAACCTGAGTGAGAGGTTATAAATACTATGGAGGTCTTTTTTAAGATTCAGTTGTCATGCCTCTGTGTAAAAGAAAATGTACCAAAATTTCAATGACACAAAGCACCTTAGTGACAGAGGACTTTCCTAACCACCCTGAATAGAGATAGCCTGAGGATGATTAGTCGGATGACACTCACCTGTGGATCCTGGTGAGTGTTCTTGAGTGTCCTTTTTTTTTTTGATTTGTCAGTTTATCTAAATTGTAAAAAAAAAAAAAAAATAGAAGCCTGTGTTTTAAATTGTCGAGCATGTCGGTTTATGACGAGGTGTAGAAAATCGGTCCCATTGGGCAACTACAATGGAATGTTGGAAATCAAACTGCCTTGATTTCCAACATGGAAATCAAGGCAGTTTGATTTCCAACATGGAAATCAAGGCAGTCTCCCTGGATTTCCATGTTAGGTCAACATCATCCTTCCCAGCCAGGTCCTCTTGTCCGTATCCCACTTTCCCTTACCCTCTACCCTAACCAGGGTCTGTATCCCTCTTTCGCTCTTTCCCTTACCCCCTACCCTAACCAGGGTCTGTATCTCTCTTTCCCTTACCCCCTACCCTAACCAGGGTCTGTATCCCTCTTTCCCTTACCCCCTACCCTAACCAGGGTCTGTATCCCTCTTTCCCTTACCCCCTACCCTAACCAGGGTTTGTATCCCTCTTTCCCTTACCCCCTACCCTAACCAGGGTCTGTATCCCTCTTTCCCTTACCCCCTACCCTAACCATGGTCTGTATCCCTCTTTCCCTTACCACCTACCCTAACCAGGGTTTGTATCCCTTTTTCCCTTACCCCCTACCCTAACCAGGGTCTGTATCCCTCTTTCCCTTACCCTCTACCCTAACCAGGGTCTGTATCCCTATTTCCCTTACCCCCTACCCTAGCCAGGGTTTGTGTCCCTCTTTCCCTTACCCCCTACCCTAACCATGGTCTGTATCCCTCTTTCCCTTACCCCCTACCCTAACCAGGGTCTGTATCCCTCTTTCCCTTACCCCCTACCCTAACCAGGGTTTGTATCCCTCTTTCCCTTACCCCCTACCCTAACCAGGGTCTGTATCCCTCTTTCCCTTACCCTCTACCCTAACCAGGGTCTGTATCCCTATTTCCCTTACCCCCTACCCTAACCAGGGTTTGTGTCCCTCTTTCCCTTACCCCCTACCCTAACCATGGTCTGTATCCCTCTTTCCCTTACCTCCTACCCTAACCAGGGTCTGTATCCCTCTTTCCCTTACCCCCTACCCTAACCAGGGTCTGTATTCCCCTCCCTAACCCTTGACTTTCTATCTCATTCATTGTTCTCTATTGTCTGTTCATTTCGATTTTCACTACTAGTTGGTACAGTACAATTCACATGTTGTCCACCTCTCTCCCTCCTCTCTGGGAGAGGGCCCCATTTCAGATTCCTGATGGATACTTTGCGTTCCTGTCCTGGGCATGGCCACACCGAGGAGACCTCCGCGCTTCATCATCCCCGCTCCATCAGGATGAAGAACATCTACTCATCCCCTTCCTGGACAGCTCCGGGCTGAGGAGTCCCGCCCGGTGTTTCCATCAGGATGAAGAACTTCTATTGACTTCTTTAGATATTTAGCTGTAGATTAGAATAAGCTAATATTTAAACAATAGTCTTGGACACATTGGATGCTCGTTCCGGGGGTGGGATCTCTCTTTCGTGTGGATCCCCATGAGGTTTCTTATTTTTTCCCCACTGATGGTTTTTTTTTAGGAGTTTTTCCTCACCATGAAGGAGAGTCTAAGGGCATAAACGTGCTAGTCTTGTTTAGTTAGTATTTGTTAGTTATTTTTCTTGCTGTGTATTTGTGTTAATACATTCCTCTTTTTCTTGTGAAGCCCATTGAGACAGAACTTTTCGATCCCGAGTTAATCCTGTGCCCTTTGCTTTACAGATTTATCTGACTTCTGTTAATAAATCTTGTTTTTTGTCCTGCATTTGGGTCATCCTCGTCCTCCTTCCACATCACAAGAGTTTATTAGTAGAAGACATGACAAGTAGGAGGTTATTCCTTAAGTTAGTCTATAGTTGGTACTGATTAACTGCTGGCAGTTTTATTAAAACGGTTTAATCAAAACTGCTTCATTCACAAAAGTATTACTGAAGCACAGATGAATGCAAGAACGATCCCATCAGTGGTGGATGAAGTACTCACTTTTTGTACTTAAGTAAAAGTACAGATACTTAGGCAAAAAATTTACTTAAGTAAAAGTAAAAGTACCAATAAAAAAATCTACTTAAGTAAAAGTACAAAAGTAGTTGGTGTAAATTGTACTTTTTAAGTAAAAAGTAAAAGTATTCGACCATAATTCAAATGTTATTTTTTGTGCTATAGGGTGTCACCATGGTAACCAGGATAAATACTCTGCAGGGGTGTGACGCCCCCCTCCCGCCTCTTTTGGTCCACAAAATAAATAAATAAATAAAAAAAAAAGGAAAGGGGACAAGTCAAGCTATCCCCTAGAAGGGCCAGTGAATGGGCCGCCAAAATGGAGGAAAATGACACTTATTTTTTAAAATGTTTTGGGGGGTGGAGGCCCCCAGTCACTATATATTGGCTTTGTCAAAGCCCCACCCCCGTTTGGAAAATCCTAGAACCACCCCTGCTCCGTGTAATGATGGCTCAACTTTTTATTTAGAAGTAAACACAACGATCTTCTGACTCTTTTTAATTTGTACTATATTTGATGTTAGGTTTTTGAATGAATGCGGAAAATGTTTCTCGATTCATGACTTCTTCTCCCAATCAACTGCTTCTTTTGATTTTGACGATGCGGCTTCAAGATGCGCTAAAAAAAAACCTGTGTATTTTACAAATTCCTGAACGAAAATGTAACAAAAAATGTAAAACACATTTTTAAAAAGTAGCGAAGTAAAAGTACAGATATTTGCTCTAAAAATGTAGTGAAGTAAAAGTAAAAGTACCGGTCTTAAATTTTACTTAAGTAAAGTACAGATACACAATTTTTTTACTTAAGTACAGTAACGAAGTACATTTACTTCGTTACGTTCCACCACTGGATCCCATGGCTTAATGCCTCCTTCACATTCATGGTGCAGATGCATTACAAACCATCAAGAACTACTGAGAGTGACTAAATTTGACTTTAAATTTGGTTTGAACTTTATTCTAAAAAGATGAAGGTCTTCTTTCTATATCTGTTATAAAACTCTTTAATCCAGTTATCTTGTGACCTTTACGGTCACAGGAAGTCTCTGAATCGCAGCATCAACCGTCACGCCACATTTTTATCTGCTTCTAGATCACACAAACAAAATAACTTTTCTGAAGCTGAGAAAATTTATGATCTATTTATGTGAATTTTTTTTTAACCCAAACTAGTTGGAATGTTTATTTTTATTATTTAAAGAAAGAAAAACAGTAAGAAAAAAAAAAAAAAAGAAAAAACTGTAGTTGATTAGTGAAGGTTTCAAAATCACCAAATTTAGGATCAGACATTTCTTAAATTCATTGATTTTTTTCTGAACACAGATTTATTTCAAGCACTTTTTTGCTTTGACAAAATCCCAACTACTTTATAAAATCAATGTAAAAACCGTTCTGTTCCGCCGTCTTCCGCTAATCTGGGGCCGGGTCGCGGGGGCAAAAGCGTCAGACGGGATGCCCAGAGTTTTCTCAACCCGGCTGCATCCTCCAGCTCACCGTGAAGGATTCCGAGTCTTTCCCCATTCAGCTGTGAGACATAGTCTCTCCAGCAGGTCTGGGGTCTGCCTCTTGATCTCCTCCCAGTGGGACATGCCTGAAAAACCTCAGCAGCGAGGCGGCTGGTCCTGACCAGATGCCCGAATCACTCCATTAGCTTCTCTTGACCTGGAAGAGGAGCACTCTACTCTGAGCTCCACCAGGATGGCAGAGCTCCTCACCCGATCTCTGAGTGAGAGCCCAGCCACCCTGCGGAGGAAGCTTATTTCGGACGCTTGTATTTGCGATCTTATTCTTTCGGTCACCACCCACAGCTGGTTACCATGGTGAGGGTAGAAACGTAGATCGACTTGTAAATCGAGAGCTTTGCTTTTCGGCTAAGCTCTCTCTTTACCACGACGGACCGATGCAGCGTCCTAGTTATTGCTGACGCTGCACCGATCTCTCGCTCCTTCCCCCACTCGTGAGCAAGACCCCGAGATACTTAAATTCTCGACTTGGGGAAGGAACCTGTCACAGACCTGTAGGTTACTTGCCATCCTTGTCTGTTTGGAAAAATGGAGAACCTGTTCCAAATCTACTTTGAAACCCCATTAAAACATTCACCTTCTTCTGAACCAATATGACTTCCATTTGTGGCTCATTGCTACATGTCAAGTTTTATGAAACCCTGGAAAATATGCAAAATATAAAAAATTAATTAATGGCTGTCCTTGTCCTGAACAAAATGTTCGAGGCTGAAAAGAAAAATAAAATGAAAATACTTCAGTTTTTTTTCTTTTTCCAAATTTTTACTTGTAATGTAATAATTCTTCATTTCATTTCCTTCTCAAGGCTATTATATTTTTTAAATTTACAAATATGAGTATGATCATAATCACTTGAACTTTTTATTATTTGAACAAGGAACAGACATTCAATTAAAACGCTGTAGGGTCAGCAAAACAGATTCCTTTTTTTCCTTTCCGTCGTCTTCTGCGTATCCAAGGCCAGGTCACGGCAGCAACAGCCTCAGAGCCTCAATCCGGCTCACCTGGATTGATCTCGAGTTTTTGTCCAGCCAGCTGTGAGACATAGTCTCTCCAGCAGGTCCGCGGTCCGCCTCTTGGTCTTCTGCTGGTGGGATGTGCCCAAATCATCTTACCAGCGACGTGCTCGGGAGAAATCCCAAAACAGATTTCAATTTGAAAACATTTGTCCAAATGTTATTTACAGTTGAAATTAGCTTAATTGCTGAGGTCAGAGCTCAGAGTTTCATTGGTAGCATGAGAGCTGCCATTAAAAGAGCAGTGGTACGAGTGCGGTACCCTGCGGAACGCCTGAGTCGACAATTGTCATCCCAACCACACACACTTTCATGTATACATTCATTTTATGCTTTAAACATTAACACAATCTCACACAGTAAAATTTTATATTGCAATAAATTCTGATGCATCTGCCCACAGAATTTCAAAAGTGTTTAAAAATTGAAACTCCCGACACGGAACAAATAATTGCAACCATTTACAATGCATTACAGAAAGTGAGTAATCCTTTAACAGCACATTATGGGCGAGTGGAGAGAAAAATTCGATTCCCCTTTGACTAACGACATTTGGAAACAAGCTCTACTTAAAAAAAGAAGTCCTTCAATAAATACAAGTCATTTCATAATCCAAGACAGAATAGTGCACAGAGTGAATTATGTTAGTGGTAAAACATCAATTAAAATTATTCTACACTTTTGAAAAGGCAAAGACATTATAGATGACAGAATTGAGAAATACACTTCATAATGAGAAAATATAAAACGCCATTTATGACAATTTGGGCAACTTGGAAAAAAAAATGGCAGCATTTTTTATCTTTTCTTGGCGATGCTTAATGTGAGCAGTCAATTGGTGTATGTGTTGTGATGTGGAAGGAGGACGAGCCAAATGCAGGTCTTTAAACAAGGTGTATTAAACCAAGGATCAGCAAAGCTGTAATCAAAGAAGAAGGATCAAAATGGTTATCAAAGAGTCAATCTCAGTTTCAAAGGAAATCTGCTGGGTGGGGAGTCAGCCAGGGCTGGAAGGCATGAAGACCCGACGAGGAATGCTGGAGAAGCTGCCTTTAAATAGGCAGCAGGGAGATTAGGTACAGGTGATCCAATCAGGTGCAGGTGGTCCAATCAGCCAGAATTGGTGGAAAGGTGAGATGGTCCCTGGCTCCCTCTGGTGGTGGTTGAGGGAACCACAATAGTATGTTGGTAGGAATGTATCGTTGAGGAACAGACGCACAGCTCCAAAACTTAAAACATTACAATGAAGCTAGCTAGAGATGAGTCGGCACGGAGAGGAAAAACACCTGGGGAAATTTGCCTGTTTTTTTCACTTTTTTTTTTTGTATGTCCAGGTTTTTCGTCTCAGCTGGAATTGGACATTTCACGTGTCAGGAGGGGTAGAGGCTACTTCCCCTCACTGTTTTCTTTAAAATAGATTTTTATAGATTGGGGCATGTTGTTAGTATTATGAGTTATTCAGATTATGTTATGTCATTCTGACTGGGCTCGTCTTATGTGTTTTAAATATATTCAGTTGGGACCAGTAATAATAATAAAAAAAACCCAGTCTTCTTTCTGTGAATCACATTAGTCTCACATCTACGTAGATGACAAGCCTTTCGTTGCAATTAAATAAACAATAGTAAAACAACTTCCCCAAAAGTTCACTTTCATTTTTTTTCACAACACTTTGTACATGTTTTTGTTTTATGATATTCTTCTTGTCGTTGTGATTATTTAGAATGAAAGCATATCTAAGACAAGAAGGAGGCGCAGTAGTAAAATGTCCGTCCTTGGACCAGGAGAAGCTTGTTTGATTCCCACTGGGCCCCTGCAAATGTCCCTAGGACCAAACACCTAATCCCCTAGTTGCTCGCACCGTCATGGCTGCCTGCTACGGTAGAAAGCAGCAAAAGTAATTCCCCCACTGAGGGAGGAATAAAGTCTGATAGAAAGAAATATTCCTTCTCAAACTTGGATGTATATAATAATCAATGCTTTTAATAAAAAAAGTTTGAAACAGAAATTATAGAAACTCTTTTAATTTTGTCTCAGAAATCTTTTTTATTTTGAGTTGCAAGTTTAAAAGAAACTTGCAAGTTTTTCGATGTAAATTGCTGTTTCACTTCCAGTTTTTTTAAACTTGCAACTCATCAAGTTCAGATGTTTAGGAAGGTCTCATCAGCAATTTTTGGAGCCTTTCAGATGCCCAATGAACTTTATTGATTCAAAAGCAAAATCAAAAAGCAAAATTTATGACCGTTTCAATCATACTTGAATGTTATATCCACGCCAAAAACATACCTAGGAGGCTTTGTTTCATTCATACATGTTAGAGTCAGGGTGCACGATGACGCACTAGTTAGCACGGTGGCCTCACTGCAAGAAGGTTGAGGTTCAATTCCCAGAGTGGTAGTGATGCTTGAAACACTAGTTCTTTCTGTCTGGAAATTGCATGTTCTCCCTAAGTATGTGTGGGTTTCCTCCGCATACTTTGGTTTTCTTCCACTTTCCATAAACATGCGTATTAGGTTGATTAGCAGCTACAAAATTGTCTTCAAGAATGAGTGTGTAAATGGTTGTCTGTGTGTGTGGCTCTGAAACAGACTGGTCACCTATTTGGGGTGTACCCTGCCTCTCGCCTGAAATCAGCCAGGATGGGCTCCGGTATCCTCTGTGACTTCAGTAGGGATTTGGTTCAAAAGATAAAACGAAATGTTTGAGTCAATGAGAAGCACATCTATCCAGTCTCCTACCTCCAGTATTGGATTCTATTTGAAAGCAGGTTGTTCTTGGTTATTGATTTTGTTCTCTGTCAGGCCAGATTCTAACATAAGCAGGAAATGTTTTAGCGACGGACTGGCGACCTGTTTGGGGTGTACCCTCTCCCTCGCCTCAAATCAGCTGCAATGGGCTCCAGCACCCCCCCAACCTCGAAAGGGATAGATGGTTAATGTGACTGACTGATTGACTGACTGATTGTTATTGTGCTTGTGCTTTGCTCATGCTCAGTCCAGCCAGGGTGTACTCTTTTCTTATAAATGTGCTTCAAACAAAACATGCATCCAGGGGGCGGGATTATCGAGAAGCGAGAGGAGGAGGAAATTCTGTAAAAATATGTGAAACTAAATTACATTATTTATAAGCTTTTTTCCAGCAAACATTGCATTTCTGAGCAAACTGTCGTGATCCCCTCACTTGCCACCAGAGGGAGCGCTGGACCTTCCCTCACCACCCTGATTGAGACACCTGAGGATGATTATTCTGCTGCCACACAGCTGTGGACCCTGCTGCCTATTTAAGGGCAATCACCATGGACCTCCAGGTCGGGTCATTGTCATCCTTCCCTGCCAAGTCCTCCATGGACCCTCGATCTCTGTGAGGGTCCATGGCTGCGTGACCATAAGTTATCTTTGAACCCTGTTATATGTATCATTTGCACTTTTGGATCCTGAGTTAATCCTTTGGCTTACAGACTTACCTGACTTCTGTTAAACCCTGTTTTTGTCCTGCATTTAGGTCCTCCTCCGTCCTCATCACAACACGAACAAATAATATCATGTTTGTCTGTGTATGCTATGTGATATGAAATCTAACCCAACGAAAACACAATACCCTCTCTTTAAGAAATCAAAGAGCACAATCCTCTCTGTGCACCCTGATTGGTTTGGATGATGACTTTCTAAAGCAGGTAGATGATGTTTCCTCAACCAGAACACACATGTGTGAAATCAGGTCACAGTGACTTAGACGCTCCTATGAATGCTAACAACCTTACAGAGTTAGATATGAGAGGATCATCGTGTTTTGAACAGTCGTGGGAGAATTTCCTCTCCAACATGTGAGCTCATCATCATGCACTGACTCACATGCCTCTCCTGTAATTACACTCTAATTGTCATATTTTCATTAAGACAGGCCATGAATCAGAAACGGCTTCCACAGTGCCACCTGTTTTCTCCTTTTCATCGAAGACTCCAGTCACAATTTCCTGAAGTTTGTTTTAACTTTGCATGAGACGGGTCTAATTAGACTCAATTATTTAGCTGGTGGTCTGTGAAACACATTGCAACAATTACCAGAGCTCTATAAACAGATTTATCTGAGATATCCCTCCCTCTGGATGCCTTCCGAGATGCGGTCCTCATTAATATGCAGAGAAACCAGGTCAAAGATAAAACCTTTCATTGGTAATCGTGGATGTTCCTCAGATTTTGAAGCTGAGTATTGAAAGTGGGATTTTTGCGTCTCAGATGGAAGTGAAACAGCAATTTACATCAACATCTAACAGACGCCACTTTACTTTGTTGGTTAATTTGCAAAAAACTGACATTAATTCTGATGATTTAATTTATTTTAACCGAAAACACAAAGTTATTTAGTAAAATTTAATAGGAAAACATTTTTTAATGAAGCTCTCAGATGAGCAGAGTCTTTAACCGTCAACATGGTGTTACATATTTTAGAGATGCAATCATTTATTTAATAATCTCATTAGAGCGGAGCTTGTTTGGCTAATCTGAGCATCTACGTCTGAGGAGAAACTGAATTAGTGAAAGTGACTCAGCTAGAAGGAGTGAAAGTCCGTCTCTATTTCTGCTAGCATAAATGCAGCAGAGTGAATTCACATTCATTTCATTCAGCGTTTGTGAATTTTTGTCTGTTATTGTTACGACTCGTTTGGTCTAGGGTTAGGCCGATACGTAGACAGATGTTACAATTCATGAATGAGGCAGAGTAGGGTGTTGAAGAAATAAACTATTTATTTACAATCAATCTTAACAACTGAAAAGCCTCTTTTGGGAGTGCTGCAGACAGGTCTTAACTCAGCTTGACACCAGACCTTCTTAATCAGCCAACTAGCTATCATCTGTAACTGCCAACAGGTGGGGAAGGTCGGGAGCCTGGGTTGCAGAGGTAATGGAAAAACACAAGAGGGTGACAAAAACAAAAACCCAAACATCCCTCAAATGGCTTTACCCATAACAGTTATTCATCATTAAACACTCCAGCTGTTGGTCCGTGAGTCGGTCTTAGCTTCTCCAACACTTGTGTGAACCTACGTTGCCCTAACGACTGAAGGAATTTTAATATAACAGCCCACTACTCCGTAATAACACTCAACGAACTAATTAGATTTTCAGGGTCCTGCAAACAAAGATGAAGACCACCAGGGTTGAATATGACATTTCCTAAACGCACTGGTGGAACGTAACGGAGTAAATGTACTTCGTTACTGTACTTAAGTAGAAAAATTGTGTATCTGTACTTTACTTAAGTAAAATTTAAGACCGGTACTTTTACTTTTACTTCACTACAATTTTAGAGCAAATATCTGTACTTTTACTTCGCTATTTTTTAAAAGTGTGTTTTACATTTTTCGTTACATTTTCGTTGAGGAATTTGAAAAATACACAGGTTTTTTTTAGCGCATCTTGAAGCCGCATCGTCAAAATCAAAAGAAGCAGTTGATCGGGAGAAGTAGTAATCAATCGAGAAACATTTTCCGCATTCATTCAGCGCCAAAAAACTAACATCAAATCTAGTACAAATTAAAAAGAGTCAGAAGATCGTTGTGTTTACTTCTAAATAAAAAGTTGAGCCATCATTATACGGAGCAGGGGCAATTCTAGGATTTTCCAAAGGGGGCGGGGCTTTGACAAAGCCAATAAATAGTGACTGGGGCCTTCCCCCCCAAAACATTTTAAAAAATAAGTGTCATTTTTCTCCATTTTGGCGGCCCATTCACTGGCCCTTCTAGAGGATAGCTTGACTTGTCCCCTTTTATTTTATTTTATTTTTATTTATTTATTTATTTTGTGGACCAAAAGAGGCGGGAGAGGGGGGTCACACCCCTGCAGAGTATTTATCCTGGTTACCATAGTGACACCCTATAGCACAAAAAAAATAACACTTGAATTATGATCGAATACTTTTACTTTTTACTTAAAAAGTACAATTTACACCAACTACTTTTGTACTTTTACTTAAGTAGATTTTTTTATTGATACTTTTACTTAAGTAAATTTTTTGCCTAAGTATCTGTACTTTTACATAAGTATAAAAGGTGAGTACTTCATCCACCACTGCATAAACGAGTGAAAGGATTCGACTTAAACCTTCATAGTAACTCAGCACCAACTATACAGAAAACTTTACGGTCATCGGACCACAGGGGAACAACAATATTACAGTTCCGGTACACCTGACACAAGATGAAGACATACGAACATTTAAAACCGAAGTTAGATTGCGAGGAGCAGTGTTCCCTCTAAGCTGCGTGCCCGTGCAATTGCGCACTGCTTGCAGATCAATAGCGCACAAGAAGACCTATGCAGCACACAAAAAAGAAACTCAGTTTAAACTAAAGATGGTAAAACAAGACAGAACTTCAGAACATACCTCTTTCTTCTTCCTTTCTGAAACAAATTGCTTCAAACTACCGCTTCGGAATTTGGCGCATCACTACTGGTGACGTCACAAAAGAGTAAAAGTTTTTGCTCCGCCCCCTTCTGCTCAGGAAGCTTGTGTGTTTGCTCAGACACATAAAAAAAAATAGAGGGAACATTGGCCAGGAGACTGAGGACATCCAGCAAAGCTGTAGCTTGTAGGGATATACAAGTTTTTCCTTGTCGTAGGGGTACATTCACACAATAGGAAAGGAATTTGTGTGGTTTAAAAAAAATCAATACACATCCTCACCAACAGAGGGTGGTGAAGGTAAACTAAAGTGGAACAATAACACCTGGGGTAAGACATATAAGCATATTCCACTGTCAGAGATAAACAGGGTTATATTTTATCAAAGGCAGGGACTTGTGGTAGTGCGGGATTCCTGGGAAGGAGCTTTTGGATTCCAAGCTCCTGGTATACACCGTCTCCAGAGGAGGGATTATTTAGTGAGTCAACACCACACAATCAGCTTTGTTTTGGATAAGCAGGCGAATTCTATTTGACAACCTTGATTCCGTGCCAGCATCCCCTGTGGCAACCAGCCAATTTAGAGGATCAATTAAACGAACTCCCTCTGGGAGCATACTTCATACTATAGATACGCTGATTAGGATTTTGGGGTTATGCGACGAACAGTCAGGGTCACACATTTTCAATGTATATGGAGCCATATTGTTCAACAACTTGGCGTCAACTTTTTCTTGTTACTTACATAACTCGGTATCACCATGTTGTGGACTGCAATTAGGGAACCTCCTTCAGCTGTAAGGGTACCTTTTTTGCAGGTTTAAAGGGAGTAGCAAGGGACCAGCGTTCTTCTTAATGCATTGATTGTAATTATGTAGCGCTTTTCAGGACTTTCAAAGACGCTTCGCATTTGCATTATTCATTCACTCCATACCAGGTGACGGTAAGCTACTGTTGTAGCCAAAGCTGCCCTGGGGCAAAATGACAAAAACGAGGCTGCCATTTTGCACCATCGGCCCTTCTGACCATCACCAACCAATTGCGCACACACCGTTCAGACTTGGCAACGTGGGTGAAGTGTCTTGCCAAAGGACACAACGGCAATTTTGATGTCAACGGCCGTTCCACCGTAGCACCTGGGGTTTCGGCAGTCTTCCATCCAAGTACAGCCCAGGCCCAGCATGCTTAGCTTCTGAGGTCTAATGGGATCAAGCAATGACAGGCTGGCATGGCGACAATTTCTTCTTCTTCTTTCGGCATTTCCCTTTAGGGGTCGCCACAGCAAGTCAGTTTCTTCCATCTAACCCCATCTGCCCCATCCTCTTTGGTCACACCAACCATCTTCATGTCTTCCTTCACTGTATCCATGAACCACCTCTTTGGTCTTCCTCTAGTCCTCTTTCCTGGTGGTTCCAAATCCAGCATCCTTCTTCCAATGTACTCTTTCTTTCCTCTGCACAAGGGAGCAATGGACCTCTGCAGCAAGCGACCAGTGTTGCCGGATGTGAAATGGGAAAGTGGGGGTGAGATTGAGGTTCAAATGAGATGACGTAAGGGTCCATGGACTAGGAGAGGTGCTCAAATGGGATCATCTATGACTGAGACATCAGGGGAACATCTACCGGGACCCATGCATCTGGAAACGGTTATCCAGAGAAAAGAGGCTGTTTGTGAACTGTACTTTCATTTACCCATTGGATGGGTGACACCCTGAGGTAAGTATCCAACCCCGACAGTCATCCGAAGATCGAATTGCTGCACAGCTCTGGAGGATGGAAGTGTGGCTGTGACCCCTCTGTCATTTCGTACGGTCCTTTTCATGTCTGGATTCGTCGGTCTACAAAATGCTCCCTCCTGGAGCTTCTGAACATCACACCCTCTAGTTTGGGCAACTTCTCTGAGGACCTTTGTTAAGTGTGTCAAGACAGGCTGGAACCCCTGGGGAGCATCAGAGCCACGAGGTTTTCTATTTTTGGCCAATTTCCTGATATGCTCTTCCAGCAGGGGGTGAGATGAGTCAAACATTTGCGCTTCATCTTGCAGCCAGTTTGGCTACGGCTTCACTTGCTGTCACTCCGAGACTCTGTTTGGCCTGCAGTTAAACTTTTTATTTTTTTAGTTTTTTGTCACAAACAAGAAAAACATTTTTTGAGGTATGAGCGTCGGTTCCACAGCAGAAAACCAATGACTTTCTGATAAAGTTTCAGCATTTTGTCGTGTGAAGCAAAGGCTAATCTGGTTTTATAAGCTGGGTTTTCACCCTGCGGCATCTTTGGTATTCTGCATGACTTATTTTCTAAATATTTGAAGGATTTATGTCACCTGTGACATTAAAAATCATTTGAATCCTAATGAACCAATTCCGGTAGTGAGTGACACGGTGTTTTTCGCTCTCTGTGAAGCACCGATGCATGCACGAGTGAGCTAGTGGCACCAAACGGTGTTATTTTCTAAATATGTTAATGCTTTCTGAGGGATTTGCATAAGATTTTGGTCACATAGACTTTAGTAATGTGCCAGTGAGCCATCAGTTCCTGGTAATGAAAGTTTCTAATGGGGGTGATGAGGCTTTGCTCCGCTGCTAATGGACCAGCGAGGTTTTATGTGCTTATTTAGTGAAGGAAAATTGTCGAAAGTAACTGTTTTCACCGTGACCTTCCTCCCATGGAGAGAAGCTGACTCACTGTTCAGACAGAGAGCCGAAAAGCCTGTCCCCAAACAGAGAGAAAGTTCAACTTCAATGCTTGATAGAAATTTCCATTTGCACCATCAGAGATTTGTTATCGGGTTCATCCAGCTGATATAAAATTGAACCTTTTCTCCTTTAGAACAACTTTTATGGGGGTAGATTAAACGAAATGTTGGGAAAACACTGACTGGACCAAACTCAAGGGTTTTATTTATGAAGTGTGCTTCTCCACAAACTCCTGTTTGAGCCAGCTTCTATCCAAATTGTGCATTTTATGAAGAAGAAAGAGAGCATAGGCTTGTCAGAAGCTGCTGTACGCAAACTGTAACAAGTGGGGAAAAGACGACACTAGTGGTTGGAACCATAAGTGAACAGAGGACAGTGAAATGAAGCCTTTGAAGCAGCAAGAAAATAAATTCAAGGACGAAAAAATTCAATTGTAAGATAAAATTTGACCACAAGAAGTAAAAGATGGTTAATTAGGACAAATTCACATTATAAATCCCCACATTTGAACTCATTTTAAAGCCGAGTGCCGTCATGTACGTGCTTCAACGCAATATTTCACATCATACACATGAGGATATTTGCTGCTTTCCTACACCTAAGATTTGTCGCATGTGTGATTTATTGAGCATACGTTGCTCAAGGGGTAGCACAATGGCGCAGTGGGTGGCACAGTGGCCTCACAGCAAGAAGGTCGTGGGTTCGAGTCCAGGACCAGGCTTGGAAAACTGGCCTTCCTGTGTGTCTTTTGGCATTTTCCTTCAGGGGTCGCCATAGCAAGTCAGTTTCTTCCATCTAACCCTATCTCCTGCATCTTCTTTGGTTCAAAATCCAGCATCCTTCTGCCGATGTACTCTCTCTCTCTCTTCTCTGCACATATCCACACCATCTCAGTCTTGCCTCTCGAACTTTATCTCCAAAACCTCCAACATGTGATGTTCCTCTGATCCTGTCCATCCTGGTCACTCCCAGAGAGATCCTCAGCATCTTCATCTCTGCTACCTCCATCTCTGTTTCCTGGCTTTTTCTCAGTGCTACTGTTTCTAGACCAATCAGCATGGCCGGTCTCACCACGGTTTTGTAAACTTTCCCTTTCATTTTAGCTGAAACTCTTCTGTCACATATCAAACCCAATACCTTTTCTCCACCCGTTCCAGCCTGCCTGCACACGCTTCTCCACCTCTTTTCCACACTCTCTATTGCACTGTTGATTCTGAGTACTCAAAATCTCCAGAAACTCTGCTCACAAGACCGACATGAACAAATAACTTACAAAACCAAAAATTTTCTTAAGTTTAAGAACACATTCATCCATTTGTTTCATCAGTTAAAATTATGTCAAAGATTGAATATTTGGGAGAGAGCGTTCACTCTGAATTATTACATCAGGTTTTTTTTTGCATCCCCAACTACTTTTTGTAGATCTGAGAATTTCCAATTATTCACAAAATTCATATCAACTCACACACGAGAAGAAATAAGTACTAGAAAGAATTGTTTTGATTGTAAACTCATCAGGCATCGTTGCGTTCAGTTCATATTACCGCCCAGGACGAACGCACTGAGAGTGAGTGTAAATTCTGCTTAGGGAAATGAAGCTAAGGAGGGCTTTTTACTTTTATTAGTTGAATCTCTACTTATACATCTCCTCTTGGTGTTTTTATCGAGCTTGTAACATTGATCTCTGCTCTACAGAAACCTCTCAGCATCATTAGGTTTGTACTTCTTTGCGATGTTCGCGGTACAGCACGGAAAAACTGATTAGTTATTCCGAATAGCTCCTGCTCTGGTTAACACAATTCATTTGGGCCTCATTAAAGGATTTTTAATGACTAAAGGAGTGAGTTAATGTGCTCCAGCGGTGACCTATGATGATTTAGAAACATCATTAGAATCAGCCGCCATCAAAGTGAAGAAGGATGCCGGTGAATTACCGTCAACATGTACAAAGCTTAGAAAAGATGAGAAGACATCAAGGTATACACATCTTGTTTATGATTTACTTTTTGTAATTAAAGTCTAAAGACAAGGTGATGGAAGTTCTACCGTCGTACGCATCTGTTTGCATCGTGATGCTAAGCAGCTTGGTGGGTTTTCATTGCAAACAGAAAACTGAACACGATGGGAATCGTTTCTTTCCACTTAAAGCGTGGGCTTGTTAGCAGCCCCCATTAGCCAGAGGTTAAAAAAACAAGTCTTGTAAAAGAAGGTTTGATGATTTGGATCAGCTATTGAAAAATGAACGACAAGTTGGGACCACCGGCATGTCCTTCAGCAGCAACTGGGGAATTCACTCATTTATTAGACAATCGAAAACTCTGAGATAGAAGAGATAAATAATATGGCTGACTAAGGTGCAAATCACTGAGTGATTATCAAATTAAAATAATTTCACAGGGCTTTTCATTTCCATAATGACTCAGTGGATCGAGTTGACTCTCCAACAGGCTTGATGTGCTTTTTAAATTGAGATTTTTCATAAAGAAGTGACTGTAACGTGCTGTCAATTTGTCTGTTTCACGTATTGACGTGTTTCTCATTCACGGTGAGCCGAAGAAAAGGCCTGTGGGTGTGAACGTTGGTATGTGTAGGTTCTGCTAGGGTCGGATGGGGGTTGAAGGATGGGTCTGAATTCAGGTTTGAAGAAATCTTTGTAATAGAAAATTTGTTCTCAATATGTAATAAAAAAAATCCTCCTGAAGAAAAATCTTCAGTAAAATCCATTCTGTACTTGTTAAAATTTTTCAGTTTTTCGCTTTTTTTCCCCCAATCTTTCTATTCTTTTTTAATACCGAGGAACCCCGAGGTCTTTGAGTTCCTTAGTCTAAAAAGTCTGTTCTTATGCAAAATCAACTTATCAGAGTTTTCGATCTTGTAATAGTGGCTGCACCATGGCCACCAAGGGATTTTTAGAGGGATTGAGTCATTTTTCATAAAATTTGACTGTATTTCTGTCCCTCCCACATCCACTGTTTTTTTTTTTTTTGTCAACAATAATGATTTAGACAACGAAATGATTTAGTTGACTGTGATGGCTACAGCCACACAACTATTTAGTTTGTAAACTTTATAATTTATTCACTTTATGAATATAATTTAGATATTTTGTTTGTTAAACCACTTTTCTTTACTTTGGGCTTAATACAAGTTTAGATTAGCGCACATGTGTGATTTATGTTGTTGATTCACATTAATTTGATTTTCTTGAGTTTTGCAGGTGCTCCAGTTCCTGGGCCGAATGATCACCTGCTGTCCTGGGCTGGAGTTCCCTAATTGGACTGAACCATTTATTTTCTTTAGGGGTGAAATTGGTTTTGTTAGCTTAGATTTAGTTAAGCTGTTTTGTTAACCCCACCCTTCTTTGTGTTGGCAGTGGTTTAGTATTCTTTTATTTAAGGTCATGCTGTTCTCAGTCAGGGAGGTCTGTTTGTTTGAGTTAATTCTCTTCTGATAAACCTTATCTTGAGTTGAGTTAGTTATTTTGACCTCTTTTATAATTGTTGAACATTTGACATTTTTTTGGGTTCAATAAAAAGACCCCCTTTTTACTTAAAACCTTGTGCCTGTCTATTTGCACTGCTTGGTCCATCACATTGACAAAGCTTTTTTTTCATGACAATGACATAACAATAACTAAATAAATGCGGCTTTTTGGTGACTGAAATGTTACGAGACACCCCCACAATGCTGCACGTTCGCACCTTCTACACAACACACCTGAAGTCACACACCATGGCGGCAACAGCAACAAAGAGGCTTGGTGGTCGGGAACTTGAAATTTAAAGTTTTTCAAATATTTTCCGCAAACAGCACATGTCTTTTGGGTTTTTGTTGACTGAAACTTGACTTAAGCTAAAATATATACAGCTGACTAAAATGGGACTGAAACTTAAATTAATTTTCGTTCCAAAGACTAGGACTAAAACGAAAACTCAGATGGCTGCCAAAAACAACGTTGCCCACGTCACAACAAACGAACTGTTGTTACATTCTTGACATGTTTTACATACAATAATAGGAGATATTTTATGTGTTACTGAAAAAGCACCTACATTGGGTTGGACATATTTGTCTGGCAGAATCCTTCCACATAATGTCTTATCTGCACGGCACAGTGTGAGCTCTGAATCAGACAATAATCTTAAACGTTTATGTTCCTGTAAAAACACAATGTTTTCATCCACTTATTTTCTGATTTCCAGCTGTGATCTTTTTTTATTCTCAAATTGCAGGAAATATTGCTCTGCTTAATAATGTGGAACAACCTTGAGGAGGTTTTTTTTTTTTTCCTATAATTGGGCTCAACTGAAAACCTGGCTATCACAATAATCAGAGTTTGAGAATAAAATCCCCTGAAAAACAATACAATCTAGATAAACCCAAGCAATAAAATTGATAAGTCTTAAATTTTCTTTGCATAATAATTTGGAATGCATCGGACATCCCAACATATTGGTAGAGCTAGCATAACTCGACAGGCGAAAATAATCTACGTATCTACTGATGTAACTGGTCTAGTAAGCACAAGCGGGAACTAGTTCAGACGGAGAGACAGAGGGAGAGGAAGTTCTCAATTAAAAAATAAAAAATCCCCAAAATTGCTGCCATACAGATGACCTTTATTGTCATTGGATCCCACTGGAAAAACAAAGTTCCAGTTTCACGACAACCAACTCGAGATGAAGATACAGAAACAATTGAAACTGAAGTTTACATTCAGCGATACATGGGTGGCTGGATGTATTTTCTATTTAAACACCAATAGAAAAGGTGTTTAAAAAATTGTTACGCGCCCCCACTGGCAGAGGGCTGTGAAGGAAGCGAGTAAAAAAAAAAAAAAAAAACAAAAAAAAAAAACCCCAAAACCAACAACAACAATTGGGGTAAGACGTATAGGCACATTACATACAGTGGTGGAACACTTGTGTATCTGTACTTTACTGTACTTTACTTAAGTAAAATTTAAGACCGGTACTTTTACTTTTACTTCACTACATTTTTAGAGCAAATACTTGTACTTTTACTTCGCTACTTTTTAAAAGTGTGTTTTACATTTTTTGTTACATTTTCGTTCAGGAATTTGACAAATACACAGGTTTTTTAGCGCATCTTGAAGCCGCATCGCCAAAATCAAAAGAAGTAGTTGATCGGGAGAAGAAGTCATGAATCGAGAAACATTTTCTGCATTCATTCAGCGCCAAAAACCTAACATCAAATATAGAACAAATTAAAAAGAGTCAGAAGATCGTTGTTCGTTGTGTTTACTTCTAAATAAAAAGTTGAGCCATTGTTACACAGAGCAGGTGCGGATCTAGAATTTTCCAAAGGGGGGTGGGGCTTTGACAGAGCCAATATATAGTGACTGGGGGCCTCCCCCCAAAACATTTTAATAAATAAGTGTCATTTTCCTTCATTTTGGCAGCCCATTCACTGGCCCTTCTAGGGGATAGCTTGATTTGTCCCCTTTCCTTTTATTTTATTTATTTATTTTTTTTGTGGACCAAAAGAGGCGGGAGAGAGGGGGTCACACCCCTACAGAGTATTTATCCTGGTTACCATAGTGACACCCTATAGCACAACAAATAACATTTGAATTATGATCGAATACTTTTACTTTTTACTTAAAAAGTACAATTTACACTAACTACTTTTGTACTTTTACTTAAGTAGATTTTTTTTATTGATACTTTTACTTTTACTTGAGTAAATTTTTTGCCTAATTATCTCTACTTTTACTTAAGTACAAAAAGTGAATACTTCATCCACCACTGATTACATATAAACTTAAATTAGATCATTTTGCTTTGCTTTTCTTTTTTTTTCTTTTTAATATTACCTCATGTGAACACATAAAGCTCATCCCAAGAATTTAAATTAATAATAAAAAGTGAGCATAGTTTCTGACGCGTTCGCCTATTTTAACTTTATTCTATCTGGGTCGTTATTTGGGAACACATCTATGGAAAAGTGAGGTTACAGGGAGAAGAGATAGAGAAGGTGGAAGATTTTAAGTACTTAGCATCAACAGTCCAGAGCAATGGGGAGTGTGGAAAAGAGGTGAAGCAGCGTGATCTCTCTGGAAGTGACCAGGATGGACAGGATCAGAGGAACAGCACATGTTAGAGGTTTTGGAGATAGAGTCAGAGAGGCCAGACTGAGATGGTTTGGACATGTGCGGAGGAGAGAGAGAGTACATTGGAAGAAGGATGCTTGATTTTGAACCACCAGGAAAGAGGCCTTTGATAATTTCTAAGCCAAAAATAGTCTTCTTTTTTATGCTTCTTCAAGGACATGCCATAATAAAAGTAATCCTATCATGGTTAAGAACTATTTTCCTCAGCCTTACTCGGGATGAATGTAAGAGTATCGTAGCAACAACATGAAATTATTGTATTTTGAGGGAAGTTATCGTACCTTTATCAGAACAACAACAACAAAAAAAAGACTTTTCTTTAATTTCTAAGAAAAAACAGCAATCCTGGTTGGGGTCTTCTGTTTCTTTCTTCTTTTTTTAAATTTTAAACATCTTTAAAAATCTTTAAACATTACTGATAGCTCCCACATTGTATTCCCTCACAACCATGAAAACCGAGTCTTCAATGTTTAGAAAAAAATTCCGACATGCAGTTGTGTTGAGTAACAACAACAGATTGTTGGAGTGGTCATATTATTTTTATTATTATTATTGTAAACTTGGTCATTTTTTCGGATTCTTGAACGTAGGTCTACGTCATACAGAGTGAAATGTCATGGTACAAAAACGATAATTATCATACATCTGTCAACACTGATGTCCTTTCATCTACGGCAGGGGTGGCCAAACTTTTTTCACTCGCGGGCCACATTGAGTTCTAATGTTTGACAAGCAGGCTGGATCCGAGGGGAGGGAGCGGGCCGGGTGGTGCAGCACGTGAGGTCATAGACAAAAAGCCCTTTAGAAAATCCTGGAGTCGCCCCTGAGAACAGGATCAGATGGATGGCATGCTTTGGTAACCACTAGTTTAGACTGGTTAAATGGTGTGCTAGATTATTTTGTTCCTCCTTTTATTAATTGCCGCCATTTTAGAAAATTGGGGGGCTCACATACTAATTTGCTGTTCCTATTTTAGCCTCTAGATGGCAGCATTTAGAACACGCAGGTAACAGCGCTGTTGCCCAATGTATTACGTAATTCTACACGCGGGCCTGGCGGTATTGATTTTATCACGGTGGCTGCGGGCCGGATGAAAATTGACAACGGGCCGCATTTGGCCCCCGGGCCGGACTTTGGACATGTCTTATCTACGGGCATTTCACTTAGCTTTCATAGGTGAAGGCTGTTTGGGGGTTTATGATATCATGAGTGCGCGTCCGACGCGTGAATAAATGAACCATTTGTGCATCCTGGACTGTAGAAACGCTTTTTAAATCAGTAGATAACATTTTTGACTGTAGAATTTTTCTCAAGTACATTGACTTTCAAAAATGATAGCCTTGAAAAGTAAAACTTTTCATTTCGTTTTCTAATTCTCAGAAATGTACCAATTCATCTTTTGACCCTGTGTTGCACAAAAGAACTTTGGAAGCTGGATGAATGTTCCTGTACATTAAAAAACAGAATCAAATGATAAAAACCTAGAGTGAAAAGAATCTTAAAATCCAAAAACCAAAGTTTTCTTTTTCTTTTCAGGTCAAACTAACTTTAAACTAAAAGTTTCTGACACCCGACAGCTGCAGTGTGCAACCCTTGCAGCTTATTGCATCTGTGTTAAATTATCCACAGGTAGTGAAGATGGATGTCTTTTTCTTCTGCATGTGCACAGCTGCATGAGCTGTGACCAAACTATTCACAATAGTGACTAGTATGAGTAAAATTGGTTGGAAAAATGATATTTGACCCTCAGAATGAGAATCCACAAGTAAAAAATGTAGACATAATCTCGTGAAAGTGTCATGCCAACCACGCCAGCCAGTCTGATTAGTTTATTCAGTCTGTTGGCGTCACTGGCTGCGATGGTGCTCCCCCAGCAGATGACAGAGAAGAACAAGGTGCTGGCCACCACAGACTGGTAGAAGGTCTTCAGGATCTTGCTGCACACATTGAAGGATATGAAGGAGCAAGAAGTTAAGGATAAACTAAAGGCAGGAGAACTGAAAAGACAAACACGCACCGGTAAGAGTGAGGTGTGGAAAAGCTTCAAATTGATTGTTCAAAATGCTACAGAAACTTGCATTGGCTTCGCTGAATGTGGTCAATGTGGTGCTTTGCTTTCCAAAAAGACTGGCACCTCGACGCTGAGCAGGTATTGAAACAGCTGTACTGGCAAAAGTGATGATCATCAAAGATCTATTTTATCATTTGTTTCAAAGACCGCCCCTCCTCTTCGCATTAAGCAGGCCATCACAGACAAGTGCGTTAGGGGTCCGAAAGTGGGATTTTTTTTTTCATTAAAAAACGTGTTCTTGAAAATGTTCCAATTTATAAATAACCCTCCCCCTCCCGAGTCCTCACAAATAAAATATAACATTTCGACTTGTTTCGGGCTCGGGCCTGCTAATCACGTTGATTGGTCAGGCTCAGGCCGGGTCGGGTTTTAATATCCGCGAGCTCGGGTCGGGCTGGATTGTTTTAGGCCCGATCTCACCTCTGATTTGTACTCCTCCACCACCTCCACATCTCTACCCAGAATGCAGAGCGACTGCAAAGTAGTCCTCCTCTTCCGGAAGTCAATCACCATCTCCCTGGTCTTGTCTACATTGAGCAGCAGGTGATTCTCTCCTGCCCACACCACAAATCCATCCACCACCCTCCTGTAGTCCTCCTCCTGCCCACCACTTATACACCCTACAACTGCAGAGTCATCAGAGAATTTCTGTAGGTGGCATGATTCCGAGTTGTGCTGGAAGTCTGAGGTGTACAATGTGAAGAGGAATGGAGAGAGCACAGTGCCCTGTGGGGCTCCTACACCCCTCAGAACCACATCAGACAGGACTTTCCCCAGCCGGACGAACTGAGGCCTGTTCGATCCAGGAGATGATGGATGTACCTGCACCACTTCTGATTCTGATTCTGATGAAAACATATTGAATAGACAAACATATTTATCTTTGAAGTATCTACAAAATTCTCATGGTTGACTGAACTGATTGGGAAAGTATGTTTGTGTCCTTGTTTTTACAACTAGTTATTGATGTTATATCTTATCCTTAACCGCTTACGGCAATGTTCCCTCTAAGCTGCACGCCTGCTTAATTGCGCATTACTCGCAGATTAATAGCGCGCAAGAAAACCTATGAAGCGCACAAAATAAAACTCAATCTAAAATAAAGATGGGAAAATGCGACAGAGCCCTGCAGCTGATCTCTATTTTCATTCTTACTGGAACAAATTGCTTCAAACCGATGCTTCGGAGTTTGGCTCGTAGCTGCTGCTCACGTAACAGAAGAATAAAAGTGTTTGCTCCGCCCCCTTCTGCTCGGGAAGCTTTTCCGTTTGCTCAGACACAAACAAATTTAAAGGGAAAATTGTTTACAGGATATAAGGGGCTGAAAGTGGCCGCACTAGTTATCGGGCAAAACAGCCGAAAGCGTCCATGGCAACCCACATTAGAAAACGTTAGAAAACACGATCATTCGAGAAGTGTAAAACTTCCAGGGAGTTGTTCATTGTTCACTTTGCAGATGTTCACTTCTCGGAAAGGTGTTCACTTCCGGTTTAATTCAGTACTCTAATTTTACCTACTCTTCTCCTTGGTCATAATTTGTGCTGTAACAAAAGAAATATCCCTTCGGGGAATAATGAAGTCCTCTGATTCTGATTTCCGATTCGTTCGAAAGCATGTGTGTCAATTTAGAGTAATAAAGGTGATTTTTTTTCTTTGCCCGTTAAAGGGTTACATGGGGGCACTCTAATGTAAAATTAACATTTAAACCCCAGCAAAGTATATTAAAGAGTCATTGTGTGAACGAAGTATTTTAGACCCTCGTCTATCTCTTCAACACATCTAGTAGAGACAGAAATGGTGACTCAAGCGGATGTTTAGGATGGCTTCCTAGTCAGTAGTGGAACGTGACGAAGTAAATGTACTTCCTCACTGTACTTAAGTAAAAAAATTGTGTATCTGTACTTTACTTAAGTCAAATTTAAGACCGGTACTTTTACTTCACTACATTTTTAGAGCAAATATCTATACTTTTACTTCGATACTTTTTAAAAGTGTGTTTTACATTTTTTGTTACATTTTCGTTCAGGAATTTGAAAAATACACAAGTTTTTTTGCGCATCTTGAAGCCGCATCGCCAAAATCAAAAGAAGCAGTTCATCGGGAGAAGAAGTAATGAATCGAGGACCAATCAAAATCAAGAGTAAACATTTTCCGCATTCATTCAGCGCCAAAAACCTAACATCAAATATAGTACAAATTAAAAAGAGTCAGAAGATCGTTGTTCGTTGTGTTTACTTCTAAATGAAAAGTTGAGCCATCATTACACAGAGCAGGGGTGGATCTAGAATTTTCCAAAGGGGGATGCGGCTCTGACAAAGCCAATATATAGTGACTGGGGGCCTCCCATCCAAAACATTATAAAAAATAAGTGTCATTTTCCTCCATTTTGGAGCCCATTCACTGGCCCTTCAAAGGGATAGCTTGACTTGTCCCCTTTCCTTTTATGTTATTTATTTATTTATTTTTGAGGACCAAAAGAGGAGGGAGAGGGGGGTCACACCCCTGCAGAGTATTTATCCTGGTTACCATGGTGACCCCCTTTTAGCACAACAAATATTTTTTTGAATTATGGTCGAATACTTTTACTTTTTACTTAAAAAGTACAATTTACACCAACTACTTTTGTACTTTTACTTAAGTAAATTTTTAGCCTAATTATCTGTACTTTTACTTAAGTACAAAAAGTGAGTACTTCATCCACCACTGTTCCTAGTGAATTATTAGGATTTGGTCTTTGGAGAGGAACCAGGACACTTGAGAGGCCAGTTATCTGTTTGCCAATATCATAAGATGTTGCCCCTCTTTTATCAAAGTTGTTCCGTTCCGTCGTCTTCCGCTTATCCGGGGCCGGGTCGCAGGAGCAACAATCTCAGATGGGAAGCCCAGGCTTCTCCCACCCCAGCTGCATCCTTCAACTCACCCGTAAGGATCACGAGTTGTTTCACGGCCAACTGTGAGACATAGTCTCTCCAGCGAGTCCGGGGTCTGCCTCTTGGTCTCCTCCCACTGAGACATACCCAAAATACGTTTATCGACGTTTCATACAGCAAAATTTGGGTGTGTCCCTGGTGTACGACTAAAACTAGACATCTATTTTTTTTTTGTCTAAATAACATGACGGTGCAGTGTGCACATTTAGTTGCGTTCGATGGTAGGTTGGGAAAATATTGGGGAAATTCACACCCAACCACACCCTTCCCCATCACCGGATAAGGTAACCTCTCCCTAACAAAGGTTGCGCAACCACCACCCACTCTCTCAAGTCTGTCCCATCGTATCCCATCAAAGCCGTTCCGTTCCGTCATCTTCCGCTTGTTCCAGGGTGGGGTCGCGAGGGCAACAGCCTCAAACGGGCAGCCCAGCCCTCTCTCTCCCCAGCTGCATCCTCTAGCTCACCTGGAAGGATCCCAAGTCCTTCCCTGGCCAGCTGTGAGACATAGTCTCTCCAGCAGGTCCGGGGTCTGCCTCTTGGTCTCCTCCCGGTGGGACGTGCCCGAAACACCCCGCCCGCGAGGCGCTCGGGGGGCATCCTGACCAGATGCCCGAACCATCCAATTTGGCTCCTCGCAACCTGGAAGAGGAGCGGCTCGACACCGAGCTCCTCCCGGATGGCAGAGCTCCTCACCCGATCTCCAAGTGAGAGCCCAGCCACCCTGCGGAGGAAGCTCATTTCGGCCGCTTGTACCCGCGATCTCATTCTTTTGGTCACCACCCACAGCTGGTGACCATGGTGAGGGTTGGAACGTAGATCGACTTGTAAATCGAGAGCTTTGCTTTTCGGCTCAGCTCTCTCTTTACCACGACGGACCGATGCAGCGTCCTAGTTATTGCTGATGCCGCACCGATCCGTCTGTCGATCTCCCGCTCCATCCTTCCTTCACGCGTGAACAAGACCCCGAGATACTTAAACTCCTCCACTTGGGGCAGGACCCTGTCCCTGACCCGCAGGTGGCATTCCACCCTTTTCCGTTCCGTTCCATTCCGTTAGTTCCGTTCCATTTTCCGTTCCGTTTTTCACCCTTTTCTGTTCCATTCCACCCTTTTTCACCCATCAAAGCCATTCAACACAAAATGTAACGTTGGTAATGAACCAAGTCATATTCTAGGGATGATTCCTTGGCAGTAAAAGGTTCCAATCTGACCGTCAGCCTTTGAGCAATGAGAGAAACTCTTTGTGAAATAATAAGGTCCGACCTAAAAGACTAGTGGATACTTTGTGTAACTGCAGTCAGAGGTCCAAACAGAGTCATTAGTGACTAATGAATAATGAATGAGATATTATTAGTGTGGGGCTGTAAGTCACCCGCTCCCAGTGGGACCCCGGCCTTCATCCTTTACCAGACGGAACTTTTCATTTCCCAGTAACTCATTAAAACATTTCCTCCAGGAATTCCACCATCGTCCTCATCCACATGTCCAGCTTCAGGTTGGAATCTAAACTACTCAGCATAGATTATTTCCCAATTAAAAATGATTTTATTTCTTTTCTCGGAAGTTGTTAATTAGTAATAAAAAATTATTATCATTTCTCTAAGCGTTCATATTTTCATTTTATCTTTTGTTGTCTGTTTCATTTTAAATGTTGGTTCTGAGACGCAGTTCATTCCAAATGAGCAAAATAAATTCACACCCACATCTTTTTCACATAATTATGTTTGGAAGTTCAGACGTTCCCATCCAAGCAGGTCAGACTTTGATCAGACAACATGCGTGTGCAGTTTTAACACAACAACTCACGCCCCGCCTCACAACCTTCATTTCCAAACAAAAACCTCCAGTTTTCAGCATGTAAATGAGTCGGACCACCACGCACATCATACTGTGTGCCCTTGTTGAGATGTATCAACACAACATCTTCCCCGTGGCGGACGGACTCGCGTGCTGCCCTAATTAACCCACTTAGATTTTATCCAAGGCCAAGATTAAACGATACCTTTCATTCTGTGCCAAGAACCAGCCTCATTTGTCTTCAGGACACACGTCTGTGTTTTAAGTCAAGGGTAAAGGAACGGCACGCTGGGTGCTTTGCCAGCCAACGGAGCAAACAAAAACACAGAATCACGTCCATGTCAGAAATCACTCATTGTACGATAACATGATGAAGCTTCTTTTCTTGTCTTTGTATCTTATTGTGACGGGTAAGGCTGCCCTCCCATGCAAATGACCAACACAAAAACAGGAAATTAGATTCTCTTCTTGTGCTTCCAAATCATTCATCTTTGGTATTTAGATGAGTCTACGAGGGTTGCATCAACAATCGGCGTTTGTGATTTTATGGAGTTCAGTCTGGCTTTGGGTAAAGAAATTCGCTTTTCATTGTTTTTGTCGTAAAACTAATTAAAAGAGAGGAAAAAAAGACCCTCCGTTCAAGAGTAAATCACAGCAGTAGATGACGTACTCACTTTTTGTACTTAAGTAAAAGAACCAATTAAAAAATCTACTTAAGTAAAAGTACAAAAGTAATTGGTGTAAATTTGACTTTTTAAGTAAAAAGTAAAAGTATTCGATCATAATTCAAATGTTATTTTTTGTGCTGTAAGGTCACAAATAAATACTGTGCAGGGGCGTGACCCCCCTATCCCGCCTCTTTTGGTCCACAAAAAAAAAAAAAAGAAGAAAGGAAAGGGGACTAGTCAAGCTATCCACCTCGCAGGGCCAGCGAATGGGCACCAAAATGCAGGAAAATGACACTAGATCCGCCCCTGCTATGTATAACGATGGCTCAACTTTTTATTTAAAAGTAAACACAACGAACAACAATCTTCTGACTCTTTTAATATTTGATGTTAGTTTTTTGGCGCTGAATGAACGCGGAAAATGTTTCCTCTCAATTCTGATTGGTCCTCGATTCATTACTTCTTCTCCCGATCAACTGCTCCTTTTGATTTTGGCGATGCGGCTTCAAGATGCGGTTAAAAAAAAAACTGTGTATTTTTCAAATTCCTGAACGAAAATGTAACAGAAAATGCAAAACACACTTTTAAAAAGTAGTGAAGTAAAAGTACAGATATTTGCTTTAAAATGTAGTGAAGTAAAAGTAAAAAGTACAGGTCTTAAATTTTACTTAAGTAAAGTACAGATACACAATTTTTTTTTTTTTTACTTAAGTACTGATTCACCATGGGTAAATCAGGACTCACACAGAGCACTCATCCCAAAAATATCACTTTGATGTGAATTAGTCATCAGTTCAAACGTAACGTCAGTCAATCTCTTGACTAATGAATAAGTAATTCAGGTGTTTGCACTCTGAGAGAGGAATAGATCAATCGTAGATATCTTCAAAACACAGCCACATCACTCACTGACAGACAGAGAGGCACGGATCGATACATCAGCTTTAAACCCAAATCAGTATACAATGTCTTTTTTTCCCAGCCAGGACTTTCTGACAGGAAGACACAGTCTGCTGGGAGTCGATAATGCTTGCAGGGAAGTTCGACTCGTTCTGCCTCGTTAGAAAATTGATCCCACTTCCTAAAATGAAGCTTTTGCTTTGAGCTTGGCAGCTCTGACCAAAGAAACTTATAGCCGCTGGCTGTAAATGTCTAGTTGACTAAACTAATATAAAAGATTTCTACTGGTTTCCAATAGAGAGAATACAAGGACAGGTTTGTCCAGAATAGATCCTGCGTAGACGTTCTACTTCTAAAGCACAGGAGTAGCTCTATAGTAGTTTCAGGGTGTTTAAAAACCTTCTCTTTTATCCTAAAGTAAAAAAAAAAAAAAAAAAAATAGGCGGATCGGTGCAACATCAGCAATAACTAGGACGCTGCATCGGTCCGTCGTGATAAAGAGAGAGCTGAGCCGAAAAGCAAAGCTCTCAATTTACAAGTCGATCTACGTTCCAACCCTCACCTATGGTCACCAGCTGTGGGTGGTGACCGAAAGAATGAGATCGCGGATACAAGCGTCCGAAATGAGCTTCCACCGCAGGGTGGCTGGGCTCTCACTCAGAGATTGGGTGAGGAGTTCTGCCATCCGGGAGGAGCTCAAAGTCGAGCCTCTGCTCCTCCAGGTTGAGAGGAGCCAGATGGGGTGGTTCGGGCATCTGGTCGGGAGTTCCCCCCCCGAGCGCCTCGCGGGCGAGGTGAATCGGACACGTTCCACCGGGAGGTGACCAAGGGGCAGACCCCGGACCCGCTGGAGAGACTGTCTCACAGCTGGCTGGGGAAATACTTGCGATCCTTCCGGGTGAGCTGGAGGATGCAGCCGGGGTGAGAGAAGCCTGGGCTTTCCGTTTGAGGCTGTTGCCCCCGCAACCCAACCCCGGAACAAGCGGAAGATGACGGAACGGAACATTCCTTCCAAATAGGCTACTAAAATTCTAAGTAGTCTCTCAACTTTTTAGTATTGTTTTTAAATGGTTGTACTACTCCCAGACATGTATTTTGTATTTAAATGTCTAAATTAAATTTCAGCCACCATCTGTTGCCAGAAGGGGTGGGTATCGAGAATCGGTTTTTTTTTGCAACCGGTTCCGCAGCCTTCATTTTGCCCGGACCGATAAGCGCTAGTCCAAACGGATCTGCCATCGGTTCTGGTTCCGCCCCCTCACTTGCAAAGTTTTTATGTTCATAGTACTTATTTGTTTCTAAAAATATTGAAAAGAGATTTGTTAAAGATTCGGTTCGTTAAGCGGTATCGATAAGAGGACTAGTATCGATAAAGAACGCGCAAGCTCGACACAGAAAGTCCGGTGTTACAAGCCTCATCCCCACTGCGGAGCTCGAACCCCAACTTTCTTGCTGTGAGGCCAATGTAACCACTGCACCACCTTGCAGTTTTGGATTTACACAACTAATGCAAGTAATGTAGGTATTTTGGGGAGACGGTGGCCGCGTGGTTAGAGCGTTTGCGCGCGGACCGGAAGGTCGCGGGTTTGCGTCCCACGGAGAGCACGTCTAGGGTCCTTGGAGAAGACACCTAACACCCACTTCTCCCACCATTGGCGCCGTTGAAGGGCAGCCTGCTGCGGTGTAAGGAGTGCAGCAAACAAATTTCCCTGGTGAGGGATGAATAGAGTAATTCATTATTACTTTGTATTATTATTATTTCCCAAATAATATTGCAGTTTAAAGAGGGCGTTGTCTGTGATTCTGTCTGTTGTACTTTGTATATGTTACCTCTTTCACTGTCAAATTTTCAATCTGTGCTACATTATCTTTTTGAACTAATTCTACACCAGGGGCGGATCCAGAATTTTCTAAAGGAGGGGGCATGAGGTCATTGACATAGCGAGTAAACGGGTGAGCGGGGGGCAGAGGGGTATTCGCTCCTTTACTTTGAAAAAGAAAATAGTAATTTTCCTGCATTTTGGTGGCCCATTTGCTGGCCCTACAAAGGGATAGCTTGACTAGTCCCCTTTCCGTTCTTCGTCTTCTTTTTTTTTAATGTAACACAGTTACATTGTATAAAGTCAAATTAAATTTCTTCTTCCTGAAACAAAATAAAATAATATTTTAACGTTGCTGAATTGTTCTTGAACTATTTGCTTTAGCTTTGATGAAAAACTTTTTTTTTTTTCTGATGAACACCAGCACAAATTTATAAATACATTATTTTCTCTGGTGAATCAGAACGAAGTTCTCTGTACGAAAACGTTCACCGTCTTAGCAGAAAATGTTTTGTCAGGGGTGTTCGGTGTTTGATGTGAAGGCTTTACATGAATTCTACTTCTTCCGAATAAAAGAAAAAAGTTTTCAGAAAACTTGAATCAAAGAATCTTCACCAAAATAAATTCTAGTTTGTCTGTTAAAAAAAGGAAAAGAAGTGTTGAGGGTTTAAATTTCTGTCCTGCTGGTTTAGAAGAATCGTTCATCTGAAGAAAACAAAAGAAGTTTTTATATTTGTTGAACGGTCAAAGACGTTATGTAGTTTCTTTGATCTCTCAGAGGGAGTGTGTGTGTGTGTGTGTTTGTGTGTGTGTGTACATTGTATGTGTTCACATAGATATTTTTTTGCCAGTTTGTGTGCATGAGTGTGTTAAACATAATTATCTGTCTCTATGTTGGATTGTGTATGTGCAGGGGCGGATCCAGGATTTTCTAAAGAGAGATTGGGGGGCGTGAGGTCGTTGACAAAGCCAGTATAGGAGGGCCTAGGGGCATTCCCACCAAAACATTTTGAAAAATAAGAGTCATTTTCCTGCGTTTTGGTGGCTCATTCACTGGCCCTGCAGGGGGATAGCTTGACTAGTCCCCTTTCTTTTCTTCTTCTTTTGTTTTTTTGTTTTGTTTTTTTCGTTTGTCTGCTTTTTTTGTGGACCAAAAGGGGGCGCATGCTGAGTAGGGGGGCAAGCAGAGTAGCATGATTTACTCTGCTATGCTGGTGAGATACTACTCGAACTCACCAAGTCCAGTTGGAGTGAGTATAATGATGTCCTCCCCTTTTGCCCCTAGATCCGCCCCTTATGTGTATATGTATGAGCATTCATATATGTGCGTGTGTGTTTGTACGTGAATATGGGTGCGTGATTGTGTGTGTTTCCATGTGCGTGTCTGAATATGTGTTCCTCTATGTGTGATTGTGTGTATGTGTCTGTATACAGTAGATGTGTTTATAAGACATACTATATGTCCATGTGTGAGTTCATCTGAGTGTGTACGTGTGTGTATGTGTTTGAATGTACAGTATGTGTTTTTGTGTGGGTGTTTCTGTGTGTGTTTGCGTTTAATTGTGATTAACACTGTGTGTCTCTTTAAACCTATATGCTAGCACACAGTGGTGGAACGCAACGAAGTAAATGCACTTTGTTACTGTACTTAAGTAAAAAAAATTGTCCATCTGCACTTTACTTAAGTAAAATTTGAGACCGGTACTTTTTACTTCACTACATTTTAGAACAAATATTTGTACTTTTACTTCGCTAATTTTTAAAAATGTATTTTGTATTTTTTGTTACATTTTTGGTCAGGAAATTGAAAAATATACTTTTTTTTTTTTTGACGCAACTTGAAGCATCGCCAAAATCAACCTGTAGAGGGAGCAGTTGATTGACTGCGGTCTCCAAAAGGGAGAAGAAGTAATGAATCGAGGACCAATCAGAATCGAGAGTAAACATTTTCGGCAGACATTCAGCGCCAAAAAACTAACATCAAATATAGAACAAATTTAAAAGAGTCAGAGGATTGTTTTTCGTTGTGTTTACTTTTAAATAAAAAGTTGAGCCATCATTACATGGAGCAGGGGCGGATCCAGGATTTTCTAAAGGGAGGTGAGATCATTGACATAGACAGTATAGTATTCCCCCCCAGAACATTTTGAAAAATAAGAGTCATTTTCCTGCATTTTGGTGGCCCATTCACTCGCCCTACAAGAGAACTTGACTAGTCCCCCTTCCTTTCTTCTACGTTTTTTTGTGGACCAAAAGGAGGGAAGGCGGGTGTGCGTGTGCCCCCCATTTGCACCCCTGGATCCGCCCCTGCAAAGTATTTATTTGTGACCCTACAACACAAAAAACAACAATTGAATTATGATCGAATACTTTTACTTTTTACTTAAAAAGTAAAATTTATACCAATTACTTTGTTCTTTTACTTAAGTAGATTTTTTTATTGATACTTTACTTAAGTAATTTTTTTGCCTAATTATCTGTACTTTTACTTAAGTACTTCATCCACCACTGCTAGCACATATACAGTAAGTATATGTGCATAAAATGTGCATAAAAACGTACAGTATGTGTGCCTTTCTGTGTATGTGTGTGTGTACATGTGTGTGTACATGTGTGTGTATATGTGTGTGTACATGTGTGTGTACAGTATGAATAAAACGCATCCTGTAGGTGACTGACAACAGCCTGGAGGCAGAATTTTGATGAGCAAAGAAATCCACCCCCACCCACTCAATTCACCCACCACCAAACCCCAAGTCCCTCTGATTCACCCTCTCCCCCCCTCTCAACCCGCTACCCAATTTATGATCATCTGGAAAACAACCCATCCTTACTTTCCCATTACAGGCAGCAATCTTTTTTCCACCAGTTTTGCGATGAAGCCCTTGAGCAAATTTTCAGGAAGCGAAGTGACGCAACCATCCGTCTTTTATTCTGAAATGTGGCAGGTCATGTAAAAGAATCACGTGAATCGTCTCAAATGTTTGTGTATAAAAGAGAAATGAATTAAAGAGGAAACAGATTCTAAATGTGACTGAAGTATGTTGAAAAGTCTGCCGACTGGCGTTGAACCGTTAACTTTCCCATGGTTTCGGTGACAAGAGAGAGGAACATTTGCACATCCGTCCTTCTTCATGACAATGACGAGCTCTGAAACTAAGATTATACGAAAATATAGAAGAAATAGAAATATACTATATTCATCCCTCAATGGGGATGCTCCGTTACACCGCAGTAGGCTGCCACAATGGCACCATGGAGAAACGGGGGGTTAGGTGTCTTCTCCAAGGACACTTAGACGTGAGCTCAGTGAGATTCGATCCCGCGAACTTCTGAAGAACTTGCAGTCCAAGGACCAACGTTTTACCATTATGCTATCGCCTCCCCCGAAAGAGGACATAGCTCCTTGGGGGGAGCTATCCTTCATTGTTGCTTTTTACCCCCAAAAAGCAATAATGATGGAAAAAAGGAAGCTGGTGAGAAAAAAAAGACATCATGGAAACACAATCACACTGATAACTTCTTCTTTTGGCATTTCCCTTCAGGGGGCGCCACAGCAAGTCAGTTTCTTCCATCTAACCCTATCTGCTGCATCCTCTTTGGTTACACCAACTATCTTCATGTCTTCCTTCACTGTATCCATGAACCTCCTCTTTGGTCTTCCTCTAGTCCTCTTTCCTGGTGGTTCCAAATCCAGCATCCTTCTGCCGATGTACTCGGTCTCTCTCCTCTGCTCATGTCCAAACCATCTCAATCTGGTCTCTCTGACTTTATCTCCAAAATCTCTAACATGTGCTGTTCCTCTGATCCTGTCCATCCTGGTCACTTCCAGAGAGATCCTCAGCATCTTCATCTCTACTACCTCCATTTTCCTCAGTACCACTGTCTTTAGACCAAACAGCATGGTCGGTCTCACCACGGTTTTGTACACTTTTCCTTTTATTTTAGCTGAAACTCTTCTGTCGCACATCACGCCTGATACTTTTTCCTGCCTGTCTGCACACACTTCTTCACCTCTTTTCCACACACTCCATTGCTCTGAACTGTTGATTCTAAGTAATTAAAATCTTCTACCTTCTTTATCTCTTCTCCATGTAACCTCACTTTTCCATTTGGATCCCTCTCATTCACACACATGTACTCTGTTTTACTCTGACTAATCTTCACAACAATTTTTAACTGTCCAACTATTCATAAAGCTATGAATATAATTATTACCCAGATACTCTTCAGTCCCAATTGAAGGTGAATAACTTGATTCACCTTGCTTTGGCCATGGATTTTGTTCTCTGTCACGGACGTATTTAAACATAAGCAGGAAGGATTTTGAGGTAGTGCACGTTCTGTACTTGTAGCAAGTCATAAATAAAGGTTGTTTAAGGGCATTCTTGTAAGCGTGACACCTCCCAATCCTTTGAAGGGGTTTTCATTAAGTTGCTAACAGTCACTCAGTAAACAACTATAGATGAACTGATCAGGTTTTTAAGTTCCTCCCGTAGCTTGGGAGATATTACATGTTACTTTTTTCTACAAAACGGTGTTCTGTAAGCAAAGATGGATGCCTGGACAGGGCGAGCGCTTAGTACCTCTGTTCTATCGAGATCTGCTGCCTAATCGAGATCTGCGAATGGTCGTATATCTCGATAGATGGGAGTTTCGAAAACTAACCCTAACCCTAATGCTAATTCCAATAGAAATATGGCAGGTCGCAGATCTCAATGGTTAGATCATCTGGAAGGGAGGGGGAGCTTTCTGGGCATGCGCAAGGGCACAAAGTCGCAGATCTCGGCAGGCCACCTTTTCCAAATTCTCTGGGAAGAGGCATAGCCATTGCAAACATCAAATTTTCAATCCAAACTAAAACATTCGACAACCAGCGGTTTCTCTTGAAACAAAAAAGAAAAACCCCTGGAAATCAATTCACTCCTTCACAGGATCCATCCATCCTAGCAGCAAACTTGTGGAAGTATTAAAATCCCCGTTGGCTTCAGACACCCCTGGGGAATATGATGCAATAGCCCAAAGACAAAGTGACATGTTGGCTTTATATCATTTGGTGAGTAATGATGAACAGTGGGCAAAGGACGGACCCCTGAGGGATCCCTCTAATGACTTTATCTTATTCTAATTTACTCTGCTACGCTGGTGAGATACTACTTGAACCAACCAAGTCCAGTTGGAGTGAGTATAATGATGTGTTCAAGCTGTGAGAGTATGTTGGAATTCTCCCTCGAGCTGAACAAAAAAAATTGTCTACTGGTGATAGAATGGAAATTTGAGACTAACAATCAGTGGCGGCTGGTGACGTGTGGCGCAGGGGCGCCGCCCCCCCCGACCTGATCACCAAAAAACATATATGCATATATATCTGCATGTTTATATATGTTTATATACATATATAAACATGTATGTGTTTATAAGTATGCAAAACTGTCGAGTGTGAAGATTACATGCATTTTAATAATGTTTTACACAGTTTTATTTTATTTTATTATCTTACTTCCTGTGCAAACCGGAACGAGGGCGCAGCACCCGTAAGCCCCACCAGGAAAACGTATTGGTGTGTATGTGGCTTCCGGTTTTTATGGAAAAAACATGACGTCAGCGCTAAAATTGTTCCCATTCATGTGTATTGCAAACCATAACCACGCCCATAGGGCGCAGATATTTTCCGCCCATCGGGTGTGTGATAGGTTATCCTCTCTGTCAGTCTGTTACATGAACCAATCAATCAGCTATAAGCTGACCTATAAATCCCACCCACGCCACGCCCTTTCTTTTCACTGCAGAATTCTGGGAGTCTTCAACATGGCGTCGGAAGCTAGTTCAGTTGCTAACAATGCTAGGGTTTTTTTTAAAGAGAATTCAGTGTCCTCCCTTCTACAGAATTCGTTTTCTAAGCGTTCTAAACAAGAAAAAAGGAGAGTGAAGGAGCTTGGACTGGCCACCCCAGATTTGACTGTGCAACAAAACAGTGGAGATCGCGGCCGCTTTTATGTGAGAGGATAATGAAGGTCTATGAAAACTGGCGGTGGCTAACTGAATGAGAAACACTTTTTTTTGTGTCCCCTGCTTATTGTTTAGTTCAGCAGCAACTGAAAAGGTGTGGATATCAACAGGGGTGAGTGACTTGAAGCATTTGTCTGAAAAGTGCAAACGTCATGAAACTTGCCGCACCCATCTTGATAGTAGCTATAAGCTAGGTGTTTTTGGCAGTAGTAACATCCTGGCACAATTAAATGAAGGCTACCGAACTGGCATAAGGAAACATAATGAAGAAGTCACCAAAAACAGACACTTATTGTCACGAATAATTTTATATTTATTTTATATATATATACTTTTATATAATATATCTAAAAAAAAAATTTGTGTGTGTTTGAAAAATGTGCGCCCCCCCCAGTTTTTTTTAACCACCAGCCGCCACTGCTAACAACGTAATCTAGGATCTTTGACATAAATAGGAAGTTCGAAATCGGCTTGTAGAGTGATTGTAAGTGAGAAATATATTGAGAAATAAATACTGAGTTTGCTTGTGTTCCTTGATTAAATTACACCAAACAAGAGCATATAATTATTACCCAAACTACTCTCATGGTGTCAGAGTGGATGCAGTTAGTCCCACAGACCCTCCACCCACTCCACATTATTATTAGAGGTTCCTAAACTGGTGCTGGAACATGTTTTCCTTTCTACTGCTGCTGGAACAAACATGTCATCTGATAATAGATGCATTGCAGCCCTTTTAATGGCTTTATAATTACTACTTGTGTGTTAGTCAATGGCACTGATGGCGGGAGAGAGGACAGATAATGTTCAGGAAGTACAAAGTCATTTTAGATCAAATGGAGGCTACAAGTTCAGAGATAAAAGGTGGCTTTTTATTCCAAAGAGTGTTAGGATGTCAGAGTTTAGAAAACCTCCCCACTTCACTCTCTCTTGTTTCCCCTCTGTATCTCACTAAGGCCTTACATTTTGCCAGAGACCTCCAACATAGTCATTTTTAAGTTGCTGTCCGCTCATTTATAGTTGTGTTGTGCGGGCATCAGCCTGAGTAACATAAAGCATTTACACTATAGCATATACACTACCATTTAGTAGTCAGTAGTGGAACATAACGAAGTAAATGTACTTCGTTACTGTACTTAAGTAAAAAAATTGTGTATCTGTACTTTACTTAAGTAAGATTTAAGACCAGTACGTTTACTTTTACTTCACTACATTTTTAGAGCAAATATCTGTACTTTTACTTCACTACTTTTTAAAAGTGTGTTTTACATTTTTTGTTACATTTTTGTTCAGGAATTTGAAAAATACACAGTTTTTTTTTAGCGCATCTTGAAGCCGCATCGCCAAAATCAAAAGAAGTAGCTGATCTGGAGAAGAAGTCATGAATCGAGAAACATTTTCCACATTCATTCAGCGCCAAAAACCTAACTTCAAATATAGTACAAATTAAAAAGAGTCAGAAGATCGTTGTTCGTTGTGTTTACTTCTAAATAAAAAGTTGAGCCATCATTACATGGAGCAGGGGCACATCAAGAATTTTCCAAAGGGGGTGTGGGGCTTTGACAAAGCCAATATATAGTGACTGGGGGCCTCACCCCCCAAAACATTTTAAAAAATAAGTGTCATTTTCCTCCATTTTAGCTGCCCATTCACTGGCCCTTCAAATGGATAGCTTGACTTGTCCCCTTTCCTTTTATGCCAGAGGGGGGTCACACCCCTGCAGAGTATTTATCCTGGTTACCATGGTGACACCCTATAGCACAACAAATAACATTTTAATTATGGTTGAATACTTTTACTTTTTATTTAAAAAGTACAATTTACACCAACTACTTTTGTACTTTTACTTAAGTAGATTTTTTATTGGTACTTTTACTTAAGTAAATTTTTTGCCTAATTATCTGTACTTTTACTTAAGTAGATTTTTTTTATTGGTACTTTTACTTTTACTTAAGTAAATTTTTTGCCTAATTATCTGTACTTTTACTTAGTACAAAAAGTGAGTACTTCATCCACCACTGTTAGTAGTATAAAATACTAAATGAAAAGGCTTTAGAGATCAGTGGAGAGAAGTAAATGGAACTAGAAGACAGAACATCAATGCAGACATGCCAAGTCGCGCGCATTGGGCGAGAGACAGCCGCAAATAGGACATATCTCATGCTCACCCGCCAAGGCTGATAAAACCCCCGCATGATGAACGGTCTAGTACAGGAGTGCCCATTACGTCGATCGCAATCAACTGGTCGATCGCAATCAACTGGTCGATTGCAAAGGCATTATGGGTGGATCGCATGGCATTGAAAAAAAGTAAAAAAGAAAAACTTTAAAAAAGTATCAATCTCGCGGCTTTTCTGCTGTTACTGGAGATTTTTGGAGTCTGTGACGTGAAATCACGTTATTAAGCCTGTAATCAATAAGCAGCGCGCAGTGCTGCTGTGGCCCCTCCCCCTCGCTAACTCCCTCTGCGAGTGTGTGCGAATGTTACAAATCGTGTTTTGGGGTAGTTACAACAGGCTGGAAACGATCTGTGGGGTTTTTAATGGTAACATGGGACTGCTAGATCTCAGGAGGTTTGATATTTTTAAAGTAGATCTTGGGACAAAAAAGGTTGGGGACCCCTGATCTAGCGTCTCTCTTTCGTTATAGAGCGCATTAACCCAAGTGACTAAAACCCGGAAGTCGGGTAGGATCAGGATGAAACTATCAAAGCAATATATTTTGTTGACTCATGGAGAAGATCCTTTTACGATTAAAAAAAAAAAAAAATTTCAAACAATCCTGATTTAATGCCTACAATTCACCCTGAATTTCTACTCAGCTGCAGATCTGAAGGCTAATAAAGAAGAGGACGCATACAGTACTTCCACGTTGGTGACGTCATCACATGACGTTGCGGGACTGGTAGATCTCAAGAGGTTTGCTAGTTGAAAAGTAGATCTTGGGACGAAAAAGGTTGAACACCCCTGCTCTAGTGCATTCCATGAACATGATTAGGTATAATGAGGCTAAGCACATGGCATCTCCTGCTGCTGCAGCTGTGCATCTGAGAGCCGCTAGTAGCGATCTGCATGGTCTATTGCCAGCATTGTTTTTGGTGAATGTATGGAAGAAGTCGGACAACTAAGCTGTCATGTGACAGCTTATGCGCGAAAGCGGCAAAACAAAGCGCAAACAAGCAGTACAGGGGTGTGTTCCTGGTAGTAATTCGCCTTCGTACTGATACATAATGCTAGGTGGTAACACACATAAGACGCACAATTTTCCACCTGCTTTCTAATGTTTTGAACGGTTTGTTTTACGCCAACTGTCATGGCGGGTGTTGTCTGTTGGCGGATAAGACGTCATGCCGACTTCTACACTTGTATTATATTGTATTGTGAAAAAAAGTCAAAATTTTAGATATTAATATTAAAGTGCCAATTGTCTAAATTTTTAGCAAACTAATATAAAAAAAAAAAAATGCAAAAGAGCCCAATTAAAATTTAAAAATTAGATGGTGCATTCCCCAATGTCCGTCTCCTTCCCTCTAGCCGCCCTCCCTCCTCCAGATGCCCCTGTAGCTCCTCCTCCTTTTGGCCCTACCTTCTCAAATCCCCGCCCCCTAAATCTCCCTCTTTGTGAAGCCCAAAACTTAGCTTCTCTGTCAATGTATCATACTTTCCCATCAAGTTTTGAAAAGCCAAATACTAACTTTTTCAATTAAAATAGTTTTTAGAAAAGTTTGTACTTCAGCTCATCAGAGAGGAGAGGATCCCAAGGCATTTTTGGGCCAGCTGTGAGATGTGGGTTCCACTGTACTCTACTTGATGACTACAGATGGGAACTGGACTTAAAAAGTCGTATCTGCCTGCATGCCAAATAGAAAGTAGATTTTTTTGCTCCAAAAAAGACTCAACACCCAAAGATTTGACATGAAACATCTTGTTCTTTTGGACCCCACCCATAGTTGGTGACTATACGCGAGAGCCAAAAACAACTTTGCTTTTTGGTCCAGCTCATTAATCCCCACGATGGACCCAAATCAGAATCCTAATTATCGTACACTGCACCGATCCGCTAACAACAAATCCATTACAAATAAGTTTACGACGGCACCAATAGTGGCCGCCATATTGGCTTATCCCTAACGAGGTCGCGGGGGGCCGGAACCTATCCTGGCTGATTTCAGGCGAGACGTAAGGTACACTCCAAACAGGTCGCCAATTTGCTAATGGACCACACACATACAACCATCCACATACACACTCATCCCTAGGGCCAATCAACCTTTCGGAGATTCGGAGGAGTTCGGAGTACCCGAAGGAAACTTATGCATACACCGGGAGAACATGCAAATTCTGCAAGTGCTTTTCTTTGAGGTGAAAAAGGAAAATAATTTCTATCGTCATGTTTTACAGTTGGCGAAACGACTACGTTGGAGCTGAAAATCCTCTGAACGCTCCTGTTGGCACTGCTTAAATACAAGAGCTCAGATGTTCCCTCAATCTGCTTGGAATGGGATCATAACTCTGTGCCAAATTATACTGTAGTTCATTTGTGTAGCAGGTGGACTCTGCATAAACAAAAGAGAACCGGTGCGGTCCAATTGGATTTTTGCACAGCATAGATAAGCTATAATCAAATCGTCTGGTGCTGCTCTGCTACGGGGATCATGTCTTGGGAGAATCACGTTTCTCCACACACACAGCGTCCTCTGAGGCTGTCTGGTGGTTCTATTTAACAAACCAGACACATTTACATGCGTAAGAATCATTTTGACCCAATGTGACTCTTGTGGACATTTCACTCACGAAAAAAAATTAATTAAACAAAAACATTTATTGCCAAACAGATGGTCACGTCGTAAATGAACAACTGGGAGCAATTTAAACCCCTCTAACTTTAGAGCACATTTTCCGTATGGGTAAAAATAACACTTTAAAAGCACAATGACAGAGAAAAATCTGCATGAGCTAAATTAGCCCCGGGCTTATCCTAATTTTTCACAATTCAGACTCAAACATCTGAGCCCGAGGCAGCATGCAGGTCTAAAAGCAGAGAGAGTGCGGCTGATCTGAGAACACCTTCATCTCTCTTTGTTTGCACACATTTACTCTGTCAATAGTTTCACAGACCCAGCCACGCTCTTCTTCTCGTCATTTCCCCGGTGGTGTGTTCTAGGGGACTAATGATACAGTGTTTGTTGTTTTCTGCTCTGTTATCCACTCTTCTCATTCAGACATTTATTATCTCCGACTGTGCACTCATACGCAGAACACTCGAGCTTTAATTCTCATCCTAGTTTAACTCCTGCAGACTGGAGCAGGTATTCATTATCTGTTGATTATGTTTACTTTGGAAGCATGCTGGTTTTAAATGATGCTAACGCAGCAAGAGGGAAATGATGGCATCTACTTCTCTTGTTTTATATTTCTAATTTATTAGAACACCAGGTTGTTGTTGGCCGCAGTTTTTTGTTTTCTTGTCATGCCCATATTGGAATGTAACAAATAAATGCGCTAGTGCATGTGCTCTGCTCATGCTCAGTCCATCCTCTCTACAAGAACCGTATTTTCCATAATATAAGGCGCACCGCATTATAAGGCGCTTCAGTAAAGGCTGGGGTTAGTTATGCATTCACTAAATGGTGCTGCGCTAAAGGGAATGTAAAAAAAAAACCAGTCAGATAGGTCAGTAAAACTTTATTAACAATTACAAAAAAGATTTCTGTTTTTACTCCCAAAATTAATAAACAGCTGTTTTATTATTTTCTCCGAGATAAAGTATTAGTATTTTCGTGACACAGTTTATCTTCCCTTGGAGATAAACTCTGTTTAGTCTTGTTTACTTGGCGCAGCGCATCCTCTTGCTTCCTCCACTTCCTCACCATTGATTCATTGATGTTAAACTCTCTCGCTGCGGCTCTATTCCCGTGTTCTACTGCGTGACCGATCGCCTTGAGTTTAAACTCTGTGGTGTAACAGTGTCTCTTGGTAGGAGCCATTTCCGGGTCTTTACACAAACACACAAATAGAAATGAGACGCCCTTTCAAGTATCCCAGCATGCACCGTGCACTACTTCTTCTACGGGGGAAATGCAGTTGGCGGCTGCTTACCACAGTTGCGACACCTGTTGTAGCTCAATATTAATCCATATATAAGGCGCTCCGGGTTAAAAGGCGCATCGTGGACTTTAGAGAAAATTTAAGGTTTTTAGGTGCGCCTTATAGTGCGGAAAATACGGTACTAACATTGTTGTGTAAATACACCTGAGGAATCCTAAATATTTACATCTTAAATAAAAATTTAGACAAAACATTAGGAAAAACATGGGCAGCACGGTGGTGCAGTGGGTGGCACAGTGGCATCGCAGCAAGACGGTCGTGGGTTCGAGTCCCGGGTGGGGACGAGGCTTGGGACACTGGCCTTTCTGTGTGGAGTTTGCATGTTCTCCTTGTGTCTGCGTGGGTTTCCTTCGGGTACTCCAGTTTACTCCAAAGACATGCATGCTAGGTTGATTGGCCGATGCCAGATTGCCCCTAGGAATTAGTGTTGGATGGTTGTATGTGTGTGGCCCCACGACAGATTGGCGACCGAAGCCTTAAAATCAACCAGGATGGGCTCCGGCACTCCCCGCAACCCTATAAGGGATAGTGGGATAAGAAGATGACTGACTGACTAACATTTGGAAAAACAATAAGATAACAATTCCACCAACCGTGAAATTTTGTTACCATGAGACCTTTGACGTACCAGACTGATGAAGAGACTGCTATTATTTTTAGGAACACTCTGGGTCATCGGATAACCTCAAGGAAGCTTAGTCACCAGATGCTAACTATAGAATTTATTTTGTCTGGCTTAATGTAATGAAAAGAGTAATGTAATGGGAGGAGACGGCAGCTCAGTGGTTAAAGCGTTCGTGCGCAGACCTGAAGTTCCCGGGTTTGCGTCCCACAGAGAGCACGTCTAGGGTCCTTGGAGAAGACACCTAACCCCCATTGGCGCCACCATTCTCCCACCATTGGCGCCAATGGGGGTTAGGTGTCTTCTCCAAGGACCTGAGAAGACACCATTGGCGCCGTTGAAGGGCAGCCTGCTGCGGTGTAAGGAGTGCAGCACACAAATTTCCCCGGTGAGGGATGAATAGAGTAATTCATTTCAAATTCATTAGCTAAAGAATAACGTGGTAGGATACGGACTATTCGGCCTTGAAAATTTCCATTACACACTTTTGGACGTTGAATCTCCAGGAACTCGCCTGCTACTTCAATCTGATACTCCGACAAATTGTCAAGATCTCACCAAATTTGTTGTGATTTTTCTTTGTTTCGGCTTCTGAACCGCTTCTCCCTAAAAGGCCCACGGGGGTGCCGGAGCCTATCCTGACTGATTGAAGGCGAGACGCAGTGTACACACCAAACAGGTTGCCAGTCTGTCACGGGGCCACACACACACAACCATCCACAACATACATTCATTCCTAGGAGCAATTTTGGTTTTTTTTGGAGAGTTGGAGGAAACCGGACTACCCGGAGGAAACCGATGCATACACAAGGAGAACATGCAAACTCCACACAGAACGACCGATGATCCAAGCCTTGTCTCACCCAGGACTCGAACCCTGACCTTTTTGCTGTGAGGCCACAGTGCTAACTTCTGCACTACTGTGCCGCTCATTTGATACGTAGAATGCTGACCAGTGGTGGAACGTAACGAAGTAAATGTACTTCGTTACTGTACTTAAGTAAAAAAATTGTGTATCTGTACTTTACTTAAGTAAAATTTAAGACCGGTACTTTTACTTTTACTTTACTACATTTTTAGAGCAAATATCTGTACTTTTACTTCACTACTTTTTAAAAGTGTGTTTTACATTTTTCGTTACATTTTCGTTCAGGAATTTGAAAAATACACAGGTTTTTTAGCGCATCTTGAAGCCGCATCGCCAAAATCAAAAGAGGCAGTTGATCGGGAGAAGAAATAATGAATCGAGAAACATTTTCCGCATTCATTCAAAAACCTAACATCAAATATAGTACAAATTAAAAAGAGTCAGAAGATTGTTGTTTGTTGTGTTTACTTCTAAATAAAAAGTTGAGCCATCATTACACAGAGCAGGGGCGGATCTAGAATTTTCCAAAGGGGGGCGGGGCTTTGACAAAGCCAATATAGTGACTGGGGGTCTCCCCCCAAAACATTTTAAAAAATAAGTGTCATTTTCCTCCATTTTAGCTGCCCATTCACTGGCCCTTCTAGCGGATAGCTTGACTTGTCCCCTTTCCTTTTATTTATTTATTTATTTTGTGGACCAAAAGAGGCGGAAGAGATGGGTCACACCCCTGCAGTATTTATCCCTGTTACCATGGTGACACCCTGTAGCACAACAAATAACATTTGAATTATGATAGAATACTTTTACTCTTTACTTAAAAAGTACAATTTACACCAACTACTTTTGTACTTTTACTTAAGTAGATTTTTTTATTGATACTTTTACTTTTACCTAAGTAAATTTTTTGCCTAATTATCTGTACTTTTACTTAAGTACAAAAAGTGAGTACTTCATCCACCACTGTTGCTGACATATGATGGAGCCGTACCAGGACTCATTAAATCAGGCCTGAACTTTTGGAAAAGTTTCTCCTACAGTAAAAAAAAAAAAAAGTAGTCTTGTCATGTTATAGATGTTTTATGCTAAACAGAAAGTGCCGAGTTTTTTCCAGACACACCGGAGTTTGTAAAGAAGTCGTGATCTTGTCACAACTGTTTGTCAAACCAGCCTGTTGGGTTGTCAGGATGACGAGTACCACCCACGCCAGCGGTGGGTGACAAGCCGACACTTTTTCAAGTTTAGCAAAGAAAAAATAAAGTTTAATTATGTTTCAATCAGGAGAGACTGAGGTGAATGGATACATTTATTCTATACAATGATTATAGAGGTGCTTTGGTTTAATAGACCCCAATGTGATGTGCACGTAGGAGGGAGAGAAGAGAGACAATGAACTTAGATGATCCCCCAGGTCTAGACCTGGTGGTGGTGGGTGAGAACTGGATCTAAGTTTCGTCAGAACAGAAAACACGATGAAGAAATCTAACTAGTTTACTAAGAAAAAAATAAATCAGGGGCAGATCCAGGATTTTCTAAAGGGGGGGGGGGGCGGGGCAACGTCACTGACAAAGCCAGTGTCACCCCCGCACGCTAGAATGTTTTGAAAAATAAGAGTAATTTTTCTAGATTTCGGTGGCCTATTTGCTGGTCCTGCAAGGGGATAGCTTTGCTTGTCCCCTTTCCTTTCTTCTTTTTTTTTGTGGACCAAAAAGAGGGGAGGGAGGCATTGGCCTCCCTTGCCTCCCTTTAGATATGCCCCTATAAATGGTCCTACAACCTACTGCCAAACCTATCAAACTAAACTAACAGATCCAGAACATCAAGCCCTTAGAATCCGGATAAAGCTTAATAAATCAGTATAATTTTAAAACGTTGGTGAATCCGGATGCCCTCAAACCCAAATTGGGGATGTTTATGTGCCCGACTTACAAAAAGAAAAAATTTACTTTGCGTGGGATCAAGAGTTCCGTTCCGTCGTTCCGTTTCGTCGTTCCGTTCCGTCGTTCCGTTCCGTCGTTCCGTTCCGTCGTTCCGTTCCGTCGTTCCGTTCCGTCGTTCCGTTCCGTCGTTCCGTTCCGTCGTTCCGTTCCGTCGTTCCGTCATCTTCCGCTTGTTCCAGGGCCGGACGCGGGGGCAACAGCCTCAAACGGATAACCGTTGGATTCTGAAACAGAGATTGAGAGTAAAATTAAATATCTAAATCCTATCAAAATGATAAGAAAAAAAATCTCCAACTCTAAAACATTCATAATTAGCCTCTAACATTGGTGAAAAAAACGAATCCGATCTTCTACCGCAACTCGAACGCGTCGCTCCCCATGTTAGCCAGTGAGTATTCATGGGACGTATCTTTCAAGGAGCGCCCAAATTGGAATAAACAAGACTAAGTTGATGCTCAAGTTCAAACAGTATACCTCCACCAGTCTAATATCACACACTCTGTCAGTTCATATATAGTTGGTATGAAGTAACTGTAGGCAGTGTTGTTAAAATCCTCCAGAACTTTGGGAAATATTGGATTCCCAATAATGTGGGTCATATGACCGGGAAAACCTAAGCAGTTGATCCATAGTACGTACTGAGTAACAGTGAGCAGTTTAATTAAAATGGACCTTTTATCTACGTCTTCGTCGACTGACTCAAAATAAATACAGGATCTGAAGTACTCTATTTTGCAATTTTGGTGTGATTGGCCAGAGATAAAGTCAGAGAGGTCAGACTGAGACGGTTCGAACATGTGCAGAGGAGAGAGAGAGAGTACATCGGCAGAAGGATGCTGGGTTTGGAACCACCAGGAAAGAGGCCAAGAGGAAGACCAAAGAGGAGGTTCATGGATACAGTGAAGGGAGACATGAAGATAGTTGGTGTGACTGAAGAAGATGCAGCAGATAGGGTTAGATGGAAGAAACTGACTTTCTGTGGCGCCCCCTGAAGGGAAATGCCGGAAGGAGAAGAAAAAGACTGTTGTAATAAGAGATTTTTTTTTTTTGGAGTGATGCATCTGAATAGGAGTGTATTTCAAGCGTACCCCTCCAAATCTATCTTGTATACAGTCCTACCCACCTGTCCCCCCACATGGTCTCCATTAGGGGATCCCTGAAAGCGCCTATGTGTTCTAAATGACTTCATGTAGCTGTCCTTCCTTCACATGAAAACAACATCACCCCTTTCCCGTCTCCATTTTTCCCACACACGCACTGTCTGATAAAAACATCCCTGACGTGTGTAAGAGATAATTAGTCGTGTTTGATGTCATTCAGGTTGAAAAAGCTCGGAGCGTGGAAAACAAGGGTTTCCGACAAACAGCCGGCCACCTGGAATGTCTCATGTTCTTTTAACTCACTGGTGTTTTTCGACATCGTGGCAGGAAAGGTTAAACTGAGACGGTGTCAAACCGACAGACTGCGTGGAGGCTTCTCCCTCTACTGTGTGAAAGCTCGTCCCGGGGGGAGGGATCTCTCTTTCATGTGGATCCCCACGAGGTTTCTTTTTTATTTCTTTAGATATTTAGCTGTAGAGTAGAATAAGATCATATTTAAACAATAGTCTTAGACACATTGGATGCTCGTCGCGGGGGAGGGATCTCTCTTTCATGTGGATCCCCACGAGGTTTCTTATTTTTTCCCCACTGATGGGCTTTTTAGGAGTTTTTCCTCACCGTGAAGGAGAGTCTAAGGGCATAAATGTGCTAGTCTAGTTTAGTTAGCATTTGTTAGTTATTATTCTTGCTGTGTATCTGTGTTAATACATTCCTCTTTTTCTTGTGAAGCCCATTGAGATGGAAATTCTGTGATTTTGGGCTTTACAAATAAAATTGAATTGAATTATATGAACTACAAACATACAAACAAATAGAAAAGCCAGGGAGTTCTTGGCTGGAGTCACCACTATCTTCTCCAGCAGTCGATCTGTACGTGACAGCGAGTCCAGATGGCAGAAGGCGAAGGGACGCTGCTACATGACCGCGGCGTTCTGCGCGGGTCTCGCTGCGAGGGTGATGGCAGCATGGTTCCTGTCTGCGGTGACAGATTGCTGGAGAAGAAGCTCGTCTAAAAAAAGATCCTGCTTCCCTGTTTGTGCTGCTTAAAGAGCAAAACTTCAAATAAGTTTTTCTGAGTTTTTATTAGAGCACTGAAAGCCCCTCATGGCTCTCTGAATGTGATTCAGATGCAGGGTGATGCTTTATTGGTGCACCACCTTCGCTTTAATGAGGCTGCGTGTAAACTGTGCACAAGGCTGAGAGCAAACTGCTCTTCTGCATCACCTGATGTCTAATTTTCTTTAGATTTCATCTCTTGAATTAATGAATTGCTTCTAATTCTGCAATCATTTCAGGACACGACTTCACCGGTGTCATTATGTGAGCTCAGGCGTAGAGCCACGGGGCTCGACATGTGAAAAGAAAATCACTCTGAAGAAATTACAGAGTAAAAGCCGCCTGAGAGGGACTGAAGGCTTTTTTTTTTCTAAGAGAAGTTTTCATAAAGGTCGTCTTACCTTTGGGACAGAAGTCCTGAAGGCATTTGCAGTGAAAGCTCCTCTTTCTGTTGCTTCTATTCATCGCTCTCAGAGAGACACCATCCACGCAAACCCTCGGCCTGGCAAACATGTAGATTATTGTATCGAGTTCAAAGGACCATAAACATGTACTGTATCTGAAAAGAAACACTAGATGTCTAAACAAGGTGGAACACAGATTGCAACGAAAAAACACATGTGGATGTGTTTATGTTTTATTTCTGGTAGAACTTAAACAGTCGGAGCCTCATTTAAGAAACTTTGTTTACACTAAAATTTGATTTTGTTCCATCATCGAGGCAAATTGTTAGGAGAGTAGTCCTCTCCTAACAAGAGAGAGGACTACTCTCTGTGTCCTGTTTCCCGCTTCCCCGTTGTCTGTGTGTGTGCAACTAGTCACACCTGAAACTCATCTATTCATCTGCTGGAGCATAAATGGAACAGTTTTTGACACACTCTTCGCCAGATCGTTGTTTTTCATGCTTGACTTGTTATCTGGTTTTTGGCTCCAGCTCCTACATCAGAACCTGCCTAATTTATCTGTTGTTGTCTGCTTTATTTGGACTTTTCATCAATAATTATTCTGCTTGTGATTTTTTCATCTGAGCCTGTCTGTTGTGTCAAGGGTATATTTTGGCCTCAGCTCCACATCCTGACACAAATTGAGTAATCCGTAAAGGCAGCACAGCGTGCGGACTTTTACATAGAGTGAGAACCTGCAGGAAGCAATCTGTATTCGCTGCAAAAGCCGCTGCCCAGGCCGCGCGCCAACTCAAGCCACGTCGAGTTGGGCGCCGAGTCTAATGAACAAAAATCATGCCACGCCACCTCAAGCTATATTACGCCACGTGAAGCCATACCACAAGATCCTGTCTGGGTTCCCTCACCCACCACCAGAGGGAACCTGAGGCTTTCCCTCATTTGCCTGATTTTAGACACCTGAAGATCTTTGTGTAGCTGCCTTTAAATAGGCAGCCTGTCTTCCCTTTAGGTGTCGGGTCATAGATTTCATCCCAGGCAGGTCTTCTTGGCTGCCTGACCATGACTAACTCACGACTTTCCACTGATTCGTGTGGTTTTTTTCGTTACAACATTACTGGACTCCTTCATTAAATAAATAATGTTTCTTGTCCTGCCATTGGCTCCTCCTCCTTCCACCTGCATTCCAAATCATGATACTCACTCATTAGATCCACTATTTCAGAAAGTTAATGGTTTTAAAACAAGAGGGTTACACCATTTTCACTTGGTGTAAGTACTCAGAGAAACTCGGCGTCTCTGCTCATTTAAATGTGCTAATTAACATAATTAACATTATTTATCTTTGTTTTATTTGTGTAAAATATGACTGGATCGATTTCCTGCCGAGTGTGAAGTGGCCAGGATTGGAATTAGCGCCTCCAAATCCGAGGCCATGGCCCTCGCCCGGAACAGGGTGGAATGGTCCCTGCGGGTCAGGGACAGGGTCCTGCCCCAAGTGGAGGAGTTTAAGTATCTCGGGGTCTTGTTCACGAGTGGGAGAAGAATGGAGCGGAAGATCGACAGGTGGATCGGTGTGGCATCAGCAATAACTAGGACGCTGCATCGGTCCGTCGTGGTAAAGAGAGAGCTGAGCCGAAAAGCAAAGCTCTCGATTTACAAGTCGATCTACGTTCCCATCCTCATCTATGGTCACCAGCTGTGGGTGGTGACCGAAAGAATGAGATCGCGGATACAAGCGGCCGAAATGAGCTTTCTCCGCAGGGTGTATGGGCTCTCACTCAGAGATCGGGTGAGGAGCTCTGCCATCCGGGAAGAGCTCAGTGTGGAGCCACTCGTCCTCTAGGTCGAGAGGAGCCAGATGGGGTGGTTCTGGCATCTGGTCAAAATGCCCCCCGAGCGGCTCACGGGCGAGGTGTTTCGGGCACGTTGCACCGGGAGGAGACCAAGGGGAACGACTTGGGATCCTTCCGGGTGAGCTGGAGGATGCAGCTGGGGAGAGAGAGGCCTGAGCTACCCGTTTGAGACTGTTACCCCCGTAACCCGACCCCGGAACAAGCGGAAGAAGACGGAACTGAACAGTTACGTACTTCATATCAACTATCGATGAACTGATAATGATATTCAGTAGGCGGAGGCATGTTGTTTTATTCCTTGCTCTACTTTTTTTAAATTAACGATTCAACACAAAGGACTTCCCAAGACAAGAACGTGACTGCTTGAATGTCGGTTCAGTGCTCTGAGGACTCGTAGAAACACCTCTGGTCAAACAGAGAAGAAACCATCTGCTGAAACATGCAGAAACCAGGTCCTCAGCTGCCCCGACACTTTGCATGGACACGGATACGTCCTCCTGCCTGAAGGTTGAGTGGGGTGACACGATGAGAAGTGACACAGAAAACAGATGTCTCCAGGAATGCAGAGACACGCAGCGGGAGAAGATCAATGGTGTCTTCTGAGCTTTCATCAAAGTTTGTTGAGGGTAAAAAATGTCTGTGCTTTCTAACATCCTCCAGAGATTTATTTGTAAATGTCACACTTGTCAAATTGTCAGCATCTGCGTCTCCAGAGGATGCTGCATCAGACACACACACACACTCACACACACACATTCTGATAGATGCAAATTAGAAAATAATCACAAACGTCTACTTTCCCTTTTAAATGATTTTCTTGGTCATCTGCTGAATGTTTAATCCCTAAAAATTAAATTTGAATCATTTTTATTTTCTCTTATATGAAAACGTTCACACACACACACACACACACACACACACACACATGTCAGATCGTACAGAAACTATGAGCATAGATACGGAGAAAATTGTACGACCGCCACAGCGGTAATGCAAATAATGGTTGACTGGTCGTGGGAAATGGATAACAGTAATATCACCAGGGTGGTTTTATTTGATTTTCAGGTGATTCCGATTTTAAATAAAATTTATCAATGAAAAATTTAGAATGTTATTGTTTCACAAAACAACTTGTGTATTACCTTGGAAGTTATTCAGAAACTCAGAAATTATGGAACATGGTGTACCACAAGGCAATGTATCTCATGGTTAGGCAGCCAGGAAGACCTGTCAGACTGCCTTTAAATAGGCACCTGGGGTCAACCACCATCAGGTGTCTTGAATCAGGCAGATGAGGCGAGATCCTGGGTTCCCTCTGGCGGTGTGCGAGGGAACCATGACAGTACGATTCCCTCAACGACCACCTCCAGTTGGTCAAGGATTCATGGGCAGTCTAGACATGGTTTGACTTGATGTGGCTTGACCTGGGCAGGGGTCTCCGCGACTTTGGCAGGGCTTACGCAAACCTGGGCAGGGTTTTAGCCATCCTGGGCAGGCTTGTACACTTGTGTCTGCTGGATTCATTCTTGGACGGGGTCGGGTGATCATCCCTTCCAGCCAGGTCCTCCTGGCTGCCTGACCATGAGATACATTTGGAACAAAAACCACAAGACATTCCACTGAACCATGTGTTTTTCCTTTTCAGCTTAAACTGGACTCCTTTACTTAATAAACCCTGTTTGTTGTCCTGAATTCTGCACCCACGTCCAGATAGAATCACCTGAGCGGAAGGCAGAATGCCTTTAAATAGGCAGTTGGGCTAAACTACCTTCGGGTGTCTTGAATCAGGCAGATGAGGGATGGGTCTGGGCTAACTCTGGTGATGGGCGAGGGAACCATGATGAGTACAAGTAAAGGTTGAATTGATAGTGATCTTAAGATCACCAGGTAAATAACGTGCACTCTGAAATGGGGCTCCGCCTGGAAAGAATAAAAAATATTTTAACTAAATAATCCGGCCCATATTGGATAAAGAGTTTAATTTTGTGCCATTTGGATTATTGTGCTGTTATCGGGACTAAAATGTCTTTCAATAATAAAAACAACAACTGTTTTATGATAAATCTGCACATGTGATTTTCAAACAAATGTTGGCAAATCCATAAAAAGACGTTCATGGCTTTTTGCGAGAATTATTGGCGGTATGCTACAGCTAACTTTTGGATAGTCGCGAATCAGACAGTATTAAGGCTTCGAGAACAGCTGTCATTCAGAAAAATACACTGGTTATTACACACGACACTCAGACAAACAACGTTCCCTCGGCTTTTTACTTTGAGAGGAAAACATTTAGCAATCTGAAAGTATTTAAATAGTGACTTAATTGTGAGAAATGTAAATGTAAGTTTTGAAAAAACCGCAAGCGTAGTTGCTGACGCAGCACGATGCAGAGGCTAAGGCCCCGTCCACATGTAGCCGGGTATTTTTGAAAATGCGTATCTGTTGTCCTCCGTTTTAGGAACCATTTAAAACCATTTAAAAGGGTTCCGAGGCGATGGGATCTAACTCTAGACTTCACACTTCTAACATGGATGTAAAATATCTAATGTTTTCACGCTTGACATTTTTTTCGTTCATCAAAGTTTCAGAGTTAGTTACTTTAGTTAGCAACGGACTGGGAACCATTGGCTGAATGGAAGAAAGTCCGATTTTGAACCAGGAGTAGCCAATTCAATTCACACTGAGCTCATCCCTTTGTGTCCTTGGTGAAGACGCCTAGACCCCAGTTACTCCCATCATTGGCGCTGTCATGGCTGCCTGCTGCGGTACAATGCAGCAAAAGTAATTTCCCCATTGAGGGATAAATACAGTACGACAAAATAATAATACAAAAAAATACTTTTACGAGCAATATTGTAACTGAGTTACTAACTCAGTTACTGTAATTTCACGGCTACAAGGCGCATATAAAAGTCTTAAATTTTCTTCTAAATGAGCGGTGCGCCTTTTCGTGCGGTGCGCCTTGTGTGTGAGAAAAGATGGACCTAAAATAAAACGCGGTGTTCGTGAGGCGGACCTGAAAGAAAAGGCATGAGAACGTTAAAGAGTGAAGTGTGAGCGGCGTGGGAGTGGTGGATGACCGAAGGAGACCACAGTTTCACGAAGGGTGGAAGGCAGCGCCAGGCGAGTTACGCTACAGTTTGCCAATGGATTGTAGATGCTTGGACTAACGTGTCTGCTGGTACTGTTACCGAGCTTTCGTAAAAGCTGGTATCCTTTCTGAGGAGCCGCACAGTACGGACAGTGACTTTGACAGCGAGGAGCGAAGTGGACCTGCTCTGTTGGATTTTGCGCAGCTGTTCGATTCCGTAACAGAGGATGAGGACTTTGACGGATTTGAATAAAGACTATTACCGGTAATGTGCTTGTTTAGTATCGTTACTACTTAAATAAAGTACAACCAAACTCAGTTTTGCTCCAGATCTATTTTTTAATACCCACATTTGCATGCTTGCATGTGTGTTGTTGTAAGGCGGTGTGTGACTGAGACTGCGCCTTTTCGTACGGTGCGCCTTATGTATGTGTCAAATACAGCAATGGCGCACATAACTGAGGCTGCGCCTTTTCATACGGTGCGCCTAATGGCCGTGAAATTACGGTACTTTTTGAGAGAAGTACTTTGTAATGTCACTACTTACTGTCATGGTTTGGACTGCAGTTGGTATTTTTCGAGTACACCTCCCTTCTCCTGCTCATTATCTGCCACAACTGTGTCCAACCACCTCCCATGGTATTCACCCATCTCTCAAATTCCTATATAAACCCTCAGCACTCACCCAGTCTTTATCAGATCGTCATTTGTGACATAGTGACTCGGCTCTGAACTCCTGTCTACCTGTACCGACCTGGACTGTCCTGGCTTTCCCAGATTTCCTGCCCTGGTAACCTGACCTGCCGCCTGCCTCTGACTCTGTTTTCTGGATTTACCCAGTTTGCACATCAGCTTCCATACATAATGACCAGCCTCAGACTAAACTCACCTTTCTGTGACACCATCAGCCCACCGTCAGGTGACTCACTCCTCTATCGGACCTCCAGCCAGATCGTAACCATCAATCTACTTTCAGCCAGCCTCCAAACCCGTTCTTACAACTAAGATGGATAGATAAAAACTTTATTAATCTCCTACAGGAGAAATTCTGGTGTCCAATAGCAACAAATCACACATTCACATTCAAATAAACAACAGTACAATACTAAAAGTTACTATCACTAGTAATAAGATACTCCGTTTCTTTCAGGCACATTTGTTAAATTAAATTGCCTGAGGGCTGAAGGTTTAAATCTTGCAAAGTGCCGCTTTTGGTCTTTACCCATCGCCACCATCACAATTACCTTTTTTTATGTCGGATGCACAACACTGAACTCAGATGGCCCTGAGTCTGGAAAATACACAACTTGTTTTCAGGTGCTACTTTTGAAAAGATGTTAGTTCCATGCAGAGACCCTCCATTACCTTAGTGTCACAGATTGGCTCTGGGTCTGAGATAAAAATAAGGGAAAAAGTGACAAAATATGGACCAAATCAAATCGAGTTTATTATAAAATAAAGACACAATCAACATAAATACAAACCCCACATTGAAAAAACTGAAAAACGAAAGCATACCTGACCTGCAAGATGACAAAACAGAGAGAAAAAACAATTAGTGCAGGTATCTCCTTCAAAATGAGTCCAGCTGGCTCTACTCAGATGACCCTCCCCCTGCCTGCAGGAGGCTCTGCCCCTGCCAGACAGGGGAGGGGTCATGACATTAATAATTACATAAAACTGTACTTATTCAAATGCTTGTTTCGTCTATAAAAACTGGTAATTAAATGCTCATGAATTACCATCAGACAAATAAACCCAAAAGAATAAATGGGGTTACAAATTTCTGAGGGCGGCATGGCGGTGCATTGGTTAGCACAGTGGACTGACAGCAAGAAAGTCGGGAGTTTGAGTCCTAGGTGGGACAAGAATTAGAACACTGGCCTTTCTTTTCTGCATGTGTGGGTTTTCTTCAGGCACTCTGGTTTCTTCCCACTGTTACCCCCAAAGTTGCCCCTAGCAATTGGTGTGTGTGTGGCCTTGTGACAGACTGGTTGCTTGTTTTGGGTATACCTCGCCTTTTGCCTTAAATCAGCCATGATAGGCCCCGGTATCCCTTCAGCCCCGTTATTGATGGATGGTTTAGAAGACGAAACAAACTTTTGTGAATTTGGAAAAGGTTTGACCCTAACCTTACCCCTTACCCTAAGCCAGTTGAAACTTGGGGAAAGGGTTTGGTTGATGTTTTTTGACCATTTTTGGTAATTGTTTCTTTGAGTTAGGAGGAAGACTGGAGTACCAGTCGAAACGTTGTGCTGCAGACTTTCTCGTCTCTAACTTTATAAATAATTATATGAAACAATTTTTTCTTTTTTGTAAATATATATATTTTTTCCCCTTTTTGTAAATATGTTTTTTCTGTTTTGTGGATACATTTTTGATAAAGAACATTTAAACAGTTTCTTTCTACTGCATCTACAGATGCAGTATTTGACTTGAGGATGCTGATAGAGAAGTACAGAGAAGGCCAGAGGGAGCTGCACTATGTCTTCGTAGATCTAGAGAAAGTGTATGACAGGGTACCTAGAGAAGAACTATGGTATTGTATGAGGAAGTCTGGTGTGACAGAGAAGTATGTTAGAGTGGTCCAGGACATGTATGAGGGCTGTAAGACAGTGGTGAGGTTTGCTGTAGGTGTGACAGAGGAGTTCAGTGTGGGGGTGGGACTGAACCAAGGATCTGCTCTGAGCCCTTTGCTGTTTGCTGTGGTGATGGACAGGCTGACAGACGAGGTCAGATAGGAATCTCCATGGACAATGATGTTTGCAGATGACATTGTGATCTGTAGTGAGAGGAGGGAAGAGGTGGAGGAAAAGCTGGAGAGGTGGAGGTTTGCACTAGAAAGAAGAGGAATGAAGATTAGTCAGAGTAAAACAGAGTACATGTGTGAATGAGAGGGATCCAAATGGAAAAGTGAGGTTACAGGGAGAAGAGATAAAGAAGGTGGAAGATTTTAAGTATCTAGGATCAACAGTCCAGAGCAATGGAGAATGTGGAAAAGAGGTGAAGAAGCGTGTTCAACCAGGCTGGAACGGGTGGAGAAAAGTATCAGGTGTGATGTGCGACAGAAGAGTTTCAGCTAGAATGAAAGGGAAAGTGTACAAAACCGTGGTGAGACCGGTCATGCCTATTGGTCTAGAAACAGTAGCGCTGAAGAAAAGACAGGAAACAGAGATGAAGATGCTGAGGATCTCTCTGGGAGTGACCAGGATGGACAGGATCAGATGAGCAGCACATATTAGAGGTTTTGGAGATAAAGTTCGAGAGGCAAGACTGAGATGGTTTGGACATGTACAGAGGAGAGAGAGAGTACATAGGAAGAAGGATGCTGGATTTGGAACCACCAGGAAAGAGGACTAGAGGAAGACCAAAGAGGAGGTTCATGGATACAGTGAAGGAAGATATGAAGATAGTTGGTGTGACCGAAGAGGATACAGCAGATAGGGTTAGATGGAAGAAACTGACTTGCTGTAGCGAACCCTTAAGGGAAATGCCGAAAGAAGAAGAAACAGTCTATTTTTCCCTGAGTTTTTACATAAAAAAATATTTATTTATATTTATATTTTTCTTCACTATGTCTTGTGAATGGACCATGGTCAGGTACGGTAGACGCCTTCTGACCAGAGTACACCCGCAGCCAAGTACTGGTAGTTGGGGGGCGGGGCCTGTGCACCGCCGGTCTCCACGGGGGGAACAGGGCTTTAACCCTCGACCTAACCCTGTTGTGGTCCCCTCAACCACCATCAAAGGGAGCCAGGGACCACCTCACCTTTCCCCCCAATTCTGGCTGATTGGACCATCTGCACCTGTGAACACACCTGCATCCAATCTTCTGGCTGCCTATTTAAAGGCAGTCTCACCTGCCTTCTTCGTCAGGTCTTACTACCACCTTTACCAACCAGGTCACCCTGGTTGCCTGACCATGTTTTGTATTTTTGTTGAAACCTTCAGTTAATCATGTTTTCTTTACGCACTCTCCTGATTTAAGTTAATAAATCATGTTCAGAGTCCTGCATTTGGGTCCTCCTCTTTCCACCATCCTTCCTCACCACAACAAACCCTAACCTTTTGTGAATTTGGAAAAGACAGTAATAATAATAATTAAAAAAACCCCACTTATATTCAATTGCAAATATTTGAGATAAAGACATTTGTTACAAAAAGAAGTTCCAACATGTCAAAGTATGTGAAAGAGAAGGAAAAAGGGAAAGTATGATCTGTTCAGAACTCTGTTAAGACCCTGCCTACTGTACAAGAGATTTAACACTACATTCTAAAGTAGCTTCTGCACACACTGAGACAGAAACTGCTTTTTTCCCAAACTAATTCGGCGCTTAGCTGTTTCAGTATGCGTGCCGAGCTGTGAAAACTCTTTTATGGCTCTTATATCGCATCAAAAGAGAAGCGATGAGTAATCTCATATGTGGGATCCATATTCTTCAATGAAACATTAGTGTAGGGCTCCTGGTGGACCTGTGAGTGGTTTCAAAGAAGCCTGGTGAGCTAAAGATGCATTATTCATGTAAAGAAGCCCTTAAATGTTTGGAAGGTGGATGTAGTTCTGATACGACTGATCTCAGGGGAAGTGCTTTACACTGATAGCTGCGACGTTTTCCGTTAGGTCTACTCTATTTGTCAGAATGGTAAGAAGAGATACATCTTGTGGATGTCACTATTAAAGTTTAACTCGGTTTATTTTGGAAAAGGCTTCTTGCTCAAACAGCTACGATGACCCAAAAGTGTGTTTTCTTAACAGAATGCCTGAGTTTTACCTTAAGGACCTTTCCAACTCAACCAACATCTGGTGAGGGGGTGGATTTGGGGGCCACATTGAGTTCTAAAATTTGACAAAGGGGCCAGAAAAGGAGCACATGGATGGCATGCTTTGGTAACCACTAGATTAGACAACATTTGACAAAGGGGCCGGAACAAGAACGGATGGATGGCATGCTTTGGTAACCACTAGATTAGACAACATTTGACAAAGGGGCCGGAACAAGAACGGATGGATGGCATGCTTTGGTACCCACTAGATTAGACAACATTTGACAAAGGGGCCGGAACAAGAACGGATGGATGGCATGCTTCGGTAACCACTAGATTAGACAACATTTGACAAAGGGGCAAGAACAAAAGGATGTCATGCTTTGGTAACCGGTAGATTAGACCAAAAGAATGGCGTGCTAGATTTTTAACAAGCGTACTAAATGTTATATCAAGAGCGCTAAATTTCAAATCTAGCGCACTAAATCTAAAATCTAGTGCGATAGCGTTTAAAAATCTGCTTTTAGCCGCGCTAAGTTTGAAATCTAGCGCTTGATGTAACATTTTGCTTGTTTTAACATCTAATACGCTTGTTTACGTTCGTGCATTGGGCCTGACGGCTTTCCGTATCTGTGCACACTGTTTATTCGGACAGCGTGCGTATCACGGAGACACACACATTTTAAATGGAAGCAGTGTTGTTGTATTTGCAACAAAGCCAATATATCCAGAGTGAGCCATCTAGTGACAAAATAACAGAATTGCAGATAAAAGAAAACTAACAAGGTTTATTTATTTAATTTTTTCAAGTTGGGTGGCTCCTCATCTGGCTCCTCCTCTCCTCCAGGTTGAGAGGAGCCAGATGGGGTGGTTCGGGCATCTGGTCAGGATGCCCCCCGAGCGCCTCACAAGCGAGGTGTTTCGGGCACGTCCCACCGGGAGGAGACCAAGGGGCAGACCACCGACCCGCTGGAGAGACTATGTCTTATAGCTGGCCGGGGAAAGACTTGGGATCCTTCCGGGTGAGCTGGAGGATGCAGCCGGGGTGAGAGAGGCCTGGGCTGCCCGTTTGAGGCTGTTGCCCCCACGACCCGACCCCGGAACAAGCGGAAGATGACGGAACGAAACGGAAAGTTGGGTGGCCCGGATTACAACATTTAACAGGTCACATGTGGCCCTGGGCCGTAGTTTGCACATGCCTAATCTGGTTTCAACAGTGTCCAGTTTGATCGTAAAGTTTCTGCATTTGGACCAGAGGTGTCAAAAGTAACAACATTTTCTACTCAAGTAGAAGTATAAATACTGAGTTAAAAAACTACTTTAGTAAAAGTGGAAGTATCAACTCAAGTTTTCTACTTAAGTAAAAGTAAAAAGTAACCTATTTTAAAACTACTTAAAGTAAAAAAGTAAAAGTAATTTTCAGAAAAAAAGGAATATTGTTAACAAAAGCGTATGAACATATTTTTTAACTATTATCACATGCTTTAAGGAGCAGAAAATATGATAATAAATGAAAGTGTTTTGGTGTTAAACTTTATGAATCAGAAACATTTATTTCTTAATAATCTTTATTGGAAATCGATTAATGAACACAATCAAATGTATTAACATAAGCAGGGCATTATGTAACGTCCCTTCAGCTATCAAGCTTCACTCTGCATCACCTAATTTAACCAACTTCAGCAGACACAAACACACTCAATGTAAAAAAAAGAAATAAATAAATAAATAAAAAAATGACCAAAAGGCTTTTTCAAGCCTTGAAGGCAGCTAGTTTTCAAAGTTCTTTGAGGCAATACTGAATAGTCTTTAACAAGTTGGTAAGTATGGGAGTGCCACATACAGCCTGGGCAGCGTTGCCAGGTGGGAGGTGCTGGATTATCGTACTAATGACGTAAAATTATTGTATTTTACAAAAAATATCGTACACCCAGTAAAACCACGCCCATTGACAAAATAACACCCTTTACATGCACTCGTAAGGCAGTGGGAGTGAAGGAAACACACAGGAGGCAAAATCCTTGGATTCTTTTTCTAAAATTTTAAGAACTGTAAAAATGAAAAAATAACCAGGGAAATAAGATTTTAAGAAACCCAGAAAGAAAGCAGTACGGGCGGGATTTAGGAGACGGTATATATAAATTTATACATATACATATCTACATGTATATGTGTACATATAAGTTTTTTTTTAATGTTAACCCAAACATCTGCATTATACAAAATCTAAGTGATGTGTAGTTTTAATCTCCTCAGTCAGTCTTTATAAACTAATCAATAACATTTTGGATGCTTTTAAGCACAAATACTTCATCCACTACTATTTATGGATTAATCAGTTCAATCAGCTTTGTTTCTAAAGATAAAATAGTGCGTCACAGATCAAAGTTATTTTTATAAAAATACCATCTACAACATTTTCAGCAAAGACGTTTACAATAACCGCAGACTGAAAATAATAATAAAACATTTCTTTGCTGTTTTTTTTTTCATAAAACTGATAATTCACTCAAAGTTCAGTGTTGCAGCATCAGAAACACTTTGATTTCTGAGCCCGCAACAAGTCTTAAACACGCAAACTAACGTTCCTGCTTTGTAAAAGTTTGTGGGCGGGGCTACTCGGCCCAAAGTAATGATTGACTGGACCTATCAGCCAATCATTCATCTGTTCCTTTGTTTGATGCATTCAGGGTTCATAAAAAAAAAAAAAAAAACCCGACAAACAAGTCGCGGCTTTTCAACGGTGACAAAATGGAGAAAGTAGCGACTACTTTTTATAAATTTAACGAAGTAAAAGTACAGATAATTGCATAAAAAAGTAGTGAGTAAAAGTAAAAAGTAGACAAAAAAATAATTACTTCGTTAAAGTAAAGATACCGAGATTTTCTACTTGAGTAAGGTAACGAAGTAGTCTTACTTCGCTACTTGACACCTCTGATTTGGACATATTCATATTTCACAAGAATTTGAAACTTGATTTGCAACTTTCAAAGAAACAACTGCAGTGATTTAACTGTTTTGCTAGTTTATAAATAGATTTAAAAAAAAGAAAAATGAAAACCTTCCCATTGTTTGTCTTGCTTTTGTTGATCTTTTCAGAAAGTTTGTTCTCGGAGTTTCTTTCATTTTGTCACACAACAGATCAAACTGTACGGTCTGGTTCCTCCTGCTGTGGATCTTCAGACAGTCACAAGCTGTAATCTTGTGATCAAATCAGCCATTATGATGCGAGTGTGCGGTGGTTTTATGAGCAGCAGGGGACTAGACGTTCTGAATGATTCAGTGTGTCGGGGCGTTTTTCAGCCTGACAGGCAACACTTTAACAAGCCCGTAACTCGTCCGGACTGGGACGGCCAGAGCAAGTGTGTAAATCCCAAATCAACCAACCTATTGTTGGAACTATTTTTTAAACAGATGACTCAGAAAAAGTAAAAGAAAAGAAAGACTTAAATGCAATCTGTCCACCATGCATAGTTGGTAAAGCGTAATTAGCAGATGTTTCTTGTTCAATCAGGATGTCTCGACGAGGTGCGTTTATCCTCAACCAGATATTATTTTAGTTTTCTGTTCTTTTACCACAAAAAAGTATCACTGTAATTTAATTTTAATGCCTCTGATCACAGAATATGGAGGAGTTATTGAGCACTCCAGCTGTCCATGCATCTGTGCTTCCGTTACATTTTTGTGAATGCGCTATTTTCCTAATAACTTGTGGGAATTCAATAAAACTGACCACACTTCGAACCAAATATAGATGAAATGATTAGGTTTGTGATCAATTGTCAAGGTCACAAAATTCAAAAAGCTTACACATCTAACTGCTTTAACCAGAGGTGTCAAGTAGCGAAGTAAGACTACTTCGTTACCTTACTCAAGTAGAAAATCTCGGTATCTTTACTTTAACGAAGTAATTATTTTTTTGTCTACTTTTTACTTTTACTCACTACTTTTTTATGCAATTATCTGTACTTTTACTTCGTTAAATTTATAAAAAGTAGTCGCTACTTTCTCCATTTTGTCACCGTTGAAAAGCCGCGACTGTTTGTCGGGTTTTTTTTTTTTTATGAACCCTGAATGCATCAAACAAAGGAACAGATGAATGATTGGCTGATAGGTCCAGTCAATCATTACTTTGGGCCGAGTAGCCCCGCCCACAAACTTTTACAAAGCAGGAACGTTAGTTTGCGTGTTTAAGACTTGTTGCGGGCTCAGAAATCAAAGTGTTTCTGATGCTGCAACACTGAACTTTGAGTGAATTATCAGTTTTATGAAAAAAACAACAGCAAAGAAATGTTTTATTATTATTTTCAGTCTGCGGTTATTGTAAACGTCTTTGCTGAAAATGTTGTAGATGGTATTTTTATAAAAATAACTTTGATCTGTGACGCACTATTTTATCTTTAGAAACAAAGCTGATTGAACTGATTCATCCATAAATAGTAGTGGATGAAGTATTTGTGCTTAAAAGCATCCAAAATGTTATTGATTAGTTTATAAAGACTGACTGAGGAGATTAAAACTACACATCACTTAGATTATGTATAACGCAGATGTTTGGGTTAACATTAAAAAAAACCTTATATGTACACATATACATGTATTTATGTATATGTATAAATTTATATATACCGTCTCCTAAATCCCGCCCGTACTGCTTTCTTTCTGGGTTTCTTAAAATCTTATTTCCCTGGTTATTTTTTCATTTTTACTGTTCTTAAAATTTTAGAAAAAGAATCCAAGGATTTTGCCTCCTGTGTGTTTCCTTCACTCCCACTGCCTTACGAGTGCATGTAAAGGGTGTTATTTTGTCAATGGGCGTGGTTTTACTGGGTGTACGATATTTTTTGTAAAATACAATAATTTTACGTCATTAGTACGATAATCCAGCACCTCCCACCTGGCAACGCTGCCCAGGCTGTATGTGGCACTCCCATACTTACCAACTTGTTAAAGACTATTCAGTATTGCCTCAAAGAACTTTGAAAACTAGCTGCCTTCAAGGCTTGAAAAAGCCTTTTGGTCATTTTTTTATTTATTTATTTATTTATTTTTTTACATTGAGTGTGTTTGTGTCTGCTGAAGTTGGTTAAATTAGGTGATGCAGAGTGAAGCTTGATAGCTGAAGGGACGTTACATAATGGCCTGCTTATGTTAATACATTTAATTGTGTTCATTAATCGATTTCCAATAAAGATTATTAAGAAATAAATGTTTCTGATTCATAAAGTTTAACACCAAAACACTTTCATTTATTATCATATTTTCTGCTCCTTAAAGCATGTGATAATAGTTAAAAAATATGTTCACACGCTTTTGTTAACAATATTCCTTTTTTTCTGAAAATTACTTTTACTTTTTTACTTTAAGTAGTTTTAAAATAGGTTACTTTTTACTTTTACTTAAGTAGAAAACTTGAGTTGATACTTCCACTTTTACTAAAGTAGTTTTTTAACTCAGTATTTATACTTCTACTTGAGTAGAAAATGTTGTTACTTTTGACACCTCTGGTTTTAACTTAGTTGTAATATTAATAATGCATTGAACTTATATAGCCCTTTTCTGGACACTCAAAGACGCGAGGGGTTATAAATAAATAAATAAAATAAATGAATGAATTACTCTATTCATCCCTCACCGGGGAAATTTGATTGCTGCACTCCTTACACCGCAGCAGGCTGCCCTTCAACGGCGCCAATGGTGGGAGAAATGGGGGTTAGGTGTCTTCTCCAAGGACCCTAGACGTGCTCTCCGTGGGACGCAAACCCGCGACCTTCCGGTCCGCGCGCGAACGCTCTAACCACGCGGCTACCGTCTCCCCTACATTCCGGTCCGCGCGCGAACGCTCTAACCACGCGGCTACCGTCTCCCCTACCTTCCGGTCCGCGCGCGAACGCTCTAATCACGCGGCCACCGTCTCCCTTATGGTTAGGGCAAACCCAGGGGTGGGCAAACTTTTTGACTCGCGGGCCAGAACAGGAGCAGGTGAGTGGCATGCTTTGGTAACCGCTAGATTGGACCGATAGAATGGCGCGCTAGATTTTAAACAAGCATGCTAAATGTTATATTGAGAGCGTTGAATTTCAAATCTAGCGCGCTAGGTCTGAAATCTAGTGTGATAGCGCTTAAAAACATAGATTTAGTGACGCCGAGTTTGAAATCTAAGCGATTGATGAAACATTTTGCTCGTTTTTAACATCTAACACGCTTGTTTACGTGCGTGTATTGGGCCCGATGGCTTTCCATATCATAGAGTGCGCCATCTAACAAGAAACCATCAGAATTGCAGGGGAAGTAAAAGACGTATGTCAGGAGAGTAGTCTGTTCCCCTCTGTGTCCTGTTTCCCCCCTCTCTCTTGTCTCTGTGTGTGCAACAAGTCACACCTGAAACTCATCTACTCATCTGCTGGAGCATAAATGGATCAGTTTTTGACACACTTTACGCCAGATCGTTTCTTTACCATGCTTGACTTGTTATCCAGTTTTTGGCTCCAGCTTCTACATCAGAACCTTCCTAGTGTATCTGTTTTGTCTTCTTATTTGGACTTTTTATCAATCTAATAAATCTGCTGGTGATTTCTTCATCTGAGCCTGTCTGTTGTGTCAAGGGTATATTTTTGGCCCTAGCTCCACATTATGACAGCGTAACAAGATTTATTTAATTTTTTCAAGTTTGGCGGGCCAGATTAAACCATTTAATGGGCCGCATGTGGCCTGGGGGCCATTGTTTGCCCATGCCTTGGGTAACCCCAGCATCAACCACATATTAGTAATCCAATTTGTGACGTCACACTGTCTGAAGAATATTGTTTACTATCTTGGTGTTCATTTGTTCTTTGTACCATTTTAAACGGTTTAAATGAAAAAGGTAAATAAATAATTATTCCAATACAAATGTTCAATATTTCACTTTCATTTGTTTAAGTGATTTTTTATTTGCACGTCGCTGTGCCAGTTTGCACCTTTCCAAACTGATTATAATCATCTTATTGTGGCACAGCAGGAAATTTAGGCAGCAAAGCGAAAACCATCAAAATAAACACCTGGCCAACATATTTTCCTTTAATTTTTTTTATTTAATCGTCCTCATATGTGTGAGCAAAGCCGCACATTTCCATAATTGCCAGTAAACAAACCAGAAATTTGGCAGGTCCTGTGCAGCCCTGCTGGAACAGAAACCCACAGTGAGCCGTGGAACCGAGTCCCTGAGCAAAGCTCCAATCACAGAAACAACACTTTATTTCCCTATTGATTCACAGCCGTTATGTTCTAACGCAGATATGGACAATTTCATACCTCTGCACACAATCCCTTTTCTGTTTTTTACGCACAGCAGTGACCCCACAGTCCCAACCAGTCAAACGTGACAGCTGGAAAACAGCCGGGAGGAAACAGAGATATTTTAAACAAATATTTACTTTATAAGAAGGAATCCAAAAATTCAATCTTAGAAACTTTATGCAACTGTGCACAGATACGTATCTATTCTGAGGAAGAACTGGAACAATAAAATATTATATAAATATAAACTTTAAGGACAAGTTATTGTTTCAACTTTTTGCAGGGTTTAAATTGAAAGCTGTGCCCCAAAACTGTGTCAAAATAAAGAATTTTAATTACTATTATATACTTTGCTTTCTGAGCCACTAACCCAAAATTGACACATAAGGCTACCAGATTGTAGTATCATCCATGAGAATCAATCAATAAATCAATCAATGAGGCAGGGTGCAGCCTGTAAAGGTCAATCTGTAAAATTTTGTTGAAAAAATTGGTTTTGTATACATATGATGGTTACAAAATAGTCTTCAGAGAACCACAGGCTGAATGGTTTTGGAGGTTTTTAGGTCTTCTTCTCCCTTCAGCATTACCTTCAGGGGTCGCCACAGCAAGTCAATTTCTTCCATCTAACCCTATCTAATAATAATAATAATAATAGTATATGCTTCATTCATCCCTCACCAGGGAAATTTGTGTGCTGAAAAACACTTTCTTTGTCTTCTTCATCATCCTCAGTCCCAGAGACAATCTACACAATAACATCCTGGGTTGTCTGGCTACACCTTCTCTAACCTAACCACTGTACAACCCAGGATGGTAGTGTGTAGAATGTCTCTGGTAACGAGGATGATGAAGAAGACAAAGAAGTGAGTACTTTGCACTCACTGCTCTCTTTTCTTACTACATCTACACATGATTTTATGTGTACATGTCTACATGTGTACTCCAACCTCCTCTTTAATAGATGTTCTTTTTTTTCAGTGAAGAAAATATTAGCTATCATCATTTCCATTTGTTTTTCCAGCCACCATTTGTTCTTCTCAATTCTTAAACTCGGTATCTCTGCCAGTATGTTTTAGAATCCTAAAGAGAAATATTTTATTCTTCTTCTTTCGGCATTTCCCTTCAGGGGTCGCCACAGCAAGTCAGTTTCTTCCATCTAACCCTATCTGCTGCATCCTCTTTGGTCACACCAATTATCTTCATGTCTTCCTTCACTGCGTCCATGAACCTCCTCTTTGGTCTTCCGCTAGGCCTCTTTCCTGGTGGTTCCAAATCCAGCATCCTTCTTCTGATATACTCTCTCTCTCTTCTCTGCACATGTCCAAACCATCTCAGTCTGACCTCTCTGACTTTATCCCCAAAACCTCTAACATGTGCTGTTCCTCTGAACCTGTCCATCCTGGTCACTCCCAGAGAGATCCTCAGCATCTTCATCTCTGCTACCTCCATCTCTGCTTCCTGTCTTTTCTTCAGTGCTACTGTCTCTAGATCAAACAGCATGGCCGGTCTCACCACGGTTTTGTACACTTTCCCTTTCATTCTAGCTGAAACTCTTGTGTCGCACATCACACCTGATATTTTCTTCCACCTGGTCCAGCCTGCCTGAATAGGCTGGAACTAGTCACAACTAGTCACACCTGAAACTAATCTACTCATCTGCTGGAGCATAAATGGAACAGTTTTTGACACACTCTTTGCCAGATTGCTGTTTATCGTGCTTGACCTGTTATCCTGTTTTTGGCTCCAGCTCCTACAGTACATTAGTCCCAGTTTTATTCATTTTTTAAAAAAAGCTTGTCATGTCAACATTTGAATAAATTTCGCAACAACACAGCAGAATTAAATAATTTTACTTTGCAGTTTTTAGCCTTGAATTTTATTCCGTGAGTTGCTTTAGGATTGCAGAACCAGATTGCATTTGCAAGAAAGAAACTAATTATTTAAAGTAAACAAACAAGCTAAACCACCTTATTTCCTTTTACAAATTACAACAGCTGTGACAGAACATTATAATCCACATGACTGCGTTTTTCCTTCACCTTTTTACCTGATGAACTCCATCAGCATCAAACTTTTTGTGACCATAGTGACAAAGACAGTTTTGCCCTTCAGCGGCATGCTGTCATTTGTCATTTGTGACTGGTTTTACCTGCCACCACGCTATCATGTCCACATGCTGGAACGCTGAGAGGAGACGCTGAGAAAACAAAGCACGGGACCTTGTTTTAGTGTCCTCCCCATCCATCAAACTCCCTCCAGCTTTAACAGCTAGCACAGCAACCTCTGAACGGAGTTTCAGGAAAAATAGACAAGCAAACTTTAAGGTGAATAGTTAATACGACAGTTACATAATTTAGGGTCACCACAAAGTTGTTTCAGACCCTTTTCCCACAGTTAACCAAACAGAAAAGCACAATCAGCACAAGTAATTACTAAATTAACCAGAACCAATTGCCAATGTTGGTAAAGCCTCTTTCTTGAGCAGATGGACTTAATCAAGACAGGAAGAATGCGAAAGACCGAGTCAGCGAAAGATGAGCCAACAGTCAATTTTAAGGTTTGTTTTTCCAGATTGATGAATACAAACAAGATTGCCCGAATACAGTTAAAGCAAATACTAAAAGTAACAAAACAGAGCAACAGTGAACTAACTAATGAAAATCAAACCGTCGAACCAATCAAACCAAAAATCCGAACCAGCAGAATCTGCTGCTGGCAGTCAGGACTATTGTTGCAAGACCAGTCAGCAGGAGTGCCGCCCCACTCAGACCAAGAAAGCTGAACCTCTTCCACTTTAAGCTAATTTTTTGGTTTCTGCTTGCATTTATCTGCATAAAAAAGTTATGCCGACTGATAAATTTATTACATAATTTGAAGACAGTTATCATTTTTTGTTAAAAAGAAAGTTTTCTAAGCTGAACGCAATGTACCCTCTAAGCTGCGTGCTTGCTTAATTGCGCAATGCTCGCAGATTAATAGCGAAAAAAAAAAAAAACCTATGCAGCGCAAAAAATACAACTCAATTTAAACTAAAAATGGGAAATGAGACGACGCTCCGGAGCATATCTCTTTCCTCTTTCTTTCTGAAACAAATTGCTTCAAACTGCTGCTTTGGAGTTTGGGGCAGGATCCTGTCCATGACCTGCAGGGGGCATTCCATCCTTTTCCGGGTGAGGACCATGGTCTCGGATTTGGAGGTGCTAATTCTCATCCCGGTCACTTCACACTCGGCAGCAAATTGATTCAGCGAGAGCTGGATATCACAGTCTGATGAAGCCAACAGAACCACATCATCCGCAAAAAGCAGAGATCCGATCCTGAGGTCACCAAACCGGATCCCTCCAATGCCTCAGCTGCGCCTAGATATTCTGTCCATAAAGGTGATGAACAGAATCGGTGACAAAGGTCAGCCTTGGAGGAGTCCAACTCTCACTGGAAATGGAATTGACATACTGCCAGCTATACGGACCAAGCTCTGGCTCCGGTCGTACAAAGATCGGACAGCCCTTACCAAGGTCTCCGAGACTCCGTACTCCTGGAGTAACCCCCACCGGAGTCCCCTAGGGACACGATCGAATGCCTTCTCCAGATCCACAAAACACATGTAGACTGGTTGGGCAAACTCCCATGACCCCTCCAGGATCCTGAAGAGGGTATAGAGCTGGTTCATAGTTCCACGTCCGGGACAGAAACCACACTGCACCTCTTCAATCCGAGACTCAACAATCCAGCGGACACTCCTTTCCAGTACCCCTCAGTAGTAGGAGCACACGCTCCGGTCCCCTTTCTTGTAACATGGGACCACCACCCCGGTCTGCCAATCCAGAGGCACTGTCCCCGATGTCCATGCAATGGTGCAAAGGCGTGTCAGCCAGGACAGCCCAACATCATCCACAGCCCTTAGGAGCTCCGGGCGGATCTCATCCACCCTCGGAGCCCGGCCACTGCGGAGCTTTTTGACCACCTCAGCGACCTTTGCACCAGAGATAGCAAGACCTCTCCCGGATTCCAAAGACTCTACTTCCTCATCGGAAGACGTGTTGGTGGAATTGAGGAGGTCTTCAAAGTACTCCTTCCACCGATTCATAATGTGTCGAGTCGAGGTCAGCAGCTCCCATCCCCACTATGGTGGGGATGGTGCACTGCTTTCCCCTCCTGAACCGCCGGATGGTGGACCAGAATTTCTTTGAAGCCGTTCGGAAGTTGAAAAAAGGTTGACGTAGTTATTTTTTTGTATGTCAGCATATTCCAGTGTTTGACCCTCATGTCTGTAAAGTTTCATTTTAAAAAAAGTTAGGTGTATGGTTTGGTTTGATATCAAATATGACTAAAGTGTAACATTTTGATTTATTTAATCCTGTAGATCTCTACTTTGTAGAACCCTAGAGTGGCAGGAATTAAATACCACCCAATCTGACCGGTCACAACACCAAAGAAGGGGTTCAAACCAACTAACAAACAAAACAAAAACAACTTTATAATAATTAGGTACTTGCATTTTACATTTTTGGTTCTTTTAATGTTTGATGGTCATTGTTTGAGTAAAATAGCTAATAAATGTAAAAGAACTGGTTGAATTATAACATAAAGTTGTGGTCAATGTTCCATCTAAAATTTTATTTGTCTGAGCAAACACACAAGCTTCCTAAGCAGAAGGGGGCGGAGCAAAAACATTTGGTTTTTTGTGACGTCATCAGCAGCGGCAAGCCAAAGTCTGAAGCAGCAGTTTGAAGCACTTTGTTTCAGAAAGAAAGAAGAAACAGATAAGCTCCAGAGCTCTGACTCATTTCCCCATCTTCAGTTTAGATTGAGTTTTTTTTTGTGTGCGTTGCATAGGTTTTCTTGTGTGCTAATAATGTGTGAGGAGTACGCAATCACGCAGGCGCGCAGCCAAAAGGGAACATTGGTTGCGATGATTTAGCAATAAAAAAGTCCTGCAGATAAAAGCAAATATTACACGACTTGAAGACCGTTGTCATTTTTGGTTGAAAAGAAAGTTTATCGAGCTGAATGTGGTGCCGAGTTACAAACCCGAGCTACCAAGCTTACACCTGTATTGTGTGCACACTTCCACCCTTAGAGACAACCTAATTTCATACCTGTATGGGATTTTCACAAAATTGACTTGACTCTCCAATCTCTCTAGCAGCAACCATATTGTCTCCGCCCCTCTGAAGGGAAACATAACAGTCTCTCTTACAGACTTTTAACAAGTGCATTAAAAAAAACTCTGAGAAACTCATGCAGCTCAGAAGCAGTGAGTTGGCCACCTCTCCTCTGAGTCTATGTGCCAAACTTAGGTCCTCGAGGATCGGCATCCTGAAGGTTTTCTCGCATCTCGACACCTCATTTACTTTATTGACTCATTGTGCCAGTTTTTTTTGGCTGTTGATTTAACTTTATTTGAGTCAGCTATCTGGAACGAGGAACACATTGAAACCTTAAGGGGTGCAACGGATCATCATTAATCTGTGGTCCAATCAAAAAAGCCCAGAATTATTGAATAAAACTGGGACATCACCTCGTTGTTTCACCAATGCTCTCTGTTGCACAATCCAGACAGGTTTTGGCAAATTTGTAGGTGCATGATGAGTGAGCTAGTTTTCAATGTTGAAGCCACGTTACAACAATCACTTCAGAGAAAAGATTTGACCAGATACGGAAGCCCGGAGCCACTATCTGTATATCAAACAATCAAACAAATTTAATAGAGTTCCCATTAATAGAGTTTATGCTATTGCCCACTTCCCCCAATTTACAAATAATCACCACACCAATTGTTTCTCAAATGAGAGCGTTCAAGTTCATCCATATTGAGCGTTATCACGACGTAGTGGTTCTATCAATGTGATAGTGGAGTCATATTTTAATAACATTGATAGATAGATGGATAGATAGTTAAAACTTCGTCAACCTCCCGCAGGAGAAATTCTGATTTCCAGCAGCAACAGAAATCAAGTACTTACAAAATAAATAAAAACAACATACATATATAATAAAATAGGACTCAGTTCCTTCCAGAAACATCTGATTGATTAAATTCCTGAGGGCTGAAGGAATGAACGATCTCCTAAAGCCCTCAATCCTGCAGCGCAGTGAGAGGAACCTCTTACTTCGGGTCATCTTCTGGGTCGTTTAGAGGGTGACGGGAGTCATTCAGGATACCCTGCATTATAGCCCTCATCCACCCCTCCAAAACAGCTCCCATAGAGTCCAAATTTCTCCCCACCACAGATGCACACTTCCTTATCAGTCTGTCCAGCATATTGCTGTCCCTTGCGGTCAAGCTGCCTCCCCAGCAGACGACCGCGAAGAAAACTGCGGTTGCCACGACAGACTGATAAAAGATGTTCAACATGTCACCACACACATGAAAAGTTTTAAGCCTTCTTAAGAAAAAAAAGCCTGCTCTGTTCTTTCTTATGCAGGACCGAGCCTAATCTGACCAGTCCAGTTTGCAGTCAAGATGCACACCCAGATACCGTATTTGTAGGTTTGGTACAATTTTGGTACAACTTTCTTAAGCATAAGACATAAATTTCCATAGCCTATCCCGGCTGATTTTAGGCACCAGTCTCTCACTGGCCACACTTCAATTTCAAACTGGCCAATCAACCTAACATGCATGTTGTTGGAGGGTGGGAGGAAACCGGAGTTTCAATTTCAAGCTTTGCCCCCATTGCGGGACTCAAACCTCAACTTTCTTCCAGTTCTCTACCTGCTCTAGAATCGGGGATCATGGCGTTCATTGGTTCTCTTCCTGAGAACCTTCCTCCAATGGGCAATACCTTTTTATCAGCAAACATTTGAAGGAGGGTAACAAATAGATATGGTTCTTGATTTACCCTATGGTCATTTTCTAAAAGGGATTTTTAAAAGAAATTGAACAAAGTAAAGAAATCCGAGGACCATGGGGCAGGACAGGCGTTCACATCAAGATAAAAATTTAAAAATACGACCGGACATATTGGACTTTTAGCTAAAACTCTTTAATTTTCATCATATTTAGTAAACATATTCCTCCAATTCACTCGCCTGAGTCTCTTGATTGAATGTACGGTCTAGTTTTTTCAGAGTACTGAGCATCCTTTTTTGGCAGGTCTAGAATGGCCCCTCCACACACCGCTGTGCGAGTGGGTTTTTACGTCCTTTTGCCCACAACACAGGGGGATGATGCAACTGCACGGCACAGTGTGGGCAGTGGCCTACTTTAATATTAGCGTGTGACTGAAGGCTGCATCCATCACTGTACCGTTATTATTCAAAATGTATCCTACAACCATTGAGAGAAGTGGGTCAAAAAAAAAAGCAGAATTTAGTGCGAGCGACGGAAGGTTAAGTCGGGATATTTGAAGTTTCGTTTTTGGCTCTCTGCCCTGTGACCAATGGCAGTCGTACTATGTCAGCGCAGTGACTAAATGAACTTTATACGGGCAGAAGCACAAGCGGAGCCAGCTAAGGTAGAATTTACCCCCAGGTCCAGAAGTTAACAGCTAATCCCGCAGTGGAGGAATACCTGATGAGCACATGTTTATATGTATGAGGGCTGCTGCCACTTCTTTTTTATATCCCCATGAAATGCTGCAGCAGATGGTAATAAAACTCCCGTGCCCACATGCTAATGCTTCTTGCAGGGGGTAAATGTGTGAGGGGCTTGTCTTGTCACATCGTTTTCTTTGACAAAATGAAGACAAAATATTTTAATGGCCTGAAGATTTTCTTAAAGAAAAAAGAAAACGTGGTTGGTTTTTATGTTTGAAAAATTGACAAATACCTGTTATATGTTAACTGATTGAAGTTAATGACCACATTTACATTCTCAACGCAAACTTGTTCGATTGCAAAAATCTGGCCAAGGCAGCAAACTATTACCATGGTTACGATCATGCTTCTCAGGCCCCGTCCACACGTAGACGGGTATTTTTGAAAATGCATTCTTTTCGCCCAGAAAAGGGTGGAATGCCCCCTGTGGGTCAGGGACAGGGTCCTGCCCCGAGTGGAGGAGTTTAAGTATCTCGGGGTCTTATTTACTAGTGGGGGAAGGATGGAGCGGGAGATCGACAGGCGGATCAGTGCGGCGTCAGTAATAAAAAGGACGCTGCATTGATCGGTTGTGATAAAGAGAGAGCTGAGCTGAAAAGCTAAAGCTCTCGATTTACAAGTCGATCTACGTTCCAACCCTCACCTACCAGCTGTGGGTGGTGACCGAAAGAATGAGATCGCGGGTACAAGCGGCCGAAATGAGCTTCCTCCGCAGGGTGGCTGGGCTCTCACTCAGAGATCAGGTGAGGAGCTCTGCCATCCGGGAGGAGCTCGGTGTCGAGCCGCTCCTCCTCCAGGTCGAAAGGAGCCAGATGGGGTGGTTCTGGCATCTGGTCAAGATGCTCCCCGTGCATCTCGCGGGCGAGGTGTTTTGGGCGCATCCCACCGGGAGGAGACCAAGGGGCAGACCCCGGGCCCGCTAGAGAGACTATGTCTCACAGCTGGCCGGGGAACAACTTGGGATCCTTCCGGGTGAGCTGGAGGATGCAGCTGGGGTGAGAGAAGCCTGGGGTTCACATCTGAGGCTGTTGCCTCCGCGACCCGGCCCCAGATGAGCGGAAGGAACGCATATATTTTTATTTGTTTTGTCCTGCCGTCCACACGAAAACGAAGGTTTTTTTCACTCAAAACCGGCGTTTTAGAAAACTCCGGCCAAAGTGGAAATTTTGGAAAACTTTGCCCGTGGACTTGCGAAAACGGAGATTTGCATTTTTATGTGTCACTACCTGCGACAATTAATGCACATACGTCATTCGTGTGCGTCCTTGTTTACAAAATTAGACAGTGGGCAGCATGGATCCACGGAAACAGGCATAACTTTTTACCCTGTTGCAGACCCTCTTTTCTTACCTTATTGTCCACTCTCAACTGCTCTTGCTTCTTGTTGAGGTGCATAGGAGAAGAAATGCGTAGCAATCAGCGATTACTAATCACATAAGCCTTCGTCCTCCTCCATTCAATACTGCCCCCTACTGGTCTGGCATGCTCGTAATCGCACTCAGAAGCGTATTTAAACGGCTCCGTGTGGACGCGGATATTTTGAAAACGGTTATTGACGCAAGCGTTTTCCTAAAACTGAGGACAGCAGATACGCGTTTTCAAAAATACCCGGCTACGTGTGGACATGGCCTCAGTTAGCAGCTTTTTTTGTCTGTGTTTTCATTTGCACGAAGAGTTTTCCATTCAAACTTCCTTCAGCCTGGAGGTTTTTGGGTATTTTTACGACACCATTCACTGATCTTCGTGCGCTGCTTTAACATATGTCGTCCTTCATCCTGAAGCTTTGTGCACACATTTCTTTCTGCTTTATCACAACCAGTGATAAAACTATTTTGAATAATAATAATAAAAAAAAGACCCTGAGCTGTTTGTTTTCTGCAGCAGCGAGAGGCGTCCGTGTAAAATTTCATCTCTCTGGTGTGTTGGGCTAATTACATCGTTTGTTGGTGTTCGACTAAATTAGAAAGTGGTTGATGGGAGATTTTAAAGGGAATGATTATGGTTTGGAGAATTAATTGGAAATGCTTACATATTAATTTTGAACAAACGCTTTTAAGTATTATCAATGCAATTAAAAATGTTTATTTGTGGGACGGACTTTGTTTTTGGCATTAGTCAAACTGACGGGAATTTATCGGAAGAATGAAGGAAAAAAAACAGAAAACTCTTTTAACAAATATTATGTTTTCCCTTGTTTTTTTTTTTTAAAAAAACATTCGTTATCTTCTGTCTTTTATTTTCTAAATGAGAGCACGATTAAATAAAACTGAATATTTAAACCCTCACCTATTGTCACCAGCTCTGGGTGGTGACCGAAAGAATGAGATCATGGGTACAAGCTGCCAAAATGAGCTTCCTCCGCAGGGTGGCTGGGCTCTCACTCAGAGATCGAGTGTGGAGCTCTGCCATCTGGGAGGAGCTCGGTGTCAAGCCGCTCCTCCTCCAGGTCGAGAGGAGCCAGATGGGGTGGTTCGGGTATCTGGTCATTATGCCCCTTAGCGCCTCGCGGGCGAGGTGTTTTGGGCATGTCCCACTCGGAGTTGATCAAAGGGCAAACCCCGGAACCGCTGGAGAGACTATGTCTCACAGCTGGCTGGGGAACGACTTGGGATCCTTCCGGGTGAGCAGGAGGATGCAGCTCGAGTGAGAGAGGCCTGGGCTAGCCGTCTGAGGCTGTTGCCCCCGCCACCCGACCCCGCAACAAGCGGAAGATAACGGTACGGAATTTATAACATTCGTTTGAAAAACTTCTGATGCAAAAATGCATTAAAACCAATTTAAACCAGTTAAGAGTAGGGATGGGTATCCAGAACTGAATTTTTTCGGAACCGGTTCCGCGGCCATCCTTTTGACCGGACTAATGAGCGCTAGTCCAAATGGATCTGCTATCGGTTCCGATCAAACTGTGCCGAAACACTTTTTTGCTGCAAGCAGAATCACCTCACTAACACCGCCTCTTAACTTGCGAAGGGGCTCTAAGACTTGTTGCTGCTGCTACACACACAAAGCTCTATTTTGAACCCGAGTGTGGCATAATGGCAGAACGTGCAAAGAGATCTCGCATTACGGTTTACTTGACCAAAATCGATTCCAACAACACACGTTATCTAAAGTGCAACAAAGTATTTTCATGTTAAGGTGGAACCACAAGCAATTTGTCCAAACACGTGGTCAAAATCCACGACATTCAGACTGAAAGATGAACTGTGGTTGACGAGCGTGTTAAAGGCGCGCTACGCACCTCCGAGTCCGATGCAACAGATATCAAATAGGACCATTTGAACATTTAAATCTTGGTTCTGCCACTGGTGTGTTTGCACTATTTTGTTTTGCAACGTATTTAAATTTTTAATAAGAAAAAATGCACATTTTTTCTTCTTCTTCTTTCGGCATTTCCCTTCAGGGGTCGCCACATCAAGTCAGTTTCTTCCATCTAATCCTATCTGCTGCATCCTCTTCGGTCACACCGAAGTCTCCCTTCACTGTATCCATGAACCTCCTCTTTGGCCTTCCTCTAGTCCTCTTTCTTGGTGGTTCTAAACCCAGCATCCTTCTTCCGATGTACTCTCTCTCTCCTCTGCACATGTCCAAACCATCTCAGTCTGGTCTCTCTGACTTTATCTCCAAAACCTCTAACATGTGCTGTTCCTCTGATCCTGTCCATCCTGGTCACTCCCAGAGAGATCCTCAGCATCTTCATCTCTGCTAACTCCGTCTCTGTTTCCTGTCTTTTCCTCAGTGCCCTTTGTCTCGAGACCAATCAGCATGGCCGGTCTCACCACGGTTTTGTACACTTTCCCTTTCATTCTAGCTGAAACTCTTCTATCACACATCACACCTCCACTCGGTCCAGCCTGCACACGCTTCTTCACCTCTCTTCTACACTCTCCATTGCTCTGGACTGTTGATCCTAGATACTTAAAATCTTCCACCTTCTTTGTCTCTTCTCCCTGTAACCTATCTTTCCCATTTGGATCCCTCTCATTCACACACATGTACTCTGTTTTACTCTGACTAATCTTCATTCCTCTTCTTTCTAGTGCAAACCTCCACCTCTCCAGCTTTTCCTCCACCTCTTCCCTCCTCTCACTACAGATCACAACGTCATCTGTAAAGTTATATAATTGGGTATTATTCCCCATTTTACAAAGATTTCAGAGTTGTTTTCTTTTTCAGAACTCTTTCAGTACTTTCAGAACTAATTTCAGTTAGTTCTGAAAGTACATGAAGGGTTTTCAGACTGATCCGTTAGACGGAGATCCAACTGGGAAACAAACACATGTTCAGATAATTATTTCTAATCTTTCTGAGGATTTCAGTCTGAAACTGTCAACAAGACAATCAAGTTACTGGAAATTTTCAACCTTGATGGAATTTCCCAGAGCACGTTCCTGGTCAGTGACCTGAAACCACCGCTGCAACTGAACGCAAAACCCAAAACAAACTGACCAAATAGATGCTCAACAGGGAGAAAATGAACAGTAAATTCACAGTGTGGATAAAAACAGGTAATCTCAGGGGTGGACGAGTAGAAAAAAAACACTCAGACACTTAGAAAACAACTACTGGATGAAAAGAGACAAACTGTGACAAATGGGAACAAAATCACAAATAAACATAATGAACTGTAAGAAAAAATGCAAAATAAAAAATGACTTTGTGTCACACTCATGTGTTTTATCTTCGATTTATCTGACAGCATCGCTGTCAGGAGAGTAGTCTGTTCCCCCTCTGTGTCCTGTTTCCCCCCTCCCTCTTGTCTGTGTGTGTGCAACTAGTCACACCTGAAACAAATCTGCTCCTCTGCTGGAGCAAAAATGGAACAGTTTTTTACACACTCTTCGCCAGATCGTTGTTTTTCATGCTTGACTTGTTATCCAGTTTTTTGGCTCCAGCTCCTACATTAGAACCTTCCTAGTTTATCTGTTTTTGTCTTCTTTATTTGGACTTTTTATTAATCTAATAAATCTGCTTGTGATTTTTCATCTGAGCTTATCTGTTGTGTCAAGGGTATATTTTTGGGCTCAGCTCCACATCATGACATAGAATTATCAAGACTGATTCACTTTGGGGTTTAAACGCAATGGATTTCTAGGTCCGTAAGTCATAATAAATAAATTAACAAAAGAAAACCAAATTGTTATGTTTAAATTTGACATGAAGAGAATTTGTTGGAAAAAACAAGAATAAGTCAACAGCACCTGTTTCAGTGGTTTGGTATTTTTGGATTTACAACAATTTGTGACCTTGAACTTTACCATGAATAACCTTGAAATCACAAATTGTTTACTATAGTTCTTCTTCTTCTCCTTTCGGCATTTGCCTTCAGGGGGCGCCACAGCAAGTCAGTTTCATCCATCTAGCCCTATCTGCTGAATCCTCTTTAGTCATCAACTATCTTCATGTCTTCCTTCACTGTATCCATGAGCTTTCAAGGTCTGACCAGAATTTCTCTTTCTCCTCGACCTCACATCCTATCTGTGGCGCATACCCACAAACAACTTTGAACATTAGCCCTTTAATTTCTAGCTTGAGGTTCATCACCCCGTCTGACCTTCTTTTTACCCCCGAGAAACTCATTCCCGACAAACTCTTCCTTCACAATAACTCCTACATCATTCCTCTTCCTATCGACACCGTGATAGAACAACTTGAACCCCGCTCCTAGACTTCTAGCCTTGCTACCTTTCCATATAGTCTCCTGGAAATACAGGACGTCTACTTTTCATCTTCTGAACTGCTTATCCCTGACACCCTGACTGGGTGCCCGAGCCTGTCCCTGTTGAATTAAGGCGACAGTGAGTCTGCCGTGGGGCCATACACCAGTGCTTCTCAATTATTTTCTGTTGTGCCCCCCCTAGGAAGAAAAAAATACCCCCCCCCAACTTTCCACCGTGCCTATAATTAGTATCATTTGTCTATGAAAGTGTTCTAAGTACACCTCTGCATAACATTGTATCCTCATTAACATTAAAGAAAACAAAAAAAGTAACAAAGAACAGCTTTATTAACATTGTTTTATAGTCTGTAACAGAAAAGATTTAAAATGCATCAATTAACTTGAAATTCAAAAAGCGCCAACTACTGTAGTGCAGTGGTCCCCAACCACCGGGCCACGGACAGGTACCGGACCATGTGGTACCGGGTCGCATATAATGAAGAAATAACTTCCATTATTTCTATTTGGCTTATTATTTAAGCCTTTATTATGAAGGTTTTCTTGATTCTTGATGGCGATGTCTTCATTTGAAAAGTGACCGGATACAGAGTTACAAACCAGACTGGACTTTAGAAACACTCTTCAGGTTTCAAGTCAAGATGGGACTGTCTGGTTCCAGCAAAACAAACTCAGAACTCTGATTGATCTAGTCTTACTATGAGGAATCTAACTGGTATTTTTTTTTAACTTTGTTTTTGTGATGTCCTTTATTTTGAAGGAATGTTGCCGAGGCAACCAGATTACATTCGAGCAGAGAGAACGTTTTCATGTTATAAAAATGCAGCTACTAAATTCTATTGTGAGGATTTAAGGATTAAAGTTTATTGTTTATTTAAAAACTCGTCTTTTTTAGGCTGGTCTTATTTCGTTTTTCTGCTACACCTTTAGACCAGTCCGTGAAAATATTATCAGACACTAAACTGGTCCGTCGCGCAGGAAAGTTTGGGGACCACTGCTGTAGTGGATGTGCAATTACACTTTATTCTAGTACGGAAAAAAAACATGTTCCACAGGGTCACACGCGCTTCCCCTGGCATAGGGGGGTTTGCCCCACTATTTGAGAAGCCCTGACACACATACACACACACACACACACACACACACACACACACACACACACACACACACACACACACACAGTTCCATCTACACACACAAACTCATTCTTTGGGACAATTTTGTAATGACCAATCAACCTAACATGCATTTTTTGGCGAGTGGGAGGAAACCAGAGAAAACCCACACATCCATATGGAGAACATGTAAACTCCACACAGAAAGGACAGCAGTCCAAGTCTCATCGCCACCTGGGATTCGAACCCCAACCTTCTTGCTGTGAGGCTGCTTATTCTAAAATGTTGAGATAAATTAATAAAAACATATAACATTAAATTAAACCATTAAAAGTGTTACCCAATGGCCCGCGATGTGGTGTGAGGCCTTTTAGGCCTGCTTGTTTGTTTTTTTTTCTCCCCCAAAACTCACAGGTGCTGGATGGCTTCTAACCGTTCGTATGTGCCATCCTCTGCCCGCTCCCAGGTTCTCCTATGGGCACATGCATCCCGGTGGTCCTGTCACCCTGGGATTCGCCGTACAATGGCGCTTCTTCAGCGGCGGTTCTGGTGGCCAACGATGGAGGCAGACACTAGGAATTTTGTCGCTGCCTGTTCTGCCTGTTCCCGGGGCAAGGTCCCTCATCGTCCTCCTGCGGGGCTGCTCCATCCCCTACCGGTTCCCAGTCGTCCCTGGTCCCATATCGCACTGGACTTTGTGACCGGACTCCCTCCCTCAGAAGGTAACACTGTTGTGGTCACGATTGTGGACCGATTCTCCAAAGCTGTACATCTGGTGCCTCTTCCTAAACTCCCTTCAGCCTTGGAGACTGCCCAGCTCATGGTGACCCATGTGTTCCGTCTGCATGGTATCCCTCTGGACATAGTCTCTGACCCGGGTCCGCAATTCACATCAGCTGTTTGGAAGTCCTTCTATAAGGCGCTGGGGGCTTCCATCAGCTTGTCATCTGGCTTCCACCCCCAATCCAACGGCCAGTCGGAGCGGGCTAACCAACACCTGGAATCCACATTACGGTGCGTGTTGGCCTCTGCCCAGTCCACGTGGTCGTCTCATCTCCCGTGGATTGAGTATGCCCATAATTCCCAAGTTAGTTCCTCCACAGGATTGTCCCCGTTCGAGGCTTCTCTGGGTTACCAACCCCCATTGTTCCCGGATCAGGAACAGGAGCTGGCCGTCCCTTCGGTGCAGCTCCATATCAGACGGTGTCGTCGGATCTGGAGGAAAACTAGGAGGGCCCTCCAACAGGCCTGCGGCCGGGCTCGGCGCCAAGCTAATCGCCACCGTCAGCCAGCCCCAGCATATCAGGTTGGTCAGTCTGTCCTTCTGTCTACCAGGAACATTCCCCTCAGGGCAGAGTCTCGCAAGCTTTCACCCCGCTTCATTGGCCCTTTCCGGATCCTGCGGCTGGTCAACCCGGTCTCGGTAAAGCTCGCCCTGCCCTCTTCCATGAAGGTACATCCTGTGTTCCACGTCTCTCAGATCAAACCGGTTTCTACCAGTCCCCTCCAGCCTCCTTCTGCTCCCCCTCCACCTCCTCGCCTTGTCGACGGCTCAGATGCGTACACGGTCAACCGTCTTTTGGATGTTCGTCGCCGAGGTCGGGGTCTACAGTACCTCGTGGACTGGGAGGGTTATGGCCCGGAGGAACGGTGCTGGGTGCCCCGTTCAGCGATCCTGGACCCTGGCTTGGTCCGGGACTTTCACCGCCGCTTTCCGGACAGGCCTGGTGGTCCGCCAGGTGGCGTCCGTAGAGGGGGGGGGTACTGTGGTGTGAGGCCTTTTAGGCCTGCTTGTTTGTTTTTTTTTTCTCCCCCAAAACTCACAGGTGCTGGATGGCTTCTAACGGGAGGATTGGCTGATTGCTCCCAGCTGCACAGACTTACCGGTGGCTATAAAAGACCTGGTGTCACCCGCAGTCTCTGTCAGGTCTTCAACGATTCTAGTGGTAAACTGACCACCTCTCAGCTGAGTCAAATTTTGATATCAGACTAATTTTCTTATTCTCCTCACAGGAACCTTCAGCCCTTCCTCTTGGCCATCCAGCACTGCCTGAAGCCGTTATCTCTCTGCTGTGGATTCCTTTGTTCAACACTTAATAAACTGTTAAACCTGCATTTGGATCCTCCTCATTCCCTCTCCTACACAACACGCGAGGATAAACCGAGTTTTTATTTTTTGACTGTAAGAAATAACCGGAGCTCCAAAAGCCAGAAAACCTTGTGCTTGAGTATAAACTATAGACCTTTCAAAATCTGAGAAAAAACGAAGTTGCTCTGAGTGCTTGAAAGCAAAAGCTTTGGAGCAACCTAAAGAACACAATAACCTGCAGGGAAGAGTCAAACATTACAGATATCCTATCGACGCACTGGAAAGCCAGAAGAATGGAAGAAAAAGTACGACTTTGACGATGGAAGTGAGCAAAGAGAAAAGTTACAGCAGTATTTTACAAACCTGCAAGCGGCAGAGCAGAGTGAAAGACTATTAACAAAGAAAAGAGGACAAGACGACAGAACAAGAGATTCTTTAATTAGCCTGTAACTTTATGTGAGACTATAATGATTTTTGAGGCGTCTCACGGGCGAGAAAACATCTATTGTGTGAGTTTTTGTGCGCTTCAGTTATTATTTTTACAGATGAATAAAGTGCAATAAAGTCACAATGAAGACACTCGCTATTGGAAGAAGAAGAAAAAAAAAAACAACTAAATGATCTATTTAAATAATTGAAGATACATTAAAGTTTTTTTGTGAAGCGCTAATGATGTCGAGTGAGGTGAAGGAAACGTTTGGCCCTTCGTGGGTTTTTGAAAAGAAAAATAAGAAAAAGAAAAGTTTGAAGCCGAGTTTTTTTTTCTTCATGTTTGACTCACTGTTGTTTGACATCCACACATTCGCTTGAACGGAGGCTCAGTTTAATCCTCTGAAAGGCAGGTTTGAAGCTGAGAGTCATTTTGAGGCAATTGTGCCAAACCTGGGTATTCAGGAGAAAACAGGAGGACAAGGTCAACGGTAAATGGGATGGATTTTTCTTTGCAAAATTGTTTTTTTCTGGTTTGCAGCAAAGGTTTGGAACCCTGGATTCATGCTGCATTATCCAATAAGTCAGAGGGGCTTTTGAAATGACCTTGGCATTGGATAAAATGTGCTCCCTGGATGTGAATTTTGTCAGTATTTCATTTAAATTTGGGCAGTTGAGGATATTGCTACAAATATAATGCGATACTCTGTGGTAGGTACAGCCATTTTACCTTGGCACAGTTTGAACACAAAGATTTTCCCAAAGGTAAGCAATGGTTGATTCAATTTAATTAAAATTTTTATGGCAGTCGATAGTCACATTTAAGTCATCCCAAAAACCTAATCAACCTTGTTGAAATGACAGAAACAACCAGCTAATGGTATCAGAATCCCCTCTCCTGCCACCAGAAAGAGTCCTCCTTCCTGCCTCCTTCCTCCCTCACCTGGATTCCGATCTTATCCTGAACACCTGGGTGATTAGCCTGGTACCAATCAGCTGTGCTTCGTCAGCCTGCTGCCTGTTTAAGGGCAATCACCCTGGACTATCTTGTCCGGTCATTACTGTCCCTTCCAACCAGGTCTTCCTGGTTGCCTGACCATGAGGATATTATGTTTGAACTATGTTAAATTATTTGAATCCCGAGTTAATCCTGTGCCCTTTGCCTTACAGACTTACCTGACTTCTAATGATAAACCCTGTTTTGATGTCCTGCAATTGGGTCCTCCTTCCTCATCCTAAAACCCTGCAAATAGTTTTCAAACAAACGTAGCAAAATCATGTACCAGACATGTCTTGGCACTTCTTTGCCTTCATTCAGGTGATTTCAAATCTTTCTCAGGCTATCGGGGAGATATAGTCCCTTTGGTGTAGCCTTGGTTACTTTCCTTTGGGTCATATTTGGAACATCTCACCAGTGAGGGGCCTAAGATTGAACAAAAACCAGATGCTCAAATCACTCTAACTGGATCCTCTCGATGTAGATCCAAAACATAGCTGATCTCCTATTGGATGATCTCCATCTGAGAGTAGCCTGGAGTAGAGCCGTTGCTCCTCCGGCTCTAGAGACTCGACCACCAAATGGGGTGGTTTGGGAATCTGGTTAGGATGCCTCCCGAACGCTTTGCGGGTGAGGTGTTTTGGGCACGCCCCAATTGGAGGAGACCCAGAGGCAGACCTCGGATCGCTGGAGAGGCTGTTTCTCATAGCTGGTCAGGGAACACCTCAGAATTCTTGCGGGTGAGCTGGAGGTTGGTCCCGGAGTGAGAGAAGCCTGGGTTTCCCGCCTCCCGGATAAGCTGAAGTCAACGGAACGGAAAAAGATTAGAGAAAATAAAATGATGGTAAATTATGATAAAATCTTCTTCTTCTCTATCCGGCATTCCCCTTCAGGGATCGTCACAGCAAGTCAGTTTCTTCCATCTAACCCTATCTGCTGAATCATCTTCGGTCACGCCAACGATCTTCATGGAACTATGATAAAATCTTGATCAACTAAAATCCAAACGTAAACTATTAATGTGTTGATTAGCAAGGGCTACTCAAGCATATGTAATGAAACTCCTATGAAGTCTGAACTTGGTTCAATTCAATTTTTAAAAACCTACCTTGTTTTTTTATGTCTATATTTTCCATTTCCACTCGGTCTGTTTCACCTCTACCTCTAGTCTTACTGTCTGACTTTGTTTCTGTCTGCACACATCACCCTGACTGAAGGTGTGACTAATCATGTGTGATGGAAGACAGTAATCTTCCCATCAGGGCAAACACAGGTAGGAGAGGGGTGGAGAAGGTCCAAAAGTTTAAGTGACTGTAGCTTTCGCCCTGTCATTTTGGATTTTAACGAGATGTTGGCTGGATTCTCTTCTAACCACGACTTGGCGTCAAATTAATTCATTCAGAAACTTTAAGACTAAACAAATTTGTGTCTCTTTAAAAAAAAAAGAAATATGTTTATGTTTTTTTGTATAACTAACATTTTCACCACTCAGAAAGTATGGGGCTTTTTGGCGCCCTTTTGTGCTAACAAGTAGCACGGCTTGCCTTGTTGGTGTGCTAAAGTGCTCCTGCAAGTTGTGGTGCAAAAGTCACATTTTACAACGTATGTGCACTTGCATATGAGTTTTGTGCTTCTTTGCATGTATGTATATACATATACCAGGTTACAGGGAGAAGAGATAAAGAAGGTGGAAGATTTGAAGTATCTAGGATCAACAGTCCATAGCAATGGAGAGTGTGGAAAAGAGGTGAAGAAGCGTGTTCAAGCAGGCTGGAACGGGTGGAGAAAAGTATCAGGCGTGATGTGTGATAGAAGAGTTTCAGCTAAAATGAAAGGAAAAGTGTACAAAACCGTGGTGAGAGCGACCATGCTGATTGGTCTAGAGACAGAACCACTGAAGAAAAGACAGGAAAAAGAGATGGAGGTAGCAGAGATGAAGATGCTGAGGATCTCTCTGGGAGTGACCAGGATGGTCAGGATTAGAAATGAGTACATGAGGGGAACAGCACATGTTAGAGGTTTTGGGGATAAAGTCAAAGAGGCCAGACTGAGATGGTTTGGACATGTGCAGAGGAGAGAGAGTACATCGGAAGAAGGATGCTGGATTTGGAACCACCAGGAAAGAGAACTAGAGGAAGACCAAAGAGGAGGTTCATGGACGCAGTGAAGGAAGACATGAAGATAGTTGGTGTGACAGAAGAAGATGCAGCAGATTGGGTTAGATGGAAGAAACTGACTTGCTGTGGCGACCCCTGAAGGGAAATGCCGAGAGAAGAAGAAGACCAGGGCAACAGAACTTATCAAGGAAGAGGTTTTTCAGAGAGTTTTTAATTGCAAAAATAATTTTACGGATTTTCTGTGGTTTTCTTTTTTTTAACTTTCTCTTTTTACTCTGTTTTTTTCTCCATTGTGAAACTCGTAACTTAGCAAAACTAAATACGCTGCTGAATAATGAGCAAATTTCCAGCAGAAGGTTCCAAAGTCTGTGGATTTCTACATTTACATTCTTTATAAAGAATAAGAAACTAGATACCTGCCTCTTGCTTTCCTTCTTTTTTTTGACGCAACAGTTTCTCACGTAACCCAACAGAAACAGGTCACCTGGAAATAAAACAAGCTTCCACTTAGAATGACTCATTTACCCTTACAGTCATTTCATCGCAGTGCTTACAGGTTTTAACAGGAAAAAAAAAAAAAGAAAGAAATCATCAACCACCTTCGTGTTGAACTAGCTGTAGATGGACCATCATTGCCATGGCATTTCCAGCCACAGCAGGCATCAATAACGAGACAGTGAAACCCTGGTGCTTTTCACCGCCTCAACGTTTACCGGTGACACACTCCAGTATTTTCCCTTCAGATCAAACAAGGCTAAATGGAAGGTGAACATTGAGGATTTTATTCTTCTGGTGGAAACCAACAGATCATCTTATGATGTTTGACATTTTGTCTTGTTGAGGCGTCTAACCAAAGAAATGTTTTAATGTAAAGAGTCACATGTCACGCGGAGAAAAAAAGAAAAGAAAATGTGTTTTTTATGTTGTGTGTTCACCTGGCAGAGTTTTATTCAACATAGCACACAAAGCAGAGAACGTAGGCAACACTTCGTTGCACCAAGGCTTTACATATTTTTATTCTGAGAGATTCAACAATCTTTCCACAGACTTAAAACATAGTCAAAAGGACGTCTTGTGTTTAAAAAAAAAATCAGCCAGCTGAACTCAGTGTGTATCAGCCATCAGGCATCAGATTGCAGCAATTATTTCAGGTCGGTACACACTCAGACCCGAGAACTAATTAGGAAATTACCCGGATGAAAATAAAACCAGTGAACTACAGGGTCAGAAGTTTTTAGGTCTAAAAGTTTCTCTGTTTGATTTTCTCACAAGTGGAAATATTATGGACATAGTGGTGTTTCAAAATGGAGATGGGGCTTTTGCGGGGCACGTAATTCTTTTCTCATGGCATGCATACAATATATATTGAACCTTCTGCTTGCTCAAAAATGCAATTTGCTGGGGGAAAAAAAGCATTCAAATACATTTGTGAGTTTCAATTTTTTTTCTGACAGTGAATTCCCAGCCTTTCATTCCTAACTCGCCTGCTGGGTGCATACACAACACAGCGTAAATGTCGTTTGAGGTTGCAACAACAGTGCAAAGTGTATCAAGTTAGAAAAGCTAGCACATATTTTATATTCTTAATATGGTTAATTGATGAAAGACTAGAAGGTGTTACTATAGTGGAACGGAAAGTAGCTAGGATTAGTAGGGAAGAAATAAAGAGGGCACTGAAGAGGATGAAGAGTGGAAAGGCGCTCTGTCCCGATGATATCCTTCTAGAAGTATGGAAGTGTTTAGGTGAGGTGGCAGTAGAGTTTCTGACTGGGCTGTTTAACAGGATATTAGAAAGTGAGAAGATGCCTGATGAATGGAGAAGAAGTGTGCTGGTTCCTGTTTTAAGAACAAGGAAGATGTGCAGAGTTGTGGTAACTACAGAGGAATAAAACTGATCAGTCAAACGATGAAATTATGGGAAAAAGTTGTCGAAGTTAGGCTAAGGTCTGATTTAAGAAAAAAAAAAGAGCACTACAGATGCATTATTTGCCTTTATTTGCTTTTGCCCCTAAGAATGAGTATGTGCCTGGATGGTTGTGTGTGTGTGTGGCTTTGCAATGGACTGGCGACCTGTTCGGGGTGTTCCCTGCCTCTCGCCTTAAATCAGCCGGGATGGGCTCCCCCACTAAACCTGTCAGGGATGAGCAGTTCAGAAGATGAATGAATTGTGTGATGCCTTAGATCAAATAGTTATTGCAAAGTTCGAATAACAGTTTGAATTCTAACTTTAAAAATCCTGTAGATTTATTATTTTGTTTGGATAATATTATGCTAGAGTGGTCCAGGACATGTATGAGGACTGTAAGACAGTGGTGAGGTGTGCTGTAGGTGTGACAGAGGAGTTCAGTGTGGGCGTGGGTCTGCACCAAGGATCTGCTCTGAGTCCTTTGCTATGGACAGGCTGACAGACGAGGTTACAGAGGAATCTCCATGAACAATGATGTTTGCAGATGACATTGTGATTTGTAGTGAGAGGAAGGAAGAGGTGGAGGAAAAGCTGGAGAGGTGGAGGTTTGCACTAGAAAGAAGAGGAATGAAGATTAGTCAGAGTAAAACAGAGTACATGTGTGTGTGAATGAGAGGGATCCAAATGGAAAAGTGAGGTTACAGGGAGAAGAGATAAACAAGGTGGAAGATTTTAAGTACTTAGGATCAACAGTCCACAGCAATGGAGAGTGTGGAAAAGAGGTGAAGAAGCATGTGCAGGCAGGCTGGAATGGGTGGAGAAAGATATCAGGTGTGATGTGTGACAGAAGAGTTTCAGCTAAAATGAAAGCGAAAGTGGATAAAACCGTGGTGAGAGCGGTCATGCTGTTTGGTCTGGAGACAGTAGCACTGAAGAAAAGACAGGAAGCAGAGATGGAGGTATCAGAGATGAAGATGCTGAGGATCTCTCTGGGAGTGACCAGGATGGACAGGATCAGAGGAACAGCACATGTTATAGGTTTCGGAGATAAAGTCAGAGAGGTCAGACTGAGATGGTTTAGACATGTGCAGAGGAGAAAGAGTACATTGGAAGAAGGATGCTGGATTTGGAGAATCCTCTAGTCCTCTTTCCTCTAGTCCTAGGAAAGAGGACTAGAGGAAGACCAAAGAGGAGGTTCATTGATGCAGTGACGGAAGACATGAAGATAGTTGGTGTGACCGAAGAGGATGCAGGAGATAGGGTTAGATGGAAGAAACTGACTTGCTGTGGCGACCCCGAAAGGGAAATGCTGAAAGAAGAAGAAGATCTGGATAATATTATATTAACACTTGTAAATGGGTAAATTGTGAGAGATTTTCACTGCAGAATTATCCAACTTAACTACTGTTTTTTTATCTGAGCATTGATTTTCACAACTTTCAAACATGATTAACAATGAACACATTTTTATATTATTCAAAAACAAAAACATTGCATTTTTTAATTGGCTAATTAATTGGAAATGAGCCTTCTTTGGATTCTTTAAATTGGTATCGGTCTAAAAAAATCCATAATCGCTGAGGTTTATTCATGTAAGTTATTTAAATAGAATAAATGAGTAAATAAAGTTTATTCATAGAGTGTTTTTCTTTTATATTTCTTCTAAAGGCTTCTTTAGAAACACTTTTGTTCCTCTGAGATCACACTGAAACCCTCTCCTGGTAAAAATGATCTGTAGTTGTTCCTGTTATCAATATAAATATTCCAAACACCTCTTTTAGGTGTATAAGTCAACAAAATCAAAACCTTTTAATATTCACAAGTTTAAGGATGAAACCTTAAAGAAACATGAAACACTAGCAGTAGTTAAATATTATTATAATGATCACTTCTTTCCCGCATAATAGAAAGACCAAACGTCTGTTCTTATTATTAAGCAACAGCAGCTGGTTTTATTTGTTTATGCATGAATCCTTTCATATAAAAGACTATTTATAAAAAAGTTTTCCATTGATCTTACCGCTACATTTAATGCCGATGCCCACAGACTGTGGGGGAGGCACTTCGTAACACGTTTGAGAATGCAAAATCTCCCAAATCCCTGAAAGAATTTTAATGGAACTGTCCACACTTACTCAGTATCAACTATAGATAAACTAATTAGAGTTTTGTAGTCACACAACTAAAAGTCAAGGTCACAAAAGATAAAGTGACACATTGTTCATTCATCTTCTGATCCGCTTATTCCCTAACGGGGTCACGGGGAGTGCAAGAGCCTACCCTGAGGTCTTGGCTGATTCAAGGCAAGAGGCAAGGTACACCCCAAAAAGGTTGCCAGTCTGTCGCGGGGTCACACACACAACTATCCACACACACTCCGTACCAGGGACAATTTTGTAGTGGCCAATCAACCTGTTATGAATGTTTTTGGAGGGCGGGAGGAAAGCGGCATACACAGATGCATACGAGAGGATAAAATGCAAACTCCACACAGAAAGGCCAGTGTTCCAAGCTTCATCGCCACCCGGGATTCGAACCCCAACCTTCTTGCTAGGATATCAATTGTGCTAACGGCCGCACCACCGTCCAGGCCCGCAAGATATTTCGCTAAATGAATTTGAATGAAACTGCTCAAAATTACTCAGTACTAACTGGAGATTGAATAATTTGGTTTTCAAGGTCATATGTTTGAAAGTCAAAGTCACAAAATTGTCAACAGATCGTACCAACTATAGATGAACTCATAAAGTTCATGTAATAAGCCAGGCGGAGGCATATTGTTCAATGCGTTGCCATCAACAGTTTTTTTTGTGTCCCTTTATCCAAAAAAACAGAAGCTAGTCCGTATTTTTAAACTTCCATTACAGCTTTTTGTATCAGCACTATTAGTTTGATTTTTTTTCTCATAATTTGCTACAAGCAGAAATAATGTGCATTCATTTCAGAATATTTTCCAGGTTTTTTTTTTCCCGCTTCCTGTAGGCACATGTTCTATAATAAATTACAAATGGGCCACTGCGGGTGGGGTTTTTTGTTTGTTTTGTTTCAAGGAAACACATCCATTCAGGAAACAGAAAGTTCAAAGTGAAACGAGTCAGTTAGCCTTCAGCTAACACGCACATTCCCGCATCAAGGGTTCACCATGTAGACCCAAGTATAAGAGTTTAGGAAAACATAATTAACACGTGGAAGTCTTTGTTTCTGTCTGCCTAATTAGCTAAAAATGCCAGCGTACCATGAGATGTTTCTTTTAAATCAATCTTTTAAATCAATCCCATAATATTCAGCTGTAGATCACTTCTCAACAGGCCTCTGGTAATTAAACTTACTATACTAGAGATAAAATGGTACTGTTTTTTTTTTTTTGTTAAAACTTGAGATATTTATTGCAACAAAAGTGTGTCAATACATTAATTAGATTTCACTTCTGTTTTTGACTCTGAACTCACATTTCTTTTTCTTGCCTCCTGCTTGGTCCTGCCCCATTAGCATATGCGCGACACAGTTTAAGTCCCATTTTCTGCCGCTAATGCAGAGTAAAACGCATCGAGCTCGCAATGCTAGCGCACTGTCTACATGTCATTTTTTGGTTCACTTCAACTTTTTCTTGGTATTTTGTATCCTGAATAAGTGTCCTCGAATGGCCTCAATCCGAGACCATGGTCCTCGCCCGGAACAGGGTGGAATGCTTACTGCGGGTCAGGGACAGGGTCCTGCCCCAAGTAGAGGAGTTTAAGTATCTCTGGGTCTTGTTCACGAATGGGGAAAGGATGGAGCGGGAGATCGACATGCGGATCGGTGCGGCATCAGCAATAACTAGGACGCTGCATCGGTCCGTCGTGGTAAAGAGAGCGCTGAGCCGAAAAGCAAAGCTCTCGATTTACAAGTCGATCTACGTTCCCACTCTCACCTATGGTCACCAGCTGTGGGTGGTGACAGAAAGAATGAGATCGCGGGTGCAAGCGGCCGAAACGAGCTTCCTCCGCAGGGTGACTGAGCTCTCACTCAGAGATCGGGTGAGGAGCTCTGCCATCCGGGAGGACCTCGGAGTCGAGCCGCTCCTCCTCCAGGTCTGGAGGAGCCAGATGCGTTGGTTCTGGCATCTGGTCAGGATGCTCACCGAGCGCCTCGCGGGCGAGGTGTTTCGGGCACGTCCCACCGGGAGGAGACCAAGTGCAGACCCCGGACCCGCTGGAGAGACTATGTCTCACAGCTGGCCGGGGAACGACTTGGGATCCTTCTAGGTGAGCGAGAGGATACAGCTGGGGAGAGAGAGGCCTGGGCTTCCTGCTTGAGGCTGTTGCCCCCGCGACCCGATCCCGGAACAAGCGGAAGATGACGGAACGCTTGATGTTTCCCACTTGATGCCGTCCAAATTGCACGCCCGACACAGACTAAATCTTGTTTTAGGCCGCAAATACAAAGAAAAGTTCTTTGAGTTACTTAAGCTACCTCATGTTCTTACATATTTTTATTTTCTTGCATTTACATTGAAATGAGCCCCTTTGTTGAAAAGAGGGACCAAGTCTGAGCAGAGGACATGCACTAAGACACTTCTTGCTTACGTTTGAATGTGAGGATAGTGGAACAGAATCCAATGTCAAAAACAACTTCTGCCTGCAAATTACTCAACCGTGCAGGATTGATAATTGAAATAGAAAATTTCCATTTGAAAACCACCTCAGGTATGTTTTTGAGTTGATTTTGGATGTTTGACTGTCTTTAATCAAAAGGAAAATCCAGTTTACTGAGGTGTGGACAAGAATGAGAATGTAAACCGGCTGAAGCTAAAACAAAATCAAGCCATGGTTAAATCAGTCTGTTGGGCTTCAGCATTTCTGAAACCAAAAGCATCCAGAAATAATCCAGAACCAACCAGAAGAACCTAGTGCCAGTACTTTCCACTTCTAGATATGCAGAAAATTTTTCTTCCCATTAAAAAGAAAAGTGTTGCTCTCTTTTTCTCAAATGGAGGAACAAAGTTAAGTGAAGCCTCGATGCAATCTGATTGTTCCCAAAGAGAAATTTAATTACATTAAAATTGGTTTTTACAGTGATTTAGATTATCACTTAGTTGGATTACATCTTTCAAAATGGTTTTTACAAATGACTGCTGTGACTTTGCTTTATGCAAAATAGGCTGAATTAATATAAAAATGGTGGGGGGGAAACGAGCGTCGTGACTGTGACAACATTTCTCCTCTCGTGTTTTTTAGCTGGAATTCAAAATGATGTCCTTTCTGTTTCACCATCCGTACAGCCTTCTTTGTTTGCTCAGACTTTGACTAGTTTCTATGTAACTTTAAAGAAACTGCTTATTTAAATGCTTGGTTTAACAGCAGCATTATTTAGTAACTCCAAAGTTACAACAGGATATTAAAAACAGGGTATCGGCAGATGGATTGGTGCCGCGTCCGCAATGATTAGGATGCCCCATTGGTTGGTTGTAGTGAAGGGAGAGCTGAGTCATTTTACCAATCGATGTACGTTCCGACAAGGGCCCTACCAATTATGGTGTTTTGAGGCCGATTCCGAATTAAATGTCTCGAGAAAGTCTGATTTATGAACAATTGGCCAATGTTTCAAAGAGAAAACATTTGCCATTCATGAATAATGATGAAAATATTTTTCTTAAATTTTATGTGTTAGAACTGTTTAAATCAGCGCTTGGATTATGGAGCTCAATACGGATAACTCAGGAGTGAAAATGATGATTTACCCACTTACAATCGTTCCGTTCCATTGTTTTCCACTTATCAGTGGCTGAGTCGCGGAGGCAAAAGCCTCAGACAGGAAACCCAGTCTTCTCTCACCCCAGCTGCATCCTCCAGCTCACCCGTAAGGATCCCAAGTCGTCCCCCCCCAGCCAGCTGTGAGACATAGTCTCTCCAGGGTCTGCGTCTTGGTCTACTCCCATTTTGACATGGCCGAAACACATCTCCATCGAGCCGCTCGGGGGGCATCCTGACTGGATGCTCGAACCACCTCATCTGGCTCCTCTCGACCTGGAGGAGAAGCGGCTCGAAGCCGAGCTTCTCCTGAATGGCAGAGCTCCTTACCCGATCTCTGAGTGAGAGCCCAGCCACCCTGCGGGAGAAGCTCATTTCGGCCGCTTGTACCCGCAATCTCATTCTTTCAGTCACCACCTACAGCTGGTGACCATAGGTGAGGGTTGGTAACAAGCGTGGATTTAATATTTTTCAAATGAACTGTTGTGATTTCTATGTACGTTGTTATTGAAATTATGTAATAAACTATTCCTTATATGGTTATAAAAATCAAACAATTAATTTATTTTTCTAAATTGTCTCAACAGGGTTTTTTTTTAGCTTATCACCTCATAGCATTATTTGTTCTAATAGTTGTTAAAATGCAAATACAACCCAAAAAACTAAACACCAGATCCACTGACCTGCACTGATTGATATTTAATCCTTTTGCACACTGTATTTATTAATCTTTTAAAGTTGTATTTACTTAAATTGTTGAATCAAATGTCAATTAAGTTGTTAGCACTTACAATGGCGCTAATTTGTAACGACTGTAATTTTTTGTGCTATAGCGTGTCACCATGGTAACCAGGATAAATACTCTGCAGGGGTGTGACCCTCCTCTCCCGCCTCTTTTGGTCCACAAAAAAAAAAAAAATAAAATAAAAGGAAAGGGGACAAATCAAGCTATCCCCTAGAAGGGCCAGTGACTGGGCCGCCAAAATGGAGGAAAATGACACTTATTTTTTTAAATGTTTTGGGGGGGAGGCCCCCCAGTCACTATATATTGCATTTGTCAAAGCCCCAACCCCCTTTAGAAAATTCTAGATCCGTCCCTGCTCTGTGTAATGATGGCTCAACTTTTTATTTAGAAGTAAACACAACGAACAACGATCTTCTGACTCTTTTTAATTTGTACTATATTTGATGTTAGGTTTTTGGCGCTGAATGAATGCGGAAAATGTTTCTCGATTCATTACTTCTTCTCCCGATCAACTACTTCTTTTGATTTTGGCGATGCGGCTTCAAGATGCGCTAAAAAAAAACCTGTGTTTTTTTCAAATTCCTGAATGAAAATGTAACAAAAAATGTAAAACACATTTTTTAAAAGTAGCGAAGTAAAAGTACAGATATTTGCTCTAAAAATGTAGTAAAGTAAAAGTACAGGTCTAAAATTTTACTTAAGTAAAGTACAGACACACATTTTTTTTTTTACTTAAGTACAGTAACGAAGTACATTTACTTCGTTACGTTCCACCACTGAGAAAGACCAAGGACACGCTCATGGACTGTCTAATGTCTGGCCTGGGAACAACCCCGGATTCTTTTGGATAAGCCGTAAAATGTGGTTAAGTTGAAGGAAGTCCGCGCCGCACTGCCCTTCGCCCAGCTCATGCAGCAAAAAGCACAGAAATGATTGGCTAAGATTTTTACTATGCCACACTCTCCTGTTTTATTAACAAAGTACATTTCTTCAATTTCAGTGTATCTATTTGTAAGCACGAGTCGAGCCACGGAAAGCAGATTTAAATACATTGGAATTTTTTTTTTTTACAAAGCTATAGATCCGTTCAATTTGGTACTGATCCTAGTTTCTTGTCAGTAGTTCTACAAACAATCATTTAAATATCCTTCTTCTATGTGCATATTTTCTATGAGCTGTTTCAAAGGTGTCACCATTTCAATTCATCTGGATTTGGGGTATTATTCCAGGCATCTTTGTAGCTTTGGATCAGCGGCTGTAGCTTGCAGACAACGTGCTCATTGTTAAAGCGTCTTGTCATAAAAGATACAAAGACTTGCCACTGGGGGTGTTCAGAAAGCTGTGGAACACGGAAAAAGAAGAATGCTTTAAAAACCAATATGGTGAGAAGAAATCGTAGAAAAGAGAAAAGAAGTAAATTTAGCATTTGACCTATATCCTTTTATATTGCTACCGTTGCCTGGATACGACAGAAACTGGTGTGTAGTTAATAACGGCACAAACTAGCAGGTTTGGAGTCTTATTTGAGAAACGTCTATCTAATACCCTGTTGAATGTAAGGCTTTGTAATCTTGATTATGATGCCACAGATTCCTAGTCCAACTCTGGCAAGCATAGAGTTTAAAGGCACTGCCCTGGGCGGCTGCCTTCTGCAGTGTCCCCTGTATTTTTTTGGGCATCTGGTTGTCTATTATTGCATTTTTTCTACTCGGTTTCTGTTTATCTTTTGCCTGTGTTTGGTCCCGTTCCAGAGATGTGACTTTGTGCGCTCTTTGGACTGCACTGTTTTGCTTCAGATGGTTGTTTTTGGGCTAGCCATTTTTTGGTTTCAACAGCTAGCTCTCCATTTTGTTGGTCATGGAGTTGTTTCACTTTGTTAGCGTGACCTCAAACAGCAGGTAGCTCTCGGAATAAGATCCACCGTGGCTGGAGGAGTCTATGCAGTCCCAACAGAACTGAGAAGGAGACGATCAGAAACGAGGCGCTTTGAGCCCAGTGTCCCTGTCCGTGCGCTCGGAGTAACATCCGGACGCACGCTGGCAAGATGGAGAAACTGGGTACGCTTGTTCTGACCCAGCTGGAATGTGGAGGGGCCACTTACCTGTAGGTGTGCTTTATTGAAGCCTGACTTCATGGACTCATTATGGACTGTTTTTTTTTAACTGTTCAGTTGCCAGCTTTTACATCACGTAAGCGGACAAGGAAGGCATCGAGTTGTTAGCACCGCAGCATCAAATTTCTCTTCGGGGAGTAATAAAGTACCGTAATTTCACGACCATTAGGCGCACCGTACGAAAAGGCGCAGTCTCAGTCACACACCGCCTTACAACAACACACACGCAAGCATGCAAATGTGCTTATTAAAAAATAGATCGGGAGCAAAACTGAGTTTGGTTGTACTTTATTTAAGTAGTAACGATACTAAACAAGCACATTACCGGTAATAGTCTTTATTCAAATCCGTCAAAGTCCTCATCCTCTGTTTCGGAATCGAAGAGCTGTGCAAAATCCAACAGAGCAGGTCCACTTCGCTCCTCGCTGTCAAAGTCACTGTCTGTACCGTGCGGCTCCTCAGAAAGGATACCAGCTTTTGCGAAAGCTCGGATAACAGTACCAGCAGACACGTTAGTCCAAGCATCTACAATCCATTGGCAAACTGTAGCATAACTCGCCCGTCGCTGCCTTCCACCCTTCCACGGCTCGATTCCCATGTTCCTCCGCGTAGCTGATTGCCTTCAGCTTAAACTGAGCATCTTAAACGTGTCTCTTTGACATTTTCAGGGTTAAAACAGCAATGTTGTTCATACACCACATACCTTTTTTATACACAATCCACACACACACTTCACTCTTTAACGTTCTCATGCCTTTTCTTTCAGGTCCACCTCCCCTCACGGACACCGAGTTTTCTTTTAGGTCCGCCTTTTCTCACACACAAGGCGCACCGCACAAAAGGGCGCACCGCTCATTTTGAAGAAAATCTAAGACGTTTATATGCGCCTTACAGCCGTGAAATTGCGGTATTTTCAATTCAAAAGGAGGAACATATTCCTGACAGTATCAGGTGAAAGGTGTGGTACACCCTAGAAAGGACAAGGTCAAACATGAGAGGCCTTTGTAGCTGATTCAAAAATTTTTTAAAAAGTCTCATGTCATATTTAAAGTTACCATGTGGAGAAAAATCAAAGCCATCTGAACCATACAGAGTAGTTTATAGCCCATAGTGATAGCTTGCTCTAGTTTCTCTTTTCATCAACTTCTATAAGAAATGATCCAAACAGATCATCTAGCAAGCTACCCGGTCTTTGATGTCAAACACGCAACCCGAGAACAATGTGTTTGACATCAAAGATTGTTAGCAATCATTTCAGATTCAGAAGAAAAACTCTCACTCTTGTTTTTAGATGGTTGATTTTGTATAAAAACAAAAGAACAACTTCTTTTTATCATTATTCACAAAAGGAAGGATGTACATAAAGCTTAGGCTACAGTTAGGATTGCTTAATATATTGACATCGAAGATACGTCACAATGTTAACATGTGAGGTTACTTAATTACAAAAGCTTTGATTTTAAAAATGTATTAATTGTTCAAACTTTATAACTGTTTATTTCATAAGGTTCATAAGGCTTATTTTGGTTGGGTTAAACACAAGTTTATTTATTGGTATTTGTTAGGTTTTTAAGGGATGTTGAAAAAGGAGAACCCAATTGCAAGACATCAGACAAGGTTTAATAACTCAATTTAGGAAAGTCTATAAAGCAAGAAGCGCAGGGTTAACTCAAAGTTTCAAAAGTCAGAATAATAACAAAGTTCAAACATGGTCAGGCAACCAGGGTGACATGGCTGGAAGGGATAGTAAGACCCGACAGGGAAGTCCGGGGTGATTCCCCTTAAATAGATGGCAGGGTGCACAGATGTGTGGAATCAGGAATCATCCCCAGGTGATCCTAATCAGGTTGATCAGGAATATCTAGGGTTCCCTCTGGCAGCAGGTGAGGGATCTAGGACAGTATTTGTTATTGTGCCATAAAATAATCTTCTTCTTTCGGCTTTTCCCTTAAGGGGTCGCCACAGCAAGTCAGCGTCTTCCATCTAACCCTATCTGCTGAATCCTCTTCGGTCACACCAACTATCTTCATGTCTTCCTTCACTGTATCCATGAACCTCCTCTTTGGTCTTCCTCTAGGCCTCTTTCCTGGTGGTTCAATATCCAGCATCCTTTTTCCGATGTACTCTCTCTCTCTCCTCTGCACATGTCCAAACCATCTCAGTCTTGCCTCTCGAACTTTATTCCCAAAACCTCTAACATGTGCTGTTCCCCTGATCCTGTCCATCCTGGTCACTCCCAGAGAGATCCTCAGCATCTTCATCTCTGCAACTTCCATCTCTGCTTCCTGTCTTTTCTTCAGTGCTACTGTTTCTAGACCAATCAGCATGGCCGGTCTCACCACGGTTTTGTACACTTTCCCTTTCATTCTAACTCTTCTATCACACATCACACCTGATACTTTCCTCCACCCGTTCCAGCCTGGCTGAACACGCTTCTTCCCCTCTTTTCCACACTCTCCATTGCTCTGGACTGTTGATCCTAGATACTTAAAATCTTCCACCTTCTTTATCTCTTCTCCCTGTAACCTCACTTTTCCATTTGGATCCCTCTCATTCACACACATGTACTCTGTTTTACTCTGACTAATCTTCATTCCTCTTCTTTCTAGTGCAAACCTCCACCTCTCCAGCTTTTCCTTCACCTCTTCCCTCCTCTCACCACAGATCACAATGTCCGGGGTGATTCCCCTTAAATAGATGGCAGGGTGCACAGATGTGTGGAATCAGGAATCATCCTCAGGTGATTCTGATCAGGTGTATCAGGAAAATCTAGGGCTCCCTCTGGCAGCAGGTGAGGGATCCTAACAGTATTTGTTAGTGTGCCATAAAATAATCCATTTAGCTATTTAAAAAAAAAAAAACTTGGAGCATAAAAATTTTATTATGTCTACTACAATACTGTCGGCCATTTTTTTTATAGTACTATAAACTTAACTTCAAATTAAGAAGACAAAGTACAGCGATATATTTGTACCCCAACACTTACGGAGCACTCGTATCTGTAGCTTTAAAATCTATATTCTGTTGTGTGCAAAATAAAAATTTACCTCCCAGTGAATTAAATAAAAAGCACAACATTTCTGATGTATTTTAAAATCGTTAGAAAAGTTTCTCCCCTGCTGTGAAATGCGTCGCAGGTATGTTTTCTGGCACATAGACAAATAATAAAAAAGAGGGGAACTTAGAAGAGATGCAGATACCTTCTGCACCAGCACTGAGGTTGTCAGTCGAGCTGAAAGAAGAAAAACAAACCCTCCATCAGTTCCCTTCTTCTTTATTTTCTCCAACGTTCACGCTCCAACACTTTTGATATTGATTGTGAGTCTTCTACCGCTATAAGAAATATTTTAATGCTTTTCTTTGTAATCTGCAGACAGAGTAGGAGTTTCTGTGTGTGTGTGTGTGTGCGTGTGTGTATGCTGAAGATGCAGTTGTTTATACAAAAATATTTCTTTAATTTAGCTTAGTGAAGCATGGGGACTCATGCCTTGTGCCGGTGCTCATTTCATACTCCCATTTGGGGTGCACATTTGGAATGCAGATGAGCTTCTCTGCTGGTATTTTAGCTCGGCTTGTTTGGTTATGTCCTAATGAGGCTTCAGTAAATGGCTTTCTATTATTTCAGATACCGTGCTCAGAGGCATGGCAGAAATATGATGACAAAAACCAGGATGATGACTGTAATGAGCTCAGGACAGAGGCTTCCCCACTTTAGATTTAAAATCCCGTCATTAACGCTAGATAATCAACAGAATTCTTTTGAAAAATGTGCATTAAATTTTTATTCCAGAAGATGTTTTATTGTGGAGCGTGTGGTGGAATTTTTATACTACCAAATTTTGTAGTGAGATGGTTTTCATAGTTTTATTCATTTGAATGAGAGACTCACCGTACACGTGGTTTTGGTACAGATTTGTTTCACAGAAAGAAAACTTGGTGACTCAAGATATTTAAAACTGACGATTGACCCAAAAACTGTCCCAGACTGGTTGAAACAAAGACAATTTGTCCCAACGTATAAATGATAAAAAAAACCTGGGCGACACGGGAAATGGCCCAATCCTAGCTGAGATAACGGCCCTGAAAGCAGCTTATGTCAAACAAAAACATGAGAAATTGTTCCAGGTCTTCCCCCATAGCCCTGCTTGTACATTTCCAGCTTGCTGTATTGTCGTGTGTAACTTCTGGAGCCATGCATCAGTCTTAAAATTTGCTTCCACAAATGTGAGTATTGAAAAGGGTTCCACCAATACCAATTTTTCAAAAGTGACACAGGTACTTTTGTTTGAGTACTTGCAAAAACCAAGTACCAACATCCTTTCTATTGTAATTTCATTTCATCTTCTGAAACGCCCGTGTTATGATCCTCTCTGCTGCTACCAGAGGGAACCCTGGATGTTTATCATCAACCTGGTTGGGGTCACCTGAGGATGATTACATATATCACACATCTGTGCACCCTGTCAGCTACTTAAGGACAATCACCTCGGACTTCCTGCCAGGTCTCCCTGGTTGCCTGACCAAAACAAAACACTAAACCGATCTAATTCGATCTTTTAGACACAGTTGTGATCTTCAAGTTTCGTTTGAATATACTGTACAAGCTTCTTCCACAGCGTAACGTCATCTTTGTCAGGATAGTAGTCTGTTCCCCCTCTGTGCCCTGTTTACTCCCTCTCTCTTGTCTGTGTGTGTGCAACAAGTCACACCTGAAACTCATCTACTCATCTGCTGGAACATAAATGGAACAGTTTTTGACACTCTCTTCGCCAGATCGTTTGTTTACTAAGCTTGACCAGTTATCCAGTGTTTGGCTCCAGCTCCTACATCAGAACCTCCCTAGTTTATCTGTTGTTGTCTTCTTTATTTGGACTTTTTATCAATCTAATAAATCTGCTTATGATTTTTTCATCTGAGCCTGTCTGTTGTGTCAAGCGTATATTTTTGGCCTTAGTTCCACATCATGACACATCTATCTAAAAGCATTTTTCTTTTGCTAAAAAAAGTTTGGTCAATATAGAATAAAACGCTTTTTATTTGTAAATAGAAAATGTTTCAAACAAAAATACCTTTATGTTGCAATTTAAAGATAAAATCAGGCAATTAGGTTTTCAGCAATCATAAAATGAGCCGGTGAATGGCTTCTTGAAGTTAATCATTTATTTTTTAAACAAACTAATTTGTTAAAATGAACACTGAGCTGTAGGGCGTCACATAAACAAATATGTGTTTTCTTACCCCAGCAGGAGCTTTGCTCTGTTCTTGGCCGGCGTGTGCAGCCCATGACAGTACAGCTAAAATACACACATACCCCGTCACCACGGCTCGGATTAACGATAATGTCTTCACCTCCTGACCCTCATCTCTGAATCCTTTTCTTTTAGCCACTGAAGGGAGAAGGAGCAGCGCAGCAAACTGGCAGGTAATTATATACAAACTTTGAATAATTTTTGCTCTTTTCTCTTCATAAAATAACATCTTGTAAAAGTTCTTGTTTTAAAAATAATAGTTGAATGTGAAAACTGCAGAGTTGATGTGATTTAAACTTGGTCAAATGGAAACAGATTTATAATTAGAAAGAGAAATGTGAACATTGCTGTGAAAAATATAAAAACGGGTATGGCGCTGCCCTAGGCGGCTGAATGCTGCAGTGCTTCCTGTTACTTGAGCGTTTAATCGTCAACTTTTGCTGAGATTCTGTCCTTTCTTCAGCTATGTTTTGTCTCTTTCTGAGGATTTCCTTTTGAGCGCACTTTGGAAGTCATTCTGGACTTTGTTTATTTCGGAAAATTGATTTTTCAGAAATTGTCCGGCTAGCTCCCGAAGGCTAGCTGGTTACGAAGTCATTCTGCATGTTGTAATGAGCGACGATCTGCTGGCTCTCGGAGGCACATCCATGTGTGGCTGGAAGAGTTGGTTTGGTCCCGGTGGAGCTGAGGAGAAAGAGTTGATCTGGAGGAGGTGTGGAGAAGGAGACTGTCTTGAGGAGGTGCTTCGGGCCTTGTGTTTTTGTGGTTTCCATGGAAACATCCGGTTGCTCGCTTGAGGAACAGGAGACTCACACTCGGACCCAGTGAAATACAGAGAGACCAATTTGGTGTTCTTCACTGTGGTCAGGCTTTGTGACCCATTCTAGACGCCAGCTTTTTGGGTTCGGGTAGGGCACAGTGCAACCGGACTGGGACACTGGTGGATAGCGGAGAAGGGGCATCAAGGTGTTAAACACCTGGTGTTTTTATTGCAGCACTCAAATTTTCCTGCGGGTATTAATAAAGTATATTTTATTCAAAAGAATAATGATAAGTCAACACCCAGACGTCAAAAAGTTGCCATCATAGCAAAACAAAACAATAGTTGTCTTGCATATTGGCTGCTATGGTGAGAGAAATACGGTCTCCTTCTTGGACCAGTAGTCATAGAAAACACGACCCCTTTTGGTCTACAAAAGTAAAAACATTGTTCTTACTACTTTAATAATTATAAACTTTGGGCAAAATATGAAAGAAAATGCAGAAAAATTACTTAATTTTCAAAATGTTCAAGGGTGAATGCCTCCTCACGCCTCCCTCCTCTCCTTTAGAAAATTCCGAATTATCCCCTGAGTCGGGTCACTGAAAGGCACATTTTTATACAAAAATAATAAAGACGGGACGATAAATAAAAACGTAGTAATTTGTAGTTTTTTTTCAAAACGGAGTTCATCTACCACTGGAGAAACTCCAGCCTGACATACCATCTAAACATAAAACATGTTCAGGCAAGTTCTTCTGTTACAAGTGTGGCTACCGGGAGCTCGCTATGCCAAACAAAGCTAGCTGAATTTGGCAAGCGAATGAGCAAATCCACAACAGAGAAATTAACAAATACTATCTCAAAGTGGGTTGCCGCTGATTGCAGGTCAATTTTTATCGTTGAGGATAAGAACGAACCCTAACAAACCCTAACTCTTGTTTTACTTTTTTTTTAATGATGCATCTGCCCTCATGAGGCACAGTTCACCAATAATAAATTAGATTTAAAATCTTCTTTTCATACAGTACATTTTTTTAATATCCTAGAATTCAAATTCTTTATCACGAGAATTTGAACAGATATGATGTTAAAATGTGATTAATTCGATTAATAATTACAAAATTCTGTAATTAATTTGATTGTTTTTTTAATCAACTGACAACACTAGTTCAACAACTTATGAAATCCCAATGTTTTCCCCCCGAAGACCATTTCCGGGGTTTGGGAGACGAACAAATGGACTTAATCAGTGGAATTAATTCATTTTCACCTTGATTAACAAAAACCTGAAAAAGTCACGAAAACAGCAGCGTATCAATCTTATTCTGGGTTCGACCACAAAAAACAACAACATGCTGCTAATGAAGACAGACCACATTGTGACCAGTAAAACCAGTAGCATGCTGGTAATCATTTTCCACTCCCTGATGTTCTGTTAAATTATTTAAATGAGTTTAGACGATGATTAAAGAATGTTTTCCAGAGAGATTGTTTCCACTGCTAAACAGTAAATAATTGATTTGATCCTGTTTTCCTAAATTATTTATCCATCTGCTTTACAGATGTGTTTCCAGTCGTGTCATCAGCCGACTCTTGTTGTCTGACATCTCCGAGAGCTGACGGGATGGAATCACTCCATCTTAAATAAAATAACATCTCAGCTACTGTGGGATTCAGAATGAAAACCAGATTACATCTATATTCTTAGCTCATCTATGGCCACCAGCCATGCCGTTTCTTCCTTACAGAGAGAGAGAACCCGGTGCTGCTGTACATCCAAAGCAAGCAGATAGGGGACTCGGGTTAGAATGAGGTGAGGTTCAGGTGAAATACACAATAATCAGGAATACATTGTTGAATCTTCTAAGTAAAGGAAAGAAGAAACTGTAATTACATCCCAGCTAAATAACATTCCCGGAACGTCCCGGGAAGATTAGCAGAACATTCCTTAAAGGTTATTTTTTGGTTTTCTAAAGGTTCAAATGAAAAGTTTTATGACGGTTGCGAAACGTTATTTTTTGGTTTTCAGAAACGTTCCTCTAAACTTAGTTTTAACTAGGGCCGCAACTAACGATTATTTTGGTAATCGATTAATCTGTCGATTATTGGACCGATTATTCGATTAATCGGATAAAATGGCAATTTAATAAAAATGACTTTTTCGGCATGTTATAGAATGTAATTGTGTAAAACACATCTCATAACCACTTAAACAACACGTTGGGTTTATTACAGTAAGAGCAAATGTTAATCTTTCTGTCAAATAAAGAGGTAGAATATTATCATTTCTAGAAAATAATAAATCTACTTACTGTATAAAGTAAAAATAAATCATAAGCACCCATAAAATGTGCTTTAATAGTACTGGCTAATAAAACATCAAATGTAAACTGTTGGATCACGTTTGAAAACAAGAAACCTTTAACACTTCTGGATTCGCAAATTTAACCTTGTTCAGAAGTATCGTACAAAAAAAGGCCCCAGATTAACATGAGAAAAAATTTACAAAAACATTCACGTTGTGAAGTATTAGTGCAAAAAAATAAAAACAATAAAAAAAAACACACCATCTCTACTGTAAAAATAGTAACTTTAATAAATAAAATGACCATCTTTACCACTTATAATATTACAAACACAGATCTACTAATCGGTAAAGGGGTGCCCAACTAACAGCACTCATTTTTTTGTGGGAAAAAATTAGCTTTGCGGTGTAGAGGAGGGGGTCTTGAATCCTGGATTGAATTTAGCAATCTTTTCTTTTTTTAAAACCCCTCATCTTCCTACTGACAGAGGCCTCTTATCGGACATGATCATTTCCAAAATAAGAGTCCCTGAGAGAAGCGCTCTGCTGCCGAGTGCAACCGTTTTCCACAGGAAATAGTACATGTTGGGTTGTTTTTGTTTTTTTGCAGACAATAAAAAGTGTATTTAGCGACCTGCAAAATTGTTTTTATTAGAATTAACATCGTGCATGGCTCCGGTTTGCCGTCTCCTGCTCCGAGTCCGACATGTTTTTTTTTTTTTTTTCAGATGTTCGTGCAGCGTCGTTATGCTTCCGTGCCAAAACGTGTCCGTTTCGCAAACTTTGCATAATAACGCGAGTCTTTTTCAAACTTTCAAATTCACAATTCTGGTGAACAGAAAATAATAATGTTATTATTTATTATGGAGTAACCTCACCAATGGTCACCAGCTGTGGGTAGCTTCCAGACTCTAGTATATGCCAGCCCCTCGTTCCAAACTCTTGATTACCTGCAATAAGCTGGGTGAGCAACTGGGTCCTAGAGTACCTACATCTTCACCTTCATCACCTCATGACAATAAATCTCCGCATAGGCTGGAACAGAGATTTCGCGCTCAGAAAAGTGTCGCAGAAGGACCTTTCGTTTCATAATCCGGAAAATCTTGTCGCTTTATGAATGGTTGGCACTGTGATTTTTCTTCTTTCGGCATTTCCCTTCAGGTGTCGCCACAGCAAGTCAGTTTCTTCCATCTAACCCTATCTGCTGTATCCTCTTTGGTCACACCAACTATCTTCATGTCTTCCTTCACTGTATCCATGAACCTCCTCTTTGGTCTTCCTCTAGTCCTCTTTCCTGGTGGTTCCAAACCCAGCATCCTTCTTCCGATGTACTCTCTCTCCTCTGTACATGTCCAAACCATCTCAGTCTGACCTCTCTGACTTTAAAACCTCTAACACGTGCTGTTCCCCTGATCCTGTCCATCCTGGTCACTCCCGGAGAGATCCTCAGCATCTTCATCTCTGCTACCTCCATCTGTGCTTCCTGTCTTTTTCTCAGTGCTACTGTCTCTAGACCAATCAGCATGGCCGGTCTCACCACGGTTTTCTACACTTTTCATTTTAGCTGAAACTCTTCTATCACACATCACACCTGATACTTTTCTCCACCCGTTCCAGCCTGCCTGCACACGCTTCTTCACCTCTTTTCCACACTCTCCATTGCTCTGGATTGTTGATCCTAGATACTTAAAATCTTCCACCTTCTTTATCTCTTCTCCCTGTAACCTCACTTTTCCATTTGGAACCATTGACATGCAACGGCAGGTCACGCCTTTAGTCGCATGACCAGAAAACCTAATCAATTTGTATATACTCCTTAATTTGCAACTAAAGTCAGTTTGGGGTATATGTAATGGACAAAAGAGTTACGAACACCCAGACAGATCGAGTTGTAAATGTCTCCTCCGCATTTTATAGACGAAGGAACAAAAACATTACAGCAAAGTTATGACAGATTTCCGCTTCAAACTGAGAAATGGCACTTTGCTTTCACTCAAACTATTTAGACATGTTAACAACTTTAAATGTCACCAAAAAGTTTAAAGTGGGATCAAATGGAAGGCAAAAAAAAATGACTGGAAAGACCATTTAAATGAAGGTCTTCAGAAAATAACCCTGTGCTCCAGCAAGAGATTGCCTGACATTTCCTACAGCGAAGTGGAAATGTAACGTCTTCAGAGAAAGAACAAAGAGTCCAATCTGTATAGAACAAGTTCCCCCAAAAGTTCAACATTTATATACATTCATATGTAAAAAAAAAAAAGGCTATTTATTTTTAAAAAAAAAAAAAAAAGCATTTATATCGGGTGGCATGGTAACACAGTGGGTGGCACAGTGGCCTCACAGCAAGAAGGTCGTGGGTTCGAGTCCAGGGTGGGGGCAAGGCTAGAAACACTGCCCTTTCTGTGTGGAGTTTGCATATTCTCCCGGTGTATGCATGGGTTTTCTCCATGTACTCCGGGTTCCTTCCATCCTCCAAAAACAGGCATGTTAGGATGATTGGCCACCACATGATTGCCCCTAGGAAAGGCCCTGCAACAGACTGACGACATATTCAGTGTGTTCCCTGCCCTTCGCCTGAAATCAGCCGGGTTTGGCTCTGGCACCCTCCGGAACCCCAATAGACGGTTAGCTAGGTGACTGACTGACTGTATTTATTTTTCATTCAATTTCAATTTGGTTTTAAAAATGTGTTTAAATCCCACCATTTTCAGTCATTTTCATCAGACGACATTGTGATCTATAGTGAGAGGCGAGAAGAGGTGGAGGAAAAGCTGGAGAGGTGGAGGTTTGCACTAGAAAGAAGAGGAATGAAGATTAGTCAGAGTAAGACAGAGTACATGTGTGTGAATGAGAGGGATCCAAGTGGAAAAGTGAGGTTACAGGGAGAAGAGATAAAGAAGGTGGAACATTTTAAGTATCTAGGATCAACAGTCCAGAGCAATGGAGAGTGTGGAAAAGAGGTGAAGAAGCGTGTGCAAGCAGGCTGGAACGGGTGGAGAAAAGTATCAGGTTTTATGTGTGATAGAAGAATTTCAGCTAAAATGAAAGGGAAAGTGTAGAAGACCGTGGTGAGACCGGCCATGCTGATTGGTCTAGAGACAGTGGCACTGTTGTTTTTTGGTTAAATTTTAAGTAAAGTTTTTGAGAATGTCTCCACAGTTCAGTTAGATTAACCTTACCCGGGCAAAGTTCACCAACTTTGATTGAAAGTATTTCGAAGAAAACCAAAAACATGAAAACATTGAATAAAAAACGCTCTGGGAGTTTTTATCTTCTTCCTTTTAGATCCAAACAAAATAAAATAAAAGACTCCCGGCTGCTTTGATCTATTTTTAAATCTTTAGATATTAACATAAAGTTGTCTTATTTTCAGATAAAAGCAGTTTCGATCAGAGACTTACTGTAAACAGGTTGATTTGAGATGATGTTAAATAAGAAATTAAAACCAAATACTAAATATCCAAAGAAAGTAAAAACACCTTCAGCGTGTAACTCATCTGCGAATTGATTGTTGGGCTCAAGATGAAATCGTTTTTTTTTTTTTTTGTTCTTTTCCGTCATCTTCCGCTTGTTCCTGGGTCGGGTCGCGGGGGCAACAGCCTCAAACGGGCAGCCCAGGCCTCTCTCTCCCCGGCTGCATTCTCTAGCTCACCCGGAAGGATCCCAAGTCGTTCCCCGGCCAGCTGTGAGACATAGTCTCTCCAGCAGGTCCGGGGTCTGTCCTTTGGTCTCCTCCCGGTGAGCCTGCCCAAAACACCTCGCCCGCGAGGCGCTCGGGGGGCATCTTGACCAGATGCCCGAACCACCCCATCTGGCTCCTCTCGACCTGGAGGAGGAGCGGCTCGACACTGAGCTCCTCCCGGATGGCAGAACTCCTCACCCGATCTCACTCAGAGATCGGGTGAGGTGTCGAGCCGCTCGGTGTCGAGCCGCTCCTCCTCCAGGTTGAGAGAAGCCAGATGAGGTGGTTCCCAAGCGCCTCGCTGGCACCTCTTGGTCACCTCCTGGTTCCACCAGGTTCCACCAGGAGGAGACCAAGAGGCAGACCCCCGACCCTGGAGAGACTATGTTTCACAGCTGGCTGCAGAACGACTTGGGATCCTTCCAGGTGAGCTGGAGGATGCAGCCAGGGTGAGAGAAGCCTGGACTTCTCGTCTGAAGCTGTTGCCTACGCGACCCGGCCCCGGAACAAGCGGAAGATGATGGAACGGAACGGAATCTGCCAAGTGATTGTTTTGAGTTTAATACATCAATATATCCCATTCAAAATGAGACCCCTCCCTGTAAACAACGTTGCATTGTGTCTTTAAAGCAATCGTTAGCACAACCAACCTAATTAAGGCGCAAGTTAGCCACGCACACAAGCTAGCGTTAACTTGAAGTCGGTATGCCGTTTGCGCAAAATATGTGGGTGACTTTAATCTTTAAGTTTCCAACCACTAAGCCCCTTTGTTGTTGTTGCCATCATGGTGTATGACTTTCTCGTGGCCGCAGGTATGTTGTGCAGCATTGTGTGTGTGTGGGGGGGGGGGGGCAGGGGGGGGGGGGGGGGGGCGTGCCGCCGGGAGAGACAGAATGCCGCCAATGCGCTATTTCTTTTCACAACCAGAATTGTGAAAGTCTGACGCCTATTTTCTTACATTTTCGTTTCGTCAACAGAAATTTGCAAACGACTTGTCAAATTTTAGTCAGCAAAAATTGCATTTATTTTGTCATCGTACGTCATCATCATAAAAACAGCCTCGTCAGCGAAATCATTTTGTTGTTGTTGTCGTTGACGAAAACAACACTGATGACAGACCGCATCGGCTTATTTTACGAATATTGCACGTACAAAACGCCATTTGCATTACTAATATTTGGCGTTCTAGAGGCGTGGTTGGGGCGAGATAGATCTCAGGTAGGGTCATGCCTGAATCTACAAAGCTAAGGAAGAAAACTTACCATTTTCACAGTGAATGGGAGGAAGAGTTCTTTTTTACTAATGTGAAAGAAAACTGTGTGCGTCTCATCTGCGGTGCGACTGTGGTGACGCGTTTGCTCTGATTATCTACGCAGGTCTTTATAAATGAGGCCTTTGGACTGTGATCTGCATGGCATACGGTTAAATCAGTGTTAGAGGTATTTAATGTTGACTGGCCTTCACAAAGACCTTCGACTAAACCCATCGATTTATAATCCACACACTGTCTAGCTGTAATATGTGGAAGAATCTAGTTTGGCCCCTGCTGGCCTGAGGAAACAGAAGTTCTCAGTTAAGTCATTAATAACTCAGAGTGAGAAAAATGTTTTCCTTTTTTTACTATAAGAATGAGTAATAACCGTAAATGTCCGACGGGTACACTGGCCACTGTTGATGTGTCACCCGCTACTTCAGACCAAATTACCAATCGCCAACATTATTCAGCTGCTCAGAAAACTTTGCATGTCTTTTGCTTTTGCATCTAATTTGTGCGCTGATCCGTTTAAATGCATGCCACATTAAACCTGGATATCAGAAGGTTGCTGGAGTAGGGAAAACACACTGTCTCTCTCACACACACATAAAAAGGCTGGATAATGCAGACTTCACTGCTTGGACCATCATGACTCATTAACCTAAAACTGAGTATGCAGCTTTAGAGACCTCGGAGCCATGATGCTGTCTCACATAGAAACATGTCTGCTGCTAAATATCTTCATGTCAAATTAATCTGATGCAATTAAGACAACTTAATCGTTAGGCTTAGTGGGCTTGAATTTAAACTTGTAACTTTTTCAGCTTAAACATTCAAAGCACATGAGTATTGTGGATAAAATATGTATTATAGCCAAAAATACCTTTGCATCAGCAATTTATGCATGTTTGTATAAATAGACCCCGTAAGTTCATCTACAGTTGGTATAGAGCAAGTGGGAGCTATTTAATTACGATCCCTTTTGTGGTTTGGGAAATATCATGGAATTTGTGATCTTGACCTCTTGATTTTGAGTTACTGTGGACAGTTTTTATGAAATCCTTGAAGTGGTTTAAGAGATTTTCCGTTCTCAAAATTTGGGACTTTGGCATTTAGTCCGGTGACTCTGAAAATCCATTTTGTTCACATATACTGTACATATCATGTTCTAAGAAGTGTTACAAAAACACGGACATTCTGCGGGTAGAGGCGTTCCGTTCGTTCCGTTCCGTCCTCTTCCGCTTGTTCGGGGGTCGGGTCGTGGGGGCAACAGCCTCAAACGGGTAGCCCAGGCTTCTCTTATCCTGGCTGCATCCTCCAGCTCACCCGGAAGGATCCCAGTCGTTCCCCAGTCAGCTGTGAGACATAGTCTCTCCAGCAGGTCCTGGGTCTGCCCCTAGTCTCCTCCCGGTGGGACGTGCCAAAAAACTCCTAGCCCGCGAGGCGCTTGGGGGGCATCCTGGCCAAATGCCCGAACCACCCCATCTGGCTCTTCTCGACCTGGATGAGCAGCGGCTCGACACCAAGCTCCTCCCGGATGGCAGAGCTCCTCACCCGATCTCTGAGTGAGAGCCCAGCCACCCTGTGGAGGAAGCTCATTTCGGCCGCTTGTATCTGTGATCTCATTCTTTCGGTAACCACCCACAGCTGGTTACCATGGTGAGGGTAGGAACGTAGATCGACTTGTAAATCGAGAGCTTTGCTTTTCAGCTCAGCTCTCTCTTTACCACGACGGACCGATGCAGCGTCCTAGTTATTGCTGATGCCGCACCGATCCGCCTGTCGATCTCCCGCTCCATCCTTTCTCCACTCGTGAACAAGACCCCGAGATACTTAAACTCCTCCACTTGAGGCAGGACCCTGTCCCTGACCCGCAGGAGCATTCCACTCTTTTCCGGGCGAGGACCATGGTCTCGGATTTGGAGGCGCTAATTCCCATACCGGGCGCTTCACACTCGGCAGCAAATCGATCCAGTGAGAGCTGGAGATCACGGTCCGATGAAGCCAACAGGACCACATCATCCACAAAAAGCAGAGATCCGATCCTGAGGTCACCAAACTGGATCCCTCCAACACCTCGGCTGCGCTTAGATATTCTGTCCATAAAGGTGATGAACAGAATTGTGTGAGTAGAGGCATGACTATAAATTAGCATCAGTTTGGGATCTTGATATTTTTTGGCTTCCAAAAATGTCCTCAACGGCTCGGGCAGTTTGTCACTGCTCCACATCTAAAAACAGAAAACTCCTTAGAGCAGGGGGTCACCAACCTTTTTGAAACTGAGAGCTACTTCAAGGGCACTGAGTAATGCAAAGGGCTACCACTTTGATAATACACTTCTGAAATAACAAAGTTACACAGTGTGCCTTTAATTTTATATTATTAATAATGATATTCTATGATTGTTAATGATCCATCACAATAATTATTTCAGTATGATTAAACAAGGTAGGAAACAGATACATTTCAATATGCAAGATCCAAGTGTTTCATTTTCAAATGATCACTTCCACAACATTTAGCAGGAAATCTTTTTAAATTTTTACAACAGTTATCAAATCATAAACTCTGAACCATGTTTGTACAAATGACCAATTATTTAGGTTTAACAAAAATGTACTCCTTTCAAAATAAGGATGGTGTGACTGTCCGTCGCCACAGTCACACTGCAGATGAGACGCACACAGTTTTCTTTCACTTCAGTAAAAAAGAACTCTTCCTCCCATTCACTGTAAAAATGATGTTTTCTTCCTTTTTTCTTCCATGTTTTTGTGGGTAGAAAACGCGTTCGTAACCTCATCTTTGCAGCGCTCACGTTTACGGTTTTAAATTTACATCACTGTTAATGAAATTAAAAAAGAATAGCAACATCTTCTTATCCGTCTATCCCTTTCGGGGGTTGTGGGCGGTGCCGGAGCCCATCCCGGCTAATTTAAGGCAAAGGGCAGAGTACACCCCGAACTGGTCGCCAGTCTGTTGCGGGGGCACACACACACAATCATCCACACACACTCATTCCTAGGGGCAATTTGGCACCGACCAATCAACCTAGCATGCATGTTTTTTGAAGAGTGGGAGGAAACCGGAGTACCCGGAAGACCCACGCAAACACTGGGAGAACATGCAAACTCCACACAGAAAGGACAGTGTTCCAAGCCTCGTCCCCACCCGGGACTCGAACCCACGACCTTCTTGCTGTGAGGCCACTGTCCTAACCACTGCGCCACCGTGCCGCCCAGAATAGCAACATAATTAAATAAAATTTTAGACAGAGCTAATTTGTGATTAGTGCTACTTTTAGAACTGGCCTGCGGGCGACTGATGCGGTCGCTGTGGGCAACCTGGTGCCCGCTGGCACCGGGTCAGTGACCCCTGCCTTAGAGTTTCATCTCGTATAATTGATTATATCATCACAGTACAAGTTTCTACCAAAGCAGTTTAGGCACAAGTAAAAAGGAAATATAATCTTCCCTCACAGTCAACACAAAACTCGTCAGTGAAACAAAACTACTCCAAACATTCACACTCATATACCTGATTTGTCACCAAGGCAGTAGATTGAACGTATAATCCACTGGAAACTATTACCCTATTCTTTACCAGCAGCCTTCAGAGAGCAGCACATGAAAGCACACGTATGTGTGAGAGAGTGTGTGGGTGTAAGACCTGTCACCAAAAAAACCCTTTAATGAGGTAATCAGGTAGCAATGACAGTGGAGGAGATATTTCCATATAACCTCACATAATGAATGTTTTGTTATGTCCATAGTGGTAGAAAATACAGCATTTCTAAGCCGCTGCCTTGAAGGTAAAGCAGAAGTCTTTGCATCCTCCGTAACAAAATGTCATTGGGGTTTAAGAGTGAGAGGCTCCGATTAGCAGATAAGTTGACAGATTTTCTCAGAGACGGAGAGAATACGAGAAGAGCACATGAAAAGAGCAGTGACTTTAGATTCAAGTAAGAAGCTTACTATCAGAGTCAAAAGACCTCTTTTTTTTAAAAAAAAAAAGTCTTGACGTTTCTTTATGAAAGCTGTCAGGATAGATTATCCTTCCCCTAGAAGGGTCAGAGGGAATGTTGTGTCACGTCTTTCTTTGAGCACAAAAAACAAACAATTCCATGCTTCAGCATGCTTCGTGTTGGCACAAGTCACTGCCACAGAGAAAATGGTACATGACATCCGGGTGAAAAAAAGGCTTTTGTTTAGAGACGCGCTTTTTATTGCAGAGAAAAAGCAGCTGCTTTATCACAATGAAATAAAGACTATTGGATAGAAAGAGGCTTTATGGATTCTGAAACGAACCGAGAAGTGCACGAGGATAAAGGAAAGCATACTTTATGTATGTGAATTACTAAAAAAAGTGTAAATATGATATTTTTAGGCATCTTTTTCTTCTTTTTGTGGCATTTCCCACCAGGGGGCGCCAAAGTAAGTCAGTTTCTTCCATCTAACCCTATCTCCTGCATCCTATTCGGTCACACCAACTTCCTTCACTGTATCCATGAACCTCCTCTTTGGTCTTCCTCTTGTCCTCTTTCCTGGTGGTTCCAAATCCAGCATCTTTCTTCCTATGTACTCTCTCTCTCTCTCCTCTGCACATGTCCAAACCATCTCAGTCTGGCCTCTCTGACTTTATCTCTAAAACCTCCAACATATACTGTTCCTCTGATCCTGTCCATCCTGGTCACTCTCAGAGAGATCCTCAGCATCTTCATCTCTGCTACCTCCATCTCTGTTTCCTGTCTTTTCCTCAGTGCCACTGTCTCTAGACCAAACAGCATGACCGGTTACACCACGGTTTTGTACACTTTCCCTTTCATTTTAGCTGAAACCCTTCTGTCACACATAGATATTTTTACGCATAAAAATGGGTATTTTCAAGCGTATATATTCATATATGAACGAGATTTGTTATGTACCTCAGTGTTGAGGTTACGATTTGGTTCTCTTTTGGTACAAATTGAAACAAAATGGAAAACCATTGGCTTCTTGTTTCGTTGTGTGTTTTTTTTAACCAGCTTATACTCATTTTTATGTTGGTACATATGGAAGTACATATGCATGCTGCTTTTTAACTTGGAACTTTATTTTATTAAAGCATTTGACCAATCACATTCCAGTCAGCATATGTTGCCAGGTAGGTTAAAATCACCAGAGCTTCTGTAAAGTTCTCTAAAATCCATTTAGTCCATGAAGTTGGTTAGTTGCGTTTTTGCCAGTATAATTGACAAAAACAATTCTTGCAAAAGACTTAGTCATAAAAAAACAAACACATTTGAAGTGTTTTTTTTTTTTTAATTATTTCTTTAATGCGTGTTTGAGTCAGTTGACGGCTGTCTCATCCAGTGTTTAGATACTATTCAAATACCAGGTTTCTTTTCACTACAAATTTAGTTCCCCACTATGCCATATTCTAATGTAAGCAGGAAATGTTGTAGTAACTGTGCTCTGCTCATACTCAATCCCTCCTTTCAGATATTAGTCTCTCTCTGCTTGTGTGGATAGGTAGCAGGGTTGGAGTTGGAGAACGAGAGGAGGAGGGAATTCGAGCTGTCAAAAAATCTTACAAGATGAAAATCAATTGATACATTAAAAGCTTATTTTTCTATAAGTATAATGTTTCTAAGGCAACAAAAAAATCATACGTTGCTGTTTTTGCTATAAGAAAAAAATTATTACCCCACAATAACACAATTCCTCCTCTTTAAAATGCACGTATCACCACTAGAATTTTTGCTATCACACTTTGATTGCGTGAAGTTTGAATGTTCCAACCCTCACCTATGATCACCAGCTGTGAGTGGTGACCGAAAGAATAAGAATGCGAATACAAGCGGCCGAAATGAGCTTCCTCCGCAGGGTTCTCACTCAGGCTCCCACTCAGAGATCAGATGAGGAGCTCTGCCATCTGGGAGGAGCTCGGTGTCGAGCCGCTCCTCCTCCAGATCGAGAGGAGCCAGATGGGGTGGTTCGGGCATCTGGTCATGATGCCCCCCCTGGCGAGGTGTTTCGGGCAGGAGATAAAGAGGCAGATCCCGGACACACTGGAGAGACTTTGTCTCACAGTTGGCCAGGGAACGACTTGGGATCCTTGCGGGTGAGCTGAAGGATGTCGCTGGAGTGAGAGAAGCCTAGGCCTCCCGTTTTAGGCTGTTGCCCCCATAACCCGGCCCCAGAACAAGCGGAAGATGACGGAAGAGAACAAACATTTTGAAGGGACATTTGAAGGGACATTTTTCCGTTCCATTTTGAAGGGAATGGAAAGTTCAAATGCAACAGCACAAATTCTGTTTTAACTTCTTGTAATGTGTAATACTTTAATTAAAAATTGAAAAAATTAATGTCATCAGGCTGTCAAAGTTGGAAAACAAATAGAGAAGTTACAAAAATTAAGCTAGGGACGAAATTGCAAGATTTGTGAAGTAACATTATTTTGAACAAAACGGCCAGTTGGGTAGGAGTACCGGAAAAAAGATAGAATAAAGATTTGACACATGTTGGAGACATGTTGTTCTGATGGGAGCGGTTATGATAGAAACTAATAAAAAGATCTTTTTAACTGGTGAGATTTTGGTGTTCCTGCTTTCAGATGTTTTGTGCCACTTTTAACAAAGACAACAATAGGGTAGAGACGAAGCTCTTCTGATCATTGTTGATGTTTTAAACACACACAAGCTTAACAATAACGCTCTTTGAAGCTCACTCCGGGATGTTTGAACGCTATGACGATCAGCCAGTTTGAGCGGCTGATACAGGTGGTATTTTCGGGAAGAAAAACTCAAACATCTCACGGGATTTATGGTCAAATTTTTGTACAATCAGTGTCTCAGTTGGTTTCTTCAGAGTGAGTACAGCACACAACAGAAAGTGTGACTGAGAGATCACTTTGTTGCAGGATTTTCACCGCCTCACCGTCAATACTGTGAGATTTAAAGCTTACTTTGTGTCTGGTTTGAAATGATGAGGTATAACAGAGCAATTTAAACAAATTGCATTGCTTCTCTTTATAGCTGGAGGAATGCGAGATGTTATTGACGTCTCTCACCTCATAAAAATGTCAAAGAAATGTTGTCTGACATTTAAAAAATAAAATGTTGACAAGAGAAACTCCGCTACGGAACAGTGGGTTGTTGCACTTTGTCACATTCACGCCCAGATTGAGGCTTCACTGTTCTGGGTTTACTTCCTTCCACATATAGTATCAGCTAAAGAAGCACAAAAAATGCAACCATTAATCCTACAAATTCTACAAAAAAGTGATTGGCTCGCTATTGGTTGGGCTGTTCATTGCCAGCAATATTTGGAATGTTGATGTGCAAAAGGTCCATCGCTATTACGCAGTTCCCCATTTGCAGCTTTGCCGTGTTTCAAAGTTTTATTTCTTTTATTTTCTTATACTGTATTGTGGACATACCAGCTTGTCAATGCCTGATCCCGTCAGAAGCTAAGCAGGCTGGGCTTGGGCTGTACTTGGATGGGAGACCGCCGGAACCCCAGGTAAACAGAATGGAACGGCCGTTGAGATTAAATTGCCATTGTGTCCCTGGGTAAGACACTTCCCCCACATTGCCTAGTCTCGATGGTGTGTGTGCGATTGGTTGATGATGGTCAGAAGGGCTGATGGCGCAAAATGGCAGTCTCGCTTTTGTTAGTTTGCCGCAGGGCAGCTGTGGCTACAACAGTAGCTTATCATTACCTGGTATGGAGTGAATGAATAATGAATATGTGAAGCGTCTTTGAGAGTCCTGAAAAGAGCTGTATAAATACAATGCATTATTATTATTATTATTAATCCCCCCTAGGGAAAATCCTGTGCTGCATTGCACCGCAGCAGGCTGCCAATGGCGGTGCCAATGGTAAAAGAAACTAGGGGCTAGGTGTCTTCTCCAGGGATACCTAGTTATGAGCTCAGCCGGATTCAGACCGGCAACTCTTCGGTCCAAAGATGAGCATTTTACTACTGAGCCATGCCTCTATTTTGCAAATATTTTCAGCATAACTCTTGCAGTTCTAAATATTGCAGTTATAAGTTCTATGTTTATGCCCATTTTTACATCTTTGCCTAATTCAAGTGTCGGTTCCAAAAATGATCACTCACTTCTTGGTCGCACTCCTTGAAATATAACAACACTCTGGCAAGAAGATAACTAAACTACATGCGACTGTTCATATCATATTCTGTTCATATGGTAGCAACAGCACAGATGTTGAAATGTCCTAGTGGTGTCTTTGCGTACCCAGAAGGTTTTAGTGGCAGACTCTGAACGCAAAAAAGCTTCTGGATCGTAAATTGGTTTTAATTGTATTTCTGACATTCAAACGTTTTTTCTGTTTCCTTCATGGTTTTTCCAATAGCTGCTGCTTCCTAACATGTTTCTTTCTTTACTATATTTTTTTGCTTTAAAACATTTGACCAATCACATCTTAGCCAGCCTTTGTTGCCAGGTAGGTTAAAATCAGCACACCTTCTGTAAAAGCTTTCAAAGTCCACTCTGCTAGTTGCTTTTACACAAATGCTATGGCAATAAAACTCCATTCAAACAGATTTTAAGTGGTTGTTTTGTTTAATATTTTTGAGACCCACTGATTGGACGGTGCGAAAGCAAGATAGCAAACACCAAAAGGGGCAAGCTATATCAATAAAAATATTATTTTGTTGCTAAAAAGCAGTTTATGATCAAACGACAACTGAACAAGAAGAGTAAAAATATTTTGGACCTAATTTTCATCTAAGGTCATTTTTCAGATGGACTTTTCAAAGTAGTTGAACAAAGTAAAGAACTCCGTGCACCATAAAAAAATTCCTATTTATACTTTTATGGTATTGAAGTTTTACTAGATCTTGGATAGTTTTGGATTGATTTTCGATGGATAGTTTATTGAGTAAAAATGTTTGTTGTAGAGTTTTTAATCTCTGACCTCCGAGCTAGTTTTCTCCCAAAATAATTCAATATGACAAGATTGTTTTACTACCATAAAACTATTTTTGAGTGTCTGCTTGAATTGAAAATACGAAGGGAAATTTGATGCTGCAGTGTAAAGGCCTTGATGCCTTCCTGGTCCGCTAATACGGTGTGAAAGCTAGCGTCTGAACAAGTGAAAAACCAGTCCGTAATGAATCCACGAGTCGGGCTTCAACAAAGCACACCAAAGTGGACCCTCCACATTCCCGCTGGGTCAGAACGAGCATCCCTAGTTCCTCCATCTTGCCAGTGAGCGACCAGATGTTACCCCTTACAACCTCAAGGACACTCGGCTCAAAGCGCCAACTTTCAGATCGTCTCGTTCTCAATTCTGTCGGGACGGCACCAACTCCTCCAGCCACAATGGATCTGGTTTCAAGAGCTACCAGTTGGTCGTGCACGCAAACAAAGCAGGACAACTCCATGACCAGCATAACAAGCCAAAGGGGAGTTAGCTGTTGAAAAAAATGGCTAGCCTAAAAACAGCTGTCCGACGTAAAACAATGCGGTCCAAAACGACTTCCAAAGAGCGCACAAAGTCACATCTTCAGAACGGGACAAAACACATGCAAAATAACGGACAGACACCGAGTGAAAAATGTAGGTACTATTGCGACCATGGCGTTCGGTTTAAAGGACAAGTGGAAGCATTTTGTTTGACACCGTGACATTGAAGCCATTCGGATCAGCAATAACTAGGACGCTGCATCGGTCCGTCGTGGTAAAGAGAGAGCTGAGCCGAAAAGCAAAACTCTAGATTTACAAGTCGATCTACGTTCCAACCCTCACCACGGTAACCAGCTGTGGGTGGTGACCGAAAGAATGAGATCGCGGGTACAAGCGGCCGAAATGAGCTTCCTCCGCAGGGTGGCTGGGCTCTCACTCAGAGATCAGGTGAGGAGCTCTGCCATCCGGGAGGAGCTCGGTGTCGAGCCGCTCCTCCTCCAGGTCGAGAGGAGCCAGATGGGGTGGTTCGGGCATCTGGTCAAGATGCCCCCCGAGCGCCTCGCGGGTGAGGTGTTTCGGGCACATCCCACCGAGAGGAGACCATGGGGCAGACCCTGGACCCGCTGGAGAGACTATGTCTCACAGCTGGCCAGGGAAAGACTTGGGATCTTTCCAGGTGAGCTGGAGGATGCAGCCGGGGTGAGAGAGGCCTGGGCTGCCCGTTTGAGGCTGTTGCCCCGCGACCCGACCCCGGAACAAGCGGAAGATGACGGAACGGAACCTTGACATTGACTTTTTCTCACTTGTGTGATAAAGTAAAAAAAAAAAAAGTACTTTTTTGGAGTAACAATTTAATAAGGATCAACAACTAAAGACAGAAAATTTTAAATTGTGAATAAATATGATGTAATTTTTCATTTTTAACGAGTAATTAAGGAACATATTAAATCCGTCAGCGGTTGATGGTAGAAATCAGATTAAAAACACGTGTCAGGAAGTGAGCATATTTGATACGGCTAATGAAGGAAACGTGAGGGTCATACATTCAAAAAATCAAGGCGTCATCCCACCGTGTACCACCGTCACTTTATTACTTAATAAGCTTATTTCATTACGTAGAATAATTAAAACCAGATTTTAATGATATTACATTATTATAAATGCTCCAACTTTATTAAAATTATCCAGTTTGATTTTATCTTTTTTCATCCCCTAGGAATTTTTTTGGCAAATTGGTCCCGACTAATTAGTAACAGGGCTTCGTCTCCCAAAAGCTGAAGGTCAAATTCATTTCTGAAAAGTTTGTGTAAAAGGCCACCAGCTACAGAAAAAAAATGGAATATTCTGGTTTACTGTACGAGGTGACGCATTAAAACCGCTCCTCATGATGTTTTCTTTTCACGTGGCGATGCGTCAGATCATTACAGATTCAAAGCAAAGACTCTGGAAAGCAAAAATAGATTGTACGTAATTATGATGCACAAGGAGCGTTAAGGAGGAGTCCCAGAGAGAAGTGGTCACAGTCATCCTTCATGACAACTGAATGATGACTCTGTTCTTCTGTCTGACACCAGTGCCTCCAACAGATCATTCAATAATCTCCTCAGTGGCTCATTCTGTTTCTGAGCGGTGGCCTGTCAGACTAAACCACAGGATGAGCTCAACACTGCCTTTAAAAGCAAACAAGTCAATCAATAGAGAGACTTAGGAACGGATCGTCTGCTTTGTTTCTGGATATTTTTGGTGCAATGGTTTAGAATGAGTCGTTAAAATTCACATTTTTATCCTTTTTTTTTTTTTTTTACAATTATCATTGAAAGCTCGTTCATTTGTTAGCTGTTAGAATGTGAAAAAATCGTCCCGTAGAAACTTGGAACTTACTTGAAATCCAGTGGTGGAACGTAACGAAGTAAATGTACTTCGTTACTGTACTTAAGTAGAAAAATTGTGTATCTGTACTTTACTTAAGTAAAATTTAAGACCGGTACTTTTACTTTTACTTCACTACAATTTTAGAGCAAATATCTGTACTTTTACTTCGCTATTTTTTTAAAAGTGTGTTTTACATTTTTTGTTACATTTTTGTTCAGGAATTTGAAAAATACACAGGTTTTTTGTAGCGCATCTTGAAGCCGCATCGCCAAAATCAAAAGAAGCAGTTGATCGGGAGAAGAAGTAATGAATCGAGAAACATTTTCCTCATTCATTCAGCAGCAAAAACCTAACATCAAATATAGTACAAATTAAAAAGAGTCAGAAGATCGTTGTTCGTTGTGTTTACTTCTAAATAAAAAGTTGAGCCATCATTACACAGAGCAGGGGTGGTTCAAGCATTTTCCAAAGGGGGGTGGGGCTTTGAAAAAGCTAATATATAGTGACTGGGGGCCTCACCCCCAAAACATTTTAAAAAATAAGTGTCATTTTCCTCCATTTTGGTGCCCATTCACTGGCCCTTCTAGGGGATAGCTTGACTTGTCCCCTTTTATTTTATTTTTATTTATTTATTTATTTTGTGGACCAAAAGAGGCAGAAGAGGGGGGTCACACCCCTGCAGAGTATTTATCCTGGTTACCATGGTGACACCCTATAGCACAAAAAATAACACTTGAATTATGATCGAATACTTTTACTTTTTACTTAAAAAGTACAATTTACACCAACTACTTTTTGTACTTTTACTTAAGTAGATTTTTTTATTGGTACTTTTACTTTTACTTAAGTAAATTTTTTGCCTAAGTATCTGTACTTTTACTTAAGTACAAAAAGTGAGTACTTCATCCACCACTGTTGAAATCAATACTCCATTTCTGTAAATGCAGGTTTTACCACTTTTGGCTTTGTTTTTAACGGTTCAAAGCAGAGAGATGTTCACAGATCTTCAACAAGAATAGTTAACAGTAGGTTAGATTATTGCAACGGTTTACTCACTGGTCTGAACAAAAAAGATTTAGAACAGGTGCAGTTTTTTCAAAATGCTGCTGCTCGAGTCCTAACGAGAACTAGAACATATGAGCACATCCTGTGCTCCATTGTTGTTTTTGGCAGCCATCTAAGTTTTCATTTTAGTCTTCGTCTTTGGACGAATATGAGTTCAAGTTTTAGTCACGTTTTCGTCACAAAAACCAAGAGTTTTCGTCTAGTTTTCGTCAGCGAAGACCAAGAACGATTTTAGTCTAGTTTTAGTGTAAAAAAAAAAAAAAAACTTACTTTAACAATCGTGTCTTTATTACTGAGAATAATGCAAGTTGTTTGTTTTTTTTTAAATAAAAAAACTCTGCCGAGCTTTAATTTGCGCAAAAACAGCAAACATTGTAAAACAACGTAAAATAAATAGAATTTTTTCAGTGAGTGAGGAACGTTGTAACTTATTCATACCTAAAAATAACACCTCTTAATAACCCTGTAAATAACGTAAACATTGCATTGTGTCTTTAAGTCAGTCGTTAGCACAACGAAGCCAACTAAAGGAAGTTAGCAGCGCCGACAAGCTAGCATTAGCTTGAAGTTAGCATGCTGTTTGCGCAAAATATGTGAAAAACTTTAAGTTTCTGACCATCAAGCTTCTTTGCTGCTGTTTTCATCATGGTGTGTGACTTCCTCGTGGCTGGAGGTGTGTTGTGTAGACGGTGTGAACATGCAGCATTGTGGGGGGCGTGCCGCCGTGAGAGACAGATGCAGCCGCTGTGTTTTTTCTTTTCACAGACAGAAATGTGAAAGTCTGACGCTTATTTCGTTACATTTTTGTCTCGTCAACAGAAACTTACATACGTTTCGTCACATTTTTGTCACCAAACTGTCGCATTTATTTTGTTATCGTTATGTCATCGTCATAAAAAAATGCTTCGTCAACAAAATCATTTTGTTTTCGTCATCGTTGACGAAAACAACACTGCTGTGCTCAAGTCTCTGCGCTGGCTTCCTGTGGTTCAGAGAATAGACTTTAAAGTTGCTCTGCTTGTGTTTAAGTCTCTCCATGGACTAGCACAGGGATGGGCAAACTAAGGCCCGCGGGCCACATGCGGCCCGTTAAAGGTTTTACGCCGGCCAGAAAAAATCAATAAATAAACCTTCTTAGTTTTATTTTCCCTGCAATTATGTTGTTTGTCATTAGATGGCGTAGTCTGAATATATTGGCTGTGTTTAGAAAACAACAACACTGCTCCCATTAAAATGTGTATGTCTCCGTGATGCGCACGCCTTCAAAATAAACAATGTGCACAGACATGAAAGGCAATCTGGCCCAATACACGCACGTAAACAAGCGTGATAGATGTTAAAACAAGCAAAATGTTACATCAAGCGTTATGATTTCAAACCTAGCGCCGCTAAATGCACGTTTTCAACCGCTATTGTACTACATTTCAGACCTAGCGCCGCTAGATTTGAAATTTAACGCTCTTGATGTAACATTTAGCGCTTGTTTAAAATCTAGCGTGCCATTCTATCGGTCTAATCTAGTGGTTACCAAAGCATGCCATCCATCTACTTCTGTTCTCAGGGGTGACATCCGGACTTTCATTTTCAACGATTGGCAGCCATTCCTCCGTCACGATTGTTGTTACGATTCCCTCTTTAAGCTTTATAACCCCTTCTTCATGGTCCATTGTCAACATATGTCCTGTATCCCAAGTTATTCAAGCTAAATATAGAACAATCGAACGTTTTGATAAACGCAGCAGTTTACCTCTACATACGAATGTTTGACTGGTTTCATTGACAGATTTCACTTTCCCAGCAGCAGCAGGGAAACAGACCATCAGCGAGATGGATTGGCTGCATTGTAGGTCTCTTGTTTTTGGCTCCAAATAAGGTTGCTTCTGGTTTACAAAGTTGTTGCCTTGTTAATTCAGATTGAACAGATGATTTCATATTTCTCACTTCAAAAATTCCAAATGGTGCAGTTCATGTTGGTGCAAAGTGGCGACTAAATTGTGTTTGTTTGTTTGGAGGTCAACAATATGAGGATGTCACACTCGCTAGCTCCACCCCTTCTACAGTCGGATGTTGAGTTTGATTTTGAGAACCCCCAGGCAGACTTCTGTGACTCTGCTTTCCGACAAGTGTTGCTGAAATGGTATCTATCATTTTTAGTGGGTAGCAGGGGGTGCCACAGCATTGATTTGAATATCCAAATAAATATCGGTATTGACCAGTTGGGCCCTAATTTAGATGATTTGGATAAAATAAATAAATATTAAAATATATAATATTTTACAAGTCGAAATTGTAGGCCTTGATGGCCTTGATGGCCAACCACATTCTTTTAAAGATTTCTTATGTCAACAAAACTTTTTATTTTAGTCACCAGAAGGTTGTACGTGTTGTGATCCCTGCTCCTGCTACAAAAAGAGTGTCTGTCTCTGTGGCAACCTGCTCAATATTTGCAGATGATCAGCAATGAGCAAGCTACATAAGTCACCCTCCATCCCCAGCCTATGCCAGATTGTTGGTTTCCATATGGTAACAACATCTAAGCCTTTTGTAGATTTTTTGTCCGTCATTTTTTCTACCAGAATACTTGTGTTTTGTTTAATTTATTCAAGAAATTTGCCTGCCTCGGACAACCCACCTGCCTTGGACAACCCGCCTGCCTCGGACAACCCGCCTGCCTCGGACAACCCGCCTGCCTCGGACAACCCGCCTGCCTCGGACAACCTACTCTTACCTCTTAAGAAATAAATTTTGATGTTTACTTTCTCATCCTGTGTTCGGTGCTTGGATCTTATAACGGTATAGCTTTAAATACCTGAAAGAAAGTGACTCTAAAACCAAATTTTGTGAAAATGAGAGCTGTTATGAACTTGCTCTGCAGACCAAGAACCCATTTCTGTTCAGTTTTCAAAAAATTGGCTTCACAGATTGATTGGTTTGGCTTGTACTTTACATTTTGAAGCACCACTGAACCCTTCTGAAGTGCATACTGTGGATTTTTAGAATTTTTCCAACTGTTCTTTAAATAATATATATATACAAAATCACACGAGTTGCAGTTCTAAGCTCTTTTATTTAATCTCCCGATGCAGCAAAGATATGCAATCACACTTTAGGCTGCAGTAATGCAGAAAAATGAGGCACGGAGCACAGATAATAGAAATAGGACATTAGTTTTTGTGCGATTTGTTTTAATGTAACAAAACAAGCTGAAAGATGATCTGGCGGCTGTGTTGTGCTGCACAAATGTGCTCTGCCAAGATTAAACTTAATGGGTAAGAAGAAAATAAACCTTATAGATATTAAACTCCCCTTGATTTTTAAACATTATTCTTTCTTTACTTCTAATCTTCTTAATTGCTGGATTACATATAAATCCTGGACCTGATAAGACGCTCTGGGTAAGTATTAAAATAGTAGCTTGGAAGTTATAAAGAAATAAAATTGTGATGAAGAACTTTTAATGGCGATAGTTTTGTGTTCATTTTTTTAAGGAATGTGTTCATCATTTATGTTTTTCTTGTATTATTCAAAATGAAGTTTATTCTTGTCATGCATGCATTATCAAATGAAAACCACCAGGTCTGATTTTCAATAATTGTTTTTCTAAAATATTCTAAAAAAAAAAAAAACGAACTTAAAACTTTTTTTTTTTTATAGCGACTAACTTTTTAAAGCTGGCCGCTCTTATAAAAATATAAACAAAAATGAACAAAAAATATGCTAATCGTTTGTGTTACGTTTGTGCAGTAAAAAAAATGTTTGTGCTATTTTAGTTTTTTAGATATGTATGATTCATTTATAGGTCAATCTGCGGTCATCCAGGCCCTCATTTTGCTTAAAAATGTGACAAAATTCCCAAAAATGGCGTCAATCATTTGTGCAACGTTTGTGCTGTAAAAAAAAAAAAAAAAATTGCATTTGTCCTACTTTAGTTATTTTGTTTGTTTGTTGTTTTTTTCTTTTTTAAGAAATACGATTTGGGTGATGTCGTCATCCATCCCCTCATTCCACCTAAAAATGTGAGAAAACTCCTAAAAATGGTGTCCATCGATTGTGCTACGTTTGTGCTGTGTATTTTTTTGTTTGTGCTATTTTAGTTTTTTTTTTATCTTAAGAAATACGATTTGAAGGTCTACATTCCTATTTCTGGCAACGATTTGGCGGCACCATTTTAGGCGGAATGAGGGGCTGAATGACGTCATCGTCCAAATTGTAGATCTCAATATGAAAAACTAAAATAGCACAAACACAAATTTACAGCACAAACGTAACACAAACGATTGACATATTTTTTCTTTGTTTTTTTGTAAGAGGGACCAGCTTCACGGATGTAGACTAACTGTACATACAGTTCTTTAAATGAATTGTTCATTCATTCATCTTCATAACCTCTTATTCCTTGACGGGGTTACGGAGGATTGCCAGCTTGTTGCGGGGCCACACACACACACACAACCATCCAAACACAAATTCAGTCCTAGGGGCATTTTCGTAGCAGCCAATCAACCCAACATGAATGTTTTTGGAGAGGGTGTGAGGAAACCAGAAAAAACCCAAACATAAACGGGGAAAACATGCAAACTGATTGTTGAAAACAACAATGCATCACAAAAAAAAAAAAAAAGGCTGTTTTTACAGTCTGATGCTGGCAGCTAAGGTTGGCATGAACAAGACCATAAAAATACAGCCTTAAAAAGTATTTTTCTAAAATAAAATATTTGAGTGTAAAACTTACATCGTTTGCTTACCGCAAAATTTCAAAGTGCTTCATGTAAATGACCCGTCAGACTGTTTGAGGACTTGGAGGTGAAAAGAAAGTGTCTAAACCAAATATTAGACTGGAAGACTTTGTTGGCGTGTCTCAGGATTAAAAAATGGGAAAAAAACACTGGTCCAATCTCGTTTTTAAGCTCAACAATATGATGGTTCAAGGGCATGACCAAAAATGCATTATTTTTTACCAATACCCCTTCACCCTGTAAATTTAGGGTTTAATGGTGTTTGTTAATTTTTCCATGTAAAATTTGTACTTTGGTGGACTGAATTTTTTTACGGCCTTCTTTTTTTTTTTTTTTGCTGTGCGTAGAGATTACAGGGGATTTTAACGTGCATGTCGAACCTTCCGCGAAGCTGGCCCCGCTTAAAAAAACAAAACAAAACAAAAAAAAACACCCCGAATTACTCTATTCATCCCTCACCGGGGAAATTTGTGTGCTGCACTCCTTACACCGCAGCAGGCTGCCCTTCGATGGCGCCAATGGTGGGAGAAGCGGGGGTTAGGTGTCTTCTCCAGGACCCTGGACCCGCTCTCTGTAGGATGCGAACCCGCGAACTTCTAGTGCACGCTCGAACGCTCTAACCACTGAGCTGCCGTCTCCTCCCGTAAACATAAACAACAAAACATAAACATAAAAAATAAACAAAAAATATGTCAATTGCCATCGATGACGATGGCCTCGTCAAAGATGGCATCAGCAAAGATGGTGACTCCCTGAAAAAAAATTAAAGTCTGAATGACTTAATCGTACAAATCGTTTTTCAAATAAGAAAAACTAAAATAGCACAAAAAGCACATGACAGCACAAACGATTGACACCATTTTGATGAGGTTTTTTTTTTCGCATTTTCAGACGGAATGAGGGCTGGATGACTTCATCGTCCATATTGTATTTCTTAAAATAAAAAACTAAAGTAGCACAAATGAAAAATTTTACAGCACAAACAATTGACCTATTTTTGTGTATTATTTTTTAAGAGTGGCCAGCTTCACGGAGGTGCACATGGTATGTGTCAGAAATGCTCGAGCTTTCACCTCGTGTTCTCATGTTGGTGATTTGGTAAACACATATGATTAATCTGGACGCTATTTAAAGTTGAAATGCTTGAAACTAAGTTTTTGGATTTATAGAAAAACAAGAATATATCGACGCAAAAGTGTCAAGCAAAATGGTCATGTAAAACTTCATGTGTGTTCTGAGATTTTCAAAGAAATGATACATTTTTTAATCCAACTCTGAAGAAAGCAAAGAAAAGGTGTTTTTCTGAAACCGTTGCAAACAGCAAACCAACGTGCTTGTCCTGTTTGCCACTGTGAATAGGTTAATAAACCTTCTGCCCCGTGGCCTTTGCAACTCATTTCCACATCTATGTGTAATGAGTTTGCGACATTTCTAATGACAAGATTCAGAGCACTGAACAGCTTTAAACTCAACAAAACAGTTAGTCTGCAGCCTTCCAAAACTCGCAGCTAATTTTCTTCCTGTTACAAACAAAATAATTCAAGAAATCTTTTCAAGTTTGAGTTCATCCTTATGCCGCCTTGATGTGTTTCCAGCTAGATTTCCAAAATCTCTGCTGAACAGTTTGCTGCCTCAACTTTTTCTTTTAGATAACATCTAACAAAAGTCAAGGACATTTCAGAACGCTTTGGAAATCTTCTGAGTTTATTGACCAAGATTTGTTATTCAGGGGTCATTGAAAGGATGGAAAACAATATTTTTGCAATAGTGCAGAATGATCTAGATCAGGCATGGGCAAACTATGGTCCGTGGGGCACATGCGGCCCGTTAATTGTTTAGATCCGGCTTGTCGAACAAAAAAAAATTAAATAAATAAACCTTGTAAACGCTTTATTTTACCTGCGATTTTAATGTTTCCTCACTAGATGGCGCACTCTAGATAATATTGGCTTTGTTGAGAAAACAACAACACTGCTCCCATTAAAATGTGTGTGTCTCCATGAAGCACACGCTGTCAAAATAAACAAGATATGGAAAGCCATCAGGGCCAATACACGCACATGAACAAGCGTGTTAGATGTTTAAACAATCAAAATGTTACATCAAGCGCTTTGATTTCAAACCTAGCGCCGCTAAGTGCATGTTTTTTAACGCTAAATGCATGCGCTAAATGAATGTTTTCGCACTAGATTTCAGAACTGGCGCATCATTCTATTGATCTGATCTAGTGGTTACCAAAGCATGACATCCATCTGATCCTTTTCCGGCCCCTAAGTCAAATGTTAATTCAATTCAATTTTATTTTTTCAGCCCAAAATCACAGAATTTCCGTCTCAATGGGCTTCACAAGAAAAAGAGGAATGTATTAACACAAATACAGAGCAAGAAAAATAACTAACAAACGCTAACTAAACAAGACTAGCACATTTATGCCCTTAGACTCTCCTTCACGGTGAGGAAAAACTCCTTAAAAACCCATCAGTGGGGAAAAAATAAGAAACCTCGTGGGGATCCACATGAAAGAGAGATCCCTCCCCCTGGACGAGCAACCAATGTGTCAAAGATTATTGTTTAAATATTAGCTTATTCTACTCTACAGCTAAATGTCTAAGAAGTCAATAGTTGTTCTTCATCCTGATGGAAACACGGAAGACTCCTCAGCCCGGAGATGTCCAGAACGGGGATGAGTAGATGGATTTCATCCTGATGGAGCGGGGATGATGAAGCGCGGAGGTCTCCTCGGTGTGGCCATGCCCAGGACAGGAACGCAGAGTCCTGAATGGGGCTCTCTCCCAGAGAGGAGGGAGAGAGGTGGACAACATGTGAATTGTACTGTACCAACTAGCAGTGTAAATGTAAATAAACAGACAATAGAGAACAATGAATGAGACAGAAAGCCGGGGGAGAAGGGGATACAGACCCTGGTTAGGGTAGAGCAGACATGGGCAAATTACGGCCCGCGGGCCACATCCGGCCCTTTGTAGCTCCCTGTCCGGCCCGCGTGAGGCCAATCATAAACACCATAAATTAAACTTTTTTTTTTTTTACTTTTATTTTGAAATTTCATTTTTATTTTATTTTGAAAAGCGTTACGTCGCTATGTGTGCTCGTCGTAGACTTTTACTCCGCCCTCAAAGAGGAGAACTTTCCACACCTGAGGAGGCATGCTCAGAGGATCCTAGTCCTCTTTGGATCTACCTATCAATGTGAACAGACATTCTCAGTTATGAAGTTCAACAAATCCAAACACAGATCCTCTATGACTGATGACCACCTCTCAGCTGTCCTTCACATAGCCACTTCAGACATTCCGCCAGATTTCAATGTTCAAGCCCAAAACAGACTGGATTATTCTCACTGAAGAGGTAACATGAGGTGGAAAGCATTACAAGTTAAAAAAGAAATTGCACTGGTTCAATAATTGTTTTTCTTATTTAACCAGTTTCACATAACCTAATATACATATTTACAGAGTGCTTTATTCTTCTGATGTTCAGTACCAGCTATTCAAAATATTTAAGTATTTTACAATCAAAGAAAGTTGGTGGCCCTCGGACACAATTCAGACTTCTCATGCGGCCCCTGATAAAAATTAATTGCCCACCCCTGGGGTAGAGGGTAAGGGAAGGAGAGATACAGAGCCTGGTTGGGGTAGAGGGTAAGGGAAGGAAAGATACAGACCCTGGTTAGGGTAGGGGGTAAGGGGAAAGAGGGATACAGACCCTGGTTAGGGTAGGGGGTAAGGGGAAAGAGGGATACAGACCCTGGTTAGGGTAGGGGTAAGGGGAAAGAGGGATACAGACCCTGTTAGAATTCCATGTGGCTCGCAAACCAAAAAGTTTGCCCACTCCTGGTCTGGATTTTTGTTAAATCTACACTGTTTAAGTAACTTTTAGCAACAGCAACTTCTAACAGTTCTTCAAGAATTCCTAGCATGAAGCAGCAAGACGCTAACAGGAAGTGACAGCAGACGACAAATGATATCCTAAATAAAACTTCCATTCATTGCACGATTCAAAAATCTTTCCACTAAACTGCGAGGCTGTAAATAATACAGCTTCATACAAGTATGTCAAGGCTCACAATGTAAAGTTTGACCGTACGTGGTATCCAACATGAACATCCAGACCCAGACGAGTAGGGCTGAAACAACTAATCGAATTAATCGATTATAATCGATTATTGAAATAGTTGTCAACTAATTTAGTCATCGATTAATCGTTTAGAAAGTTTTCGCTGTCAACTCCACTTAATATTACACAACTTGATTGTTTTTTGTGTATTTTTACTCATTTTTACTCATGTTAAAGCCATTTTTGTTTGGTACTATACCTCTGAACAAGGTTAAATTTGCAAATTTAAAACTGTCATGATCCTGGATGGTCAACAGTTTACATTTTATGTTTTTTAGCAAGTACTATAAAACACATTTTATGGGTGCTTGTGATTTACCTTTACTGTATACAGTAAGTAGATTTATTATTTTATATTTGCTGTAGAAATGGTAATATTCTCCCTCTTTATTTCACAGAAAGATTAACATTTTTATTTATTAGAATGAGCCCAACGTGTTGTTTAAGTGGTTATGAGTTGTGTTTTGCATAACTACAGTCAATAAAATGCCAAAAAACTATTATTTATTAAGTTGTCAATTTTACCTGATTAATCGATTAATCGAGCAAATAATCGCCAGATTAATCGATCATCAAAATAATCGTTAGTTGCAGCCCTACAGACGAGCATGTCCAGTATGTTCACCATCCTCTCACAGAGGCACCTGCACTGGCAAGGTCAGGTGTGCAGGATGGACGATGGCCACATCCAAAAGACATCCTCAACTGGACGAGCCAACAGGTTGTCCAGCTGGCTACAGGAACGCGGCCAACTGGACAACCTGCCCTACGGGACAAAGATGCCTGCAAGAGGGATCTGAAGTCGTGTAACATCAACGCAGCAGGTCTAGAGTCAGTGACCCTTGACTGTGATAAGTAACATGCAACTGTCAAAATCGGTATCAAGCAGGCCGAGGAGGACAGAGAGATCCAGCACGAGGCTACAAAGACCCGGAAACAGCAAAACGTCAGTCTACCACTGCTCCCCCCATGACTCATACCTCAGCACATTTTTGCAGTGATTGTTGTAGAAGCAGCAGCTCCCGCATCGGCTTATTTAACCACAAACAGAAGCTGCGAAAACAAATAAGTATCCAGGTGCAGACTCACATCAAGTTTATCTGTAGTTGGTACTGGATCAATTTGCTGCCGAGTGTGAAGCGGCTGGGATGGGAATTAACGCCTCCAAATCCGAGACCATGGTCCTCGCCCGGAAAAGGGTGGAATGCCCCCAGCGGGTCAGGGACAGGGTCCTGCCCCAAGTGGAGGAGTTTAAGTATCTCGGGGTCTTGTTCACGAGTGGGGGAAGGACGGAGTGGGAGATCGACAGGCGAATCGGTGCGGCATCACCAATAACTAGGACGCTGCATCGGTCGGACGTGGTAAAGAGAGAGCTGAGCCGAAAAGCAAAGCTCTCGATTTACAAGTCGATCTACGTTCCTACCCTCACCTATGGTCACCAGCTGTGGGTGGTGACCGAAAGAATGAGATCGCGGGTAGAAGCGGCTGAAATGAGCTTCCTCCACAGGGTGGCTGGGCTCTCACTCAGAGATCGGGTGAGGAGCTCTGCCATCCGGGAGGAGCTCGGTGTCGAGCCGCTGCTCCTCCAGGTCGAGAGGAGCCAGATGGGGTGGCTTCGGGCATCTGGTCAAGATGCCTCCCGAGCGCCTCGCGGGCGAGGTGTTTTGGGCATGTCCCACCGGGAGGAGACCAAGGGGCAGACCCCGGACCCGCTGGAGAGACTATGTCTCACAGCTGGCCGGGGAATGACTTGGGATCCTTCCAGGTGAGCTAGAGGATGCAGCCGGGGAGAGAGAGGGCTGGGCTGCCCGTTTGAGGCAGTTGCCCCCGCGACCCGACCCCGGAATAAGCGGAAGATGACGGAATGGAACGGTACTGAGTAACTGTGCGCAGGTTCATTTAAATTTTCATAGGAATCTTGGAGATAATGTGTTCACAAAAAATTGTGACCTTTAACTTTGTGACCTTGATCTTTTGTTAGATACCCTGAAGGTCTAATAGGTTCATGTACAGTATAGTTGGTACTCAGTAACAGTGAACAATTTTTTTAAAAGCCTTCCAGTGGTTTTGGGAAATGTTGTGTTCATAAAATGTTACAGAAGCATGGATGGCCCGAGTGTTAAATACCTGCTCGACATTCTCTGGACAGAGATATATATAAAAAAAATTAATTAAATAAGGATAGTAGCTGCTTGCACATAATTACTCATCCACACGTGGCCCCTGCTTTTGTTTCCCTCCTTGAACCTACTTTAGAATTTTACGAGGTTTGACATTCTTTTCTATCAAACCTTGAACGGCAGCCAGAATCATTCGATTAAGAAAGTGAAACATGTGAGTGGGAAACATTTTTAAAATGGAAACACTCACCTTTAAATAGCTTGTGATTCACAAAAATAACTGTTTTGTTTTTCGGTGACATTTCAACAAAAACACCCAAACACAAGCATCAAGAAAATAAAATCCAAGGTCTTTTTCTTCGTGAAAAATCATAGTGTTTTTTTAACTAAATGAATGTTTATAAACTACTAGTTATATTAAATTTCTGCCGTTGCTTTTCTGTGTATTTCGTTATTAATTTAAACATTATTTTGTTGATATTTTTGTTAACCTTTTGATTTAGTTTTATTGTTCATTTTTGGCTCGATGATGCTTTCTATCCTAAAAATAACCCATCCACGTCCTGATTGGTCACTAGGGAATTGGCTCCAAGAATGAGCAACTGGTTATCTGTGTGGCCCTGCAACAAACTGGTGATCTACTCAGCGTGTGCTCTACCTTTTCAGGGGCGGATACAGCGGGTGCATGGTCCACAAAAAAAAAAAAGACGAAGAAAGGAAAGGGGACTAGTCAAGCTATTCCCTTGCAGGGCCCGTGAATGGGCCACCAAAATGCAGGAAAATGACTCTTATTTTTCAAAATGTTCTGGGGGGTTTTGGAGAGCTGTACTGGCTCTATCAATGACCTCACACACCCCGGCCCCCTTTAGAAAATCCTGGATCCGCCCCTGCTTTTTGCCTGACAATACTCAAGATAGACACCCTCAAACAGGCATGGGCAAACTACGGCCCACGGGCCACATGCGGCCCGTTAAATATTTTAATCCGGTCCGTTGAACTTGAAAAATGAAATAAATCAACCTTTTTAACTTTTTATTTACCCTGCAATTCTGTTGTTTCCTCACTAGATGGCACACTCTAGATATATTGGTTTTGTTGAGAAAACAACAACACTGCTTCCATTAAAATGTGTGTGTCTTCGTGGTGCACACGCTGTCAAAATAAAGTGTGCACAGATATGGAAAGTCACTGGGCCCAATACAAGCACGTACTGTAATTAAGCGTGTTAGATGTTAAAACAATCAAAATGTTAATTGGTCTTAGATTTCAAGCGCTTCTAGCGCCTAGCTAACCAAGCGCCTCTAAATGCGCGTTTTTAAGCGCACTAGAATTCAGACCTAGCGTGCTACATTTTAAATTTAACGCTCTTGATGTAACATTTAGCGCGCTTGTTTAAAATCCGGCGCGCCATTCTATCGGTCTAGTCTAGCTGTTACCAAAGCATGTCATCTGTCTGCTCCTGTTCCGACCCCCTTTGTCAAATATTAGAACTCAATATGGCCCGCGAACCAAAAAGTCAGCCCACCCCTGCCCTAGAAACTCCTGGTTTGACATGCAGGTTGAATATGGGTGGATGAATATTAAACATTCATTTGGTTTAGTTTGTTGCTTGACTTGTAGTTCAGTGTTTCCTCATGGCGAGCCGTTGTACCAGTACCCATGCTTGTTACTGCAGGGGTCTGACTGGGCCAGCACGATGGGTGTCTAACTGGCTTTGTTGGGTTTGACATGGCTCCCTGTGGCCATGGATGTGCTGGTTTCAGATGTGGGAGGAAGGCCATGTTATTGTTTCCTCACAGCAACACGTATGCTTGTATTGATTTGTTTTTAACTCTTTAAACAACAGCTGGTGTTGTGCGTGTTGAAATGAAAGATTAGCCAATTGGTGCAGATTAAGAACCTAGAATCAATAGAAACTTTTTTTCTCAATATGGTGCAGATTGACAAACTATCAGAACCAAGAGGAACCCGACACATTCTAAGGTTTCCATGGGGATCAGAGTTCCAGTGTCCTTTGCTCCGCCTTTTAAAGTGCCAGTGTTTTATAGGGCTTTAGAATTAAACTGAAACTTTAAAAAACTTCTGGACCCAAATGGTGATGCAAATCAACTCAAAATTTAATCACTTCTTCATCTTCTCACTGTGGATATAAACTAAACATTTTTTTTTTCAAATTCCACCCAGAACTTTTTGTGTTATCTAGTACAGACACGCACATACTCCTGATTGACCAAGAACCGCCTCAGTAGAGGGATTAAACTGAAGATTCTGTGGGATATTGCAAAACCTCGGCTAATTATTTACATTTGGTGAATAAAAACCATTGGCCCAGAGCCTATTGAATCACGACAGCTTCCTGGTTCTGGCAAATAGTGGGTACAGTATTTGTACTAGAGATTAGGGGCGGATCCAGGATTTTCTAAAGGGGCGGGGCCGTGAATTCTTTGAAAAAGCCAGTATGGGTGGGAAGGGGGCCACGGGAATCCACCCCCCAAGACATTTTAAAAATTAAGAGTAATTTTCTGTCATTTTGGCGGCCCATTCACTGGCCCAGCAAGGGGATAGCTTGACTAGTCCCCTTTCCTTTCTTCTTCTTTTTTTTTTGTGGACCACGCCCCCACCTGACCCCACCCCCTCTGGATCCGCCCCTGGAAATACAAATCTATAAAACACCAGAGTAACCGGAGGGGTGGGGTTTAATTTTTACACATTATTTACAATGATTTGCTTGACTATCGGCTCTAAAAGATTATGTGTAAAATAATAAAAAAAATCAAACAACATAAATGAGGGGGTACATTTTTTAGGGGGAGAAAAACTACTTTTTTAAGCATATACTCATTCATAGAAAGCTTAAAAGCATCAGATTGTATTCCAGCAGTCTTCACCACAAAAGGTCGGAGAGTGCCTCTTTCTAAAGCACACGATGCACTGCCACTTTCCTGTGTGGTCTTAATGTTTCCGTACCTTTCCTTTGGGCAGATGTTCACGTCCTGTGGTGTGACAGGCATTCAGTATTCTAGGTCAGTCCTCCAATGCTCCAGTGTGACTCAAAAATGAAAGGGCATGTACGGGGAGAAGGCTAAAATAGCAGCTAGGCCACAATAAGCCAAAGCTTTGACAAAGACTCGGACAAGCGTGTTCCCTGACCTGAATAACCAAGAGTGGGTAGACTTGAGAGAACGTGCTGAAACTCCAGGATTTCTGTCACTTCTTACTGCACTTTTATTCTCCATTTCTCAGAAAGGTAAATATCAGACCTGACAGACTCATTTGCTAAAATTAATTAACAGCGTGGACAAGAGGTCTAGTTTTATGGCCACGCTGGAGAAAAAAAAGGACGGACAATATGTTTTTAACCATTCAGTTTTTTTAAATCAAAAACATTTTTTGAATTGTTTTATTATTATTATTATTTTTAATATACCTAATTCATCCCTCACCGGGAAATTTATGTGCTGCATTTCACCGCAGCAGGCTGCCACCTATGATGGCACCAATGGTGGGAGAAACGGGGGTTTAGGTGTCCTTTTCAAGGACTCTAGACGTGAGCTCAGTGGGATGGGAACCTGCAAAAATTCCGGTTGACTTCCCAACCGTGGCAACTGCTCTAAGCCACCGTCTTGCACGTTTTCTCCATCGTTTGTGGTCATTACGTAGTTACTAGCGTTACTGAAAAAAAGAATGTATTGTATTAACTTGTGACGTTTCTAATGCATTACCGTATTTTCCGCACTATAAGGTGCACCTAAAAACCTTAAATTTTCTCTAAAGTCCACGATGTGCCTTTTAACCCAGAGCGCCTTATATATGGATTAATATTGAGCTACAACAGGTGTTGCAACTGTGGTAAGCAGCCGCCGACTCGATTTCCCCCGTAGAAGAAGTAGTGCGCGGTGCATGCTGGGATGTGTGAAAGGGCGTCTCATTTCCATTTGTGTGTTTGTGTAAAGACCCGGAAATGGCTCCTACCAAGAGACACTGTTACACCACAGAGTTTAAACTCAAGGCGATCGGTCACACAGTAGAACACGAGAATAGAGCCGCAGTGGGAGAGTTTAACATCAATGAATCAATGGTGAGGAAGTGGAGGAAGCAAGAGGATGCGCTCCGCCAAGTAAGTAAGACTAAACAGGGTTTCCGCGGGAACAAAGCGAGATGGCCACAGTTAGAGGACAAAGTTGAACAGCCTTTACTGTAGCGCCTTATAATGCGGTGCGCCTTATATATGGAAAAAGTTTTTAAAAATGTCATTTATTGATGGTGCGCCTTATAGTGCGGAAATTACGGTACTTCTAAAATTATAGTTTGGTCAGATTGGGTGGAGACGGTGGCCGCGTGGTTAGAGCGTTCGCCTGTGGACCGGAAGGTCGTGGGTTCGCGTCCCACGGATAGCATGTCTAGGGTCCACCTAACCTCTGCTTCTCCCACCATTGGTGCCGTTGAGGGGCAGCCTGCTGCGGTGTAAGGAGTGCAGCAAACAAATTTCCCCAGTGAGGGATGAATAGAGTAATTCTTTTTTTTTTTTTTTAAAAAACCTGAATGGGTCACGTATGCCTCCAGTTTGCCCATTGCTGAATTAGCCGCATTCATAAATAGACATTGTGACTGAAAAGAATGGAAAAAAAATTCTCCCTTTTCCCTTAATTAGTCATTGTGCTAATTGAACGCTCTTTATTTAGCGTAATAAAACCTCGGTGCCCGGATCCAGTTCAGTATGCCTAAGCCCCTCTCACACTCTAATGTAAGCAGAGGGGGTTTTCGCTGTCATTTCCAAACACATTGTTCCTGCAAAGCCAGACCAATTAAGCACACCTAGAAAGGTTTCCATGCCATGCTTGCCTTCTTTCCACGGTTAAATGGAATTAGCAAAGCCAGGACCTAATAATCATCTGTTCCATTTTGTTTGCACGTCTGCGTTCACCACCCGCCAGCTTCCATCGCCTTTCCATTTTCAAGAGACTTTCAAAGAACAATGGGCCGACGGGGCGGCCATGATCTGCTTTACTCTGTGCCCATCATGTAAAATTCATTTTCTCATAAAAGAAAAAGAGGTTCAGAAGAAGTAATTACTCTACTAAAAAATCGTTTTCTTGTCAAGTGGGAGGCTGCCGAACGTTATCTGCTCAAACAGAAAGACTTCGGAATATGCCGGTGCTCTTGACAAAAACACTAATTCGTTTTTTTTAAAGTAATTTCAGCATTGCCAAGCTCGACGTACACCAAGGCACAATCTTTTTTTTTTTTAATGCCAAACTCCGCAGTCACATAAGGAACATCCAAACCTTATTCTCTTCCCTTCCTGTGGGAGGAAGTCACAGTGTCACTCCCGACTGGTGATTACTTTGGCACATCACACATTATCAGCTCGCAGGCATTTGTTTTCAGGCACATGAACACCCTGCCACGTCAGCCCCATTCACATCATCTCCCCGGACTTATTCGGAGGGTTCTCCGCCCCGTTCTGATCTGCTGGGAGAGGCTGACTCACTGTAAGGTTGGGGCGTAAATGATCAAAAATCGCCTACATACATCCTAAAGCTCAGCAGGGAGTCGGTGGGTGGGGAGGGGTGCGGAGAATCAGTCAAACAAGAGATGAGACAGAGTTTGTACAGAGAGGAAAAGCAAAAATGTGACCAGAGAGTCTGCTGGCTGAGGTGGAAGAAAGGATGTTGGCCTATGAAGCTCAGATAGAGACAAAAGTAAAAGAGAGAAACTTCAGTGGATTCAAACAACAAAGAGCCCGATTCCACAGACTGTACCAGTTAGTAGCCCAAAGGGAGAAGCTCATTTAGTTTCCTTCTTCTCTTTCTTACCCACACAAATTATCCCTTGGAATATTTGATACCACCAACAGCGGGATTCCCCTAATTTGTACACGTCCCTCAGGTCATGATGACTTACCTGAAAAAGCAGACCCACAATCTCTGTAGATAAATAGGAATCTCTTGTAAGAGTTTTGGTCCTTTTTTCTTTCCTCGTGTGCTGTCCGTTGCCCCAATTCGTCACATGTGGTTCCAATTGCGTCTCCCTATGGTTTGCACTTGTGTCTTGTTTTCTCCTTGAAATATAAGCTCGGAAGTTATTCATTGGTTTTGCTCAGCTTGCCCAAAGCCCAAGCTTGCCCAGGACGCAGGTTTGCCAAAAACCAAGGGTTTCTCAGGACTCAAGCCTGCCCAGAACCCAACGCTGCCGAGCACTGAATCTTGGCTGAAAACAAAGCCAATCCATTACCCGAGCTTGTCCAAGCTTGCTCAAGACACAAGACTGTCCAAGAGCCAAGTATGCCCTACCAATCCAGAACCCAAGATTGCCCAAGACCCGTTCCATTCCGTCGTCTTCCGCTTATCCGGGGCCGGGTCGCTGGGGCAACAGCCTCAGACAGGAAGCCCAGGCTTCTCTCACTTCTCTCACCCAAACTTGCTAAAAGTCCAAGCTTGCACTCTCCCAAGCTTGCCCGGGAACCACCCACATTTGTCAAGGATTCAAGTTTGCCCAAACTTGCCAAAGGCCCAATGGCACCCTGGTTTGTCAGCATTGGAACTTGACCAGGGCTCGAGCATGTTAAGTGTCCAAGTTTGCTCAGAGTCCAAGGTTGCCTGGTGTCCCAAGCTAATTGAGTTGACGAGCTTGGCCAATGCCTAAGCTTGTTCAAGACCCAAGCCTGCTTGGTACGGTAGTTGGCCCAGGGGCCAACCCTGCATGTGGCCCAAACTTGCCTCCCTAACTTCTCTTTTTCTCAACAAAAGGGTTTAACTCGGCTGTAAATCAAGATCCTACCTTATTCTTGCACCCCTATGTTGTGCCATTTTCTTTTAGGGATGATACCAGGTCTTTAAACTCAGAAGATGTGACCTCCCCATTACAGGATTAGCAATTTACTTTGATTCCAGTTTTAAAAGAAAATAAAAGAACAACCAAGACGGATTCTACGGAGGCTTTTGCCAAATGATAAAGCAAAAGGGGAATCGATGGAAATGGTATTGATTCAGCTCCTCTGTGCAGACCATTTAACACACAGAGGTCTTCACCAATCAGAGTTTTCAGCACAAATGTGAAATGTAATGACAAGGAAAGACAAAAGGTCTCTCCGACTTGAAAACATCTCTGCTTGTTGGATTGCTTGCTGTTTGACTCCGTCTCCAAACAGACACATTCTGTTTGTTTGATTACTTTGCTTCCAAAAATGCTGAAAAAGTACCAACCCCTCCCCCCAAGGACCCTCCCCCTGAAAAAAAAACCCAAATGCAACCAAGTTAAATAAAGTGAAAGTCTTAAAAACCCAAACAGCATATTGGAGTGAATCTGAGATTTTTTTTTATCATATTCTAGATTGAATTGTTCCACTTTGAGTTACAAAGGTTTTAAAACTCATCCTTGTTGGTTAGTCCTTCTCAAATATTGGCGCGTGTGTGACCCCAGGGAACATGCTTTTTTTTTTTTTTTTTGTCACTACACCAGTTGGCAGTGGCACTCTCTCATTGTCAAAGAGTGCACGGGGAGTTTTAGCTCTAAGGTGAAGGGGATTTTTTGGAGCGAGCCGGTGATAGGAAGTACAGTATACTTACATTCTGCTTCCTTTGGAAACGTTTTACTTTTGTGAGACTGACTTCACTGCTGTTTCTGGACTGAAGACCAAATAATGTCATGATCCCCGCCCCTGCCACCAGAGGGAGCCCTGGACCTTCCCTCATCACCCTGATTAGGGACACCTGAGGATGAGTAGTATGATAAGACTTGTCCTTCCATTGGGTCCTCGTCCTTCTTCCAAATCAAGACAAGCACAGGTTCCAACTAAACATTGAGCAGGGAGATGCTTTATTGTTCTTCAAACCTCGCTTCAAAAAGCGGTGGAGTCAAAAATGTGCCATTAATCCCGACTTCCTCATTTTGATTATAAAAATGAAAATAAGAAAATTGGCACAAATTTTTATAATGTTTTTCTTTTTTTTTTTAGGTTAAAGTGTTTCATATTTTGGGCTTCTGCATTATTGTTGCTAAATTGAATTTAAATTTGTTATTTAATTTAATTATATTTTCAGCATCAATTGGTGCAAAACATTTAAATATTGTTTACAGTTTGGTAATTTCAGGTAAATTGATGCACTTGATATATTTTCTGGTCCAGAATATAAACAATGTTGAGAAAATTATTCTGCGCTGTATGCTGAACTAAATTTCTTTCCTTTCCGTCGTCTTCCGCTTATCCGGGGCCGGGTCACAGGGGCAAGAGCCTCAGATAGAGAAGCCCAGGCTTCTCTCACCCCAGCTGCATCCTCCAGCTCACCCGGAAGGATCCCGAGTCGTTCCCCAGCCAGCTGTGAGACATTACCTCTCCAGCGGGTCCAGGGTCTGCCTCTTGGTCTTCTTCCGGTGAGACATGCCCGAAACACCTCACCAGCGAGGCACCCGGGGTATGGTGACCAGAAGCCAAAAACCACCCCACCCGGCTCCTCTCAACCTGGAGGAGGAGCGGCTCGACACCGAGCTCCACCTGTATGGAAGGGCTCCTCACCCGATCTCTGAGTGAGAGCCCAGCCACCCTGCAGAGAAAGCTCATTTCAGCCGCTTGTATCTGTGATTTCATTCTTTTGGTCACCACCGGCCCTTTCGGTGGGCTCACCACCTGTAGGAGGAGCCATAGGTGTTGAGTTAAGGAGGAAATGGGTGGCGGCCAATGACAGGGACCCTGGCAGTCAGATCCACGGCTGCAGAAGCCAGAGCTAGATTTCTTTCCTTTTTATTTTCTTTAATATTAATAAGTATTTTGTTTAATGCAGAGTTATAAATATAACAATTTTATTGACAAATTATATTATTTAAAATCACAGATGAGGGTGGGCGCAAAAATTGTTTTCTTCTTACTTATTTAAGAAACATATGACAGTCAGATTTGTAGATAGTCTACATACATTTCCAATCATTTTCTTTAAAAGAACTCCAAATTATTGTGGGATTGCTTTTGGAAATTGAGAGCTGATAACTCATATCATTTCACACTGACCATTTTCCCAAAGCCACAGGGACAGAAATGTCCATCATAGTGTCTAAAAGAAGAGTGAAAATTACTTTTAAGAGTTGAATCACGCCTAAAAATGAGAGGTCAGAGATGATTTAGCATCATTTTTACTCTCATGTACCTTTGAGAAAGAAAACGGGTTTCCTGTTGCTGTGATACAGACTAAACCTAAACGTTTAACGTGTTTAATAATTTTACATATCTGACATTTTAAATACAGAAATGGCCATGCTGGCCTAATCAGGCATGTGTGTTTTTTTTGACTAAGCAGAACCACTTGAGATTTAAGCAACAATAAAATCCAAAACATTTAAGAGGTCACACCATAATTTTCAATATTGATTACTTGACTAAATAAAATCCATTTTAAGAAAACCAATGTGCGGAATAGATTTTAAGTACTTAGGATCAACGTTCCAGAGAAATGGAGAGTGTGGAAAAGAGGTGAAGAAGCGTGTGAAGGCAGGATGGAATGGGTAGAGAAAAGTATCAGGTGTGATGTGTGATAGAAGAGTTTCAGATAAAATGAAAGAGAAAGTGTACAAAACTGTGGTGGGAGCGGCCATGCTGTTTGGTCTAGTGACAGTCTTCGTCTTCTTTTGGCATTTCCCTTCAGGGGGCGCCACAGCAAGTCAGTTTCTTATATCTAACCCTGTCTGCTGCATCCTCTTCAGTCACGCCGAAAAGCAAAGCTCTTGATTTACAAGTCGATCTTCATTCCCACCCTCACCTATGGTCACCAGCTGTGGGTGGTGACCGAAAGAATGAGATCGCGGGTACAAGCGGCCAGAATGACCTTTCTCCGAAGGGTAGCTGGGCTCTCACTCAGAGATTGGGTAAGAAGTTCTTTCATCCGGGAGGAGCCCGGTGTAGAGCCGCTCCTCCTTGACAGAAGCCAGATAGGGTGTTTTGGACATCTGATCAGGATGCCCCCCAAGCGCCTCGCTAGTAAGGTGTTTCGGGCATGTCCCATCGGGCGGAGACCAAGAGGTAGACCCCAGACCCCTGGACAGACTATATCTCACAGCTGGCCGGGGAACGACTCGGAATTCCTCCGACCCGGGATCAGCTAGGCTGAGAGAAGCCTGGGCTTCTCGTCTGAGGCTGTTGCCCTCACGACCCGGCCCCAGATTAGCGGAAGACGATGGAACGGAACGGCTGAAAATGAAAATAGAGGGATTTTGTATATACTATTTATAGTGCTACACAACAAGGTAAGTGGTTTAAAAACTCCATAAATCGTTAGTCACAAGAGCTTTACGTCAAAAGAAAACGGTGAGTCATATAAACTACATATACTGTATATGAGTAGATGTGTATGTGCAGTTTTAAAAGAGCTTTTAGCAAAACATATTACTTTTTTTTTTTATCTCTATTGTTCCCAATTTATTTAACAAGGACAACGTAGAAGGACATGCCTACAAAACAGAATCTGTAGCTGATGTGGGTCAGACAAATTTTGAAGCAAGTGCTGATTTTTAAGTGTCGTTCGTGTTTGGACTTTTCCTAGAAAATGTGGGTAAAATAAAATTCTAACAGTGCAAAGATTTTTATCACAAATATGGCAAAAATCAAATTTCAAAAGCGCAGAGGGGAGGTTGTAACAAAAAACAATTATTCAAACATGTACTTGAAAAACTAACAATAATTACAAATGGGTACAGATTGGGTGCGATTTCAGCCATGCCTCCAATTCAAAAGTGAGTAAAGTAGCATGCCATCCCTCATTTTAAAAAAACGATATATTGTGTTTTTGTGCTGTAACATTTTTGATTTCACGGCAAATTAAAAACACAAATTTCCGAGCAATTTGTTGGCTCGGAAATGCAACACGACACAAAAACTTATAAATATATTTATTCAGTTTCACTTCCATTTTTTCTCCTGTGAATCCCCCCAGATTGTGCTCACCTTCTTAGTCCTGAATCCAACCAACAAACAAAAAAGAAACTCCATAGCTAGGTTCAATGTCAGTCAGTCATTCATCTTCTTATCCGTCTATCCCTCTCGGGGTAGTGGCGGGTGCCAGAGCCCATCCCGGCCAATTTAAGGCAGAGGGCAAAGTAGACCCCAAACAGGTCGCCAGTCTGTCACGGGGCCACACACAAAGTACCATCCACACACACACACACACACACACACACATTCATTCCTAGGGGCAATTTGGCACCGGCCAATCAACCTAGCATGCATGTCTTTGGAGGGTGGGAGGAAACCGGAGTACCCGGAGACAACCGACACAGACACGGGGAGAACATGCAAACTCCACACGAAAAGACCAGTATTCCATGCCTTGTCCCCACCTAGGACCTGAACCCTAGACCTTTTTGCTGTGTGGCTACTGTGCTACCCACTGCGCTACCATGCCACCAATTTTGATATTGGTGTGATTACATAAAAATTATACTTCTTGTTCAGGGGAAGGACTAAGCAGGAGCAGATTACATCCCATTCAGGTCTAAAACACTTCCCACTGATCTGCAAATCATGTTTTTCTGGACACATTTACAAGTATTATTTGTCGGACTTGCCAGAAAAAAAAAAGAAAAGGGGGAAGAAGGAGAAGTGTAAAAAGAGGGGGGTAACCTCAGAGACTGAGACGGTGGCTCAGTGGTTAGAGCGTTCGCCTGCGGACTGGAAGTTAAACCGGAAGTTATCCGGAAGTTTGCGGGTTCGCATCTCACTGAACTCACGTCTATGGCCCTTGGAGAAGACACCTAACCCCACGTTTCTCCCGCCATTGTCGCCGTCATGGCAGCCTGCTGTGGTGTAATGCAGCTCACAAATTTCCCGGTGAGGAATCAATAAAGTATATTGAAATTAAAAAAAAGGTAAGGTAAGGAAACGCTCATATCAGAATGTGGGCGTGGCAAAGAACGTAAAGTATGACGAACATCAACTGAACTTATTCATAAACACATTAAGTATTCATTTTATTTAATGACCAAAACCTTTTTAAAAAGTCCTTTTATTTGAGAAAAAACCCTCAAGAGATCAATTTTGTGTCTTTTTTTGGGTCAATTTGTTGATTGAAGATAGTTGAGACATTTTTAATGTGATTTTTCAAATTAAATCTAATGGAGGCTAATCACTCCATTAGAATCCTCCAACACTCCGGGTTCCTAACTGCCCGATTGGGGCAAGGCACTAAAGGTAACAATGAAAGATGGAGGGTCCTGACGCATCAGGATCTCTCTCTCTCTGTCTCTCTCTCTCTGTGGAAAAAAAAAAGAACTTCAGTCCTCGCGGTGATCGCATTCTCTCTATCTCCTCATCAAGATGCACTTGCTCGCCCTCTTGCTTTCTCACCAACCAGAGAAGAGAAGCAGTCTTTGTGTGAGCGCACACGCAGGAAAAATATCCTTCTTTATTTCCCCCCTCCTCTCTCTCCTTCTTTTTCTCCAACACATCGGGATAAAACTACCAACCGGTGGGATTTTGACCGGGAGTGATGAAATGCATTTCCCGCGCTTTGCCACGTGCGTATGAGCGCGGACGTCCTCGTATTTAACTTCTACCGGTGGAACTTCTCATCTGGGGAATTTGGAGAAAATTCAATTTAGAGTCCAAAACAAGTTGGAAAAAAACAGAAATTAGTTGATTTTGTGGAATTTGTTTCGGATTTTTAGCTTTTTTTTTTTCTTTAATTTTTTCATCAAAACGCGTCCTCTGGTTTTCACACATCATGTCAATTTATTTCCAGAGAATCAACACATCAAGTCTGCTATTCTTTTTCTTTTCTTTGACTTTCTAATGGGGTGTAAATAATCTTTGTGGACCTGAGCGACCCCCTCCCTTCTACAGCCTGAGACCTGTCCGCCTCCCAGTCCGGAGAGGATGAGGATGGAAAAGCATGAGCTGCCAGAGGATCAGTCATAAGCTGTCTGTGCTGTGGGAGGGGGTCACCCTCAGTCTGTGGCTGTTCTGCTGCTGCGGGTGGACCCCACCGCTGGGGGCCACAGGAACAGGACAAACCCCCTCCTCACTGGAGTGGCTCCTGTCTGACAAAGGACCCTTTCATATGTCCCTGGAGTTCACAGAAGCTCTGGAGAGAAACCAGCAGGGATTCAGCACCAGATATAAGATCTACAGGTGAGTCAAGGATTTTTAAAATATCTTTTTATGAAGGCTGTTGAACAGAAGGCTCGAGCCGTCACAAATCCGTCAGTGTGGTCCTGAAAGAATGGGCTGAATTTTAAAGAGTTTCTGACCGCTTATTTGTATCTTATTGAAGAGAATAACGTCATTTTAAAAGTATTTTTCTGCAAATAATTATGAACCCATAAGAAATATATATATAAAAAAAAAAAAAACTTGCAATCGAATTAGTTTTCAAAAAATGGAAGCGACGGAGGAAAATCTAAAAAAGCTAATGCGTCAAAACCAATTAATTTAGCACAAAATCGGGTGAAAGAATTAATATTGTGCCAGTCAGGAGGGTGAGAAGTCAATATCTCGGGTGTAGAGAGACTGATGGATCCGCCCCCCTATTGTGACAAGATGGGCTGATGGAATAAAAAATTGGAGAGAGGAGGAGGAGCGGAGAGAGCCGGAAGTAAAGAAGATGTGCAGGTGGTCAGAGAGGTAGGGTGGGGCAAAGTTATGGAGAGCTTTCTAGATGGTAAGAAAGATTTTGTAGATGACTCTTTGTTTTCTTCGGGTATCTGGTCAGGGTGCCCCCTGTGTACCTCGCGGGTGAGGTGCTTCGGGCATGTCCCACCGGGAGGAGACCGAGAGGCAGACCCCGGACCCGCTGGAGAGACTTTGTCTCACAGCTGGTTGGGGGATGCAGCTAGGGTTAGAGAAGCCCTACCTGCATCCCCCTAGGGCTGGACGGTTGTTGGTCGTAGGGGCAACAACCTCAGACGGTTGTTGCCCCTACGACCCGGCCCAGATAAGCGGAAGACGACGGAACAGAATTGAACTCTTTGTTTTCTTGGAAGCCTGTGTATTTGTTGAAGGACTGGTGTGACGCGGTGAGATAACGAACTCCTGGTGATGATTTGGGTTGCAAAGTTTTGGAGGGGTTGAAGTTTTTGGAGTGATTTGCTGGACAAACCTAAAAAGAGAGAGTTACAGGAAGTGAAACTCATGAAAGATTCATCGATGGGCAGCCATTTATTATCTGATATGTCAGGAGTACATCATTACCGATCTATCACTTATTTTTACTGGATCTGAAATCAGGGGGTCATTTTTCATCATTTTTGCTACCCCAAAAGTCTGTACGTTAAACAAATAAACTGCTTTCAGATGTGAAAACGGTCTCAGTAGTGACCAAATTGTACGTTTTTAAATCAACTGAAATGTTAACGAAATGGAAAAAATTCAGTTGTTCGCAAACACAAATTTGGAGTTTCGACAAAATGTTGGTTTTATGTGAAATGGTTTTTTTTGGACCTCATTTTTTTATTACAAAAACTTGATTTTTTTTCATTATTGTCTTTGTACTGACAAAAAAATGCATCTTTAAGTAAAAAGAAGTGGTTCTTTTTGGGAGGGGGCCTTGCCCTTTCTGTGCTAACGTGCCATCGCGAGGGTACATTTTGACTCCTTTGGCTTTTCATGTTGATAACCAGAAGTACTTCAACGCTTTTAATATTTTTTTTTTTTTTTTTGTTACTCTATTCATCCCTCACCGGGGAAATTTGTGTGCTGCACTCCTACACCCCAGTAGGCTGCCACAACGGCGCCAATGGTGGGAGAAACGGAGGGTTAAGTGTCTTCTCCAAGGACCCTAGACGTCAGTGGAATCCAAACCCGCGAACTTCCAGTTGACTTCTGGTCCACGGGTGAACGCTCTAACCACCGAACCACCGTCTCCCCCCTCATAAGCATTTATTTTGTGAACACATGCACACTTCCTCCACCAGTTATGTGCACCCATGCACATCAAAACGAGTACGACAGACTTATACATGAATAACAATATAAATGACTCACATTTTCTTGCTGACGTAATGAGGAAATTATCTGTAGCCAAAATACAACAGATATGTCAGCGTGGTTTACTCTTAAAATAAACCCGACAGAACAGATCCACGACACCTAGTTAGTTTTTTTATGAATTCAGATAGGATTCAAAGATCGGAAAAGTCGAGAAATGACTGGAATGGGTTTAATGAGTCGATCAAGGGAGTGAAAATCAATTACAAACCGGTCAGATCGATGGATGGATGGATAGATGGATAGATGGATAAAGACGGCCAACTGTTTACCAACTGGAAATGGGACTTTAGTGGGAACTTAGCGGTCATCTAGCGGAGAATAAATCATGCGCTCCATTATCCTAGTCCATGAAGCTTTTACACCGTGGTGTTTATCTCTCTGACATCTGCACGGGCTCTATTTATGCTCCAACGCTGAATCTTCAGCTTCAAAATCTCATAAATCTCTTAACTTAAATCTTCTTCTTTTTTTTTTCTTCATAAGTTTATAAAATCTCTCCGACTTGAAACGACTGGGTCAGCTGGATGGACCAGCTGTGTGACTCTTCTCCTCCTGAAGGTCTTTCATCCCACAGCAATCAGCCGTGTTTTCTGTAAGCTCACATGTTCACGCTGAGGGTTGCTTTGAGGATTATGGCTCAGGGATTTTAAGGATGACACTAAAATGAAATCCAACTGCGACAGAAGCAACTGGATCTTCTCTGCGTCTGATGTGACCTAATATTCTGCGTCTAAGACACGATTCAAGAGGAGGAAGAAGCAGAGAAATCTCTGAAAGTGATTCTGTGTCAGATTTGGCTTGAAACTGAAAGAAAAACTACATAATTGTACCATCAGGGAGGAGAAGTCTTCATTAAAAACTAGGAAACCAGACTCTCATCGAGGTCATAAAAGCATAAGTGTATTTTTTTTTTGTTGTCAAGTGGAACCAGGACTAAAACAAGTGACCTTCTACCGGATAAAAGACTCGTTTGACTCTTTTCATGCAGATTCCACCCCTAAAAAATTTTTTTTTCCTGTTGCTTTTTAGATTAAGGCTACATATTACTGAAAAACACTGATCACAATTTTTTGTTTGACATTGCAATATCTATGGAGGGAGACGGTGGCTCAGTGGTAGAGTGTTCGCCCGCGGACCAGAAGTTAACCGGAAGTTCGCAGGTTCGATTCCTACGGAGTTCACGTCTAGGGTCTTTTCTCCCACCATTGGTGCCAACGTGGCAGCCTGCTGGGGTGTGGTAGTGCAGCATACAAATTTCCGCGGTGAGGGATCAATAGAGTATGTAAAAAAAAAGATCTATTCAATATACTAGAACGACATTTACTGTGTGCCTTTTTTGTTGCTTTTCAATGACCGTATTTTTCGGACTATAAGTCGCAGGATCTTTCATAGTTTGTTTGGAAGTGTGACTTATACTCCGGATGGACTTATATATATATATATACGTATTTTTCTTATTTTTATGCATTTTGACAGGTGCGACTTATACTCGGGTGCGACTTATAGTCCGAAGGGGTGGGTTTTTTTTATAAGAACCATAATAATGTTTTTTAAATAATTTGTTCTACTGGTTTGAACCTTTAAATCAAAAGGTTATGGATGTTAAAGCATCATCGCTTACTTAATTAAATGACTTAATTACATATCAGATATGTTTGTTTAGGGGGGTAATTAGGGCCCTCATGTGGCCTCCAAGCATGAAATGAATTACGAGCTGTTCATTAATCAAATTTCACTTGGGATTTAAACGTATGTTAAAAGATTTTGACGTTAAAATTTTTATCTAGCTACACAAAAAATATTTTAAATGTAAAACAAAAATTTATTTAGGGACGTTTCTTAAGTTTTAACAAGAAATGCAACTCTGTTGTCACACTCTTGGATTTTTTGAGCTGTCAGCACAGTAGGTTAAAAATTTTTAGGTAAACATGATTCCATCCCCACGCCCCACCCAAAAACCCCACCCCCACCGAAAACAAACCCCTAAACAGATAAATCCTAACTCTATGAATGAAGAATATTATTTATAAAGAAAGATGAGAGTGTTCACGTTTACAGGAATTTGTAAATTCAACCTTTGGTTGCATGTCTCTGAAAAACCTCATGAGTTTATCTATTGTTGATTTTGAGTTACTATGGGCAGTTTCACAAAAGAGGCGGGCTGGTGAGAGGCTATCTTGGAGGCCATCCTGGCTGATTCAAGACGAAAGGCAGGGTACACCCTGAACAAGTCGCTAGTCTGTCGCCAGTCACACACAGCCATCCACACGTAATCATCATGTCTGCGTTCTGCAACATATAATTGTTTGACATTAGCAATGTCATTAGAGCAAACTGATCTTGTTGCTTAGTATGCCAGACTTTGCGTTGGTGCTAGAAAAATACTTTTCAATTGAAAAAGTCGCAGTACAAATTTATTCTTTCTCTCATACCCACGCACGTACGCTTTCACGCTGATGTGAGTCACCAGCTTCCACCCACAGTTGGTGACCATAGGTGAGGGTTGGTAGATCGACTTGTAAATCGAGAGCTTTGTTTTTCGGCTCAGCTCTCTCTTTACCACGACGGACCGATGCAGCGTCCTAGTTATTGCTGATGCCGCACTGATCCGCCTGTCGATCTCCCGCTCCATCCTTCCCCCACTCGTGAACAAGACCCCGAGATACTTAAACTCCTCCACTTGAGGCAGGAACATCCCCCTGACATGCAGGGGCATTCCACCCTTCTCCGTGCGAGGACCATGGTCTCAAATTTGGAGGCGAAATCCCGGCCGCTTCACACTCGGTCACACAATCGATCCAGTGAGAGCTGGAGCTCACGGTCCGACCAACGGTTTTTATTCAACATTTTTTAAAACCTGATTGGCTGTGGATTTCAATGTTTCACAGAGACCAGATTTTTTTTTTCTTTAAATTTTACTACACCTCTCTGTTCGCAGGAATCTGACCAATAAAAGGCAGGTTCAGGTAGTATCGGAAAAAAAATGATAACAATGTTCCATACAACCTTTAAAGACACAAAAATGAGTCGTTTTAATTCTAGTAATAAAGTACCTTCGTCCAAGGTGATAAATGAGGTTGTTTTCTAAGATGTTCGTTGGCCTGTAAGACACAACAGCAGTAAATCCCTCGAGTTAGGCTCTAGTTTTTGTGATTCACGGGTCATTTATTCACTGGAAGTAGACGTGGAGAAAATGATTCCAACAAAAGACCTTCAGGAAACCTGGATATGTCTTTTTTATTAAGATTTAGATACTTTTAAAAGAACTATATGGCAGTAAAATAGAAAAATTTGGACCTTGTGTGACAGTTGGTTATTTTGTTTGGTCTTTAAACGATCAAAGAGTTTAAGATTTTATTGCTTCTTTCTGACCACTTTAATATATGTGCAGTGGTGGATGAAGTACTCACTTTCTGTACTTAAGCAAAAGTACAAATAATTAGGTAAAAATTTACTTAAGTAAAAGTAAAAGTACCAATAAAAAAATCTACTTAAGTAAAAGTACAAAAATAGTTGGTGTAAATTGAACTTTTTAAGTAAAAAGTAAAAGTATTCGATCATACTTCAAATGTTATTTGTTGTGCTGTAGGGTGTCACCATGGTAACCAGGATAATACTCTGCAGGGGTGTGACCCCCCTCTCCCGCCTCTTTTGGTCCACAAAAAAATACATAAATAAAAGGAAAGGGGACAAGTTAAGCTATCCCCTAGAAGGGCCAGTGAATGGGCCGCCAAAATGGAGGAAAATGACACTTATTTTTTAAAATGTTTTGGGGGGGAGGCCCCCAGTCACTATATATTGGCTTTGTCAAAGCCCCGCCCCCTTTGGAAAATCTAGAACCGCCCCTGCTCTGTGTAATGATGGCTCAACTTTTTATTTAGAAGTAAACACAGCGAACAACGATCTTCTGACTCTTTTTAATTTGTACTATATTTGATGTTAGGTTTTTGAATGAATGCCGAAAATGTTTCTCGATTCATGACTTCTTCTCCCGATCAACTGCTTCTTTTGATTTTGGCGATGCGGCTTTAAGATGCGCTAAAAAAACTTGTTTATTTTTCAAATTCCTGAACAAAAATGTAACGAAAAATGTAAAACACACTTTTAAAAAATAGCGAAGTAAAAGTACAGATATTTGCTCAAAAAAATGTAGTGAAGTAAAAAGTAAAAGTACAGGTCTTAAATTTGACTTAAGTAAAGTACAGATACACATTTTTTTTACTTTAGTACAGTAACGAAGTACATTTACTTCGTTACGTTCCACCACTGTACATGTGACAGCACAGTTAGCATCCCATAATCGTCAATCCTGCTGTAGTGGATGTGTAAGCTGTCAGTTCTCTTATAGCTTTCTCTCTTTCCTTCATATTCCCTCCCTTCCTGCTTATTTCCTGTTTCACCTACAGGCCGGGGTGTTTACAGAAGCTCCCCGTTGCTGGAATAGCTTCGGGCTAAACGCCCATCTGTCCGGCAAGGATGGACAATCCGCCTGGTCCCTCGTTACAATGATTGCCTGTAATGACACACTCCACACTGTCCCAGTTCCCCAATTATTTCTCTGCCACTCGCTTTTCTCATGGCAGCGATTTGATGGCCTCCCCGAAGGAAGCAGAGGTCCGCGGAGCAGCCGGCGATGCTGCGGAGAGCAGCCAGGCTCGTTCCCAAAGGACAGCCAACGCCAGATGATGTGTGGCTTTATTTTTGGTTTAACCCTTTCCTGTTGGAGGAAAAGAATAGCACAGAAATGTTTATGTCAATTGAGAATAAAGAGAGGAGGGGGGAATATATCTATGAGCAAAAATATTTGCTTCAGGATAAATTTGATTTGAATAATCACCAAGAAATTGGTTACATCATCATATTCTACACATTTAAAGTGATTTGCATAATCTGAAGCAGCCTGATTTCCTCCATCAGGTTGCTAAGACTCAAAGGCCGCATTAATAAATCCACAAAAATCACTGCGAACAATAGCTTCTACGAAAATTGAGCAATCTCTAAAAGTTGCGGGCTTCATGGATTTTTGCGGAGACGTAAATTCCAAGACTGAACTTGCGGACAGTACCTGAGGGCAGTGAAATGAAGCATTTGAAGCAGCAAGAAAACATGAGTGACTATCAGTGTTTGCCCAGGGGTGGGCAAACTTTTTTGTTCGCGGGCCACTTTGAGTTCCAACATTTCACCAAGGGGCCGGAACAGGAGCAGGGATGGCATGCTTTGGTAAATAAGCGCGGTATATATGGAAAGCCGTTGGGGCCGCTACACGCACGTAACATAGCGCGCTAATCTAACGTTAAAATCAAGCGCCCTAGCGCTTAAAAAATGTGCATCTAAAGCGCTAGGTTTAAAATGTAGGTTTGAAAACTTCTGACAATCTGTTTTGAAAACGTGCGCATCACGGAGACACACACATTTTAATGGGAGCAGTGTTGTTGTTTTTGCCAACCATCTCACCTTTCTCCCAATTCCACCTGATGTGGACCACCTGCACCTAATCTCTCTACTCCTTATTTAAAGGCAGCCTCACCAGCATTCCTCGTCGGGTTTTCATGCCTTCCAGCTCTGGCTGACTCCCGACCCAACGGCTATCGTTTGGAACTGAGATTAACTCTTTGAAAACCTTATTGATCCCTTTTTGACTTCTGTTTCTTTGATTACAGCCTTGCTGATCCTTGGTTAAATACATCTTGTTTGATGTCCTGCATTTGGGTCCTCCTCCTCCTTCCACATCACAACACATGGTCTCTTTATAGAATTTTTTGGGTTGGATTAAAACATACAACGGGCCGCATGTGGCCCGGGGGCGGTAGTTTGCCCAGGCCTGGTGTAGTAGGCCTATATTGAAAAGTTTGTCAATTTAGACGTATGCACATCGTCAAGCGACAAATTATTACTATCATTTGGGAGCGCTGGCATGCGTTCGCTTCTCACCCAAAAAGATTATTAGTGATAATAGTAATATAATTAAAATATTACACTTTAAGTTACTTAAACTCCCTGTAGTCAATGACATAGATTTCCGATATGATGCTAGTTTTTTTTTCTCTTTTTTTCATAATTTTTATGGTCAGACTTTTTTTTTTTTTTTCATTTCAGTGACAGATCAGTGTGCGCCACTCACAGAGTCGCAGTCTATGATGACCACCACCCACTCAGTTTTTTTTTTTTTTTTTCTTTTGGGAGATGCTTACACGGCTGTACAATGACAACACCTAATCAATGTGCCTGAGTAATGACAAGCGGCACCAGCTCATTTAAATAGCCTTGCATTGCATCACGTCATTTGCTTATAGAAGACATAAAGAATGCAAATAGGGTGTTTGGGGTGAGATGGGGATCAAGTTGTTTTATGCATTAGATTTGTTGTAAACATGATCCATAAGTCGTGTTATAATTCGTTAAAAGTCGTGATTTATATGTTTTTTTTCCGTTGCGTTGTCTTCCGCTCATCCGGGGTCGGGTCGCAGGGGCAACAGCCTCAGACGGGAAGCCCAAGCTTCTCTCATCCCAGCTACCTCATCAAGCTCACCCGGAAGGATCCTGAGTCGTTCCCCGGCCAGCAGCGGGTCCGGGGTCTACCTTTCGGTCTCCTCCCGGTGGGACATGCCCAAAACACCTCGCTAGCGAGGCGCTCGGGGGGCATCCTGACCAGATGACCGAACGAACCCATCTCGGTCCTCTCGACCTGGAGGAGGAGCGGCTCGACACCGAGCTCCTCCCGGATGGCACAAGTCCTCACCCGATCTCTGAGTGAGAGCCCAGCCACCCTGCGGAAGAAGCTCATTACGGCCGCTTGTATCCGCGATCTGGTAACCATAGGTGAGGGTAGGAACGTGGATCAACTTGTAAATCGAGAGCTTTGCTTTTCGACTCTGCTCTCTCTTTACCACGACGGACCCGATGCAGAATCCTAGTTATTGCTGACGCCGCACCGATCCGCCTGTTGATCTCTCGCTCCATCCTTCCCCCACTCGTGAACAAGACTTACAGATACTTAAACTCCTCCACTTGGGGCGGGATCCTGTTCCTGACCTGCAGGGGGCATTCCACCCTTTTCCAGGCGAGGACCATGATCTCGGATTTGCAGGCGCTAATTTTTTTTGATAAATCTCAAAATTGCGCATCATAACCGAGGTGTGTAAACTTTGCTCTAATTAAAATCTACGCAAGTCTTTTTAAATGCAGCCCAGATCATCATGTCAAAAAATACTCCTCCACGATTGTCATCTTTGAAAAAATCTGTGTGCAAACTTCCCCGCCATCAGTACCCTCATCATGTTCTACCCAAACATAAAACCTCTGCCAGGAGCTGAATACATTTACTTGGAGAACAAACTGGTAATAGAGAAACAACAAGCTCTCCTCTGTTCACCAGCCAAAAAATGTGCTCACCACCGGACCAGCTCATATTTTTTATTCATTCAAAAAGATGAGGAAGAAAAGCAGAAAGAGACTTTCAGGCTGAGCAGCTGCTGAGACGGAGGGAATGGATTGCTGGGAAAATGAATTGGCTGCCATTAACAGAGAAAAACAGGAAGTGAATTGAGGTGAAATTTGGCTTCTGGTTTTTATAATTCCTGCTGATCGGAATCATAATGGAAGGATGTTTATTCAGAAAGCATTGGGGATAAATAAATGATTTCCACCTGACACGTTCTTTACCTCATCTGAAGATTCGGCTTCTATATGAATCGTTTCTTTATGCTCAAAATCATCGGAAAAGTAATTCCTCATTCGTTTTTATGGTCACACGTTGGAAATGACGGATTCTGTCATCTAAAATAAAATAAATTATAAAGAATGAATTACTCTATTCATCCCTCACCGGGGAAATTTGTGTGCTGCTCTCCTTACACCGCAGCAGGCTGCCCTTCAACGGCGCCAATGGTGGGAGAAGCAGGGGTTAGGTGTCTTCTCCAAGGACCCTACACGTGCTCTCTGTGGAACGCGAACCCGCAAACTTCCGGTCCACGCGCAAACGCTCTAACCACTGAGCTGCCGTCTCCACCATCTACCAAAACATAGCCAGTTAAATAAATATTCATTCACGTTAAACCAAATAAAAGCCACTTGTTACTTAAGTAATAAATGCCCCCTTGTGGAATAAATTACCGTAATTTCACGACCGTACGAAAAGGCGCAGTCTCAGTCACACACTGCCTTACAACAACACACACGTAAGCATGCAAATGTGCGCAGTAAAAAATAGATCGGGAGCAAAACTGAGTTTGGTTGTGCTTTATTTAAGTAGTATAAACAAGCACATTACCAGTAATAGTCTTTATTCAAATCCGTCAAAGTCCTCATCCTCTGTTTCGGAATTGAGCAGCTGCGCAAAATCCAACAGAGCAGGTCCACTTCGCTCCTCGCTGTCAAAGTCACTGTCTGTACTGTGCGGCTCCTCAGAAAGGATACCAGCTTTTGCGAAAGCTCGGATAACAGTACCAGCAGACACGTTAGTCCAAGCATCTACAATCCATTGGCAAACTGTAGCGTAACTCGCCCGGCGCTGCCTTCCACCCTTCCACGGCTCGATTCCCATGTTCCTCCACATAGCTGATTGCCTTCAGCTTAAACTGAGCGTCGTAATCGTGTCTCTTTGCCATTTTCATGGTTAAAACAGCAATGTTGTTCATACAGCACATACCTTTTTTATACACAATCCACGCCCACACTTCATACTTCAACGTTCTCATGCCTTTTCTTTCAGGTTCACGTCGCCTCACGGGCACCGCTTATTCTTTTCGGTCTGCCTTTTCTCACACACACGGCGCACCGTACAAAAGGGCGCACCGCTCATTTTGAAGAAAATCTAAGACGTTTATAAGCGCCTTATAGCCGTGAAATTACGGTAACCTCACTGCTGCAAGGTCAGACTGTTTCCGAGAAGTGAAAGAAACAATCTTATGTATCAGGCTAAAATTTTTTGTGTCTATTATAAAAAACTTTGAATGTCCGCAATCCATAAACTGGGATTAATCAATCGACGATTTTTAAGTATGATTAATTTTTTTCATTCATTCATCTTGTATGAGTTGCCGGTGTCGCCAAAGCCTATCCCAGCTGATTACGGGCAAAAGGCAGGGCACACCCAAACAGGTTGCCAGTCTGTTGTGGTGCCACATATACATACAGACAACAAATCGTGTACTCTCGCTCAAATCTTGTAGTGACCAATCAACCCAACATTGAGAGAAATTGACCCGCAGAAAACTCACACATAGACAGGAAGAACACGTTAACTCCACACAAAAAGGCAACTAATTCAAGCCTCGCCCATTTTGGGGCTCAAACCCCCGACCATCTTGCTCTGAGGGCGCTGTGCTAACTGCTGCACCACCATGGAGCCCAATGTGACTAATTTGATTTGGAAAATCATTTGACACCACTAGTTCTAAGTTACTCGACCTTGGATCCCATATTTATCCATGCTGTAAAGCAGTGGTCCCCAACCACTGGGCCACGGACCGGTACTTGGTCGTTGGTTATATGGGACCGGGCCGCACAAAAAGAAGAAATAACTCTTGTTATTTCCATTTGATTTATTATTCAAGCAATAACGATGTTTTTTTTATTTTCAAATGTCAGTGGATTTTCTTCCTTACATTCATCGATGACTCACCTTTGACGCATCATCTCGTTAAATTTAAACCCTTAAACTAGTAAAATGAGTAAAAAACAAAGATCTATAGGAAGCTTCTTTGCCAAGGGGAGGTACAGAGTTACGAAGCAGACTGTACCTTAGAAACACTCTTCAGGCTTGAGGTCAAGATGGAACTGTCTGGTTGCAGCAAAGCAAACTCAGAACTTCGATTGATCTAGTCTTACTGTGAGGAGACAAACTGGTATTTTTATTCACTTTGTTTTTGTGATGTCTTTTATTTTGAAGGTATGTTTACTGTTACCAAGGCAACCAGTGTGCGTTCGAGCATAGAGAATGTTTCCACGTTATAAAGCCGCTGCTAATAAATTTTCTCGTGAAGACAAAGTGGTTTAAAGATTATTATTTATTTAAAAACCCAGTTTTTCAGGCTTGTCTTATCACCTTTAGACCGGTCCATGAAAATATTACCCTACACTAAACCGGTCCGTGGGGCGGAAAAGGTTGGAAATCTCTGCTGTAAAGCAAGTTAATGAGCATCATGGAACATTTTTGGGTGCTCCCCTGAGTTCTGTTCCGTTCCGTCATCTTCCGCTTGTTCCGGGGCCAGGTCGCGGGGGCAACAGCCTCAAATGGGAAGCCCAGGCTTCTCTCACTACGGCTGCATCCTCCAGCTCACCCGGAAGGATCCCAAGTCATTCCCCGGCCAGCTGTGAGACATAGTCTCTCCAGCGGGTCTGGGGTCTGCCTCTTGGTCTCCTCCCAGCGGGACGTGCCAAAAACGCCTCGCCCGCGAGGTGCTTGGGGGGCATCCTGGCCAGATGCCCGAACCACCCCATCTGGTTCCACTCGACCTGGAGGAGGAGCGGCTCGACACCGAGCTCTTCCCAGATGGCAGAGCTCCTCACCCGATTTCTGAGTGAGAGCCCAGCCACCCTGCGGCGGAAGCTCATTTCGGCCGCTTGTACCCGCGATCTCATTCTTTCGGTCACCACCCACAGCTGGTGACCATAGGTGAGGGTTGGAACGTAGATCGACTTGTAAATTAAGAGCTTTGCTTTTCGGCTCAGCTCTCTCTTTACCACGACGGACCGATGCAGCTCCCCTGAGTATTCCGTTCCGTTCCGTCGTCTTCCGCTTGTTCTGGGACCGGGTCGCGGGGGCAACAGCCTCAAACGGGAAGCCCAGGCTTCTCTCACCATGGCTGCATCCTCCAGCTCACCCGGAAGGATCCCAAGTCATTCCCCGGCCAGCTGTGAGACATAGTCTCTCCAGCAGGTCCGGGGTCTGCCCCTTGGTCTCCTACCGGTGGGACGTGCCCAAAACACCTCGCCCATGAGGCGCTCGTGGGGAAGCCTGCCCAGATGCCCGAACCACCCCATCTGGCTCCTCTCGACCTGGAGGAGGAGCGGCTCGACACCGAGCTCTTCCCGGATGGCAGAGCTCCTCACCCAATCTCGGAGTGAGAGCCCAGCCACCCTGCGGCGGAAGCTCATTTTGGCCGCTTGTATCTGCGATCTAATTCTTTCGGTCACCACCCACAACTGGTTACCATAGGTGAGGGTAGGAACGTAGATCGACTTGTAAATCGAGAGCTTTGCTTTTCGGCTCACCTCTCTCTTTACCCCTTATGGACCGAAGCAGCACCCCTGAGTACTGAACAAAAAAAAATTCTGTGCACCCCTATGTCTAATCCACTGGTGACACTGATTTGAGCAAATACCTTCTGACACTTTGTTGTGTTTCCAGAGAGTTTGGTCGATGGAAGGTCAACAGCCTGGTGGGAGAGAAGCGAGACAGTTCCAGTGGCAGCGGCGGTTTGGCTCTACCCCTCGATCCTGACTTCATGCACACCATTCGGCAGCTGGGGAGGCGGCCCACCCTTCAGATGATTACAGAGAGCGTAATCAAGAAATACGGCACCCACCTTCTTATCGCCGCTACTCTGGGAGGTACAAAGAGCACTCGCAGCTTCAAAGCGAGCTCAATTCGTATTGCATCTAACGGGATTTTGTTCTGTTCGTCAGCATATGGGGAACTGATTTAACCGTCTGTTGCTTCAGAAGCAACAAAGCTCATAATTTCTTTTTCTGGATGAGAGTAGATCAGTTCACAAAGAACATCAAATGACTCCAGTTCAGTGAACAACAAATAATCTGAAGAAATGATAGATAAAAGATGTTTAATGTGTTTGTTTGGCTGTCAAAGTGGCTTCATTGCTTTGTCAAAATATACACACCAAATTTTTGTTTTGCAACAGACGGATGTTTTGCATTTTTCTTCCAAAGAAGTTTGTGTTTTTCAAACTGAAACGATTTAACAAGGTGGCAAAAGGCTGACTGAATTCACAGGGCGGACATCTTATAACCACAAAAATAATAAGAGAGTACCGTATTTTCCGCACTATAAGGCGTATCCTCAATAAATGACATTTTTTGAAACTTTTTCCATATATAAGTCGCACCGCATTATAAGGCGCTACAGTAAAGGCTGGGGTTACGTTATGCATTCACTAAATGGTGCTACGCTAAAGGGAATGTAAAAAAAAAAAAAAGTCAGATAGGGAAGTCTGGTGTGACAGAGAAGTATTTTAGAGTGGTTCAGGGTATGTATGAGGGTTTTAAGACAGTGGTGAGGTGTGCTGTAGGTGAGACAGAGGAGTTCAGTGTGGAGGTGGGACTGCACCAAGGATCTGCTCTGAGTCCTTTGCTGTTTGCTATGGTAATGGTCAGGCTGACAGACGAGGTCAGACAGGAATCCCCATGGACAATGATGTTTGCAGATGACATTGTGATCTGTAGTGAGAGCAGGGAAGAGGTGGAGGAAAAGCTGGAGAGGTGGAGGTTTGCACTAGAAAGAAGAGGAATGAAGATTAGTCAGAGTAAGACAGAGTACATGTGTGTGAATGAGAGGGATCCAAATGGAAAAGTGAGGTTACAGGGAAAAGAGATAAAGAAGGTGAAAGATTTTAAGTATCTAGGATCAACAGTCTAGAGCAATGGAGAGTGTGGAAAAGAGGTGAAGAAGCATGTGCAGGCAGGCCGGAACGGGTGGAGAAAAGTATCAGGTGTGATGTGCGATAGAAGAGTTTCAATTAAAATGAAAGGAAAAGTGTACAAAACCGTGGTGAGACCGGCCATGATGTTTGATCTAGAGACAGTGGCACTGAGGAAAAGACAGGAAGCAGAGATGAAGATGCTGAGGATCTCTCTGGGAGTGACCAGGATGGACAGGATCAGAGGAACAGCACATGTTAGAGGTTTTAAAGTCAGAGAGGCCAGACTGACATGGTTTGGACTTGTGCAGAGGAGAGAGAGAGAGTACATCGGAAGAAGGATGCTGGGTTTGGAACCACCAGGAAAGAGGACTAGAAGAAGACCAAAAAGGAGGTTCATGGATACAGTGAAGGAAGACATGAAGATAGTTGGTGTGACCGAAGAGGATGCAGGAGATAAGGTTAGATGGAAGAAACTGACTTGCTGTGTCGCCCCCTGAAGGGAAATGCCGAAAGAAGAAGAAGAAGTAGACGGATGTTTTCACATTTTTCTACCAAAGAAGTTTGTGTTTTTCAAACTGAAACGATTTAACAAGGTGGCAAAAGGCCGACTGAATTCACAGGGCGGACATTTTAATACCACAAAAATAATAAGAAAGTACTTGAGAAGTGGAGGATTCAGAAAAACAAACTTTCCTTTGGTCTGAAAGAAACATTCTACATCAGAAAAGATGAATTGGTGCTTTTTGTGGACAGTAAGTGTGAAAACAGTCCACTTAAAGTGTCTTTGAAGTTTCCTTTAATACCGGTTAAGAGCCCTATTTGCTTATTGCACCCTGTGCTTCGGTTTGTTCAACAAAGACCCCGAGTGCCTCTGGGAATTGACTTTGGTTTGCCAGAAACAAAGGCAGCAATCGTGTGAGGCCGAAGAAGACAAATCACTCCACAAAACGTGTACCATGGACACACAGCAGTGCTTTTGGTCCCCATTTCATAGCAGAAAATCAATATTTTCTTTCCATCTTTTTTTTGCGACTCTCACTTGTAACCACTTTAAAAATGGTTGATAGAAAAATGTCTGCCGACCATTTGGGATGATGGAGCAGAGTTGGGGTTCAGGTTTGCCTACACAACATTTCCTCGTTGGTTTTTATTCTTTTTATGTTATTAAATATGGTTTAATTCAAATACCAGATGGATGTAGTGTCACAGTTAGCTTTCAAAAGCTTTTTCCATGCATGTTAAATATATAGTATCGATTGTTTTCTGGCGACTTGACAAATAATTTTTAAATGCTTTATTTGGCCAAAATACAAATTACAAATCAGTAGAAATAGACAACCCCAGGTTTTTAACGCTAGGACCGACGCATTCTAAATCTACCTGCAAGCGCCATGACCGTCAATGTGACGCTTATGTAATTATTTATGTTTTTTGCATTGCTGTATCGCAGAAATAAACTTTTACACGACTCAATTTTTTTAAGTAATAATAATGATCAAACATTAAATACGTTTAAAATCTAGAATAAAAAAGCAAACACCAAAGTAAAATGATCTAATTCGTCAATAGCCGACTTTTTTCCGCATGTTGCGCTGCAGCTTTAAAAATGTCCTCGTTAAAATTGGCTAACGGTTATATTCCAATATGTTAACCTGAACTTTCAAGACTAATCTAGAAAACATGGCAGACTTTATTCAGACAACAATTTTCTTACTGTCTTCATGGTGTCTCTTCAATATTATCTCACTCAACCTTTCTAAAATGTTTCTGTAATGGCGTCAGAGTCCTCCTTGTCTCTTTCCACAAATAAAAACACACACACACACTTCTATCTTCACTATCTGTGGCAATGTGTCAATAAAGATATTATCATAGCAACATAGAAACAACTTTCTGCAGAAGTTGTTGCTAGGTTGTTATGATGGCAATGCGCACTTCCTCCCAGCTGCTGCGGGGCGCAGCAGGTTAGAGGAGATAAAGTGCTTATAAATTTTGAAATGTTCATTTTTAGAACACAAAAAAATACATGATAAAATACAAATATGTTCATATTAAAAGTCATAAAAGTTCAGCCTCATAGGTTGTTTTATTTATTCTAATCAGCACATTAAAGTGACGCTGAGTCATATTGATCGCTGTGGCAGTCCTAGCGTTAAAAGAGTTGGTTTGACTTAAAAAAATATATATATTTTGCTTTTATGTGGTAATTTTTTTTAACTCTTATCACACATTGTAAAAAACATGATACATTTTGATATGTCAGACTTGGGATATTTGGCAAAAAAAAATCTTAGAAATACATTGATTTAGGTCATTTCAGTTTTTAACAATGTGAATTCCCCCCTGCTCTCGCTCCCTGCTTATTCCTAGCCCCAGGTCATGTGCACAACACGACTTAAATCAGTACTGTTAGAATATGGGCGTGGCAGAGAAACAAAAGGCATGGCAAAGAACAACCAGCTCACTGTGAACTATGTTGTTGCTCTGATGGAGAATGACCGAATTTTCACGACCATAAGGCGCAAATAAAAGTCTCGGATTTTCTTCAAAATGAGCGGCGCGACCTACCGTGCAGTCTGCGCTATGTGTATTGTGAAAAAACAAGTGAAGCAGATGAACGCTACGCTTGCTTGATTCCAAGAGGTCTGACAACGAAACTCCAACCGCTGGACGTTGGCGTGAACCGGCCGTTCAAAGTAATGCTACGAGCAATGGATGACCGAAGGAGACCACAGCTTCATGAAGGGTGGAAGGCAGTGCTGGACGAATTACGCCACAGCTTGCTAGCGGATTGTAGATGCTTGGTCTAACGTGTCTGCTGCCACTGTTGTCCGAGCTTTCGCAAAAGCAGGCATCATTTCCGAGGAGCCGTATGGTACAGAAAGTGACTCTAACAGCGAGGAAAGTGAACCTGCTATGTTGGATTTAGCGCAGCTGTTAGATTCTGAAACAGAGGATGAGGACTTTGATGGATTCGATATGGCGAAATCGTGATGTCAATGTGATCAGTGCATTTGGGTACCATAAGTTTGTGGTAACTGCCAGGTGGAGGAGTATTGTTAGACGCCTTGGCATTGACTTATTCTTCTTTCTTCTCAGTCTAGAACAGACGGTTATTTGAAGCTGATGCCCTATCATGCGGCGATGCCAGTGAGTGGTGCTTTTTGGAGGAGCAATATTGAGAATTGAGCCAATTACAAGTGATTGAACATGTTTGGACAAAAGGCTTTGACTTGCTGTTAAAGAAAAGGATTTGACTTTGCTCTCCTGAAACCTTAGAAATCAAATAAACTTCTCAATAGCTTCGCCTTTTAAGAACAGAGCCCACGTTGAAGTGAGTGTGGGGAGCTTCACACTTGTTCTCAGGTGTGAAAATGGGATTGAAGCTTTAGAGGATAATCAGACATGGAGGAGAAAAGAAAACCACTAGTTTTCAAAAGTCTAGCTTTTATTCATCTTTACACCTCAATCCAATTCTTGAAAACCTAAAATGAGTGACTAAAATTCGTTTCGCGTATTTACCACGGCCCTCAGAGGATTTGTAAAAATCACTTATGTCAATTGTGATTTTATTTAGTATAAATTTGACAATTCAGTAAAAGTATTTTAAAACATCTAAAAAATAAAAAAAAAGAATTACTATAATCATCCCTCACCGGGGAAATTTGTGTGCTGCACTCCTTACACCGCAGCAGGCTGCCCTTCGATGGCGCCAATGGTGGGAGAAGCGGGGGGGTTGGGTGTCTTCTCCAAGGACCCTAGACGTGCTCTCTGTGGGACGCAAACCCGCGAACTTTCGCGAAAAAAATGTAAAGAAGTAATCTGGAACATCTCGAACCATCAACATGAAAATCTCAAATCAAGCCTTTTGATGTAACGTTGATTATTTTAAAAAGTGAGGGAATTATTTATTCATCTTCTAAACCAGAGGTGGGCAAACTTTTTGGTTTTTTGATTAGCGGGCCACATTGAGTTCTGACATTTGACCAGGGGGCCAGAACGGTGAACGGTCTTTTCAGCCACGGACATTTGAGCCAAAAAACTGCAACCTAGGAAATTTGAGCCACGGTGAGTCGGAGATTTCAGCCACGGACATTTGAAGAACTGCGACCTGGGTGCAACTGTTTATTTACGATAAAAAAAATTTAAATGACTAAAAGCACAATAAAAATTTTTGCACAATAAAAATTTTTAAGACTAAAAGCAATTATTTTCTGTAGTGCAACTGTTTATTTACGATAAAATTTTTACATAAAATATCACAATTTTCTACATAAAATAGGTTTTTGGCCCAAATGTCCGTGGCTGAAATGTCCTAAATTCGGTGGTGCACATGGCTCAAATATCCTAGGTTGCAGTTTTTTTTGGCTCAAATGACCGTGGCTGAAATATCCTAGAACCGGCCAGAACAGGAGCAGATGGATGGCATGCTTTGGTAAACGCTAGATTAGACCGATAAAATGGCGCGCTAGATTTTAAACAAGCCATTTCAATGTTACATCAAGAGCGTTAAATTTCAAATCTTGCAGCGCTAGGTTTGAAATCTAAGCGCTTGATGTAACATTTTGCTTGTTTTAACATCTAACACGCTTGTTTACATGCGTGTATTGGGCCCGATGGCTTTCCATATCTGTGCACACTGTTTATTTTGACAGCGTGCACATCACGGAGACACACACATTTTAATGGGAGCAGTGTTGTTGTTTTCTTAACAAATCCAACATATCTAGAAAGCGTCATCTAGTGAGAAAACATCAGAATTGCAGGAGAAATAAAACATTAACAAGGTTTATTTATTTCATTTTTTCAAGTTCGGCGGGCCGGGTTAAACCATTTATCTTGCCGCATGTGGCCCGCGGAACGTAGTTTGCCCATGCCTGTTCTAAACCGTCTATCCCTAATGGGGTTGCGGAGTTGCCAGCTGATTCAAGGCGAGAGGCAGGTTACACCCCAAACAGGTCGCCAGTCTGTCACAGGGCCACATACACAGACAACCATCTGCGCACACATCCATTCTTAGAGACAATGTTACAGACACCAATCAGTCTAACAGGTATCATGATCCCTTTCCCTGCCACCAGAGGGAGCCCTTGACCTTCATCCTCCTAATTAGGGACACCCGAGGATGATTAGTGTGATGATACACACCTGTAGACCATGGTGCAAATTTGAAGGCAATCACTCCAGACGTCTTTGTCGGGTCATCATCGTCACCACCACCACCATCACGACCCTAACCAATCCATTCAGTCAGGTCGTCCGTCCTGACAGCCTGACCAAAAGTTGCATCTTCGAAGTCTGTTACCGTAATTTCACAACTATAAGGCGCATATAAACGTCTTAGATTTTCTTCAAAATGAGCGGTGCGCCCTTTCGTGCGGTGCGCCTTGTGTGTGAGAAAAGGCGGACCTAAAAAAAAAAGTGGTGCCCGTGAGGCGAGGCGGACTTGAAAGAAAAGGCATGAGAACGTTAAAGAGTGAAGTGTGGGCGTGGATTGTGTATAAAAAAGGTATGTGCTGTATGCACAACATTGCTGTTTTAATCCTGAAAATGGCAAAGAGACACGCTTATGACGCTCAGTATAAGCGTCAGTATAATCAGAATCAGAATCAGAATCAGAATGCTTTTATTGCCATGTCAGTGAAAAACATCAGAGACTAGGAACTTGTTCTGGTACTGGTGTGCAAACATATAAAATAAAAATAATAAAAATAATAAAAATAAAATAAATAAGCGGAGGAACATGGGAATCGAGCCGTGGAAGGGTGGAGGGCAGCGCCGGGCGAGTTACGCTACAGTTTGCCAATGGATTGTAGATGCTTGGACTAACGTGTCTGCTGGTACTGTTATCCGAGCTTTCGTAAAAGCTGGTATCCTTTCTGAGGAGCCGCACAGTACAGACAGTGACTTTGACAGCGAGGAGCGAAGTGGACCTGCTCTGTTGGATTTTGCGCAGCTGTTCGATTCGGAAACAGAGGATGAGGACTTTGACGGATTTGAATAAAGACTATTACCGGTAATGTGTTTGTTTAGTATCGTTACTACTTAAATAAAGCACAACCAAACTCAGTTTTGCTCCCGATCTATTTTTTAATACGCACATTTTCATGCTTGCGTGTGTGTTTTTGTAAGGCGGTGTGTGACTGAGACTCCGCCTTTTCGTACGGTGCGCCTAATGGTCGTAAAATTACGGTATATTATTTGAACGTTTATATCCTCAGTTAATCCTGTTCTTTGCCTTACTGGACTTTTTTCCTTTCGTGAATAGATTGAAGTGTTCGTGACTTTAATCGAAGCTGCTTTGAAATTAGATTTTTATTTCATCACAATTTTTTCTGCCGTTATAATAAAGATAATCAAAATTCTTAAGACAACTTAATCAGTGGTCTTCAACGACCTCTTTTTATTCATGAGTAGTTTAATAGATGTAGAGACCTTGTTTGGGTCTTTTCTTTCAATCAGTTCCCCCACAGCAACTCATCTCCGCTGCACTTTTCTGTCTGAAAAGATCCTAATGAAAGGTGATTAGTGCAACCTCGTCAGCACTAATTAACCTCTCTGGCTTAATGTCTGCAGGGGAGGAATCTCTCACAATATTTGTGGACAAAAGGAAGCTCAGCTTGGAGTCTTCGCCGACGGGGGCCGATGGCAGCAGCAGGAACGCCAACACAACTGGCGCAGTGACTCTGGAAGCCCTCCACCAGCTGGCTGCTTCATACTTCACAGATAGAGAGGGCACCCTGCGCAGGCTTCACCACCTCCAGATTGCATCCACTGCCATACGGGTATGTTTTGTCACGGCTTTAAAGGTGCCATCAGTTACTCGCTGAGTTTATCTGACCTCTGAAATTTATTTAAAATTAATAATCATAGTGTTCAGAGAAAGGAAATTACATTAGACCTCATCATGTGTCTTTTATGTTTTTATAATAAGCAAACCGGTCTCGCAAGAATTGCTTCACGTGATGTAAACTGGTACATGATCAAAGACCCCCGGGCTTCCAAAGGCCTTCATTATATATAATAGGGTCTTAAATAAAATGAATTTATTAGATCATATGTAATTATAGATATATATTCAGACTCTATTCACAGGATTAATTTTTATCTTTAAGGCTTAAAGCATTTGAAGTCTTTTATATTAAAAATGCAACTAAAAAATCTCATTTAAATTAATTTAAAGACAAAAAAAAAATAATCGAGGTCAATCGGCATTTATTTAAAAGACAATTTAAAAAAAGCAGTTTGTAACCCATGTCTACATTGGTCAATGGTTCAAACTAGTTTTTCTTGTTTATCTCTGGATTGGGCTGGCCTTGTATCTTTCACAAGGAGGACATCCTGATAGGTCTATCATTTTCTGTTGATTGGTTTCTGAAGATCGCGGATACAAGCGGCCGAAATGAGCTTCCTCCACAGGGTGACTGGGTTCTGACTCAGAGATCGGGTGAGGAGCTCTGACATCGGGGAGAAGCTTGGTGTCGAGCCGCTCCTCCTCCAGGTTGAGAGGAGCCAGATGGGGTGGTTTGGGCATCTGGTCAGGATGCCCCCTGAGCGCCTCGCTGGTGAGGTGTTTCAAGCACGTCCCACCGGGAAGAGATCATGAGGCAGACCCCGGACCTACTGGAGAGACTATGTCTCACAGCTGGGCAGGGAACGACTTGGGATCCTTCCGGGTGAACTGGAGGTCTCTCCGAGTGAACCCGATGTCTGAGTGAGAGCCCAGCAACCTTGTGGAGGAAGCTCATTTCGGCCGCTTGTATCCGCGATCTTCAGAAACCAATCAACAGAAAATGATAGACCTATCAGGATGTCCTCCTTGTGAAAGATACAAGGCCAGGCGAATCCAGAGATAAACAAGAAAAACTAGTTTGAACCATTGACCAATGTAGACATGGGTTACAAACTGCTTTTTTTAAATTGTCTTTTAAATAAATGCTGATTGACCTCGATTATTTTTTTTTTGTCTTTAAATTAATTTAAATGAGATTTTTTAGTTGCATTTTTAATATAAAAGACTTCAAATGCTTTATGCCTCAAAGATAAAAATTAATCCTATCAACAGAGTCTGAATATATATCTATATGGGTAATAAGGGTTGGAACGTAGATCGACTTGTAAAATTCTCGCACGCATTTTTTGACGGCCCAGGAATGTAATTACAATCTCACCACAAACCCAATTAATTCATCGTTACTCTTGTTGATATTGTAGAGATTCTTAATTATTTAGCGGGTTGTATTTGTCGGTAAGACGTAGAATTCTTGGTTTTTAATCTTAAATAAGGGAGGAGGCGGCAGCTCAGTGGTCAGAGCGTTTGCGCGCGGACCTGAAGTTCGCGCGCGGACCGGAAGTTCACAGGTTTGCGTTCCACAGAGTGCACGTCTAGGGTCCTTGGAGAAGACACCTAACCCCCCGTTTCTCCCGCCATTGGCGCCGTCGAAGGGCAGCCTGCTGCGGTGTTAGGAGTCATTTCCCAGTGACTGATGAATAGAGTAATTCATTATTATTAAATATAACAAGTGTGGAAAGTGATTTATTTCTAAAAACAAACCAAAAAAAAACCGTGTCAAAACCATCATGAAAAAAAAACAACTGGCCTGGTCTGAAAATAAATAATCAGTATGTGAAGTTTTATTGCGACTTAATCGGTGAGAGATTCCACTTGTTAGCCAGTAGCGGCTCGCCTGAGGGCAGAATGGAAATGCCACACCAGAAGAGAAATAATTGTCCCCTACAGCTTCTGTTCAGGAACGGAATTCGGCTTTCACATTAAAATGGAAAGTCTTAACTCCCCGAGTATAACAAAAAGTTTTTAATCCTATAAACTGAGGCAGAGATTAGTCCTGCTACTAACTGTCCTCGTTTCCAATCCTCTCCTACTTTTTATGATAATTCCTAGAGGCCGAACTGAAAGATACGAACAACACCTTCCTCCTTGGCGATTTAGACACAAGTTTATTTCACTAAAAAGAAATGGTTCGTTTTTAGATTTGAAATCATTTTTTTGGACGATTTGTGGAAACATCATTGACTTGATTATTTGGTAAAAATAACGACTTTTTATTGATCAAATGATAAAAATTTTGCTGGTTCCTTCAGGTCAGAGACAGGGTGCTGCCCCAAATGGAGGAGTTTAAGTATCTCGGAGTCTTGTTCACGAGTGGGGGAAGAATGGAGCGGGAGATCGACAGGTGGATCGGTGCGGCGTCTGCAATAACTAGGACGCTGCATCGGTCTGTCGTAGTAAAGAGAGAGCTGAGCCGAAAAGCAAAGCTCTCGATTTACAAGTCGATCTATGTTCCAACCCTCACCTATGGTCACCAGCTGTGGGTGGTGACCGAAAGAATGAGATCACGGATACAAGCAGCCAAAATGAGCTTCCTCTGCAGGGTGGCTGGGCTCTCACTCAGAGATCGACTGAGGAGCTCTGCCATTCGGGAGGAGCTCGGTGTCGAGCTGCTACTCCCCCAAGTCGAGAGAAGCCAGATGGGGTGGTTTGGGCATCTGGTCAGGATGCCCCCTGAGCACTTTGCTGGTGAGGTGTTTTGGGCACGTCCCACCGAGAGGAGACCAAGGGGCAGACCCCGGACCTACTGGAGAGACTATGTCTCACAGCTGGCTGGGGAACAACTCGGAATCCTTCCGGGTGAGCTGGAGGATGCAGCCGGGCTTAGATAAGCCTGAGGCTGTTACCCCCGCGACCCGCCCCGTATCAGCGGAAGACGATGGAACAGAAACATTTTTCTTTGCATAGAAAATAATCGAGTATATAGAAAATACATATCAAATATCAAATTATGCCCGAGGTCAAAAGCTAAAAAAAAAAAAAAAAAAAATCAAGTTAACATTTGAAATTAGATTTAAAGAACTAAAGCAAAAAAGAAAAAAATAATTAAAAATATTTATAAGGCAGATACTTCCTTCACAGGTTCAAAACGTAACGGGCGAGGAAGCCTTACCCCCGTTGGGTTTTATCTGTTTCACTCATGGTTTTCTTATTCCCAAAATAAAAGCCCAACCTTCAATCTTACAACGTATCCATTCATCTTTCAAACCGTTTATCACCGTTGGGGTCGGAGGGTGTGCCAGAGCGTATCCTGGCAGGTTATGAATGAGAGACAGGTTACACCCCAAACAGGTACCCAGTCTGTTATGGTTGACAACTTTATTACCATTATATCCCACAAAATAAGTAAATAAAGTTTTACTAAGAAAATCCGTTTGGAAAAATAGAGTAAAAAGAGCCGACAATGTAGGTCAGTGGTTACGACAAATGCATGGTTGTTTTTGGCTGCGCTTATGTTTTAAGTGGGTATGTGCACAAGTAACACTGACAACGGCTAAGGCGATGCCCTGGGCGGCTGCTTGCTGCAGTACTCCTTGTTACTTGAGCGTTTAATCGCCAACTTTCTCTGAGTTTGTATCCCTTCTTCTGGCTATTTTTTGTCTCTTTCTGAAGATTTTATTTTGAGCGCACTTTGGACGTCATTTTGGACTTTGTTTGTGTCGGACAGCTGATTTTTATAAAAATCGTCCGGCTAGCTCCCAACGGCTAGCTCCCAACGGCTAACTAGTTATGAAGTCATTTTGCCGTTGACATGCATATTGATACGTGCGACCAGCTGCTGGCTCTCGGAGCCACATCCGTGTGTGCCTGGAGGAGTGGAGGAGCTAAGGAGAAGGAGTCGATCTGGAGGAGGTGCAGAGAAGGAGACCGTCTAGAGGAGGTGCTTTGCGCCTTGTGTTTTTGCGGTTTCTATGGAAACGTCCGGTTGCTCGCTTGAGGAACTAGAAGCGCTCACTCAGATCTAGTGAAATACAGAGAGGCCAGTTTGGTGTTCTTCCCTGCGACCCGGCTTTGTGACCCATTCTGGACTCCATCTTTTGGGTTGCCAGATTGGACACAGTGCGACTGGGCTGGGACACCGGTGGATAGGGGTGAGGGAATAAAAAGACCAAATAAAGAAGACAAAAACAGATTAATTAGGCGGGTTCTGATGTAGGAGCTGGAGCCAAAAACTGGAGAACAGGTCAAGCATGGTAAACAAACAATCTGGCGAAGAGTGTCTTTTACTTTACTTTACTTAATTGAATGTCGCGAGATACCAGTGTTGGTATGTTACGCCTAACAGGGAACCGAAATCCCCTGTGATTTCAAAAATAAAAATCGACCATAGCTCTGGAGTATGATTAGAGAGATGGACCGGCCGTAGCCAGCAACCTTCCGTTCCGTCATCTTCCGCTTGTTCCAGCGTCGGGTCGCGGGGGCAACAGCCTCAGACGGGAAGCCCAGGCCTCTCTCTCCCCAGCTGCATCCTCCAGCTCACCTGGAAGGATCCCAAGTCGTTCCCCGGCAAGCTGTGAGACATTGTCTCTCCAGCGGGTCCGGGGTCTGCCCCTTGGTCTCCTCCTGGTGAAACATGCCCAAAACACCTCGCCCGCGAGGCGCTCGGAGGGCATCCTGACCAGATGCCCGAACCACCCCATCTGGCTCCTCTCGACCTGGAGGAGGAGCGGCTCGACACCGAGCTTCTCCCGGATGGCAGAGCTCCTGAGTGAGAGCCCAGACACCCCGCGGAGGAAGCTCATTTTGGCCGCTTGTACCCACGATCTCATTCTTTTGGCCACCACCCACAGCTGGTGACCATAGGTGAGGGTGGGAACGTAGATCGACTTGTATATCGAGAGCTTTACTTTTCGGCTCAGCTCTCTCTTTACCACGATGGACCAATGCAGCGTCCTAGTTATTGCTGATGCCGCACCGATCCCCCTGTCGATCTCCCAACAGCAACCTGAACGACTCAAAATAAAAGTTGGCGAAGAGTGTGTCAAAAACTGATCCATTTACGCTCCAGCAGATGAGTAGATGAGTTTCAGGTGTGACTTGTTGCACACACTTAGACAAGAGGGAGGGGGAAACAGGACACAGAGGGGGAACAGACTACTCTCCTGACAAACCAAGCCTTCTTAGACGCTTTAAATTTATATGAACAATATTTTTAATAAAAGTTTAATTAGTTCGGCTCCATTTTCAGTTTTTATTTAAAGTATAGAACATGCAGACAAAAAGATTGTTTGGCTAATGATTCTAAATTCTCGTTAATAAAACGATTGTTTGTCTTGCTGTTTTGGAGAATTTTAATCATGTATTTTTTATTCCGGGTGGAACACGCGTATAGCAGGTCTGAAAACTTATAAACAAATCTGGAACAATCTGTAAATAATTTCCTCTGGTTTTGGGTTTTTCTCTAGTTTTCCGATGTTATGTGAAAATCCGCCATTCATGGGGCAATAAAAGCCTTCGCTGATTATTTTACGTGCAGAGATTGCGGTTGCTTAGCAACAACCTGATATTAACATGTACGCTGTGCTTCTTTTTAATATGAATTGTATTCTTCTGGCAGTTTTTACCCCAAAGAAATATGATTGTGTAAAACAGCCCGAATGGCACCATAAAAAAAAAAAATCAATAACGGTATTTTGCAGAGAGGAGAAACAATGAGAAGAACTGCAAAGAACAGCAGATGATTAGAAACAGGTTGGCACTAAACTGAAGAAAATTTCTATCATTCGAAGCTGGAATAACACTGATGGGGTTTTAGATTTTGTTTAATCTTACATCTGAATTGAGCGACCTTGTCCCGCTTCGTCTCTTCCAAACCAGTTAAACGCCACATGGTACCTGGAAAACACACATCAAAATAAAATCAGAAACCTGTATGAATGAACTGTTTCTTTATTGATTCCTGACTGTGAACAAGATGGTTTCTCTCTCAGCCAATCAATCGGACACATTTACTTTTTTTTTTCTACTTGCTCAATAGTTGTTTTTAGGGAATGCCACCCATAGTGAGCGGTTGCTAGCCGTCTCAGTGGGGTCCTCCAGAGTAAAGAAGTGAGATCTGAAAGCAAACAAAAGGTTCAACATAAGAAGACATGCATATCAGATGAAACAGACTAAGCTAGTGGGAGTGGGGCGTTAGCTTTTGGCTAGTGCGCCAAAGAGACCCTAAAAGACCCAAAGAGATAAGATCAACCGTTCCGTTCCCATCAGGATGAAGCCCATCTAATGATTTCTTTAGATATAAAGCTGTAGAGTAGAGTGAACTATATTTAATTAACAGTCTTAGACACATTGGCTGCTAGTCCCAGGGGAAGGACCTCTCCTTCATTTGGATCCCCTTGAGGCTTCTTCTTTTTTTAGCCAACTGCTGTTTTTTTTTTTTGTTTGTTTGTTTTTTCTCATAGAAAAAAGAAACCACGGTAAAGAAATGGTAAAGAAACCACAAATTCACAAATATATTTTAACTTCTAAAATATGTCACTGTATCCTATATGGGAGGGGCATGGGAGGAGGTTTGATAGATGGGAGGAGACGGCAGCTCAGTGGTTAGAGCGTTCGCACGCGGACCAGAAGTTCGCAGGTTCGCGTCCCAAAAAGAGCACGTCTAGGGTCCTTGGAGAAGACACCTAACCCCTGCTTCTCCCACCATTGGTGCGGTCGAAGGGCAGCCTGCTGTGGTGTAAGAAGTGTAGCACACAAATTCCCCCAGTGAGGGATGAATAGAGTAATTCATTTCATTTTTATATGTTAATGTTGGGTATCGATACGTATTCGACAATTCAATATGTTCCTCGATTCATGGCTCCCGGTATGATTTGTATCTTGAAACATTGCAGTTTTGACCTGATATGATTGAATGTGTTTCTTCTTTGGGCGATTTGATGCGTCAAATTTATGACTTTCAGCTTTTCACCTAAAACTCAAATTTATTTACACAAGGAAAAGCGGTTCAAAAGAGGAAACTAAAGGGATAAAATAACTTTTGCGGTGCACTAATCTTCTGTTCACTAACGAGTCACGAACATGACAAAATACATTAGATAAAATACTTATTAATTAGAAATTTTGAGAAAACTTAAGAGTGCCTGTAAATTTCATTCATCACAGCGTCCATTCATTGCTGTTTATAAGTTTTCTTGGTGTCGAAGGAGATGCTTGTTTTTAGGATGTTAATTGATGAGTGGGTGTGCAACAGTTAGTAGTGTTTAAAGGATCAAGTGTGTTTCTGCTGCTGCCCCCTATTTGTTGGGAGTAATCAAAACCTGGAAAGTGAGAATCATTACGCTCAATTTTGATCTTGTCTTTTTTATTATTATTAACATTATTTGTTTTTCCTATTTTTCATCATATCAGAATGCTTTTATTGCCATGTCAATGAAGAATATCAGAGACTAGGAACTTGCTTTGATACAGGTGTGCAATAATACAAGATAAAAATAATAAAAAATAAAATAAATAAAAATATATATCAAAATCAAAGATTTGATGTATATATACTATATCTAGGAATACATCAAATAAATACTGTACATCAAATAAAGTCAAGTCCAAAAACCTGCTTATTGTTGAGAAATGTACATTTTCATTTTGAATTTTGTTTGCATAGCCCAATGTGACATGTGGGAAATGAAGGGAAATGCCGAAAGAAGAAGAATATGACAACAAAGTTCTCTCAACGGGCTTCGCACATCAAATTGAAACATAAAATTACTCAGTAATACACAAAGCAATGCCAAGGTGTTGAACTTCAAGTCTTTGCCTATCTTATTTGTCACTTCTTACTTTTGTGACCTTGACATTTGGTTGAATGAATTTGACTTATATGTTTGTCTACAATTGGTACCAACTTAGCCATTTCTATGGGCGGAGCATAAAAATACTGTACTCAAATAACAACCCATGAAAGTCCAAAGACAAACAATAATTGCTCACACTTATGCATTTTTAAAGGAACTAAACAACTTTAGAACATCCTTGCCCTTAGACTCTCCATCTCAGTGTGAAAAAACTACTAACATAAATTTTGTTTGTGTGGAAAAAAGATGGAACCATTTGCTCCCTGCCCGGCACAGCGTAAATGTCATTTGAGGTGGCAAAACAAATGTCAAATAAGCTAAACTAAACTAGCTTTCTTATTTTCTTACTCTTCTTATTATTTTGGTGCATTTACATAGAAATGCAATATGGTACCTGAGAGTTAACAGATTACATTCACTGTCATAGCAAAGAAAAATTCTGGTTAAGTTAAAATAGAAAACCCAATCCATGGCTAAGACCAACTGGGTGTTCTAACAGAATCTGGACACTGGACAGAGCTCACAAATTTCTCCAATATGGATGACTGAAATAGAAATGAGTTCAGATGTGTTTTTGATGTGGAAATATTGTTCAAAATGAGATGCTTCACTGGTTCAACACTACAAGACCAGCATTTATTACCAAGGTGTGCAGTATACCCTTGTTTTTTGCGGGGGTTTGGCTTCAAAAAGAACCCGTGATAGGCAAAGGAACCTTTCTTTTTTTTTTTTCAACAATTTTTATACATTGAAAATAAGCTTTAGAAACTTTAGATTGTTTTTTTCAACAAATAACTTCTGTACTGGCAAATAATAATTTAATCATCAATGTGAACAGAAGGCTTCAAATTGCGGAGACTAGCACCGCCCACCGCGGTTCGTTATGGAACAAACGGAAAATTTACTAATTCCGTAATGCCGACCTACAGTAGCATAGGTTTTACCTTCCCTTAGCATGTCCGGAAGTTTAACTTTATTTGTGAAGGATAACATCTTCGACTGGCTTTTGGGCTGCGCCGCAGGTGCGTTTGTCGGTCCAGAGCGTTTAGTCGACATTATGGGCTTTAGAAAAACTCAAAATTTCAAGAGAATTTGCACATGCAAAATGTAAATTTGGCGAGCTGTTTTACGTATGTGTACATGTTAAACTGCGACGTTATTGACGCACCGGTAGAGAAGAAGATGAGTGACTTTTTAGCCAATCAGAATGCAGAACACAACACACGATGCAAATCCGTGAAGTAGCGAAACCGTGAAAAGTAAACGGCGTTATAGTGCGGGGTCACTGTATTTCAATATACGTATAATGGAAGGGATAAAAAAAACAGTTCTAAAGTCAGATAAACAAAAAAACCACACTGACAGTAAGAGTTATTTTGTTCGGTCTGCAATCTGTTCTCGATTGAGGTCAGCTTGCATCTTGGTAGTTCGTAATTGGAACATTCATCTAGCTTCTTCTTTGAAAAGAGGAATGTGTGCTACCAGATGTCTCCAGAATTTATTACAGAGACACAAACAAATCTGCTTTTAAAAGGAAATAGAAATCAAAAGATGTTAAACTCAGATATGCCCAGTTTTATAGTTCCATCAAAGTAAGAAAAAATCCATGCTCGGCCTCTTTAGATACGGTATAAACAAGACATAGTATCCATGCTCCATGGTCACATCTGACCCTCATGAGTCACAAATTTACTTCTTTTCTTCCATCTCTGAAATCCCATTCCATCGTTGAATTCTAGGCCGATGATAAAGTGGTTTACATCACCACTAAATGATGTTTTCCAGTGAAATATTTTTCACTGTTAAACAGTAAATAATTCATTTGATCCTGTTTTCTTAAATTATTTATCCATCTGGTTTGAACATTTATTTCCAGCAGTGGAAACACACTATTCTAAATTAAATCATATCTCATCTACTCTGGGATTGAAAAGAACATTTCTACCATATTATTCCCAATAGAAGCACGCTTTCTAATAGAAGCGCACCCCTGTTTTTTTTTTTTTCCCCCCCTAAAAGTTGTTTACAGCAAGGTTTAGTCTGACAAAAATAAGTCTTTCATATGCAACTTAAGTTCAAGTCTAACATATTTTTGTCCTGTTAAATGTCACTTTAAGTAGCGCTATGACACATACAGTGGTGGTCAAAAGTTTACATACACTTGTAAAGAACATAATGTCATGGCTGTCTTGAGTTTCCAGTTATTTCAACAACTCTGATTTTTCTCTGATATAGTGATTGGAACAGATCCTTCTTTGTCACAAAAAACATTCATGAAGTTTGATTCTTTTATGACTTTATTATGGGTAAACTGAAAATGTGACGAAATCAGCTGGGTCAAAAATATACATACAGCAACATGAATGAGCAATTTTGGAGACTTAGAAAGTTGTGTCAATGACATGAGCTTCATAGCATGACCTCTTAACTTCTTGTGAGTGATTATGAGTGACTACAGCTGGTGACTTCTCTGAGGTCATTTAAAAAGGGCTCATTGGATAAAAACACCCACAAACGCTACAATGGGAAAGTCAAAGGAGCTCAGCACAGATTTGAAAAAGAGAATCATTGACTTGAACAAGTCAGGAAAGTCACTTGGAGCCATTTCAAAGCAGCTGCAGGTTCCAAGAGCAACAGTGCAAACAATTGTTTGTAAGTATAAAGTGCATGGCACTGTTTTGTCACTGCCACAATCAGGAAGAAAACGCAAGCTGTCACCTGCTGCTGAGAGAAAACTGGTCAGGAGGGTGAAGAGTCAACCCAGGAGCACCAAAAAGCAGATCTGCCAAGAATTAGAAGCTGCTGGAACACAGGTGTCAGTGTCCACAGTCAAGCGTGTTTTGCATCGCCATGGACTGAGAGGTTGCCGTGCAAGAAGGAAGCCCTTGCTCCAAAAGCGGCACCTTAAGGCTCAACTAAAGTTTGCTGCTGATCACATGGACAAAGATAAGACCTTCTGGAGGAAAGTTCTGTGGTCAGATGAAACAAAAATTGAGCTGTTTGGCCACAATGTCCAGCAATATGTTTGGAGGAGAAAAGGTGAGGCCTTTAACCCCAAGAACACCATGCCTACCATCAAGCACGGTGGGCCTGTTTTGCTGCCAATGGAACTGGTGCTTTACAGAGAGTCAATGGGACAATGAAGAAGGAGGATTACCTTCAAATTCTTCAAGAAAACCTGAAGTCATCAGCCCGAAGGTTGGGTCTTGGGCGCAGTTGGGTGTTCCAACAGGACAATGACCCCAAACACACATCAAAAGTGGTAATGGAATGGCTAAATCAGGCTAGACTTAAGGTTTTAGAATGGCCTTCCCAAAGTCCTGACTTAAATCCCATTGAGAACATGTGGATAATGCTGAAGAAACAAGTCCATGTCAGAAAGCCAACAAATTTAACTGAACTGGACCAATTCTGTCAAGAGGAGTGGTCAAAGATTCAACCAGAAACTTGCCAGAAGCTTGTGGATGGCTACCAAAAGCGCCTAATTGAAGTAAAAATGGCCAAAGGACATGTAACCAAATATTAGCATTGCTGTATGTATATTTTTGACCCAGCTGATTTTGTCACATTTTCAGTTTACCCATAATAATTATTTATAATTATTATGAATATTATAAATTATTATGAATATTATAAATAATTATTTATAATTATATAATAATTGGGTGGAGACGGTGGCCGCGTGGTTAGCGCGTTCGCCCGCGGACCGGAAGGTCGCGGGTTCGCGTCCCACGGAGAGCACGTCTAGGGTCCTTGGAGAAGACACCTAGCCCCCACTTCTCCCACCATTGGCGCCGTTGAAGGGCAGCCTGCTGCGGTGTAAGGAGTGCAGCAAACAAATTTCCCCGGTGAGGGATGAATAGAGTAATTCAAAAAAAAATAAAAAAAATAAAAAATAAAGTCATAAAAGAATCAAACTTCATGAATGTTTTTTGTGACAAAGAAGGATCTGTTCCAATCACTATATCAGAGAAAAATCAGAGTTGTTGAAATAACTGGAAACTCAAGACAGCCATGACATTATGTTCTTTACAAGTGTATGAAAACTTTTGACCACCACTGTATGTAGCTTGTGCTGTTACTGATGTGGCGCCCAAAAAGTAGTACCCAAACACGACCACAAAAAACCCTTCTAAAAACATCCATACATTAAAACTGGGGGGTTTCATAGCATGGTATTAAACATTTTACACACTTAAAGCATTTCAAAAGAAGAAAACTGGCAGAATATGGCTAATATTACATTTAATTTAGTTGAAATTATACCAAAAACTAATATCAGACATAAACAATGGAGCACCGAAACCCCGATTGGCGACGTCATCAAAGTGCGTCTCCATCTCAGCTTCTTTTTTTTTTTTTTGTACTTGAAACTTTTTTATTTCGGACTCAGTCTTCTATAACATTACTATATACATTAACAAAAACAAATCCTCATACTCAAATGATACAGGTAACCAAGAACAGGCTGAAGCAAAAAAATGCTTGTGTGCCGAAAAAAAACTAGCTTTTCCAACATAGGTTACCTTGAAACAAATTTACAGAAAGAAAGATCGTTTCTTGAGGTGAAACGATGAAACTAACATAAAATTGGCTTGTAAATTTTCATTCTTTTTGCATCAAAAGTTGTTGAAATTATTCTTTCAAAAAATTTACAATGCCCCCACCCCCGACTTTTTGTCATTATTCGTACCAAAAAAAACCCAAAACACTGATAATGTGCAGGAAACTTTAAATATTAATACCATGAATGCTCTAAAAACCCCCGGTTTTAATACTTGTACCTTTTTTGAAGGGTTTTTAAATAATTGTGTTTGGGTAGGTGGTCTTTTCTTGGGCGCTACACCGGTACAGCACTGAGCTAATTTTTTTTGCCCTTTGCAAATAGCTTCTTTATAGACGCGTACCCCTTCAGTGAAGCCGCGCTTGCGCAAGTATTAGGAATAATACGATATCTACATGTTGGTATGACAGGCTGCCCACATAATTAAACCCTGCCATGTTTTTTTAGGGCAAATGTTAAAAGTCTTTTTGTCCAACGATGTAAAAGTGATACCCAATTATTTTTGAAGCACACATACAACTGTTACCATCTTTTACAGACATGCTTAAAGAGCAGAGTTCTAATTTCTGAAACTTCGGTGACTTAACTCCGTGACAACGTAGACCAGACAATCCCATAATACCAGCTTAGGGACGTTCAACCCCTAGTTTATTTAGTCATGTAGATTAAGTGCAAATGCTTGTTTGCGGAATTGGCCAGACCGTTGAGATCTCACCTCATGTGCTGGAGGCAAAAAACAGTCTAGTCAAGTTTTACATATTCCCGGATAATTTTTTACGACACAAATCCGTAAAAAAAGTTCAAATCTGCATTTTTTAAAAAATATATATATATATATGACAAAAACACAACAAATTTTTTTTCTGAACCGTCTAGCCCTGACGGGGTTACGAGGGATGCCGGAGCCTATCCCGGCTGATTCAAGTTGAGAGGCAGGGTACACCCCAAACAGGTTGCCAGTCAGCCAGTCATACACACACTCATCCCTATGGCCAATTTCTTGGTAGCCGATGAACCTAATGTGCATATTTTTGGAGGCTAAGAGAAAACCATAGAAAAAACCCACACACACAGGGAAAACATGTAAACTACACACAGAAAAGCCAGTGTTTCAAGCCTCACCCCCACCTGGGACTCCTCAAACCCTGACCTTCTTGCTGTGAGGCCATTGAGCTACCCACTGCATCATTGAGTTGCCCTTATAATTAAATTAGGAATTGTCAGAAAAAAGATACGTCTACGCCGAGTCGCCTCCTTCTTTTAATTACAAACTACATTAATATTTAATGGGTGGGGTCTTCATGAGAACCATGTGGAAGCATTCATTTTGTGTATGCTCATTAAATTTTGTGACCCCCGGTAGCATGACCCTGAAAACGTATGGAATTTATTTATAGTGCATGCTGTGTAATATTTGATAATTTGTTAATTTCCATTCGTTACGTTCCGTCGTCTTCCGCTTATCTGGGACAGGGTTGCGGGGGCAACAGCCTCGGACGGGAAGCCCAGCTTCTACCACCCCGGCTGCATCCTCCAGCTTACCCAGAAGGATCGCGAGTCGTTCCCCAGCCAGCTGTGAGACATAGTCACTCCAGCGGGTCCAGGAGTCTACCTATTGTTCTCTTCCTGGTGGGACATGCCCGAAACACCTCACCAGCGAGTCACTCGGGGGTTCCTGACCAGATGCCCAAACCACCCCATCTGGCTTCTCTCATTCTGGAGGAGGAGCAGCTCGACACCAAGCTCCTCCCGGATGGCAGAGCTCCTTACCTGATCTCTGAGTGAGAACCCAGCTACCCTGCAGAGGAAGCTCATTTCTGCCGCTTGTATCCGTGATCTCGTTCTTTTCGGTCACCACCAACTGCTGGTGACCATAGGTGAGGAGGGCAATGTAGATCCTAAAGTGAATAATTTTTTTCTTTGAGATATCCGGCCATGTACCCCTCGTTTCGGCGTTTTGTGAGGCAGGTCGTGACTTATATTGAATCCCGCATTTGCACCACATTAATAAGCCAAGTAATTTAAATTGAAAGCAAACAGAACAGCGAAGCAGCACCTGCCTTGAGAGAAAAGAGACAGAGTACAGCAGCAGTTGTGTGTCCTGTAGTGTATAACACCAATCATCCATTTTATCATCTGAAGTGGCTGAAAGAACGTGCCCATTAATCAGCCTGAGGGGCAAACGTAGATGCTAAAGTGAGTGGCCACTGATGAAGACAAGTGCTCTCCTAAAATGAGAACATGTTAGTCTGGTTATGCATCAGTTTGATGGATTAAAGATATCATTCCATTAATTTCCAGCCAGACCGATTTTCATTCATTTGCCACTTTGGAGCGGCCGTGGAACTCCAGCAGATTGAAGATCTGTGGGAACGAGAGGGCGAGAGGGAGATAAACGCTACCTTTTATGAGGGATGTAAAGCACGGCTTCTAACTTGTGGCCGTTCATTAAAATCACATCTGCTAGCTACTTGGAATTCAGGCAGAAATGGGATTCGGAGAGGAAAACTGTACGCTAATAAAACGAGATGTTGATGCGTTTCTGGATTAGCAAACCTTTAAGATGTATTCACGTCAGGAATTATTAATCCAGACAAGGGAATCAATTTAGTTGATGCTCATCAGAAAGAAATCCTCTCTGCAGAGGAAAAGCTGTTTCTTAATTGGAGATCTTTACTTTTTGGAGGCTTTGCATATTTTTAATGAGGGTTTATGTTTCTTTCACGCAGCTTTGAATAATGTAGAAGAACAAGTCGGGATCAAGAGAAGTTGGCATACTATAGAATATACAATATTTAGTAAGCACGGGGAAGATGTTTTACATTTACTCACACTGTACCACAGGCTGTGTAGATCTTCCTGTTTGATCGAGACAGCCTCGTTTGATTTATTAACCCATATTTGCTCGAAACTTGACCGTTTTCTTTCCAGAAGCCCGAGAATCAGAAAAATACCAAGAAGAAAAAGTTAAATCAGGTCAAAAAACAAAGTCATTTTCAATAATGTGAACTTTTCTGCATCTTTTATGTTTTTTTGCAAACTTTTATTTAAACTGCCCACAGTTACTCAGTACCATCTATATGTCAACTAATCAAGTTTATTATGTGGGCAGGCGGAGGCATGTCGTTCGACACCTTGGCATTGACTTACTCCTGATAAACATTGTGAAACGTTATCTAGTTCTTCAAGTTCCAAAAAGCAAAGCTCTCGATTTACAAGCCGATCTACGTTCCTACCCTCACCTATGGTCACCAGCTGTGGGTGGTGACCGAAAGAATGAGATCACGGGTACAAGCGGCCGAAATGAGCTTCCTCCACAGGGTGGCTGGGCTCTCATTCAGAGATCGGGTGAGGAGCTGTGCCATCCGGGAGGAGCACGATGTTGAGCTGCTCCTCCTCCAGATCGAGAGGAATCAGGTGGGGTAGTTCGGGCATCTGGTCAGGATGCCACCCCGAGCGCCTCGCTGGTGAGGGATTTTGGGCACGTCCCACTGGGAGGAGACCAAGAGGCAGATCCCAGACCTGCTGGAAAGACTTGGTCTCACAGCTGGCTGAGGAACGACTCGGGATCCTTCTGGGTAAGCTGGAGGATGCAGCCAAGACCCGACCCCGGATAAGCGGAAGACAACGGAATGGAACGGAAAGTTCAAACAAGCTTAATATTTTGCAAGTCTACGTTTTTAACGTTGAGCATAAAAATATGGTGTTGAGGGAAAATTTGTTTTACAGACTGATTACACAAAAACACATTTACATTTTTTTCCAGTTTCTCCGGGAGACTAAATGCCAGTTTCGTATTTACTTAAAACGTTTCCCCTAGAAATCTACACAATAAGTGAAATTGTTGACCCCGAATTTTACTAACTTCTTCATAAGATTTAGTTTATTGTGAAATATACAAACTTTATGTGATATTTTTCAAACTGGTGGTACAGTGGTTGGCACACTGGCCTCACAGCAAGAAGGTTGGGGGTTTGAGTGCCGGGTTTGACGAGACTTAGAACACCGGGCTTTCTGTGTGAGCACTTCTACATGTACTCTGGTTTCCTCCCACCCTCCAAAAAACATGCATGTAAGGTTGATTGGCCGCTGGGAAATTGCCCAGAGGAAGGACTGTGTATATGGATGGTTGTGTGGCCCTGTGACAGACTGGCGATTTGTTCGGGGAGTACCCTGCCTCTGCCTTGAATCAGCCGGGATAGGCTCCAGCACCTCCCGCAACCCTATTTGGGATGAAAGGTTCGGAAGATGAATGAATTTTTCTAGCTTTATTTTGGATTATTATACACTCTCATTCCATTTATAGAAGGAACTCGGAGTAGAGCTGTTGCTCCTCCGGGTTGAGAAAAGCTAGGCGGTGTGGTTCGGGCATCTGATCAGGATGCCTCCCGAGCACCTCGCTGGTGAAGTGTTTCAGGCTCGTTCCACCGGGAGGAGACCCAAAGGTAGGACCCGGACTTGCTGGAGATACTATGACCATGTCTCACAGCTGGCCGGGGAACACCTTGGGATTCTCTCGGGTGAGCTGGAGGTTTCTTGTCTGGGGGTGTTGGCCCACCATTCTGCCCTAGATAAGCGGAAGACAATGAAACAGAATAAACGTTATTCCAGAATCACCTATTTAGTCTGGATTTAACTATCTCTCTTTGCACACTGTTGTCGGCTAAGATTACAACTTTCTTTACGCACCAAGAAGAGTAAACCCTCCAAACATTCTACAAGAGTCCATGTTGTACCAAATCGCTAGGGTAACATGATCAGGCTAACGTTTTTGCGTGTCTGTTTCCAGGTAACTGAAACCAGAACCGGGCCTCTCGGTTGCAGTAACTACGACAATCTAGACACGGTCAGCTCTGTGCTGGTTCACAGCCCGGAAAACAAAGTCCAACTTCAAGGTAAATATTATTTATTATTTATTAGGCACATTTGTGAAAGTTGAATGTGCCGAAGGCTCCGTCATTGTTCCGTCCTGACTCAGCTAAGCTGTGCTAAACAGCTGCTGGCAGTGTTTTCAGATTTCACATCCAAATATATGACTGTTATCAATCTTCTTTTAATCACCCACTTCCATTGCTCAAGTCATTCATCACAAACAAATTAAACTAATGTAGTCTTTACTTGTGTCCATTCTAAACAGGAGACTTTGGGTAATGGGTTTTGTTATGCCCCTCTAGGCCTTTTCGGATCAAATAATGGGTAGTTTCAGGGCTTCTCTGATTTACCGTCAAAGAAATGGAATACAATTCTGGTTGTGTGAAAATGGCAACTTTTATACTTATGATTAATGTGAATGTGCACATGTTGTAGCCCATTGATAAGCTGCCACCTCAACTAGACTCTTGAAAAGTAATGGAGACCCCCAAAGTTAGTGGTGGAAACTTTTATTTACATAGTAGACACATTACCCTCCAACTCACCGTGACCCTACTGAAAGTCATCTATCAGTAAAGCAAAGTCTTCGAAAACCGTGACTTCTGAATGTTTTTTTGGCAAAAGGAAAGACTCTGGCTAAATTGACACACTGAGGTACAACACAATCCAGATTACCAAAGCAATGAACTTGATGGTGCTTAAATTACCGTTCGGTCATCTTCCGCTTATCGGGGCTGGATCGCAGGGGCAACAATCTCAGTTGGGTAACACAAGCTTCTCTCACTCTGGCTGCTTCCCTCACCCGAGAAGATCCTGAGGCATTCCCTGGCCAGTTCTGAGACATAGTCACTCCAGCAGGTCCGGAGCCTACTTTTGGGTCTGCTTCCGGTGGGACATGCCCAGAACACCTCACCAGCGAGGCGATCAGCAGGCATCCCAACCAGGTCGTGGATCATAGTCTCAGATTTGAATGCATTCATTCCCACTGGGCTGATTCACACTCGGCAGCAAATTGGTCCTTTAAAGTTGGAGATCACGGCCCGATGAAGCCAACAGGACTGCACAATCTGCAAAAAAGCAGAGATCCAATCGTGAGGTCACAAAACCAGATTCCCTCACCGCCTCAACTGTGTCTAGAAATTCTGTTCATGAATGAAGGTAATGAGCAGAATTAGTGACAAAGGGCAGCCTTGACGAGTCCGACTAAAACTGGATATAGAATCGACGAACTGGCATAAGTTTCAATTGTATTAGAATTTGGAATGCAATGCTGGACACTAGCATCTTGATCCCCCACACGGGCAAATGTCATTTTCTCTGAATTGCAAATAAGTGATGACAGGAGGCATCAAGTCATTTGAGGATGATTCGCGTATAAATCACGTCATTTGCATAATCCATATTTGGAGTTAGAGAGACCTGTTTGAGACGAAGTGGAAACCAAGTTGGTTTATTCTGGCGATTTATCACATGTCTAATCTATAAAATTTAGATTGCAGATTGCCGCAGAAGTTTTCATGAATGTCGAGTTCGCCTTGGCATAAGTATGGTACTTAAACTAAGCAAAGACTCTTGCCACTCCCGATCTATGCAATTCTTCATAAGTGAAGCCACTGGTCATTATTAAAGCCGCATTAGTAACTCAATGATCTTCAACTGGGGTAAAATGGCAGGGTTGCACCTCATGCTAACTGGGCGGTGATTTGTTGAACCTAAGCAGCTAATGAGGTGATCTATTGTTGCAGGCGTTAGCATTGACGCGGCTAACAAGTAGCTTTTCTTGGCTTGTGACCTACAAGCTTTTATACTCCCTCTGGTGTCCATTAGTGAGGCTGAAGAGTTAGCTTTAACTCAAGAAAAAACTAACGGCAAGCCTCTCCAAGCTGACCTACTGGATTACATAGTCCCCATGCTATCCATTAGCAAGACAGAAGTGTTGGCTTCTAATGACACGCTTCTCTAACCTGGCCGACTGAAATAGATACTCCCTCTGCTGTCCATTAGCAAGAAGATGCTGGGCTAGCATTGGAGAGGTTAAAGAGGGGGTATTGTGTTTTGTTGGGTAATAATTAATGTCTAATGTCAACCTTTGGTCTACCTGTGGAGGGCAGCATTGCGCACTCGAGCGTATAGCCTGCCGGAAATGATTTGAAGAAGAAGAAGAAGGAGTCAGCCAGCGCTGGAAGGCATGAAGACCCGACCAGGAATGCTGGTGAGGCTGCCTTTAAATAGGCAGCAGAGAAATTAGGTGCAGGTGGTCCAATCAGGTAGAATTGGGGGAAAGGTGAGATGGTCCCTGGCTCCCTCTGGTGGTGGTTGAGGGAACCAAAACAGTAAATCTCATACGAGGCCGAAAAAAAGTGTAAAGCGTCTTAAGTTAGCATAGCTAGCACTCAGCTAGCATTTTTTATTATTCCGAAAACCACTTCAGGTTTGTTTTGGATGCTGAAATAACATTGAAACATGGTAGAAAATCTCCAACATGTTGGTTCTGCAAAATAGAAACCATTCAACAACTATTTTTTTAGACTTCAGCTTAACTGCTTTTGTTGCTTCCATTCAGTTCCGTCGTCTTCCGCGTATCCGGGGCCGGGCCGCGGGGGAATCCAGGCTTCTCTCCTGCTCACCCGGGAAGATCCTGAGGTGTTCCCTGGCCAGATGTGAGACAAAGTCTTTCCACGAGTCCTGGCCAGACTTGCCGAAAACACCTCAACAGGAAGGCACTCAGTAGGCATCCTAACCAGATGCCTGAACGACTCCATTTGCTTCTCTCGACCTGGAGGAACAGCGGCTCTACTCCGAGCTCCTCCCTCTTTCTCTGAGTGAGAGGCCAGCCACCCTGCGGAGGAAGCTCATTTTGTCCGCTTGCATCCGCAATCTCGTTCTTTCGGTCAGCACCCATAGCTGGTGACCAAAGGTGAGGGTAGGAATGTAGATCGCCTTGTAAATCGAGAGATTTGCTTTTTGGCTCAGCGCTTTCTTCACCATGACGAATCGATGCAGCGTCCTGATCATTGCAAATGCTGCACCGATCTGTCTGTCGATCGCCCGCTTCATCCTTCCCCCACTCATGAACACAACCCCAAGATACTTGGGGCAGGACCCTGTCCCTGACCTGCAAGGGGCATTAACACCGTTTTTCGGGCAAGGACCATTGTCTCGGAGTTGGAGGCACTGATTCCCATCCCGGCTGCTTCACACTCGGCAGCAAATTGGTTCTGATTTGGTTGCTTTCTGTAAAAAAAAAATAAAAAAGGACATGTCGGGATTAGCAATGAAGATGTTAACACGGTGTACCGACCTCAGAAAACCTACTCGAGCAGACAGTGTTTCAGCTCTTGTTAATGAGCTTTACATTTGCATCAAGAGGTTAGAATCATTATCCTTCGTTAGAGAATTAAGTAAATAGTCACAAACTTCTGATGTTAGCCTTTATAAGTTAATTCAACAAGATGCCAAGTTAACGCTTGATATTTTCTATTTGCAGGCTGATTTTATGGTATTCTGCCAATAAATGTTGTTTTGGCAGATATTTAACCGGAGGGATTTCAGCATAGGGTGGACATCAGCTGTTTTATTTCTTCCCATCTGCAAAGAAACCCCCCAAAAAAATACATTAAACATGACTGATAGCAAAAAATTGCCCGTGCTATTCAGTTGTGTTTATTTTTCCAATTTTATCCAAGTTATTCACAAAACATATCTTCAAATAAAAAGTCTAAAGACACTAATTGGCTGATTATTTATTAAAGTTTTACATCAACTCAGCAATTGATGTATCATCTTAATAAATCACCAACGCAAAGAAGGAAAACAGATAGTACAGTTTTAAAGGAGAATAACCAGCTTCTGAACATGTGTTTGATTGAGTTTCAATGAAAATCTAATTAGCCTACAAGATCTTTGAAGTCTTCATGCTGATGTACTTAAAGGAGACTTCTCATGTTGACTGATGGACCAACAAACATCGCTGAGGAAAGGCTGGACTTCATTAAACCACAGTATAAACTTCAAATAAAATGGTAGAGTAGAAGTGTTGCCATGGCTGTGCGCTGTATTACAGTGGCTTCTTATAAAGCGGGCAGTATACCGGAATAAAGACTTTGAGGCCGCCTGGAGAGGTAATCTGAGGTTTAAGTGTAAGTAGTGTGGAACTGTGGTATTTTATAAGGAAGTCTGGAGTGGTATGTAATTTCAGATCAGCAGAGCTAATGGGGACTTTGACAGTGGTGAGGTGTGATGTAGGATTTTCAGAAGACTAGCCTTTAGATTTGTTTTGAAAAATCTGCAGACAGCACTCAGTCTTTATTTTTCTCTCTTTTAACTTGGTTAAAAGTCCCTTCTCCATATGGCTCTGATTTTTTCTTCTGTCATCAAAAAGCTCGCTATTGGTTGGCCAAGTGGTTATCATACAAACACCAACCGAATTGGACTAAATGGCAACCATTCAGTCCAATGGTTGCCATTGGACTGAATGGTCCAATGGCCAATGGTCCAATTTTTTATTATTGTAATAATAAAAAATCATTACAACAAGGTACAACCTCAATTAATAAAAAAAAATATATTTTGGCAGCCATCATAGTTTTAGTCTTAGTCTTTGGAACAAAAATTCATTTTAGTTTTAGTCTGGTTCTAGTCGGCGAAGACTAGAACGTTTTTAGTCTAGTTTCAGTGTAAAAAAGCAAAAAAACAACAAATATTCTTACTTTAACAATCGTGGCTTTATTACATAGAATGGTGCAGGTTATTTGTAAAAAAAAAAAAAAACCTACCTAGCTTTAACTTGCTCAAAACAAGGACAAGGACTTATGTTTTACGTTGGCATGAATATCAAGGTCCTGAGCTTTTAGATGTCACTTGAGATAAGTAGTATTCTTTCCACCTATTTTGTCTCCACGTTTACGTTAGTCTACCACAGCAATGCATTCGGTTTTATTCTCTGATTGTCCATAGATCATCGCGTCATTTCCGACTACTCTTTGTTGCTGTTGCCGCCATGGTGTGTGACTTTCTCCAGTCCGCAGGTGTGTTGCGCTAGATCCGAACATTTAACGTGCTGGATTTAAAATTTAGCGCACTAGTTTTATCATTTAGCACAATAAATTACGTGCATGTAGCGGCCCGAATGGCTTTCAATAATGCGGGCGTCACATTTTCGTTATCAAAGAGTTGCATTTATTTTGTTATTGTTACATTATCGTCATAAAAAGAAGCCTCGTCAACAAAATCAGTTAGTTGTCGTTATTGTTGACGAAAACAACACTGATGGCAACCTAATTGGCTTCGTTTGTTGGACGTTAAACATTAAGATTTACATCACTTTCATTAAATCAAGATGGAATCCAGCTTACAAATTAGTCGTTGACCAAACGCCTCAATCAATCGCTCCCTATCGTCTTTATGGTAAACCATTAAGTTCAGTTTGTCTTCAAACATCAAAGCCTGCATGCCAGCTGTTCTAAATGACTGAAGGTTTGACTCCTGTACCACCCAATCTATCTGGTCATTCACAGTTCTGTTCTCTTAAAAATATCACGAGGATTGCATCATCAAACAGAAAGTCGAATTTCTCTTTTTTGACCAAATTCGACTTCATGTACTTAAATTCAACCTTATGTTCATCTTCTCTAGTGCCTACGGGCACACGGCCCACATTCATACTACACACATGAATCTTTAATCTGGATTTTTTTTTCCATCACAATGTGGGAGAAACTCTGAATCAGAAAGTAAAGAAAATTTGTTTTTATGAAGAAGATGTTACTTTTTGTTGAGGTTACTATTATCGAACCGTCCGAACGGGGAACTCTGGATTAGGACTCGACCAATTACAGTGTTTTGAGTCTTGATGCCGATACCAATTTACGATATTAGATAACTTAGCGGTGAAAATCCATTAGGTATAATTATAATATTTCCACATAATCTGGTATAATTTAGAAAAAAAAATTCAGAATCCAATGATTAGGACGCTGCATCGGTCCGTCGTGGTAAAGAAAGAGCTGAGCCAAAAAGACAAAGCTCTCGATTTACAAGTTGATCTACGTTCCTACCCTCATCTATGGTCACCAGCTGTGGGTGGTGACCGAAAGCACAAGATTGCGGATACAAGCAGCCAAAATGAGCTTCCTATCTAGGGTGGCTGGGCTCTCACTTACAGATAGAGGGAAGAACTCTGCTATCCAGGAGGAGCTAGGAGAAGTGCCGTGGCTCATTCGGGTCTGTCATGACGTGGTGTGCTGGTGGAAGGAGAAGGACCCAATTGCAGGACAGAAGACATGGTTTATTTAAGTATGGTAGTCCAGTATCGCTGTGAAAGAAAAACAAAGTTTTAGTGCCATGGCAAGAGGTTTTTGTCACAATGTGTTCTTGATCAGGCAACCAGGGAGACCTGGCTGGAAGGGATGGTATGACCCGACGAGAATGTCTAAGGTGATTGTCCTTAAATAGGCAGCAGGGTCCACAGGTGTGTGGCATCAGAATAATCACCCTCAGATGTCTCAATCAGGGTGATAAGAGAAGGTCCAGGGCTCCCTCTGGTGGCAAGTGAGGGGATCACGACAGGGTCTAGAGAAGCCAAATGGGGTGGTTTGGACATCTACTCAGGATGCCTCCCGAACAACTTGCTGGTGAAGTTAAGGCCTCGGATCTGCTGGAGAGACAATATCTCACAGCTGGCCAGGGAACACCTCAGGATCTTCCCGGGTGAGCTGGAGGTTACAGTCAGGGTAAGGGAAGTCTAGATTTCCCATTTGAGGCTTTTGATCCCCGGAAGCGACGCCGAATAAGCTCTAGACAAATAAACAGAATCTAATTTGTTAATAAAATTATACGGTGAACTATTTAATAAATGTTTCAAACGTGATATGATACATGACGTTCTCTCACTGACCACCATCAATAGCACCGTCGATGGCACCAACGGTTCAAGACGTGCAAGACGATGGCATGCACCGTTGGTTATTTAAATTATTCTTACAATCAATTTGTTGTGGGCAGCACGGTGGCGCAGTGGGTAGCACAGTGGCCTCACAGCAAGAAGGTCGTGGGTTATAGTCCCGGATGGGGACGAGGCTTGGAACACTGTCCTTTCTGTGTGGAGTTTGCATGTTCTCCCCGTGTTTGCGTGGGTTTCCTCCGGGTACTCCGGTTTCCTCCCACCCTCCAAAGACATGCATGCTAGGTTGCCCTAGGAATGAGTGTGTGTGTGTGTATGGTTGTATGTGTGTGGCCCCGTGACAGACTGGTGACCTGTTTGGAGTGTACTCTGCCCTTCGCCTTAAATTGGGTGGGATGGGCTCCCGCACCCCCCCGGAACCCTGAAAGGGATAGACGGATAAGAAAATGACTAATTTGTTGTGACCGTATTGCTCCTTTAAAAACATACATTTACCAAAACCTAAACTCAGATATTACATTATTCAAATCATGCAACATCATAACAAATCATATTTCTATGTGTATTAAATGTACACAGTGCAATAAAATAGATTAAAAAAAATGTCCGTTTTTATGGCGTTAAAACTGTGACAGCTTGAATTGGTATTGGAAAAAAACATTTTCAACAACAATGATTTTTTACAATTACGATTCAAGCTGTCAGTGATTTATCACCATATACTTTTGCTTTTTCCTTCCTGTCAGAACAGAAGGCTCTGAACGGTTATTTCAAATAGTGGTGTGTTTATGAAAATCTGTAAAAGTGAGCGTTTGGCAGATGCTTTTCAGCCAGAAATTCATCAGCGGCAAACAGCAACATTTCTATCAATTGCCGATTGAATTAAATTTAATTTGTGAAGTCAAATATCACCATAGAGTTGGGGTATAGACGGAGGAGGACCCAAATGTAGAACAAAACAGGATTTATTAACGGAAGTCAGGTAAGGCAAGGGGTACGGGATTAACTCAGGATCCAAAAGTGCGAATGATACAACAGAGTTCAAAGATAAACTTGATCGGAAACCCATGAGGTCCTGACTGGGAAGGATGACAATGACCCGACGTGGAAGTCCAGCGTGATTGCTCTTAAGTAGGCAGCAGGGTCCACAGGTGTGTGGCGTCAGAAATCAATCTCAGGTGTCCCTAATCAGGGTGACGAGGAAGGTGCAGGGCTCCCCTCAGGTGAGGGGATCACGACACGTACAGCTGTCTCATGGGGCCAACAGCATAACAAACACATTCAAATACACTGAAATTAGTTTTAAGATAAACAAAAGCAAACAATAACAACATCTACCTGTTGAATTACCGTATTTTCCGCACTATAAGGCGCACCTAAAAACCTTAAATTTTCTCTAAAGTGCGCGGTGCATGCTGGGATATATGAAAGGGCGTCTTATTTCCATTTGTGTGTTTGTGTGAAGACCCGGAAATGGCTCCTACCAAGAGACACTGTTACACCTCAGAGTTTAAACTCAAGGCGATTGGTCACGCAGTAGAACACAGGAATAGAGCCGCAGCGAGAGAGTTTAAAATCAATGAATCAATGGTGAGGAAGTGGAGGAAGCAAGAGGATGCACAGCGCCAAGTAAATAAGACTAAACAGAGTTTCCGCGGGAACAAAGCGTGATGGCCACAGTTAGAGGACAAAGTTTAACAGCCTTTCCTGTAGCGCCTTATAATGCAGTGCACCTTATAGCGCAGAAAATACAATTAAAAATAAAAAAAAACCTCAGAGCGGTCCTGCAGTGAAGAAAAATTGGCAGTGGAAAAAAAAGAAACCTCATGGAGATCCACATGAAAGAGGGATCTCCTATCAAACCAAACAGGCAATGGAAATATAACTTTTTTATAAAATATTGGCAAATCGCCCTCTACAAATATATATTTAAAGAAATCAGAAGTTGGGATTCATCTTGATGGAAAATGTCTCCTCAATCTGGCGACGCCCCATATAGGGACAAGGATAATCTTTTAGGATTCTGATACAGAACTCGTTCCCACTTTCTTGATATTTCCCATATTCTTTCATCCATAGGTCTGCAGGCCGTCCTTCCTGGTTATCTCCAAAGTCGCTTCATCCAGGCCGCACTAGACTACATCGGCTGTAAATCAGAGGGACGGTTTGTTTGCCAGGACAATGACTGCTGGTGTGAATGCAGCGTGGACTTCCCACAGTGTAACTGTCCACACTCTGATCTGGACACCTTGGAAAACAGTCTGCTGCACATCAGAGACGCCTGGAGGCAGAGCAACCAGGAGTTTGAGCAATCCGGTGAGTCAGAGCATCATGGGAAGCTTTCTGAATGCAACTGGAAAATGTCAACTTCAATTCTGCTTTTCACAAAAAAAACATAAAAGTGGAAAATTGGTTTTTAATCATTTCCTTTTAATCCAAGACTAAAGGAGATGAGTCATTTTTCTATTAGTAATAAATGAGGTGGAATTCAAACGCTGGAACAGTTTCTTTAGTCCTCTAAAATCTCTGAGGTCAAATCTCCAAAGTCTGTTTTTGCAATAAATAGATGATATTCAATGTGTTCATGGGTTCAGAAGCTAAAGTTTGTTGGAAAAATCAATAAAAATATAAATTAAACCAAACATTTTACAGCCAAGAATAACAAAGAAAACAAAAAACCTTTTCCAGCCAACCGTTCGTTTTTGTCCCGTTGTCTTCCGCTTATCCGGGGCCGGGTCACAGGGGCAACAGCCTCAGACGGGAAGCCCAGGCTTCTTTCACCCCAGCTGCATCCTCCAGCTTACCCAGAAGGATCCCGAGTCGTTGCCCAGCCAGCTGTGAGACATAGTCTCTCCAGCCGGTCTGGGGTCTACCTCTTGGTCTCCTCTCGGTGGGACGTGCCCGAAACACATCCCCAGCGAGGCGCTCGGGGGGCATCCTGACCAGATGCCCGAACAACACCATCTAGCTTCTCTTGACCTGGAGGAGGAGCGGCTCAACATCAAGCTCGTCCTGGATGGCAGAGCTCCTCACCCGATCTCTGAGTGAGAGCCCAGCCACCCTATGGAGGAAGCTCATTTTGACCGCTTGTATCCGTGATCTCATTCTTTCGGTCTCCACCCACAGCTGGTGACCATAGGTGAGGGTGGGAACGTAGATCGACTTGTAAATTGATCATAAATTGACTTGTAAATTTTCCAAATATATCTCACAAATTAATTACAAGATATTTAATCAAATGGCTAGCGCTGTAGTTAGCACAATGGCTTCACAGCAAGAAGGTCAGGGTTTGAGTCCGAGGTAGGGACGAGGCTTTGAATGCTCGTCTTCCTGTGTAAGTTTGGGTTTTCTTAGGTTTCCTCCAACCTTTCAAAAACACACATGTTAGGTTGATTGGCCGCTGTAAAAATAATAGGAGTAATAGGAATAGGAATAATAACAGGAATAATAGGAAAATAATAGTAGGCCTTGCAACAGATTGGCAACCTGCTCGGGGTGTACCCCGCTGCTCGCCTTGAATCAGCCAGGATAGGCTCTTACAACCTCCGCCACCCCATTAGGGATGGACAGTTCAGAAGAAGAATGAATGGCTGCATGTAGACTTGTGAACAGCCAATCACAATGCGGTACCACATCTTACATAAGCCCCGCCCACATTTTACAACGCATTAAAAATAGATAAAAAAAATAGTTCTGTCCACATGTTTTGTGATCCATTAAAAGCTGAGGCTAAAAAAAAAAGTCAATTCAAAGTATAAATCAAGAGAAGTTTTAATCGCCGTGGAAACTCTGACCCGAGTCCTTTTTATTCTTTAAATGTCAGCGTTAAATAAAACGCTTCAGACACTTCCTGCATTATGAAATCATTTTCTGCATCTCTTAAGTGGCTCTCAGAGTTATTTTCTTTAGTGCCGTAGATTAAACATAAAGCATTTCCATTTTGTTTTCTGGAGTTTTTCTGCTGTGATTATCATAAACACACAGTAGCGTCGAGGTATGATCGGTGGCCTCGGCTAGCATTAACAAAACTGTTTACACAAATGGGCTTCGGACAAAGAAAAGTGAAAAATCAATAGAAAAGTAGATAATAATGGAGACAGAGCTGCAGTTATTATGCAAGGCATTAGAGGAAAAATGTTGGCTTTGTTTTTGCTTCTTTCGACTAAACTATAAATGAATTCTTTTCTATAGACAACCCGTAATCACAGCATTGTTTTAAAATGAAGACCAGGGGGTTTCAACCGGTAGTCCATCACCCACCGCCCGCCTGCTTTGGAAACAGTAATCAGATGGAATAATTGATTACCAACGTCTAAACTCGGAGTAAATCACTCTCTGCCAGGGTTTACTCTTTAGAAGAAAGAAAAAAAGACTCCCAATTCTTATAAAAATTCCTAGTTAAGGAGTGCGCGTGCGTTGTGAGAACGCAGCCCACACTGCATGCCAAGGTTATCTACAACATAAATTCTTGAATTTATTCTTCAAGTAAGTTTTTTTGTACATTTTTAAAATCTAAAACATGATATTTTGTTACTAAACAAGAACAAGTCAACACCAAAGTCCAAACCAGGGGTAGAGAAACATTTTGGTTCGCGGGCTACATTGAGTTCGAACATAGGACACAGGGGCCGGAACAGGAACAGAAACAGATGGATGGCATCCTTTGGTAACCGCTAGATTAGACCAATAGAATGGCGCGCTAGATTTTGAACAAGCACGCCAAATCTTAAATTGAGAGCGGTAAATTCCCAATCTAGTTAGCGATAGCACTTAAAAACGTACATTTAGCGGCGCTAGGTTTGAAATCTAAGCACTTGACGTAACATTTTGCTTGTTTTAAACATCTAACATGCTTGTTTACGTGCATGTTTTGGCCCTGATGGCTTTCCATACTTGTGCACACTCTTTATTTTAACAGCGTGCACGACACGGGGACACACACATTTTAATGGAAGCAGTGTTGTTTTATTTGTTTTTTTTTCAACAAAGCCAACATATCTAGGGTGCGTCATCTAGTGACGAAACATCAGAATTGCAGGGGAAATAAAACTAACAGGGTTTATTTATTTAATTTTATCAATTAAAATTAATTATTTTCAAATGGATTAAAACGTTAAATGGGCCGCATGTGGCCCATGGGCCGTAATTTGCCCAAGTCTAGTCTAAACAATATTGTGACTTTTTTTACCTTTAGTTTTGGTCACGTTTGTTTCGTCTTGCGAACCTCTTATTCCTATCGGAGTTACGGAGGATGCAGGAGCCTATCCCGGCTGAGTTCAGACAAGAGGCAGGGTATGCCCCAAACAGGTCGCCTGCCTGCACACTCACAACCATCCAACCAGCCCCTAGGACACATTCATTGCTAGGGGCAATTTTATAGTGACCAATCAACCCAACAGGTTTCTGGAGTACCCAAAGAAAACCCACACAGTGGCGCAATGGATAGTACAGTGCCCTCATGGCGAGGAGGTTGGGGTTCAAGTCCTGGGTTGGATGAGGCTTGAAACACTGGCATTTCTGTGTGGAGTTCGCATGTTCTCTTTGTGTATACGTGGGTTTTCTCCAGTTTCCTTCTACCCTCCAAAAATATAGATGGTAGGCTGATTGGCCACTTTGAAATTACCCCTAGGAATGAGTGTGTGTGTAGCCCTGTGAAAGACTGGCGACCTGTTCGGGGTATGCCCAGCCTCTTGCCTCAAATCAGCCAGGTTAGGCTCCGGCATACCCTGCAACCTACTCAGGGATTAGCGGTTCATAAGACAAAACTAAAGATTTGTTTAAGATCAACTGAAATTGGTTACAATTGGTCAACAATCTAGTAAAAACTCCCCATTTTTATAAACCTTCTTGTTTCGAAAAAAAAAGACGATGTATATTAAACTGACTTCATATCCTGGTAGACAGGGGCGGATCCAGAAGGGTATGTTGGGGGTACGACTCCGCCCCCCTCTCGTCATTTTTGGTCCAAAAAAAATTTACTTTAATTATTATAAACTTTAGGAAAAATATGCACCAAAATGCAGGGAAATTACTCTTATTTTTCAAAATGTTCTGGGGGAATGCCCCGTAGTAGAGGTGCTCATTTTGCCTATGACCTCACGCCCCTTCTTTAGAAAATCCTAGATCCGCCCCTGGTAAAATAGACAATGCATATTTGTAATGTGTATTATTTATTGTCGGTTTAAACTCTTCAGATTTTGTACAATAGACACAAGTATTTAAATTATTAGACTGAACACTTGAAACACATTTAAAGCTCAGCTGGAGAAAAGAAATAAAATATTTTTCTGGGTACTCTGAGCCCCCAAAGCAGACTTTCTGGCATCAGAAAAAAAGTCATTTTACTTCCAACAATCAGAAAGACAACTGAAAGTTCACCTGGAGGCTTTTAGCTCACCAACCGGAACTAGATGTGCACTCAGAAAATTTTCTTTTTGCAGACATAAATCAAACGAAAGCCAATCACAGAGAGTACCCAGACTTTGCCCCACAGATTTTAAAATGAACCTCCTCCATCTCTTGAGTTTGACTCACCAGGGACTCGCCTAGAATCTGTGTGCTGGGTTTACCAGATTTGCTTTTAGGATTTTTCAGCAATAAAATCCTCCCACCAATCTTTTGATCTTTCGACCATCTGAATAAACTAACGCAAAAATGCCATCTTAAAAAGGAATCAAACCTGAGCGGGGGAAGCCAATGGGATTGGATTTCCGAGTGCCATCACCAGGTGGTTATTTCAGTGCCAGATAAAAATTATTTGCACTCCTGTTAATAAAAGAAGTATGGTTAAAAACATTTTTTATTATTAGGAAGATAAGCCCCTTGGGATGCAACATTTCGTTTTTGAGGGGGTCCACAAATTAACACACACAGACAGGTTAGCATTTTCAAACCTTGTCCGCCACCTGGGGTTTGAACCCACAACTTTCTTGCTGTGAGGCCATTGTGCTAACCACTGCCCTACCATGATGGCGCACACCAATTGGAATAACACTGGCACGGTGGTGAAGTGGTGAAGTGGTTAGCACTGTGACCCAATAGCTAGAAGGTTGGAAGTTTGTGTCCCAGGTGGGGTGGGGCTTGAATTCCTAGCCTTTCTGTGTGGAGTTTGCATGTTCCCCCCATGCATAAGTGGGTTTACCTCCCATCCTCCAAAGACATGCGTATTTGGCTGATTGGCTACTGTGACATTGCTCTTTGGAATGAGTGTGTATGCAAACGATGGTCTGTGTATAGCCCTGCGACAGACTGTCGACCTTTGCGTGGTGTACTGTGCCTCTTGCCTGTATCCAGCCAGATTAGGCCTCTGCGACTCCGGTAAGGAAGTGGTGATAGTGATGTTTGTATCCGCTATAAATGAGTAAACTTTATGTTGTCCAAAGATCGTTTAAGGTTCCGTACAAACCAAAAATTCTTTTAAGGATTCAACAAATTAACCTGGTTACAGGAAAAAAACTATTTTTAAACACCTTTGCAAATTAAAATGCATAACTTAGTAAAAAATGTGTTATTATTCTGCCAGCAATTACGTCTATGACCTAAAAATTTAAATTAAACTTTTCATTGATTTTTTTTAAAAATAATGCAGTAGGCAGTTTCACCTTTGAAATGCTGATTTACATGGAAAAGTTTCAAGGTGTTTGGATCTTCCTGTGGAACCCCCCCCAAAAAACTATGATTTTAACGATAACTTAGAATTTTTTTGTAATAGACTTGCAATGTGTCTATTAGATTTGAAGATTTTAAGTACTTAGAATCAACAGCCCAGAGCGATGGAGAGTGTGGAAAAGAGGTGAAGAAGCGTGTGCAGGCAGGCTGGAACGGGTGGAGAAAAGTATCAGGTGTGATAGAAGAATTTCAGCTAAAATGAAAGGGAAAGTGTAGAAAACCGTGGTGAGACCGACCATGCTGTTTGGTCAAGAGCAGGGGTGCCCAAGCTTTTTTGTCCCAAGATCTACTTTACAAATATCAAACCTCCTGAGTTCTACGAGTCCCATCTTACCATCGCTAACCCCAACAGATTGTTTCAGCCTGCTGTAACTACCCCTACAACACGATTTGTTACATACACACACACTCACAGTGCTTTGCGAGGGGGAGGGGCCACAGCAGCACCAAGGGCTGCTTATTGATTACAGGCTTAACAATGTGGTTTCACATCAGAGATTCCAAAAATCTCCAGAAACAGCAATTCAATTCAATTCAATTTTATTTGTATAGCCCAAAATCACGGAATGTCCGTCTCAATGGGCTTCACAAGAAAAAGAGGAATGTATTAACACAAATACACAGCAAGAAAAATAACTAACAAATGCTAACTAAACAAGACTAGCACATTTATGCACTTAGACTCTCCTTCTTGGTGAGGAAAAACTCCTAAAAAACCCATCAGTGGGGAAAAAATAAGAAACCTCATGGGGATCCACGTGAAAGAGAGATCTCTCAGCAGAAAAGCCGCTAGACTGACACTTATTTGGCAAAAAAAAAAAAGAGTCCCTAAATTTTAGCAACTCTAGCGGCTGACTTCAGGGCAGATGTCATTGTGAGGCAGATGATAGGCTGGCGTCAACTTTTTTTTTTTAATGCCTTTCGATCTACCAGTTGATCAGTATCGACGTACGGAGCACCCCTGGTCTAGAGACAGTGGCACTGGGAAAGGTCAGGAAACAGAAATGGTGGTAGCAGAGATGAAGATGCTGAGGATCTCTCTGGGAGTGACCAGGATGGACAGGATCAGAGGAACAGCACATGTTAGAGATTTTGGAGATAGAGTCAGAGAGGCCAGACTGAGATGGTTTGGACATGTGCAGAGGAGAGAGAGAGAGTACATCGGAAGAAGGATGCTGGGTTTGGAACCACCAAGAAAGAGGACTAGAGGAAGACCAAAGAGGAGATTCATGGATACAGTGATGGAAGACATGAAGATAGTTAGTGTGACCGAAGAAGATGCTCACTTTACACGTGGGATCGAATCCTTCATCCTCTATCCATCCATAAATGATATATGCATGTTTTTCAACTCATACTCAAAACCAGGCATGTTTAAAACATTGTTTAATTCCAGCAGTGTGGAATAATTCGGCCAAACTGAGTTCAGAAAACAAAAGGAACTTTTTTCTTCCTTCCGACTTCCCTCACTTTTCACCTGTCCTACATCTTTCCCTTCTCCTGTTTTAGTAGAAGTGGTTTATGGCTGGAAAGACTTGTTTTGGGAGTTGTGCTTCTATTGTTGGGACCATTGTGAGTCAGCTTGGCTGTGACTGATTTGCATCTGTTTGTCCTTGCTGCTGTGGACAGCCGGCGAGGTAAACGGCAGGAATAAATCTGTCACAACGATAAACATGGTGACAGGAAGATGGCAAATAATTCCCTCTAAGAGTCAGTGAAACTTTCCACACCTGAAACTTTCCTGAAAACTTGTCATTTTTTGATAAATTTGACACAAGTAATTACTGTAACTGTGGCAACCTGTCTTGCTTTTACAATGTTGATGGCAGGGACAGAACTTGTGCTTTCAGTGTCACTTTACCTCTAATTAGAGACTATGGCTGCTTTTCAAAAGCACAGAGATGTCACACTGTGGATAGACTGTATGTTTCCAGATGGATATATACTCTCTTATGATTTACACATATCAATCCAAAAGGAAATCAAAACATAACAAGAACAAGCCAACGCAAAGGCATTGAACGGTATGCCTATGCCTCGCAATTCTATTAACAATGAATAGTTAAGGTCTATGTGAGGACTCGGTTGAAGCAGCTGTGTGTGGAAGGTGTTACATTTTTTGCTATGATGTTATATGATTTTATTGCATGAATTTCCAAAAAACAGGTGGAGTTAGTGTAAGTTTTTATAGTGGAGTTCAAAGGACTGTCGTTCTCTTGCTATTCGTTGTAAAGAGTCGGTAACTTCAAAGGTAGAGATATATTTTACAACCATGCAAATCACAAGATGTCACGACAAAGCAGTGAGATTTTTTTTGATAACTGCAAATATTAAGCATACAATATGCAGTGGTGGATGAAGTACTCACTTTTTGTACTTAAGTAAAAGTACAGATAATTAGGCAAAAAATTTACTTAAGTAAAAGTAAAAGTATCAATAAAAAAATCTACTTAAGTAAAAGTACAAAAGTAGTTGGTGTAAATTGTACTTTTTAAGTAAAAAGTAAAAGTATTCGATCATAATTCAAATGTTATTTTTTGTGCCAAAGGGTGTCACCATGGTAACCAGGATAAATACTCTGCAGGGGTGTGACCCCCCGTCTCCCGCCTCTTTTGGTCCACAAAATAAATAAATAAATAAAATAAAAGGAAAGGGGACAAGTCAAGCTATCCACTAGAAGGGCCAGTGAATGGGCACCAAAATGGAGGAAAATAACACTTATTTTTAAAAATGTTTTGGGGGGAAGGCCCCCAGTCACTATATATTGGCTTTGTCAAAGCCCCACCCCCCTTTGGAAAATTCTAGATCCGCCCCTGCTCTGTGTAATGATGGCTCAACTTTTTATTTAGAAGTAAACACAACAAACAACGATCTTCTGACTCTTTTTAATTTGTACTAAAATGTTTCTCGATTCATTACTTCTTCTCCCGATCAACTGCTTCTTTTGATTTTGGCGATGTGGCTTCAAGATGCGCTAAAAAACTTGTGTATTTTTCAAATTTCTGAACGAAAATGTAACAAAAAATGTAAAACACACTTTTAAAAAATAGCGAAGTAAAAGTACAGATATTTGCTCTAAAAATGTAGTGAAGTAAAAGTAAAAGTACCGGTCTTAAATTTTACTTAAGTAAAGTACAGATACACAATTTTTTTACTTAAGTACAGTAACGAAGTACATTTACTTCGTTACGTTCCACCACTGACAATATGACTTCAACCTCCTTGGCATTGACCATTGGCCGTATGACCCCTGAAAACCCAATTAGTTATTCTATAATTGGTCTTTAGTATATTTTATGTTATCTCCTAAATGTCTGTGTTTTCTCTGGATTTTTTGCCAGACCTGACAGGGAATACTGAGAGAGAAAGAGTGGAGTGAGGATGAAAAGGGATAGGGTGCGGAAGAAAAGAGAAGGGGAAAAATTGAAGAGCTAATTTGTAGTTACAATATTCAGCATCACGGCCAACCTGCTGGATTATCCAAGGAGAAAAAAAGTGCAAACAAGAGTTTAAACCTGAGTTAAAGCTGACATACACATGACAAAACCTTCTATAACAAATAAACAGATGATGTAGAACACAAATAGATGTTAGTAAAGCTATAAAGTTGATTGATAAAGGAACATAGCAGACAGTAAACAGTGTGGCAGAGGGTGCATGTTTGAGTGAGAGTACATGCATGAGTGAACATATGAACAATTTGCTTGACAGGGATACCAGATCTTTCTCAGCCCCAAAAAGCCAGAATGGGGAAGGAAGAAGCTCAAGCGGACCCGACCCACACTGACCCCAATGCTGTGTCCCCGGATACAAGCAGAGTAGATCACCCTACCCAACCAGGTGCAGAAGAGACCTGCCTACTGGAGTTACCCCACCGCAGCAATTGAGCCCAGGGGTTGTTGGAAGCCAAGGCAACTGAGAGGAGAACAATTAACCCAACGATCCAAGAGCCCCCCACCACCCAGCCAGAGGCCCAACAGGACCAGGCCGCCACCGATGGAAACACCATAGCCCAAAGCACGACCAGACATTGGCCCAGAGACCATCATGTACCTACATCTGCACCCCGATTACCCTTGCTAACTTCCCTAACCCCTCACCTTTAATCCTGCCCAAGTCCTACCAGCTTCTACAACAATACCTCCTCACCTGTCCCCCACTAGACCAACCCTCTCCCCATCCACTCCTTCAAAACCACTGCCAGAGACGAGGGCTCCATCGAGACTACCCTCAGGCCTGTCAAAACAAAGCCCCACCCAACTGCCCCTCCCCAGCAAACATCGCCATCGCCCCATCATTCCCCAGGGGACATAGGCGGCCCTTCCTGCACCGGTTCCCTAAACTTGTGGAATCAGTGCAAGTGCACATAAAATGAGGTGGTACTTGTGGGTGGTGGGCCCTGCCACTGCCAAGTGGATTCCTCCTCAGCCTGGGTCCCCTTGATGTGTGTTTGTTGGGAAGTGTGTGTGGTGCTTCTATGCTAGTTTAAAATGAAGTTTAAAATTGAGGGGGGATAGACCATTGGGGAGTTCAGGTGTCACCACCAGGCACCCCATCTCTGAACCCCCTCTCTCCTTTTCAGCTGTTTGTTCATCGGGAGCAGACTCTGATAATTTAAGGAAACTTTAATTACTTCATTCTTTTTTTTTTTTTGCAGAGGAATTCCAAAGCTTTGTGGGAAAGTTGCCGAGTCATTACGCTGTGAACTCGACTGTGGTGGAGAACCTGTGGAGGATCGATGCTAGCCTGCTGCAACGCTACAGGCAGCTGGAGACTAATAGCGCACAACTTCTCACCAAAGCCCGACGCACAACAAACAAAATCTTCAGTCTGAGCAAGAGGTGCCGAAAACAGCCCGGAATAGTCCTACCAAGACCAAGGTATGATGGAGGTATTCTTCTGGGCTAACTCAATAACCCTCTTTATTATAGTTGTGTATAGCAAAATTTGGATTTTATTGGTGGTTTTTACTCCAAAGCAGGGGTAATTATTGATCAAAAATAGTCGATGGAACTTCACGTAAACCAGGGGTGTCCAAATCCAGTCCTCGAGGGCTGGTGTCCTGAAGGTTTTCATTATGTTCTTGCATCTACACACCTGATCCAGTTAATTGAACCATAGTGCCAAATTCTATTAGCTGATGATTTCACTTTCTGTGCATCAGCTGTATTGAACCAGAAACGTGTGGAAAACCATCAGGACACCAGCCTTCGAGGAATGACTTTGGACACCCCTGACATAGACCATTTAGGACATAGAGTATTTAGGACAAACAGAAGTTTCAAATTCAAGAATATTGTTTACAAAATGAAAAGCTGAATTTAGTTCTTAGACGTGTAAATGTATTTTTTTTTGTATTTTTGTATTTTGAATTACTCTATTCATCCCTCACCGGGGAAATTTGTTTGCTGCACTCCTTACACCGCAGCAGGCTGCCCTTCAACGGCGCCAATGGTGGGAGAAGTGGGGGCTAGGTGTCTTCTCCAAGGACCCTAGACGTGCTCTCCATGGGACGCGAACCCGCGACCTTCCGGTCCGCGGGCGAACGCGCTAACCACGCGGCCACCGTCTCCACCCAATATAGATATAGATATAATATAGATATAAATTTTTATATTAAGAGTCAAAATAATTTGAGAGGTCTTTATCATTTTGAACACGTTAAAGTTAGAACTATAGTGAAATTAAGGGGGAAAATGGTGGTTCAGTGGTTAGAGTGCTCGCCCGCAGACCGGCAGGTAGCCGGAAATTTGTGGATTCGCATCCCACTGAGTTCACATACTGGGTCTATGGAGAAGACACCTAACCCCATTCCTTTTCTCCCACCATTGGCGTCGTCATAGGTGGCAGCCTACTGTGGTGTAATGCAGCATACAAATTTCCCGGTCAAGGATTTATAAAGTGTTTTAAAAAAAAAAAAAAGATTTGTTTTGGATCTCAGCATTGGGTTATGGAATAAACAAAGGTATGAAATCAAATTATGTTTGTATTTTTGTCTCAAATGTAAATTAATAACAGAATGTGAAACAACAAAGAAGGTATTTTTTTTATTCTTCGTTTTTAAATAGCAGGTGTTAAAAGTGCTTCACAAACTACAGTTATTTTGATCTGTATTGTAAACTTTGCAAATAGTTAGAGTTTAAAACAAAACAAACAAAAATGACAAAATCGTTTTGTAGTTTTTAGCATTCGTATGTTTACTATTTTCTTCCCCGACCAATTTAAAAGACTTTTATTGGCCAATTTTGAGCACCAATGAATGTAGAATGTGGAGAAAAGTTTCTTTTTTTTTACTTACTAAGCAGATCAACTTTTCCAAAAGTCAACCTTCAAATATTCAACGTAAACTTGAAGCTTTAAAGATTAGCTGAGTCAGCAAATTTTTCTTCCGTTTAAGTGAAAATGGACAGGGTGATCTGCACTCCCACCCAGATGCTCTGCCTCAGCTAAATTGATGGATCTCTCTGTTAAAATAACTTTGATGGCCAATTCTGGCATAAAAAATGAACTAAATAAGCCAATAAATCAGTTTGTGTGTCTGCAGCGATGGCACATTAATTATGATTTAGGCAAACTGGCTGAAAACAGGAAGTAGAACCTTTACGACGTCTCAGGTAATATTAAATCATCTTCTCCTTATCAGGCCCTAAAAGCTGATGGCAAGATTTAATCTGCCATCTGAGCTTGTATTTACGGCATTTTAATGCTGGCTAAAATCAAATATAAAAGCGGGGTACATAAAATCAAGTCCACGCCATAATTCAGCAGCTCGTCGTTACTGTTTGTATCCTGTGGGCGTTTTTCAAAAGACTTCTTGGCTACTCTTTTGTGAAAGGTGTTCAAGTTTGTAAAAGTTGAAATTTTTAGCTCTGAATGTTCGCTGTGTGTTCAAATGCTGTCACATAGGTCAGGTTATTTATTTTTTTCTAAAAATAAATAACCTATGTGTAAGTTTGTGTTGTTTTTGGCAGCCATTTGAGTTTTAGTTCCTATCCATCTGATAGGTCAGATGGAACCATGTGACCATAATAACGACATTTGATTGGAGGAACGTTGTCTACAGTCATCCAAATCAGAAAGTGCTCTTTATGAGAAACTTATTGTACTGAAAAACGTATTAAAAGCAAGAAAAGTAACAGGTCAACTTTTGCCCAATATACCGGAGTAAGAATAGACTTATTTACTTATAAATTTACTCACGTAAAGTAAAGTACAAACTATTAAAAATACACATAAAAGTACATTTTATTTAAAAAGTTACTCAAGTAAATGTAACGGAGTAAATGTAACACGTTTCTACTAGGGCTGAAACAACTAATCGAATTAATCGATTATAATCGATTATTAAAATAGTTGTCGACTAATTTAGTCATCGATTAATCGTGTAGAAAGTTTTTACTGTCAACTGCACCTAATATTATACAACTTGATTCTTTTTTGTGTATTTTTACTCATGTTAACCTAGGCCATTTTTGTTTGGTACTATACCTCTGAACAAGGTTAAATTTGCAAATCTAAAACTGTTAACGATTTCTTGTTCTTAAATGTGATCCTGGATGTGTTGTGTAGGAGAGGGAATGAGGAGGATCCAAATGCAGGTTTAACAGTTTATTAAGTGTTGAACAAAGGAATCCACAGCAGAGAGATAACGGCTTCAGGCAGTGCTGGATGGCCAAGAGGAAGGGCTGAAGGTTCCTGTGAGGAGAATAAGAAAATTAGTCTGATATCAAAATTTGACTCAGCTTAGAGGTGGTCAGTTTACCACTAGAATCGTTGAAGACCTGACAGAGACTGTGGGTGACACCAGGTCAGCCAATCCTCCCGTTAGAAGCCATCCAGCACCTGTGAGTTTTGGGGAGAAAAAAAAAACAAACAAGCAGGCCTAAAAGGCCTCACACCACAGTACCCCCCCCTCTACAGACGCCACCTGGCGGACCACCAGGCCTGTCCGGAAAGCAGCGGTGAAAGTCCCGGACCAAGCCAGGGTCCAGGATCGCTGAACGGGGCACCCAGCACCGTTCCTCCGGGCCATAACCCTCCCAGTCCACGAGGTACTGTAGACCCCGACCTCGGCGACGAACATCCAAAAGACGGTTGACCGTGTACGCATCCGAGCCGTCGACAAGGCGAGGAGGTGGAGGGGGAGCAGAAGGAGGCTGGAGGGGACTGGTAGAAACCGGTTTGATCTGAGAGACGTGGAACACAGGATGTACCTTCATGGAAGAGGGCAGGGCGAGCTTTACCGAGACCGGGTTGACCAGCCGCAGGATCCGGAAAGGGCCAATGAAGCGGGGTGAAAGCTTGCGAGACTCTGCCCTGAGGGGAATGTTCCTGGTAGACAGAAGGACAGACTGACCAACCTGATATGCTGGGGCTGGCTGACGGTGGCGATTAGCTTGGCGCCGAGCCCGGCCGCAGGCCTGTTGGAGGGCCCTCCTAGTTTTCCTCCAGATCCGACGACACCGTCTGATATGGAGCTGCACCGAAGGGACGGCCAGCTCCTGTTCCTGATCCGGGAACAATGGGGGTTGGTAACCCAGAGAAGCCTCGAACGGGGACAATCCTGTGGAGGAACTAACGTGGGAATTATGGGCATACTCAATCCACGGGAGATGAGACGACCACGTGGACTGGGCAGAGGCCAACACGCACCGTAATGTGGATTCCAGGTGTTGGTTAGCCCGCTCCGACTGGCCGTTGGATTGGGGGTGGAAGCCAGATGACAAGCTGACGGAAGCCCCCAGCGCCTTACAGAAGGACTTCCAAACAGCTGATGTGAATTGCGGACCCCGGTCAGAGACTATGTCCAGAGGGATACCATGCAGACGGAACACATGGGTCACCATGAGCTGGGCAGTCTCCAAGGCTGAAGGGAGTTTAGGAAGAGGCACCAGATGTACAGCTTTGGAGAATCGGTCCACAATCGTGACCACAACAGTGTTACCTTCTGAGGGAGGGAGTCCGGTCACAAAGTCCAGTGCGATATGGGACCAGGGACGACTGGGAACCGGTAGGGGATGGAGCAGCCCCGCAGGAGGACAATGAGGGACCTTGCCCCGGGAACAGGCAGAACAGGCAGCGACAAAATTCCTAGTGTCTGCCTCCATCGTTGGCCACCAGAACCGCCGCTGAAGAAGCGCCATTGTACGGCGAATCCCAGGGTGACAGGACCACCGGGATGCATGTGCCCATAGGAGAACCTGGGAGCGGGCAGAGGATGGCACATACGAACGGTTAGCTGGGCCAGTACCTGGGTCCGGATCATGCTGCAGACCATCCCTTATTGCAGTCTCGATCTCCCAAGTGATCGCCCCAATGACGCAGGAGGGGGGTAGAATGGGCTCCGGCTCCGATCTGGACTGATGACCATCATGCAGGCGGGAGAGGGCGTCAGGTTTGGTATTGCGGTTGCCCGGCCTGTAAGTGAGGGTAAAATTAAAGCGTGTAAAGAACAGCTGCCACCGGGCCTGTCGAGAGTTGAGTCTCTTAGCTGCTTGGATGTAAGCGAGGTTTTTGTGGTCTGTCCAGACCACGAATGGGTGTTCTGCGCCCTCGAGCCAATGCCTCCATTCCTCGAGTGCCAGTTTGACTGCGAGCAGTTCTCTATTCCCCACATCGTAGTTTTGTTCAGCTGCAGAGAGACGCTTAGAGAAAAAGGCACAGGGATGGAGTTTGCCATCCTCCTGATGGTATTGGGACAGCACAGCACCCACCCCTGAATCCGAGGCGTCCACCTCCACAATAAACTGCCTCAAGGGGTCGGGCTGGACCAGAATGGGGGCCGAGGTAAACCTCTTTTTAAGCTCAGTGAATGCACCCTCTGCTTGAGGAGACCAAACGAACGGTCTGGCTGTGGAAGTAAGCTGGGTAAGGGGAAGAGCTACCTGACTGTAATTGCGAATGAAACGCCTGTAAAAATTTGCGAAACCCAGAAATTGTTGTAGTTTGCGACGGGTGTTGGGTCGAGGCCACTCAGCCACCGCGCTAACTTTTTCGGGGTCCGGGCAAACCTGCCCAGCGTGTACAATAAAACCAAGGAAGTTGACGGACTGAGAATGGAACTCGCACTTCTCAGCCTTTACAAACAGACGATTCTCAAGGAGTCGCTGGAGTACCGCACGGACATGGACGATGTGCTCCTCAACAGTGGGCGAAAAAATAAGAATGTCGTCCAGATAAACAAAGACAAAACGATTAAGGAAGTCACGGAGCACATCGTTAATGAATGCCTGGAAGACTGCGGGAGCGTTAGTTAACCCGAAAGGCATGACCAAGTATTCGAATTGGCCCAGGTGGGTGTTGAACGCCGTCTTCCACTCGTCCCCCTCCCGCATTCGGACAAGATGGTAGGCGCAACGCAGATCGAGTTTTGTAAAGACCCGGGCTCCCTGAAGTAGCTCAAACGCCGAATTAATGAGGGGCAACGGGTATTTGTTGCGAACGGTGATGTTATTAAGACCCCGATAATCGACGCACGGACGGAGGGAACCATCCTTCTTACCCACAAAAAAGGACCCCGCTGCTATGGGTGCCGAGGAAGGGCGGATAAGCCCCGACGCCAGGGACTCATTGATGTACTTCTCCATCGCCCCCCTCTCTGGAGCAGACATATTGTACAGGCGACTGGCGGGTAAGGTTGCCCCAGGGAGGAGGTCGATGGCGCAATCATATGGCCGATGAGGCGGGAGAGATTGTGCCCTCTCCTTACTGAAGACCTCTTTGAGGTCATGATACTCTGCCGGGATAGACGCAACGTCCACCGGGTCGATTGAGCCTACCGTGTCAGAAGAGACGGTTGTCACGGCAGATTGGAGGCAAGTTGCATGGCACTGATTGCTCCACCCGACGATACGCCGGTTTTGCCAGTCGACCTGTGGATTGTGCAACCTAAGCCAGGGGAAACCTAACACAAGGGGTGAGCCGGGTGAAGAAATAACGTTAAACGAAAGGTGCTCACGGTGATTACCCGATACCACCATCTCCAACGGGGAGGACTGGTAGGTCACCCTGGTGATAACGTGTCCATCGATCGCCGTGGCATTAATGGGTTCTCCAAGTGGTTGGGACTGGAATCCACACTGACGGAGAAAATCTGCGTCGATGAAGTTGCCGTCGGCCCCGGAATCCACCAACGCTTCGACCGGAAAGGAAGAGGAACAACCAGAGGTTAGTGTCACAAGAATCATAAGCCTAGGGGTACCATGACATCTAGTTGTGCCCACCCGTAACCCTAGGTCTACCGGTGGGCCCCGTCTTTTGGGCGACAAGGGCAAGCTGAGAGTAAGTGACTTCTCGACCCGCAATAGAGACACCTCCCTTCTTTTAGTCTAACCTCTCTTTCCTTTTTGGTTAGATGCATCTGTCCCAACTGCATTGGTTCTGTGGAAGGCTGCTCAGCCTCTTGTGGAACAGATGCAAATGCCCTAGGTGGGGGCAGACCGAGGAAGGCTGTCGATGGCTGTGAACTGGAGTAGGGTGTAGGGCCCGGGTGGTATTTTCATATCGTTTCTCTCTTTGACGGTTGTCTAACTGTATTGCCAGGGAAATGAGTTCCTCCAATGTGGATGGGGTCCCCCTGCCAGCTAGCTCATCCTTCAGAGGATCATTCAGGGCATTTAGGAACACCCCTCTTAGTGCCTTCTGTCCCCAGCCAGCCTCTACTGCTAGGGTCCGGAATGAGATGGAGAACTCCGCCACAGATAGAGTTCCCTGGGAAAGGTGGAGTAGACGCTGGGAGGCATCTCCAGCCCGGTCCGGCACCTCGAACATGGTTCTGAATAAACTCAGAAAATCAGATGTTGAGCGATCAGCCAGGGGGGCTGCCGCGTCTTCGGCCTCGGCCCACTCCAGTGCCCTGCCCCGAAGAAGACCCACAATGTACAAATTCTTAACTTTGTCTGATTCGAAAGTCCGTGGTCTTAGAGCAAAGACATTTGAACACTGCAAGAGAAACCCACGACATTTCCCCAGGGTTCCATGGAAAGGTTCCGGGTCCGTAATATGGTGGTCCATGAGTGGGCTGGGCATAGCTGAAGGAGGTGCCGAGGCTGTGGACAGAAAAAGAGAACTTAGATTATTTACTTTGTCTGTTAAAGCCTGTAACTGTGTTTTTAATTGAGTATTTTCGTCCATAAGGGCCTTTATGGCCTGTTGTTGTTGTCCCAGGAATATTCCTTGTCGGGTCAGAATCTCTGACACTGAGGGTGATGCAGAACCCGCTGGATCCATTCTGGTCAGGTCTTCTGTTGTGTAGGAGAGGGAATGAGGAGGATCCAAATGCAGGTTTAACAGTTTATTAAGTGTTGAACAAAGGAATCCACAGCAGAGAGATAACGGCTTCAGGCAGTGCTGGATGGCCAAGAGGAAGGGCTGAAGGTTCCTGTGAGGAGAATAAGAAAATTAGTCTGATATCAAAATTTGACTCAGCTTAGAGGTGGTCAGTTTACCACTAGAATCGTTGAAGACCTGACAGAGACTGTGGGTGACACCAGGTCAGCCAATCCTCCCGTTAGAAGCCATCCAGCACCTGTGAGTTTTGGGGAGAAAAAAAAAACAAACAAGCAGGCCTAAAAGGCCTCACACCACAGGATGGTGAACAGTTTCCATTTTATGTTTTTTTAGCCAGTACTATAAAACACATTTTATGGGTGCTCGTGATTTACCTTTACCGTATACAGTAAGTAGATTTATTATTTTATATTTGCTGTAGAAATGGTGATATTCTCCCTCTTTATTTCACAGAAAGATTAACATTTTTACTTATTAGAATGAGCCCAACGTGTTGTTTAAGTGGTTATGAGTCGTGTTTTGCATAACTACATTCAATAAAATGCCAAAAAACTATTATTTATTAAGTTGTCAATTCTATCCGATTAATCGATTAATCGAGTCGATAATCGCCAGATTAATCGATCATTAAAATAATCGTTAGTTGCAGCCCTAGTTTCTACCTACCTCTCTTCATATAATGCATACAGAGCAATGAACAAGATAAAAATGGTCTGTTTCTGCTTTCTTTCTCCATTAACAGAGTCAACGTTGCCGCCACTTTATGTCACATAGTGGTGCGTTTAAAAAAAACTCTAAATCTAAGTGTTTGGTGGATGGGCTCAGACAGAAATCCATTGTCTCCAATCTGCAACATTGCTACCGATTATCGATGCCTTGTATCGATATTTTAATAGGTCATCTGATAAATTGTACAAGCCCGACAACAAATACAATATCCTCTTGCGTAACGTTTTTTCAAACATATGTAAGTCAGGGGTTCATCGATTGGAAGCCACCTTAAAATTTTAAATCTTTTACTTTTGTGGATCTTTTTAATGTCCATAATTAACGACACATTAATATATTTGTTCCCACATAAAAATAATCAATTTTCTTTTCACAAATGCATAAAAAAAGATAATTAAGACTTCAAAACAAACTTTATTTCTCAAGGACTGTTTATAACTTTCACACTTTCACAGAAAAACTCATTTTAATTTCAATCAATCATAAATCTTAAACCCAGCCAGAAATCCATACGTTATTGTCTGCTTGGAATTCCAGACTCTTATTTGTTTTTAATATAAAGTTGGAGACAGACGCTGCTTGATGGAGAGCAGTATGACGTGTGGGTGGGTGGGTGTGTGTGTGTGAGTCTGTACACACAGTATGTGTGCGTTCATGTAAATGAATTTGTCGGAGTTTGTCTGTGAATTTCCGTTTTTCTGTGTATGTGTGGGTATGTGTGTAAAAGTGAGTGTGTATATGTGTGCTTACTAACTTGTATGATTTTGTGAGTGTACAGTATGTGTGTGTGTATGACTGTAAATGTGAAATTATGTGAACTTTTTATGTGTATGTTTGTGTGTATTTGTTTTTGTGTGTCTGTTAGCATTTTTTATCAGTGTGTATGTATGTACTGTATATCAGTGCGTGTATAAGTGTGTGTGACTGTGTGTAGTGACAGCTGTCTCTCTCCAGTATGTGTGTCAAAGTATGTGTTTAAAAGTGTGTCTATATGTGGGTGTGTATGTGTGTGAATATTGTGTATTGTCATGGTGTATAGCCGTCTATGTGTGTGTATGTGGGCAAATGTGGATTGTAGTGCTGAAACAACTAATCGGTCTAATCGATTAAAATCGATTATTGAAATACAGTAGTTGTCGACTAATTTGGTCATTGATTAATCAGCTAAAAAGTTTTTACTATCCACTGCACTTAAATTGGTCTCCATGTGGGGCAGTAAAGAGCAAATTGACGATGCGAGCTACCAAAATAGGAGGAGAAGAAGATAGCAGCCAATCATTGGCCTTCATTTCACCCCGCCTCACGTGATCAGGCAGATTCAACAAGATGGCGGAAAGAAAAATAAAAACAAAATTATTCAATGTTTGGAATAATTTTCCGCTAAATTTGAAAAAGACTCGCGTTAATATGCAAAGTTTGCAAAACGGACACGTTTTTGTACAGAAGTGCAATGAAAAACTAATATTTATTAAATTGTCATGTTATCCGATTAATCGATCTAATAATCGACCGATTAATCGATTATCGAAATAATCGTTAGTTGCAGCCCTAGTGGATTGGTGTAAATACGTTGTGTGTCTTTGTGTACATGAGTGTACGTGTATGTGTGAAACTGTTCGTGTGTGCATCTGTGCATGTGTATATGAATGTGTGTGTGTGTGTGTGTGTGTGTGTGTGTGTGTGTGTGTGTGTGTGTGTGTGTGTGTGTGTGTGTGTAGTGACAGCTGTTCTGTCTCTCTCCAGGTCTTTGCAGTCATGGCTCAGCCGCGCTCTCTCTCTGCTGTACTGCAGTGAGAACAAGCAGGTGGGCGTGTTCAGCGAGTGGAGTCGCACCTGCAGCTGTCCTTTCATCCACCCGCCGTGTCAGGGCGTGGTCCCCTGCACCGTGGGCGACGCCTCACACTGTGCCTCCTGTTCCCCTGACAACCGCACTCGCTGCTCCAGCTGCAACCCGGGCTTCACCCTAACCCAAGGAGCGTGCCGACCCGCTGTGCCCGACCCCACCGACCCCTACTTGGGCATAGAAAGCGACCGGGATCTGCAAGACGTGGAGCTGCGCTTTCTATTGCAACGCCGTGACCCGCGCATTACTCTACACGCTGTCTTTGTCAGCAACGACGTGCGAATCAACACCTGGTTTGACCCGTCATGGCGGAAAAGAATGCTGCTCACTCTTAAAAGCAATCGGGTCAAATCTAACCGCGTGCACGTGCTGCTCGGACTCACCGTGCAGTTCTGCGTAACAGGTAACAGCTCGGGGGAGCCTACGCTAGCTCTGTTTGTCAACCCGTTTGGAGGCAGCCATTCAGAGAGCTGGACCATGCCCATAGGGCAGCATGGTTACCCGGATTGGGAGCGAACACGGTTGGATATCCCGTTGGACTGCTACAACTGGACTCTGACTCTTGGAAATAGATGGAAAAGCTTTTTTGAGACAGTCCATTTCTACCTGAGGAGTCACAGCAGGGACGGCGGAGGTAAGAACGTGTCTCTGCATTACGAGCCACAGGAGGACCGTGAGACCCCTACTAACAGTGGCTACATGAAGGTGAACAGCATGCAGCTGTTTGGTTACAGCGTACACTTTGATCCAGAAGCCATCCAGGACCTGATCCTGCAGATAGACTACCCGTATACTCAGGGATCCCAGGACTCGGCTCTGCTGCAGCTGGTGGAGTTACGCTACAGAGTCAACCGCCTCTCGCCACCAGGGGGACCCCATGTGGATCTGTTTGCCTGCCTGCTTCGCCACAGGCTCAAACTGTCCGCCGCAGATGTGACCAGGATCCTCACTGCTCTGCAAGCTTTCAGCGCCAGACAACCAAACCATACAGAGTACGAAGCTAATAAACTGTGCAGCTAATGACTTTTATTTCATGTTATGGACACTTTTCTTGCCTCAGATGGACCTGGAGACCCCTGCCCTGCCCCTTTCAGCTGTAGTATGTGGTGCAAGAATGTGCTGTATGTACACAATGTGCAATTAAATATGGTGTCTTTGCTACAATTTCAGCCTTTTTCTGACAAAAATCATATTTTGATAACCTCTTTAAGAATTACAGGTGGTAGGAAAAAGTTTTACAAATTCATTTTAGGGTGTACTTGCACTAGGCAAGGTTGCCGTGAATTGGGTCCAAGTTTGATTGTCCATCCCTCATACTTTCTACCGCACTCACTTTGGGTTTCACCATTTTTGCACGCTAACATCAATATTTTTAAATGTACTTATTTTTCACATAAAAAGAAAATAGAAAGACATGGATTAAATAAAATGGATGTGATGGGGGCAGCACAGTGGCGCAGTGGGTAGCACGGTGGCCTCACAGCAAGAAGGTTGTGGGTTCGAGTCCTGTGTGAGGACGAGGCTTGGAACACTGTCCTTTCTGTGTGGAGTTTGCATGTTCTCCCCGTGTTTGCGGGGGTTTCCTCGGGGTACTCCGGTTTCCTCCCACCCTCTAAAGACATGCATGCTAGGTTGATTGGCCAGTGCCAAATTGCCCCTAGGAATGAGTATGTGTGTGGCCCCGCGACACACTGGCGACCTGTTCGGGGTGTACTCTGCCCTTCGCCTTAAATTGGCCGGGATGGGCTCCGGCACTCCCCGCAACCCTATAAGGGATAGACGGATTAGAAGATGACTTACTGACTGACGGATGTGATGGGTGACCACCAAAAAACCCTCGTGAGGCTTAAAATTCTGCAACCCCCATATTGTAAAATACAAAAAACGGCCAAACAAAGTAAAATATTTACATGTTCATAAAGAGAAAATAAAGAGATATCAAAGGGAAAGTAACAAACCATATGGAAATGTGACTTTATTCAGAAAAAAATATTTTAAATATTTCTTAAAATGTGATTGTGAAAGTTTAAAGAAAGTGTCCGGGCTCCGAGACTCCGAATCTGCCAGACGGTAAGATAGAGAATAAGACGTGTCCTGTGTCGGCCAGATCATCATGGAACTTTTGGCCCTCCGACAAAGATGTTTGGCATGAATCTCTTCCAGGTTTAGGAGTGTCAAGCCAATGGTCCATTTGGCAGTCTTGATTACGCATTGAAGTTGTTTCTTCATTGCACACTGCAGCTGGCATACCACACCGTGCATACATAGGTAAGGACACTCTCTTGAAACAGCGAACAAGAACCAATGGCAATGACATTGAAGTCAACAATGACCTTTGTCTTCCCGGTGTTGAGTTTGAGGTGGTTGTTATTGCACCAGGTTGGGATTTTTTGGGACCTTCCCTCTGTGCAAAGTTTTATCCTCATGACTGATCATTTCAACAATGGCTGTGTCTTTGGAAAATTTGATGAGGATGTTGGATCCCATTGGGTGTTGGACCATTCTAAAAGTATGTTGACACGCATCCTGTTTCATGTTCAAGCACAATTAGCACTCACATTATGTATGGCCAAGTTCAACTGAACTATGCTTGGGCACACATCTTTTAAGTAGTCTAGTAGTACATGGTTCAGAGCACTCGCAATATTTAAACAAACAAACAGCACTTTGGTGGTCAAATGCAACCAGTCGTCGTACAAATTGTCTTGCCTGAGTTACACCTTACTTAAATTTGACTTCACTGATTTTACTCGTGCTTATGTATAGGTGCACTGAAAAAAATGAATGGTGAACTCTGTAGGACATAAAAACCTCAGCTAATCATTTTTGTATGGTGAGCAAAAACCATTAGTCGAGAGTTTGTCAATACCTTCAACTTCCTAGTTTTGGCTAAAAGTTAGAGTTTCAATTGATTGGAATCACAAACCCAGAATAAACCGGAAGAGACCAAAGACACTGCTTAACACTTAAGCAGTATTTGCAGAGTTGCTAGAAAATTTTTCTTGCTTACTGTTGCTCATCGAACTCCAAATTGTGTTGCTGCAAAATGTTTTAATCTGCCTTCTTTTTTAAAATATAAGAAAGAACCCGTGTGGACAATCAGCCATTTCTAGTCCCAGTTAGCCTGCATTCACAAAACACTGTCTGGTCAACAAAAAACTCACCCTCTAGTGCCTGTGGTCACTACCTTAAGGTGCATGTGTGGTCACCAAACGGGACAAGCCTGGTTATTTAACACAACAAGTACTGTCTCGTTTCTTAAACAATCATACCGTGGAATAAATGCTATTCTATTATTCAATTACGACATGTCATATTCACCTAAATTGTCGTTTTCATTTTTAATATGAGCTAACTCCAATTTATGCTCATCACTTTGACTACCTCCATGGACAATGATGTTTGCAGATGACATTTTGATCTGTAGTGAGAGGAGGGAAGAGGTGGAGGAAAAGCTGGAGAGGTGGAGGTTTGCACTAGAAAGAAGAGGAATGAAGATTAGTCAGAGTAAAACAGAGTATGTGTGTGTGAATGAGAGGGATCCAAATGGAAAAGTGAGGTTACAGGGAGAAGAGATAAAGAAGGTGGAAGATTTTAAGTACTTTGGGATCAACAGTCCAGAGCAATGGAGAGTGTGGAAAAGAGGTGAAGAAGCGTGTTCAAGCAGGCTGGAATGGGTGGAGAAAAGTATCAGGTGTGATGTGTGATAGAAGAGTTTCAGCTAAAATGAAAGGAAAAGTGTACAAAACCGTGGTGAGACCGGCCATGCTGATTGGTCTAGAGACAGTGGCACTGAAGAAAGGACAGGAAACAGAGATGGAGGTAGCAGAGATGAAGATGCTGAGGATCTCTCTGAGAGGGACCAGGATGGACAGGATCAGAAATGAGTATATCAGAGGAACAGCACATGTTAGAGGTTTTGGAGATAAAGTCCGAGAGGCAAGACTGAGATGGTTTGGACACGTACAGAGAAGAGAGACCGAGTACATCGGCAGAAGGATGCTGGATTTGGAACCACCAGGAAAGAGGGCTACAGGAAGACCAAAGAGGAGGTTCATGGATACAATGAAGGGAGACATGAAGATAGTTGGTGTGACTGAAGAAGACGCAGCAGATAGGGTTAGATGAAAGAAACTGACTTGCTGTGGCGCCCGCTGAAGGGAAATGCCGAAAGGAGAAGAAGAAGAAGACTTTGACTACCGTGTTTTCCGCACTATAAGGCGCACCGCATTATAAGGCGCTACAGTAAAGGCTGGGGTTACGTTATGCATTCACTAAATGGTGCTGCGCTAAAGGGAATATAAAAAAAAAAAAAAGTCAGATAGGTCAGTCAAACTTTATTAACAATTACAAAACAGTTTTCTGTTTTTACTCCCAAAATGAATAAACAGCTGTTTTATTTTTTTCTCCGAGATAAAGTATAAGTATTTTCGTGACACAGTTTATCTTCCATTGGAGATAAACTCTGTTTAGTCTTGTTTACTTGGCGCAGCACATCCTCTTGCTTCCTCCACTTCCTCACCATTGATTCATTGATGTTAAACTCTCTCGCTGCGGCTCTATTCCCGTGTTCTACTGCGTGACCGATCGCCTTGAGTTTATACTCTGCGGTGTAACAGTGTCTCTTGGTAGGAGCCATTTACGGGTCTTTACACAAACACACAAATGGAAATGAGACGCCCTTTCATATATCCCAGCATGCACCGCGCACTACTTCTTCTACAGGCGAAATGGAGTCGGCGGCTGCTTACCGCGGTTGCGACACCTGTTGTAGCTCAATATTAATCCATATATAAGGCGCTCCGGGTTAAAAGGCGCATCGTGGACTTTAGAGAAACGTTAAGGTTTTTAGGTGCGCCTTAAAGTGCGGAAAATACGGTAATTAACAAGTTAATCCAGTTTGTGACAATCTTGTGTTTTTTGAGGGTTTTTTTTTTTTAATACTTGGATGGTTTTCTGTAATAAGCAGTCTCTTCATGGGACAAGGATTACCTCCAAAGCCCTTTGAGTTAAAAAGGATTTACTAGCGTTTTTAATTGTCAAAACTTTCTAAAAGAGTACTTGTCCCAACAAAAGTTCTTGAATGAATGTATCCATGATGATTGCCAAATGGGCACTTTCGGGTTACATGTTTACAAGAGTTTTGTTACAATAAACAAAATAACTTACCATCATGGGTTGGAGATTGAGATGGAGGACCCAGATGCGCAAGTTGAACCAGCTTATTGAGAGCAAAAAGGGTAAGGAAAGAGGGGCAGGCAGATGTAGCCTTGAAGCCAACCTGTGTATGGCGCGCTATGCAGTGCAGGCACTATATCCCGGGCAGGCACGGTGCACAGGGAGTGCAAAGTAGAAGTGGAAGGCAAACCAAGACAGAGGTGAATCATAACAATTTGTTGTTATTTAAGCTTTAATATGAACATAAATAGATGCTAAAATGCTCGTAACAGTGAAAAGGATTAGTGGGAAACAAAAAACAGTCCAACTACCAACAAGGGAATTGACACAAGATTTGAAGCATGAGGAAAATCCCAACAGTATTAAGACATTTCTGTTTTAATTTTCACAACAAAAAAAATCACAAAGGAATTTATCAATAATTACAAACTACTTCAAGTAAAACAAATCCTGCGCAAATGGGATTTTAGATATTTAAATCTGCTGCATACCAAAAAATAAACCCAAAAAGGCTTTGCCAATATGCACCATCACACATTCCATTTGACGGGTTGTTGCACCTACCGCCCACCACCAATGAGAGTAGCATCTTGCACAGAGGTGTCAAAAGTACCAACATTTCCTACTCAAGTAGAAGTATAAATACCGAGTTAAAAAACTACTTTAGTAAAAGTAGAAGTATCAACTCAAGTTTTCTACTTAAGTAAAAGTAAAAAGTAACCTATTTTAAAACTACTTAAAGTAAAAAAAGTAAAAGTAATTTTCAGAAAAAAAGGAATATTGTTAACAAAAGCGTATGAACATATTTTTTAACTATTATCACATGCTTTAAGGAGCAGAAAATATGATATTAAATGAAAGTGTTTTGGTGAAACTTTATGAATCAGAATTATTTATTTCTAAATAATGGAACCAGCGCATGGAACCAGCGTTGCCAGGTGGGAGGTGCTGGATTATCGTACTAATGACGTAAAATTATCGTATTTTACAAAAAATATCGTACACCCAGTAAAACCACGCCCATTGACAAAATAACACCCTTTACATGCACTCGTAAGGCAGTGGGAGTGAAGGAAACACACAGGAGGCAAAATCCTTGGATTCTTTATCTAAAATTTTAAGAACTGTAAAAATGAAAAAATAACCAGGGAAATAAGATTTTTAAAAACCAGTAGGGGCGGGACTTAGGAGACGGTATATATAAATTTATATTTATACATATCTACATATATATGTGTACATATAAGGTTTTTTAATATTAACCCAAACATCTTCATGATACAAAATCTAAGCGATGTGTAGTTTTAATCTCCTCAGTCAGTCTTTATAAACTAATCAATAACATTTTGGATGCTTTTAAGCACAAATACTTCATCCACTAGTATTTATGGATTAATCAGTTCAATCAGCTTTGTTTATGAAGATAAAATAGAGCATCACAGGTCAAAGTTATTTTTATAAAAATACCATCTACAACATTTTCAGCAAAGACGTTTAAATAACCGCAGACTGAAAATAATAATAAAACATTTCTTTGCTGTTGTTGTTTTTTTTTTAAAAAAAACTGATAATTCAATCAAAGTTCAGTGTTGCAGCATCAGAAACACTTTGATTTCCGAGCCCGAGTCTCAAACACGGAAATTGACGTCCTTGTTCTTTAAAAATTTGTAGGCGGGGCTACTCGCCCCAAAGTAATGATTGACTGGACCTTTCAGCCAATCATTCATCTGTTCCTTTGTTTGATGCATTCAGGGTTCATAAAAAAAAAAAAAAAATCCGACTAACAGTCGCGGCTTTATAACGGTGACAAAATGGAGAAAGTAGCGACTACTTTTGATAAAATTAACGAAGTAAAAGTACAGATAATTGCATAAAAAAGTAGTGAGTAATAGTAAAAAGTAGACAAAAAAATAATTACTTCGTTAAAGTAAAGATAACGAGATTTTCTACTTGAGTAAGGTAACGAAGTAGTCTTACGAAGTAGTCTTACTTCGTTACTTGACACCTCTGATCTTGCATGAGCATGTCATGTGAAAAATTAACTTTTATTGCTTATGAGCTACTGAATTTTGCTATTTACATAACAGACAGTCAGAGACTCAGACTTGGAACAACCTAGAATTAGGGTTAGGGTCAGGGCTAGTGTCACAATCTGACACTAGCTAGCAGCTCTGGCGGTCACTTTTGGTGAGGTTTAGCTGTAGCAGTATTTAACTTTTTACGTACAGTACACACAATACCAACCATAGAGTGATTTCATTAAGTATGTTTTATCATTCATTTAGTCATTTTTCTTTTATTCTTTTAGAACATAAAATTTTCCAAAAGTCCACGGAATTAGCGGGACAGCTACTAGTAACCGTGGCGTCACATTCAAGATGTGACGTGGCCGGTGGTACATTTTTGACAAAATCATTACAATAACCCACAACATTTAAAGACAAATGTAACTGATTTGGTTTTTTTTAACAGGGGTACACAGTACGGTATATCAATTTGGAATTTATGTTGCAATAATAACACCCTTCTTCTTCTTCTTCTTTTGGCTTTTCCCTTTAGGGGTCGCCACAGCAAGTCAGTTTCTTCCATCTAACCCCATCTGCTGTATCCTCTTCAGTCACACAAACTATCTTCATGTCTTCCTTCACTGTATCCATGAACCTCCTCTTTGGTCTTCCTCTAGTCCTTTCCTGGTGGTTCCAAATCCAGCATCCTTCTTCCGATGTACTCTCTGTCTCTTCTCTGTACATGTCCAAACCATCTCAGTCTTGCCTCTCGAACTTTATCCCCAAAACCTCTAACATGTGCTGTTCCTCTGATGTACTCATTTCTAATCCTGTCCATCCTGGTCACTCCCAGAGAGATCCTCAGCATCTTCATCTCTGCTGCCTCCATCTCTGCTTCCTGTCTTTTCTTCAGTACCACTGTTTCTAGGCCAATCAGCATGGCCGGTCTCACCACGGTTTTGTACACTTTCCCTTTCATTTTATCTGAAACTCTTCTGTCACACATCACTCCTGATACTTTCCTCAACCCGTTCCAGGCTGCCTGAACACACTTCTTCACCTCTTTTCCACACTCTCCACACTGCAATAATAACACCCATGATCAGTCAATTGCAAAGAAACACAATTTTCTTTCTATCTTCACCAGTTGATAATGTCTTTTTCACACGCCGTCTCTCCCAGAATACATTGCCGGATGCACTCTGAGTGTTTGCATCTGGCTAATCAGCTAGGTTGTAGAGGGGATACGGGGCGGGACCAGACGACTCAATTTGAAAGTTTGTCTGCAAATGTTGCGACACAAGCCGCTTGACTGCGTCTTCAACTTATCAGAAGTGACGTGTCGTGAACTATTTTGAATTTTTTTTTAAATTCTTAATTGGAGAAAAATAGAATATTACCTAGCAGAAAAAGTTTCAAAAAAGTCTTTTGGACAGTTTAATTCTTGAACGAGACGTTTCGACTTCCATCCGGAAATCATTTTCAATCTGAATGAAATGGACAGAAAACTGGATCTATTTATACTAACCTGAGTAAAAGGTAAAAAAAAGGACTAGTACATCCCAAAGACAAGATGCCTACAGAAAAACAGAGCAATGTAGTTTATTCGATCCGGTGCAGTGAAGGGAGCTGCAAAGAACACTACATTGGGGAAACGAAGCAACCACTCCACAAAAGACTTTACCAACACAGAAGAGAAGCCTCTAGTGGTCCACAGTCTGCTGTAAATCTGCATCTTAAATCCACCAAACACACTTTTGAGGACAGCGAGGTGAAGATTCTAAGTAGAGAGAAAGGATGGTTTAAAAGAGGGGTGAAGGAAGCCATCTTTGTGATGAAAGATAGTCCCTCACTGAATCGGAGTGGAGGCGTTAGATACATTCTGCCCAGTATTTACAGCAGCCTTTTGAAGCCAAGGACTAAAGATGACACCTCGTGACCTAGTTTCACGCCTCTCGTTAGCAGGTATTTCTATTCACTAGGCTTTTAGCATTTTATAATAGGGTCATTTACTGGTCTGTGGCTACAATAGGAGCCATTCACGGCCATCTTAGGTAACACAGGCTCATTGGTCGAGCCCGTCCTTACTATTTTTTTTTTTTTTTTACCTTTTACTCAGTTTAGGATAAATTAGATCCAGTTTTCTGTTCATTTCATTCACATTGAAAATGATTTCCGTATGGAAGTCGAAACGTCTCGTTTAAGAATTAAACTGTCCAGAAGACTTTTTTAAAACTTTTTCTACTATGGATCACTCCTGGATGAATGACGGACTACACGGACTAATATTACCTAGCGTTAAACTAGCACAATTGCTCACTGGCTACTTAGGAATTATTTGGTTTATGAGGAAGGTCTTATTGGCTACTTCAAATATGCTATTGACTACCTGACCTGAGGGATATAAAATGTGTGTAAATATCATTGCTGAAACCAACAAAAAAAATTCAGTTCGCGGTCAATTTTTAATTACTTTTGAACTTTTTTTATGCTGCTGTTCCGACTACTTGAAAGAATCTGAATTTTAAAAATGCATTTCTATTGACTTGTTCAGTTTTTAAGGAGTTTATATTCCGCTTAGGTGTAGCGGGGCCGTTGCTGTGTGCTTTTAAATCAGTAAATGATTGATAAAAAGCGGTTGAGGGAGGTAGGAGCTAACACATCTACTTGAAACTATTTTGGGTTTTGAAAAACAAATGTTTTTCAACAATTTTTTCATAAAATTATTTATTATCAGATTAATTGATTTTAACGCAAATGGCTTGAATTTTGTTTAATAACATGCTTATAAAAAAGGACATTTCACAATGTCAGTTTTTACTTAAATATCTGAAATATTGGAACTGTGTTATTGTATCTACAGCAGCATTTAGTTTACTTGATCGTAACTTGGGCGGTGGCTCAGAAGTATGTTGGCAATGTGTTCCGGAAGATAACCGGAAGGTAACCAGAAGGTAACCAGAAGGTAACCGGAAGGTAACCGGCGTTATGGTAGCTTGCTGCTGTGTAGGGTGGAGACGGTGGCCACGTGGTTAGAGCGTTTGCTTAGGCGGTGGCTCAGAAGTATGTTGGAAGTATGTTCCGGAAGGTAACTGGAAGGTAACCGGCGTTATGGTAGCTTGCTGCAGTGTAGGGTGGAGACGGTGGCCACGTGGTTAGAGCGTTAGAGCGTTCGCGGACCGGAAGGTCGCGGGTTCGCGGGTTCGCGTCCCACGGAGAGCACGTCTAGGGTCCTTGGAGAAGACACCTAACCCCCGCTTCTCCCACCATTGGCGCCGTTGAAGGGCAGCCTGCTGCGGTGTAAGGAGTGCAGTGCACAAATTTCCCCGGTGAGGGATCAATAAAATATACATTAATTATTTAATTGATGAGTAAGATAGTTGATTTGATTTGTAAGTTTTTCAACAGAATGGATTTAAAGTTATCCTGATCACAGATCGTTTTATATTTAAATTTTTAATGAAGGTTATTCACAAACACAAACATGTTGCGGAGTACCACAAGGAAGATACGTCGGGCCACTTCAATTTTCAATTTTTACAAATGATTTACCATTTGCTTTGAAACTTACCACAGTCACTATTCAAAATTCCTTATTCCAGCTATAAGTAATTAAAAAAGATAAAAAGTGGAAATAAGATGAATAAATACAATATAAATAGACACATTTTATGACCAAGGTCAGGGAATCATTCTCTGTAGAGCAATGGTAACGTGGAATTCATAAACACAATTTCTGTCAATTGCACAAATGTAAGCAATTGATTTTCAAAGAAAGTAAGACGTTTCACATAAGAAGACCCCAGAAGCAGATTGGACCAAGATTAAATTGATTGCTTGCTTGCTTGCATAGGTTCGTAAATTCGGTTTAAAGGTTTGTCTGGGCTGATGTCCTTGTTTCCAGAGTTTAAACCTTGACTTGGCCAGTGAAGCATTTTTGCATTTTGTTTGCTGTGATTTCTATTTATCATTTTGTATTTGTTTAGCCTGTTTGTTGCTTTGATTACTATTGTATAATGGTGTATAAATATTATTTATACTGTTGTGAAGAGTGCCTGTACGTGTACATCTCTCTTTTGTGTTTTATGAAGGCGGCACCCTTGGAGGAGTAACTACTGGCATTTCCAGAAGCTAATGTGGATCCTTAATAAATAAACAGAAAACGAACGAGAGGAAGTGTCATGATGTGGAGCTGAGGCCAAAATATACCCTTGACACAACAGACAGGCTCAGATGAAAAATCACAAGCAGATTTATTAGATTGATAAAAAGTCCAAATAAAGAAGACAAAACAGATAAACTAGGCAGGTTCTGATGTAGGAGCTGGAGCCAAAAAACTGGATAACAGGTCAAGAATGATAAACAACGATCTGGCGAAGAGTTTGTGAAAAACTGTTCCATTTATGCTCCAGCAGATGAGTAGATGAGTTTCAGGTGTGACTAGTTGCACACACACAGACGAGAGGGAGGGGGGAAACAGGACACAGAGGGGTAACAGACTACTTTCCTGACAGGAAGACATTGTGTAGCGTTTCCATAGCGCCGATGCTCAGAGATTACATTCTGAAGACTTCGTTTCCGTTTATTTTTTGTTTTCTACTTTTAAATACTCAAATGCCATTTTGAACCATTTCAATAAGTAATAGTCCAATAATCCAACATGTGTTCTAAGACCTCATTTGAACATTACAAATATTATATTAATTACATTTTACTCCAATTAATCTCCTAATCTGGTCCCGCTCTCACCCTGATTCCCAGTGTAGAGCTGTGTCAGCCCATCTGGAACCACAGCAGACAAAGTGTTCATTCTCCATTCAGAAAGCAGCGTGAGCTCAGATTACTAAGTACACGGTGAGAGAAAGGAAGGCCAGGAGCAGCCTTCCTCTGTTCCTCCGCTGTCCCCACACGCCATTCACAGTTACTGTGATAGATGAGGCGGGGAGACATGCTCAGCATCAAACAGCAGCCACCAAAATACCGGCGACATGGATGGGGCCTTCACCCAGCTCCATACCCAGTCAGGCTTCTTCAGGAGTGACTCTAGCCAAAAGGGAAATCAGAACGAATACCCCTGAGGCCTTGCAGCTGGCATAGTGCTGCCGCTGTGATTAGGCCGCCGTCTGAAGCGGAGTAAGACCGAGCTTCATCAAGATTCAGCAGACATGTTTCTCTTGAGATTAAAGCCAGACACGGTTTCCTCTGATCCCGTTATTCAGCATGATGGTGAACGAGCCTGAGGACTAGAGGACCAGGCCATGCCGCTGGAACCGTGGAACCCAGTTTATGTGCCGCTGAATCGATTAGCAAGGTTTTAAAAACTGTGCTGAGGGCACTGATTTTATTCCAAGTTTTAGCACCGTTACCGTAGATCCTCTTTGAGTTCAAACATTGATTTTTCATTTCTGCTGGACAGTTTTGGGACAAAGCTTCACCTCCAGGCTCGAGACGTTTTCTCTTGACTTATCAAACATGACAGGGATGTCGGCCAGATTAAAGCGTCTCCATTTTCTTTCCTTTTTCTTTCACAATTTTCTTAAAGGTGGTTGTGGAGGCAGATTTTTTACATATGCTTAAATCTGGCTTCAGATGTTGGACTTGTGTTCATAAATAGATATGGTAAACTGAACTCTGTGGGACTTTGAAAACCTGAGTTTCTTATTTTTGTAAGATGAACAAAACCCATTGGCCCACAGCTCGTTAATCACTGCAACTTTCTGGTTTGATTAAAAGTAAGTATTTTCATTGGTCGGACACGCAAACACAAAAGAAGCCAGAAAAAGTCTTGATTTAATACGTGCCTAATATTCACAGAGGTGCTTAGACTGCCTCGAAGTTAAATATCGATTATCGTGCATTTGTGGGCACGATACTCAAGTTAGCAAAAAGGGCCCATTTTCTTTTAAATTCTTATTCTGGTGCATTGACATATGTAAATGGCATGCCGTGTTGAGAGGAGGGACCTTGCACGAAAAGAGTTTATGTGGCAGACAACAAAAGGCAAGGCCAAGACCTTGGGCTAAGTAGATTTATGATACTGGACCAGAAGACACAAATCACTCAAACATGCATGAATGAAGTGGAAAACCACTTCAAATATCGTTTTCAATGGAAATAAGGTTCAAACATAATATCAACTTTCTAAAAGGAAGTTTTTACAAAATATTCCTAGTTTATAAAAAAAATTGTCAAATTAACCTGTGGAGGTTCATTCAGGATCAAATCCCAGTAAGAGGTTAATTCTTCTTTTTTCGGCATTTCCCTTCAGCGGTCGCAACACCAAGTCAGTTTCTTCGATCTAACCCTATCTGCTGTATCCTCTTTGGTCACACCAACTATCTTCATGTCTTCCTTCACTGTATTCATGAACCTCCTCTTTGGTCTTCCTCTAGTCCTCTTTCCTGGTGGTTCCAAACCCAGCATCCTTCTTCCGATGTACTCACTCTCTCTTCTCTGCACAAGTCCAAACCATCTCAGTCTGGTTTCTCTGACTTTATATCCAAAACCTCTAACATGTGCTGTTCCTCTGATCCTGTTCATCCTGGTCACTCCCACAGAGACCCTCAGCATCTTCATCTCTGCTACCTCCATCTCTGCTTCCTGTCTTTTCCTCAGTGCCACTGTCTCTAGACCAATCAGCATGGCCGGTCTCACCACGATTTTGTACACTTTCCCTTTTTGCTGAAACTCTTCTATCACACCTGATACTTTTCTCCACTCTTTCCAGCCTACCTGCACACGCTTCTTCATCTGTTTTCCACACTCTCCATTGCTCTGGACTGTTGGTCCTAAATACTTAAAATCTTCCACCTTCTTTAGCTCTTCTCTCTGTAACCTCACTTTTCCATTTGGGTCTCTCTCATTTACACATGTACAGGTTAATTCTCCGTATTTAATAACAGTCCCTAATTGTGTTTTGCATTCTTGTATGAGTATAAATGTGTTGCATGAGGTTGGAAGCAGCCCCTCTTACCTCGAGGTGTACTTAATGCTTTAAAAAAAAGAGACAAAATACACAATCTGAGCAGCTTGGATGAAAGCAATTTTTTCCATGAGGATTTAAACATTTTCAGAAAAATCAATACGAGAAAGTTCAAAGGAAATCACATGTCCACATAGACTTTGGTAGATGGCTTATTAGTTTTGTTTCGTCTTCTGAACCACTGATCCGCAACAGAGTTGGAGGGGGAGTGTGGGGCATTGGTGGCGGAGCCTATCCCAGCTGTAAGGCCAGAGGCAGGGTATTCCTCAAACGGGATGCCAGTCTGTCGCAAGACCAATCAACTTAACATGCATGTTTTTAGAGGGTGAGGTAAAACCAGAAGAAAACCTCACGTACACAGGGAGAACAGGCAAACTCCACACAGACACAATGTTTCAATCTTGGCCCTCACCCTGGGACTCGAATTTCGACCTTCTTGCTGTGAGGCCACTGTGCTAACCACTGTGCCACCATACCGCCAGCTTGTTAGTTGTTAGGAAAAATTAAAAATGATGTTGATTAATATTTTTATCCAGATATTTTATGGAGGACAAAAGAAATAGCCAAGACAAGGCAAGTTTATTTGTAGCACAATTCATACAAAACATAATTCAAAGTGCTTCATAAGAACGAAAAAATGCATTAAAATCACAAAACATAGAATCAAAAAGTTTTAAATAATAAAATCAATAAAATATATAAAAAGAGTAATCAATCAAAAGCACAGTTTAACTGAAGTGTTTTCAGCCTAGATTTAAACATGGTCACAGTAGAGGCCTGTTTCACAGCCTCAGGAAGTTTGTTCCAGACTTTTGCAGCATAAAATTGAAATGCAGCTTCTCCATGTTTAGTCCTGACTCTAGACACCAGCAGGAGGCCGGTCCCAGAAGTCCTCAGAGTTCTAGATGGTTCATGTTTAGTCCTGACTCTAGACACCAGCAGGAGGCAGGTCCCAGAGGTCCTCAGAATTCTAGACGGTTCATGTTTAGTCCTGACTCTAGGCACCAGCAGGAGGCCGGTCCCAGAGGTCCTCAGAATTCTAGACGGTTCATGTTTAGTTCTGACTCTAGGCACCAGCAGGAGGCCGGTCCCAGAGGTCCTCAGAGTACTAGACAGTTCATGTTTAGTCCTGACTCTAGGCACCAGCAGGAGGCCGGTCCCAGAGGTCCTCAGAATTCTAGACGGTTCATGTTTAGTCCTGACTCTAGGCACCAGCAGGAGGCCGGCCCCATAGGTCCTCAGAATTCTAGACGGTTCATGTTTAGTCCTGACTCTAGACACCAGCAGGAGGCCGGTCCCAGATGTCCTCAGAGTTCTAGACTGTTCATGTTTAGTCCTGACTCTAGGCACCAGCAGGAGGCCGGTCCCAGAGTTCCTCAGAGTTCTAGATGGTTCATGTTTAGTCCTGACTCTAGGCACCAGCAGGAGGCTGGCCCTAGAGGTCCTCAGAATTCTAGATGGTTCATGTTTAGTCCTGACTCTAGGCACCAGCAGGAGGCCGGTCCCAGAGGTCCTCAGAGTTCTAGACGGTTCAGGTTTAGTCCTGACTCTAGGATCCAGCAGGAGGCCGGTCCCAGAGGTCCTCAGAGTTCTAGATGGTTCATGTTTAGTCCTGACTCTAGGCACCAGCACAAGGCCGGCCTTACGGGTCCTCAGAGTTTTAGATGGTTCATGTTTAGTCCTGACTCTAGGCACCAGCAGGAGGCTGGCCCTAGAGGTCCTCAGAGTTCTAGATGGTTCATGTTTAGTCCTGACTCTAGGCACCAGCACAAGGCCGGCCTTACGGGTCCTCAGAGTTTTAGATGGTTCATGTTTAGTCCTGAATCTAGACACCAGCAGGAGGCCGGTCCCAGAGGTCCTCAGAGTTCTAGACGGTTCATGTTTAGTCCTGAATCTAGACACCAGCAGGAGGCCGGTCCCAGATATCCTCAGAGTTCTAGACTGTTCATGTTTAGTCCTGACTCTAGGCACCAGCAGGAGGCCGGTCCCAGAGTTCCTCAGAGTTCTAGATGGTTCATGTTTAGTCCTGACTCTAGGCACCAGCAGGAGGCTGGCCCTAGAGGTCCTCAGAGTTCTAGATGGTTCATGTTTAGTCCTGACTCTAGGCACCAGCACAAGGCCGGCCTTACGGGTCCTCAGAGTTTTAGATGGTTCATGTTTAGTCCTGAATCTAGACACCAGCAGGAGGCCGGTCCCAGAGGTCCTCAGAGTTCTAGATGGTTCATGTTTAGTCCTGACTCTAGGCACCAGCAGGAGGCCGGTCCCAGAGTTCCTCAGAGTTCTAGATGGTTCATGTTTAGTCCTGACTCTAGGCACCAGCAGGAGGCTGGCCCTAGAGGTCCTCAGAGTTCTAGATGGTTCATGTTTAGTCCTGACTCTAGGCACCAGCACAAGGCCGGCCTTACGGGTCCTCAGAGTTTTAGATAGTTCATGTTTAGTCCTGAATCTAGACACCAGCAGGAGGCCGGTCCCAGAGGTCCTCAGAGTTCTAGATGGTTCATAAGGTACCAACATATCACAGATGTACTCTGGTTCTAGATCATGGAGATACCTAGACACAATCAGAGCAGATTTAAAGTCTATTCTAATAATAAAGTTTAGGAAACATCATGTCATGTAGATAGCTGATTTCATGTAGACAGTCGATTACGTGGATTTTATCATGGAGATCTGTAGAAACACTTGAGGCGATGACTGAATCCATAACGTGAATCATTAAAGCTTTTATGAACATAAACATGGTTTGAAATCAATTTATTTAAATAGTTATGTCTTGAGGTCCCTGACATTCCATTTTTAGTTTCTCAAACTACACACTAAAAATAAAAATGACTCCTATTTTAATCTTTCTAATCCACTGAGTCTTACGACCTCTGAACCAAAGACTACGTAAAAGGAAATTCCAACATCCAGACTTCAGCTGTGACCTGGTATTTAGTTTAATACTTTTTCAATTCCCAAAGGGATTCTGTATTATTACCTTTTAAATTATTTAGGAAAAGAAATCAAACAAGATGAAAATGCGAAGTTTGGCCGAGAGGACATTGACTACTCTTAGAAAAATACAACTAGGACAGGTGATCTCTGAACCCTGGTGAGAGCAGAATGTAAATACACTTCTTCTCCTTTTGGCATTTCCCTTCAGGGGTCACCACAGCAAGTCAGTTTCTTCCATCTAACCCTATCTGCTGTACCCTCTTCGGTCACGCCAACTATTTTCATGTCTTCCTTCACTGTATCCATGAACCTCCTCTTTGGTCTTCCTCTTGTCCTCTTTCCTGGTGGTTCCAAGTCCAGCATCTTCTTCTGATGTACTCTCTCTCTCCTCTGCATATGTCCAAACCATCTCAGTCTGGCCTCTTGGACTTTATCCCCAAAACCTCTAACATGTGCTGTTCCCCTGTTCCTGTCCATCCTGATCACTCCCAGAGAGATCCTCAGCATCTTCATCTCTGCTACCTCCATCTTTGGTTCCTGTCTTTTCTTCAGTGCTACTGTTTAAAACATGTTTACAACATGGCCGGTCTCATCAGGGGTTTGTACACTTCATTTTAGCCAAAACTCTTCTGTCACACATCATACCTGATACTTTTCTCCACCCGTTCCAGTCTGCCTGCACATGCTTCTTCACCTCTTTTCGACACTCTGTATTGCTCTGGACTGTTGATCCTAAGTACTTAAAATCTTCCACCTTCTTTATCTCTTCTCCCTGTAACCTCACTTTTCCATTTGGATCCCTCTCATTTACACACACACTATAGTGCCAAAAGTATACTCTAGTTCTGGCCTGGCTAACCCGCGGCTCCCGTGCCGCATGCGGCTCTTTGCTAGTTTCATGCGGCTCTTTAGGAGCTTTCAAATGGCATACGTCAAATTTACTTGGGAGTGTTGCCATTCATTCCCCACTCGGCTAGATGGCACGCTGACCAGGTAAGCCTGTTTGAGTGACGTCAAATGCGCGACAATAGAATCTTTGGTGCGACATCATTTGCAATGTAAACGATTTCCGTCATGTTAGCTCTCAAAATGGCACGGGATAAAGCAAAGCCAAACAAAAATATGAAGAAGAACCCAGGACAATTTTGACAGAGTGAGAGAGTTTATATTTTTTGTTAAACGTGATGGCAAGACAATTAGCCTTTTACGTCACGCAGCATTAGCGCAATTCAGAGCTCCAAATCTTCAGCGTCACTTCCCCTCACTCCATCCTAACACTGGACAAGAATTTCCAAAAGGGACTGAACTTCGCAAGCACAAATTGGTCGTTGTGAAAAGTCAGGCCGAAAAGCAGATGAAGTTTTTCCAAAAATTTACAAAACACTCGGAGATCGTTACGCTTGTATGAGTGTGTGAGACAGTGCATAAAATGTTAACTGTTGAAAATAACTGATATTATCATGTTGTTGTATTTATCTTTATTAAATCTGGGTAAGCAGAGGTCTGTGTGTGCGTTCGTATGCGTCCATATGTGATTACGGAATGGGATGACGTTCATGTGTGTCCAGGTCGGGCCCGGTTCTAGGCATGGGCAAGGGTGGGCAGTGCCCACCCAAACTGATGGCTTGCCCACCCAATCAAAAAGTCACAGAGAATGAGCAGCATCCTATTAAATGTTGCGTTACATACATAGGCCTATAGCACTGTTTGGTCACGCCCCCTTGGCTTTTTTACATAAATATACAAGTTGTCAATTTTCCCACACTCTGCTGCTCAAAAGCACACGTTAACTTCTGACTGCGGAACCCTGATTCCCTGGTTTTCCTCTCAGCGTTTAGGTAACTTGATATTTTTATGAGAAAATGCATTGTTTCTTCAAGCCTGTAGTCAAGCCCACGCCCAGCGGCTCTGCGGCTCGCTCGGACACTAGTGGTGTGACAGACCGCCGTCAATCGGGCTGTTGCACCTCTACCTCCGCCGCCCCAGACACGGCTCGCGCCTCCACCGCCATAGACAATGCTGGCTCGGCGGGCCTCACGGAGGGTGTATTTAGTCACACAAGCACCACAAACATCAGCCCCTCTGTCAATTGTCCACAAGTGCAACCTCAACAGGCCGTTGCACCCCGGACTATGCCGGTACGGGTCTTTCCCTTACCGCCCCGACGCAGCCCGTGTTAGCTAGCTACCCAAAACGCGCATTTGGCGGTACATTTCGTTCGTTTAACCCGGCCTGGTACCACACTAGACCCTGGCTGGAGTATTCTCTGGCTATGCTTCACAATAGAAAAAGAAATCTGGTGATTTTGGCCCACGAAAAGACCATCACAAATAAATTAGACATAGATGAATTTGTGACAATCTTTACAAAACAACATAGGCGACTGATGCTGTAGTAGTTTTCCTGTTATCTTATATATATGCATCAAAAACAATAAAAAGACAAAAAACAATATACATATACACACACACACATACATATAATTCAGCCTCAGAGAGATGCAAGTGCACCTTCTGTGATGGTCCCAAGCCCACAAATTGAAGAGGATATATATGTGTTTTTTGTTCGCCCACCTACAAATGTTTTCTGCCCACCCAAATTTTGAAAGCTAGAACCGGGCCTGGTCCAGGTATATGATGTGACTCTTTATAGAAACACGGGCGGGTGAAAAAATGACTCTTAGTCTCTGGCTAGTTGGCCACCACTGCTCTAAGTAAATGAGGTGTTCAAGCCACCGCCGGGATTCGCAGGTAAATAAAGTCAGGACAAAAATCTCTTGTTTAAACATCTGTGAAAAAAGGGTTTGTCTTGCGGAAACTCTGTAAATTCTAGTGTGGAACTAGAACATTTTACAAAATGGTTTGTTGGAATAAGGTTTCCATGGGAACCAGTTCAAAAATAAAGTGTTGGATGCTGTTGTGTACATTACAGTGACGGGCTGGACATTAAACCCGAGATGTTCAGTAATGCTTTATCCCAATCAATCAGACTGTCAACTATTTTACGGCTCATTAAAAATATTTTATCATACTGGCTCAATACAGAATAAAAAGCTCGGCCATCACAGATAAAAAACTTAACAATAAATGCCTTTACTCAATAAACAATCAAGTGGTAAAAAAAAAAACTCGAATATTGCAGACAGGCGCAACCCGCAACACCATCCATAAAGACCTAATAAACTTCAATACTATATAAAACTATAACAACATTTTACTCAGCAAAAAACTTGTTAGTTGTAGATTAAATCCATCTTTCTCTCTCCTCAGTAATGCTAAAAGTCCATCCTGTCCTATCATATTTCTGCGTAAGAGTTCAACACAGGTGGACACCTGGGGTCTCATTTATGAAGCGTGCATACCCCCAAATCCATGCATATGCTAACTTCCACACAAATCATGCGATTTACGAAAGTGGTGGACTATGTGGACTGTTGCGTAACTTTAAGGCAACCCAGGAACTGCTGGACGCAAATCCCGAGATGTGAGGAAAAGACGACACTAGTGGACAGAGCTGGAAGTGAGCTGAGAACAGTGAAATGAAGCCTTTGAAGCAGCATCCTACTGAAGAACAAAATTACTATTACTGATCAAATCATTCAAAAAATATGTCGGGAATTACTTGTGGCTGACATGGATGCCTACCACGTATCTATCTTCTGCATTTGTTGCCAAGAATTTCTTTTTTAATTCACTAACAGATAAATGTGTCAATTACTGAGTAGCCATGACGACCGTCTTCCATTCTCTTTTGCTTGTAAGAGATGTTACCACGGTTGTGCAGTGGCAACATCTTTAGATCTATAGATTTGGGGGAGGAGGCGACTCAGTGGTAGAATGTTCACTCTCGGACCGGAAATTAACCGGTCGTTTGCGGGTTCGATTCCCAATGAGTTCACGGTTAGGGTCTTTTTTGAGAAGACACCTACCCCGGTTTCTCCAACCATTGGCGCCGTCATGGCAGACTGCTGCAGTGTAACGCAGCTCACAAATTTCCCCTGGTGAGGAATCAATAAAGTATACATTTCATTAAATACAGATACCACCGACTCATTTGAGGACAATTGTCGATGCATCATGTCTTTCACGTAATCTTCATATGGATCCAGGATTTTTTACAGGGGGCGGGTGTGAGGTCATTGACAAAGCCAGTTTAAGGGTCTCTGGGGACATCCCCTCACCCCCAGAACATTTTGAAAAATTAGAGTAATTTTTATGCATTTTGGTGCCCATTCACACCAAAGGGAATAGCTTGACTAGTCACCTTTCCTTTCTCCTTCTGTTTTTTTGGAGGAGTTAAATGGGGGAGGCATGTGCCACCTTTTGGATCCACCCCTGGTTTAATAAGCGTTGGAGTGCAGTTGAGAATTCTCAAGTATGCGATCCCACTGAGAAAAAAGCTTGCTCAGGTGACCATCTAAAAAAAAAAAAAAAAATTACTCTATCATCCTAGAAAGAAATATACTATATATGTATATATATATATATATATGTATATACTAGAAAGAAGAGGGATGAAGATTAGTCAGAGTAAGACAGAGTACAGAGAGGGATCCAAATGGAAAAGTGAGGTTACAGGGAGAAGAGATAAAGAAGGTGGAAGATTTTAAGTACTTAGGATCAACAGTCCAGAACAATGGAGAGTGTGGAAAAGAGGTGAAGAAGCGTGTTCAAGCAGGCTGGAACGGGTGGAGAAAAGTATCAGGTGTGATGTGTGACAGAAGAGTTTCAGCTAGAATGAAAGAAAAAGTGTACAAAACCGTACACCAAGAAAGAGGGCTAGAGGAAGTTCATGGATACAGTGAAGGAAGACATGAAGATAGTTGGTGCGACCAAAGAGGATGCAGCAGATAGGGTTAGATGGGAGAAACTGACTTGCTGTGGCGACCCCTGAAGGGAAATGCCGAAAGGAGAAGAAGAACCCTGACCGGGGAAATTTTTGTGTGCTGCACTCCTTACACCGCAGCAGGCTGCCCTTCGACGGCACCAATGGTGGGAGAAGCGGGGGTTAGGTATCTTCTCCAAGGACCCTAGACGGTGGTCTCAGTGGGAATCAAACCCGTGACTTTCCGGTCCGAGGGCGAGCGCTTTAGCGCTGATCCACCGTCTCCCACCTACACAACCCTTAGTCAATTAGGACCCTTTTCTGAATCTAAATTCTAAATCTAATTGTTCACCTTATCAACTCGTTTTCCTAATTAAACGGATTTAACAGCTACAAACCAATATTTCAATTACCGTAGCCCACCACGGACTGTCTTTACTACTGTAACTGATTGGTTTAAGACAGACATTTGATACCAGATAGAGGGCCTTTGGAGAATGGATTCCCAGGGCCATTAGAGCATGTTTACATTGGAATGTGTGCGTGACAGAGAACAAAATCCTTGGCCAAGAACAAAGTGCTAGTTATGTAGTTCCTAAATACTAAGGTGGGGCTTTCAAACTTATTATTCAAACGTGCATGAATAAAACAGAAACGCACTTGAGGGATGTTTTTCATGTGGTAATAACGTTGTAGATATGGTCGACATGTAGAGGTGGTCGAAACTTTTAAAAAGTCAATTTTGCATTAAACTCTCTCTTTGAAACTTCTCTGACATCTCCTCTGGGTTAAGGGTTTCAAAGCAGGCGTTAATTTGACTCTGCTCTCAATCATCCGCTGCCACATGTTAACATCTCTCCTGTGAGGATGACAGCTTCCTAATGGATGCTAAAAAGTACCAAACCCCCCAAAGTGGTGCTGAACCAGGGAGAGAACCATTGCAAACATCTGTTTTCATAGAAAATCTAAAGAACTTCTGAAGCACATCAGTGACTGAAAAAGCCTGGTGCATTGCCGTTTGAAAACTAATGAAAAATTGACAGCAGCGTTTCCCAGTTTTGCTCCTCGGGGCATCGTGCCTCCCCCCCAGCCCACCTGGCTCATATCAGTGGATCATTAACTGCATGGTTGCTGAAAACAGAGACTGCTCAGCTGTTCAAACAATGCCGATGTCGGAAAAAGAAAAATATCAAAAATGCAAAATAGACCGCTCTTAGGTTAAACCTTAATTTATTTACATATTTAAACAGTACAATGTTTTGTGTACAGGTTCGTCAGTAGTTCGGATTGGTATCATTAACATAGCATCAATACTACTTCTCTTATTCACGATGGTACTCATCCATTTCTGTCTTTGGGAAAATCCGTGACCACAATTCTCGCCCGGAAAAGGGTGGAATGCCCTCTACAAGTCAGGTGATGGGTCATGCCTCAAATGGAGGAGTTTACTGTAAGTATCTCGGGGTCTTGTTCATGAGTGGGTGAAGGATGGAGCGGGAGATCAACAGACGGATCGGTGCGGCATCAGCAATAACTAGGACACTGAATACATCCGTTGTTGTAAAGAAAGAGCGGAGCCGGAAAGCAAAGCTCTCGATTTACAAGTCGATCTACGTTCCAACTCTCACCTATGGTCACCAGCTGTGGGTGGTGACCGAAAGAATGAGATCACGGATACAAACGACCGAAATGAGCTTCCTCCGCAGGGTGGCTGGGCTCACACTCAGAGATCGGGTGAGGAGTTCTGCCATCTGGGAGGAGTTCAGTGGCGAGCCACTCCTCCTCCAGGTCAAGAGAAGCCAGATGGGGTGGTTCGGGCATCTGGTCAGGATGCCTCCCGAGCACCTCCACTAGGGTGTTTTAGGCATGCCCCACCAAGAGACCAAGAGACAGACCCCGGACCCTCTGGATGACTATGTCTCACAGCTGGCTGAAAAATAACTTGGGATCCTTCCGGGGGTGTTGGAGGATCTAGTGGGGTGAGAGATGTTTATTTGCTTCCCGTCTGAGGCTGTTGCCCCTGTAACCCCGCCCCAGAAGCAGAAGACGACGGAACGAGACGACGGAACGAGACGACGGAACGAAACGAACGGAACGGAAAAACAAGGAGGGAGAAGACAAACTTGAAAAGAAATTTGTGCTTGATTTGGACAGTGTTGTATCATAATTAGCTCTATATTTTATATTAAATAATTTGCTGTTATGAGGCACAACAAGAACTTTCAACACAACATAATGAAACTGGCGGTTACTCAGTACTAACTATAGATGATCACAGTTGGTTTCAAGGGACAAGTGACCATAGGTCCCAAATGTCAGTTCGCAAAGCCATCAAATTCTCAAAATCTTCCAAAGGGATTTTATGCAATCAACTATAAATATTCAGTACCAATTATAGATGAACTTAAGGGATCGCCTCCAAATTGACATATCTTTCTATCACTGGTAGAGTAGCAAGAGAACTAAAGTCCTTTGAGCTCTACTCTAAAAATTTATGCCAACTCTACCTCCTCCCCTGTTTGTGAACAGTTGACCAATGAGGTCACAGGATAGGTTTTGAAAATATGATAGCAAACAATTTAATATCTTAGACGTTTTACTGCATCAATCCAGTTATCACAAGGCCCTCAACCACTCATTATTAATAAATTTTGTGATATAAGGTGGGGCTAACACTCGTTGTTCAACACCTTGGTGTTGACTTATTCTTGTCACAGTTCAGACAGCATTCACGTTTGCAAGAATTCGGGACTTTGACTTTCGTGACATTGACCTCAAGCGCATTTAACTGATGACATAAAAAATTAACCCGAAATTTCATTAAAATTCTTTCAGGGGTTCAGGAAATATTTTAGTCCCAAAAATGGGACAGAAGATGCATGAACAGGCGGCAGAATCTACAATGCTAGTCTTTTTGCTCGCCGTTGCGCTTCCTTCCTTGTACATTTGTTTTCAGCTGTTAGTGGCGGAATATTTTTGGCTCATTGAGTAAGTACCGATGGTCTGTTGAGATACTGCTTCCATGCTGTTGCCACACCTGTGTTGTATTGTCGAGGCTGGAACGTATCAGTCCAGTAAAAATTGATGAATTGGTAGTGGTGCCAAAATTTTCAAGTGTCAGAGTCCTATCCCAAATTAGTGGTTGCATAAAACCTCAGCAACATTGACCCTGGTCGGATAAGGTGGACACTATCTCCCTCTGTCCTGACAAATCTTCTAGTTCCTGCAGCTAAAAACCATCCCCTTATCATAATCCTGCCACCACCATGCTTCACCATAGGGATAGTTTTGTGAATTCATCAAGCAGAGAGTCCACCTCAGTCTGGTGATGCCCATAATCTCTATTTCTAATAAAATTATGAAATTGTCTTTAATCTCATTACACCCACTGTCCCGGCAACGGTACGTTTTTTGGTGTTTTTAAAATGTCTGCACTCATAACGACACTTATTCTTTGTTCAACTCCAGTAAGTTATACCTCATTTTAAAGCTTACACTTTCAAGAAAACGATCATAACATTCATTTGTATGTTTTTACTAGTTTCAAGAAGAAATAGCTAATTATTCACAAAAAAAAAAATCAAACTGTGTAAAGCGCATAGTTTACCTATGATCCAGTTCTGACGGCCTCAGATGGGTTCGATCTTTATGTAATTGGTCTCATTTTGTCCATAATAATCCACAGAATAACTATATGAAATTGTAATTTCTCAAAAGTAATCCAGTTTGGAGAAATACTGCAGAAAACATGTTTTTTTCCCGTGATAAATCCCATTATACAACGTAGCAGTCGCGTTCCAATCTCCATAGCAACTGCCAAGCTGTGTTTCTAACTTCGTCCTGGGTATGTTTATTTTCTTCATGAAGTTATTTACAAAATGAGACCTTTCGCTAGATTTTCCAATCATGGGTTTGTTTGTCTTTAATGTACTTTGTCTTGTGTTGTGTTTTTCTACTTCTGCATGTTGAAGTGTCGTCCCGCTAAAATGTTGAAAACGTATTACTTTATAAGCAACCCCCATTCAACTACAGTAATTTCATGGCCATAAGGCGCATATAAAAGTCTTAGATTTTCTTCAAAATGAGCGGTGCGCCCTTTCGTGCGGCGCGCCTTGTGCGTGAGAAAAGGCGGACCTAAAAGAAAACACAGTGCTCGTGAGAAAAGGCAGACCTAAAAGAAAACGCGGTGCCCACGAGGCGGACCTGAAAGAAAACACATGAGAACGTTAAAGAGTGAAGTGTGAGCGGCGTGGGAGCGATGGATGACCGAAGGAGACCACAGTTTCAAAAACGGTGGAAGGCAGCGCCGGGCGAGTTATGCTACAGTTTGCCAATGGATTGTAGATGCTTGGACTAACGTGTCTGCTGGTACTGTTATCCGAGCTTTCGCAAAAGCTGGTATCCTTTCTGAGGAGCCGCACAGTACAGACAGTGACTTTGACAGCGAGGAGCGAAGTGGACCTGCTCTGTTGGATTTTGCGCAGCTGTTCGATTCCGAAACAGAGGATGAGGACTTTGACGGATTTGAATAAAGACTATTACCGGTAATGTGCTTGTTTAGTATCGTTACTACTTAAATAAAGCACAACCAAACTCAGTTTTGCTCCCGATCTATTTTTTAATACCCACATTTGCATGCTTGCGTGTGTGTTGTTGTAAAGCGGTGTGTGACTGAGACTGCGCCTTTTCGTACGGTGCGCCTTATGTGTGTGTTAAATACAGCATGGGGCACATACTTGAGGCTGCGCCTTTTTGTACGGTGCGCCTAATGGTCGTGAAATTACGATAGTTTCCTCTCTATTTCTCGGACAGTTCTCACCTCCACACTGTCTGAGTTTTCTTTGCTCCTCTGACTCACTGAATGAGTCAGAAGTGATCCTGAGAAGTCATTCATCCTTACATAGTGAGTTTTTGAGGACTCATTGAAGCAGACGTTATGCTGGGTTGACTATAAAAGACTTTTCAGGGTTTTTACATCATTCTGAGTGGCAGAAACTGATATTTCTTTAGCAGCCAGTGCCACTGGAGTCAGAATTCTAGTCAAGTTTACAAACCAAATAAAAGAATCTCTAAAAAAAAAAAAATCAGCAACTTTTAAATGGGTACTTTTATTATAATCGACCTCTTAAATGTTTGATTTTCATAGATTTTCACTGAACAAGATGTCTTTCACCTGGTTGACTTCTTTGGCTCTCCATTTTCGGCATAAATTACCTCCCACGCAAACTGAAGTGTGAAGTATTAAGAATTCTTTTTGTTTGTTAGAAGGTTAAACGTCAGTGTAAAGAAGATGTGAGATGAAGTGTTAGTAACGTTTAACATTTCTGCAATCACAGGATAAAAATCTAGTTTGAGGCTTAAGACCTCAAGCTAGATTTCAAAAAGAATTGTTGACATTTTATCAAAAATTGTTAAATTGAGATGTTCAGAAATGAGACGTTACTACTGTCAACAGGTTTATCCCAGTGGAAACCAACCTTACCACTGAACCAATCTGGTCACCAAAGAACTTAACCCAATTTTTAGTACAAGACAAACCTGGGTAAACAAACAACAAAGTCAACCAATCAGATAAAGGTTGCCCTGATGTCAACATCGGATCTAGAACGCATACAAATTGTAAATAAGCCTCAGTTGTAAACATAGAGAAAGAAAAGAAATTTGGTTTCAATGACAGTTTCATCGACTCAACGTATTTTCAATTTTTCAAGACTAGTTTTACTGCTGAATTTAAGGAAAGGGCTGCACAGTGGCCTCACAGCAAGAAGGTCAGGGTTTGAGTCCCAAGAGGGTGAGGCAAAACACTGGCCTTTCTGTGTGGAGTTTGCATGTACTCTCCAGGTACTCCGGTTTCCTCCCACCCTCCAAAAACATGCATGATAGGTTGATGGGCTTCTATGAAAATTGCTCCAAGGAATGAGTGTGTGCTCGGCTGGTTTTGTGTTTGTGACCCCGCGACAGATTAGCAACCTGTTTAGGGTGTACCCTGCCTCTCGCCTGAAATCAGCCTGAGATACGCTCCAGCATCCCCACCCCAGGACTTAAACTGCTGTGCTTTTCGCTGTGCGTTCACTGTGCGCCACCACTGATGTCTGGCTAAAATATTGGTTGAATGCTTTAAAGCCTAAAAACACATGTTGGGAAGCTTCAAAGCCATCATTTGGAAATATTTGGTAAATAATAATGGGGCAAAAACTATTACTAACATCAGTTTGGGGTTCAGATCTTCAAGACCATCTACAAAAAGCGCCCACCACTGCTACATAGAGATATTTTCAGATTTCAGATAGATCTCTGCTAGCAGTATCACAATTGAAATTTCGGTCCATAGTTGTGACTTCAAGTCCTGAGAGGCTCAGAAGGTGATAAGGTGCTGGCCTCAAACCAATCCAGAATCAGGGGCTTGGGGGCTTATGCCTCAGGTCTCATTCACACACTAAGTACATGTGTGTGAATGAGAGTGATCCAAATGGAAAAGTGGGGTTACAGGGAGAAGAGATAAAGAAGGTGGAAGATTTTAAGTATTTAGGATCAATAGTCCAGAGCAATGGAGAGTGTGGAAAAGAGGTGAAGAAGCGTGTGCAGTCAGGCTGGAATGGGTGGAGAAAAGTATCAGGTGTGATGTGTGACAGAAGAATTTCAGCTAAAATGAAAGGGAAAGTGTACAAAACCGTGGTGAGAGCGGCCATGCTGATTGGTCTAGAGACAGTGGCACTGAGGAAAAGACAGGAAGCAGAGATGGAGGTAGCAGAGATGAAGATGCTGAGGATCTCTCTGGGAGTGACCAGGATGGACAGGATCAGAAATGAGTATATCAGAGGAACATGTTAGAGGTTTTGGAGATAAAGTCAGAGAGGTCAGACTGAGATGGTTTGGACATGTACAGAGAAGAGAGACTGAGTACATCTGCAGAAGGATACTGGGTTTGGAACCACCAGGAAAGAGGACTAGAGGAAGACCAATGAGGAGGTTCATGGATACAGTGAAGGAAGACATGAAGATAGTTGGCGTGACCGAAGAAGATGCAGCAGATAGGGTTAGATGGAAGAAACTGACTTGCTGTGGCGCCCCCTGAAGGGAAATGCCGAAAGGAGAAGAAGAAGATAGTCACTAAGGTTAAGCAGAAGAAACAGTGGAACGTAACGAAGTAAATGTAGTTCGTTACTGTACTTAAGTAAAAAAAAAGGTGTATCTGTACTTTACTTACGTAAAATTTGAGACATGTACTTTTACTTTTACTTCACTACATTTTAGAGCAAATGTCTGTACTTTTACTCCGCTACTTTTTAAAAGTGTGTTTTGCATTTTTTGTTACATTTTCGGTTAGAAATTAAAAAAATATACAGGTTTTTTAGCGCTACTTGAAGCCGCATCGCCAAAATCAACCTGTAGAGGGATCAGTTGATCACCTGCAGTCTCCAAGAGGGAGAAAAAGTAATGAATCGAGGACTAATCAGAATCAAGAGTAGACATTTTTCGCAGTCATTCACCGCCAAAAATACTAACATAAAATATAGCACAAATTTAAAAAGAGTCAGAAGATAGTTGTTCATTGTGTTTACTTCTAAATAAAAAGTTGAGCCATCATTACACAAAGTATTTATCTTTGACCCTACAGCACAAAAAATAACATTTGAATTGTGGTCGAATACTTTTACTTTTTACTTAAAAAGTAAAATTTACACCATTTACTTTTGTACTTTTACTTAAGTAAATTTTTTTATTGGTACTTTTACTTAAGTAATTTTTTTGCCTAATTATCTGTACTTTTAAGTATAAAAAGTGAGTACTTCATCCACCACTGAGCAGAAGTATATTGTTTAACGCATTGGTGACTTGTTCTTGTTGTTCTTGGGGCTTTTCGTACAGACACCATTCAGCCGCTAACAGAGACCGGAGGCTGGTGAGTTTGTAGCCCGTGGAGAAAACAGAAGTTAGGCTAATATGTGTGAGTGTGTGAGTTTAACAACCGTGCCAGTGATGGTAGAAAGTTTATGAAGAGGATGAACCCGTGGGAGCCATCAGGAATAATAGCTACCGATATGTCAGCACCAGCTCGGACAGCTTGTTTTAAAAGCTGTAAAGAACTTTTTTTCTGGAACTAGCTGGTGAACATCGAGTCTCTCCAGTTCTTTTTCTTTACAGCAAACCGAGCCCAGAAAGGACACGTAGATTTGCAATTTATATGCTTTGTTTTTTTAAGCATATTCAATATTTCTAGTTGAAATCTGTTCATTTTATGTTGAATATGTCCTAATTATTCACAAGTTCTTTTCTGAGAGGTCATTTTGTCTCCAACAGATGTGGGTGGCAAGTGGGGATTTTGTACTAGTTTTTACCCTCTACTCTAAATATCGTCATCAGAGAGCAATTAAAACCCCATTTAATTAGCATAGAGGCATGTTCATTTAGAAAATTAAGAGTGAGGTAATGCTCAGCCGACTGTAATAAGAGTCTAATGTAGACGGGGATGATAAGACGCTGAATAATGTGCCACCCAACCAGCAAACCAGAATGGAACTAAATGAGATCTGACACACCGCGGTTTGAATTAAGTGTCAGGACAGATAAAGATCCTGAGCGAATCCCCCCCCGCCCCCCCTACCAAACACTGCTTTATAATCAGCCAAGTTGAGCTTTGTTTCAAACTTTGATTGAAAGCTTTTTAATGCAACATCGTTTTCTCAGACTTCAGATTTTGTCAGTGATGCATTCGTAAAAAAAAGCAAAAGAAAAAGTACTTTCACGTCAAAAATGGTGAGTTTTCGATTAAATTTCGACAAGTTGGAAAATTTACTCAATCCACATGAGCTGTGAGAGCATCTCTTAAGGCTCTGAAAATAGCTGTTTCAGAAAGACAGCTGATTGGCTGAGACAGTTGGTATTTAAAGGCGAGGTGTTGTGTTTTTTGGGGGTAGTAATTCAAATTCTAATATTTTATTTAGATAAATGTGGTACTTTTTTTAGCCGGGAAATGTGATTTTTAGCAACAAAAAAAAGCCTAACACAATATTTAGTCAGTTTCACTTTTGTTTTTAACATTGTTAATTTCGCTCCTATCTCAGCCACACCCCTTGAGCATGTGCACGACACAACTTGAATTTTATTTACCGTAATTTCACGACCATAAGGCGCACCGTACGATAAGGCACAGTCTCAGTCACACACCGCCTTGCAACAACACACATGCAAGCATGCAAATGTGCGTATTAAAAAATAGATCGGGAGCAAAACTGAGTTTGGTTGTACTTTATTTAATTAGTATAAACAAGCACATTACCTGTAATAGTCTTTATTCAAATCCGTCAAAGTCCTCATCCTCTGTTTCTGAATCAAACAGCTGCGCAAAATCCAACAGAGCAGGTCCACTTCGCTCCTCGCTGTCAAAGTCACTGTCTGTACTGTGCGGCTCCTCAGAAAGGATACCAGCTTTTGCGAAAGCTCGGATAACAGTACCAGCAGACACGTTAGTCCAAGCATCTACAATCCATTGGCAAACTGTAGCGTAACTCGCCCGGCGCTGCCTTCCACCCTTCGTGAAACTGTGGTCTCCTTCGGTCATCCATCGCTCCCACGCCGCTCACACTTCACTCTTTAACGTTCTCATGCCTTTTCTTTCAGGTCTGCCTCGCGGGCACAGCTTTTTCTTTTAGATCCACCTTTTCTCACACACAAGGCGCACCGCACGAAAAGGCACACCGCTCATTTTGAAGAAAATCTAAGACTTTTATATGCGCCTTATAGCCGTGAAATTACGGTACATATTCCAATATATTCTTATTTCCATACATTTGACAAAAATAAAACTCCCTGTCGGTGTTGACAAGTTACTGTACTGCGGTGCTTCTCAATTTGTTCCTGTTGCGCCCCCTCTAGGAAGAAGAAAATATTTCGTGGCCCTGTCCTCCGACGCCCACTCTCCACCGTGACTATAATTAGTATCATTTGTCTATGAATTTGTTAGAAGTACACCTCTACATTAAAGAAAAGAAAAAAGAAAAAGCAACGTACAACAAAGAACAGCTTTATTAACATTGTTTTTTAATCTGTAACAGAAAATATTGATTTTATTTAATTTATTTTTCAGTATCAAATGGTTCAATTAGTCAAAAATGTTTATAGTTTGAATAAGAATTTTTTTTTTAATTTAAAATAAAATCAATAAATTTAAATTGATCAGCAACATTACCTCAGGAGCACAATCTATAAAACACTTTAATCTACAAAACAAAGATGAATCAAACAATTTGTGCTGTTTTTTTAATGAAAATAAGGAAGTCACAATGAGTACGTTTTTCAGTGCACAGCTTTTCGAAGTGGGGTTTGAAGCATGATACCGCAACTCGCAACTCCTGCTCAATGTTTAGCTGGGACCTGTACTCGGTCTTAATTTTTTTGTACGGCAAAAAAAAAAACATGTTCCACAGGGTCCCACGCGCCCCCCTGACATCGCACCGCCCCCCACTCTGCATGTTAGGTTGATTGGTTGCTATAAAACTGTTCCTATAAATGTGTGTGTGAAGGGTTGTTTGTGTGAAGGGTTGTCCATGTGGGTTGCCCTCCAATAGACTGGCAACTCGTTTGAGGCGTATCCTGCCACTCGCCTGAAATCAACCAGGATAAGCTCCAACCCCATTCCCCATTCTTATCCCATTAGAGATAAACTTTTCAGAAGACAAAACAAATGCTAAAAAGACTTGAGAATAAAATTATGACTGTTAACCTAATGACAAAACAGCGTCAATTCCCGATAGCATATTAGCACTAGCAACAATTCTTCAACCCATGCTGCTAAATAGGAGGTAGTTTTTCTACGCTGCATTTTAATGTTAGAACAAGTGTTGTTCTTTTTACTGTAAGACCACAATATCAAACCACTTCATTCAGGCATGCCCGTAATTTCACTGAGATTGTAGCAATGTTTTGCTGTGTAACGTGAGACTAGCTTACAATGTTGTTTTTGGCAGCCATCTGACTTTTAGTTTTAGTCTTTGGAACGAAAATTAATTTAAGTTTTAGTCATATTTTTGTCACCTCTATATATTTTAGTTTTAGTCAAGTTTTCGTCTAGTTTTAGTTGACAAAGACTTAATTATGAATTAATGAGAATGGTGCAGGTTACTTGTTTAAAAAACCAAAAGACAACCCTGACTACCTTTAACTTGTTAGCAGCACTGACAAGCTAGCCTTAGCTTGAAGACAGCATGCCATTTGCGCAAAATGTGTGGGAAACTGTAAGCTTTAAGTTTCCGACCACCAAAACTTAAAGCAACTTGTTGCTGTTGCCGCCATGGTGGGTGACTTTCCCGTGGCTGCAGGTGTGCTGTGCTTATAGCGTGAACGTGCAGTACTGTGGGGGGCGTGCCACCGTGAGAGACCGAATGCTGCCACTGTGCTATTTCTTTTCACAGATAGAGTACACGCAGAATTGGTAGACATGTGAAAACGTGAAAATCTGATGCCTATTTTCTTACATTTTCCTTTTGTCAACAGAAACTTGAAAATGTCTCGTCACATTTTCATCACCAAAGAGCGCATTTATTTCGTTATCGTTACGTCATGACATAAAAAATAAAAAAGCCTTGGCAACGAAAGTTGTTATTATTGACAAAAACAACACTACTTACTAACGTTCTTTGTTACTGAAAAACTAATGTATTACTAGTGTAACTTCCAACACTAATCCCCGTTTTACAACCTCACAGGCACTCATGCCTATTCAACACCAAGCGCAAGCACCTCGGATCTTGTTTGAATTTGGACACGGCGAAGAACAACAACTTCAGTGAAGAAAAAAATCCTTGGCCGAGATCATTCAAACGGTATCCAAATACTAGACGATGAGCTTACCAATTATTCAAACATGCATGAATGAAAATTAAACCACTTCAGGTATAAACCTTCAAAAAGTTGATTTTATATTATACGACCTCTTTATACGTATTAGCAATCAGACTGAGATTAAAAACAAAGCAGGGTTGTAATAATTCCTCAGAGGATTTGATTTGTTCGCCTTTATTATCTGAAAAATTAATATCCTTGTTTGTTTTGTTATTCTGTAAGCTTTATCTTATCTTGAGACACAGAAAAATAGAGTTTCTGATTGGATGCTACCTCCATTCTCTCTTCCACATGCTTGTATTTCATTTTGAGAGCCGCACAATAAAACGGAGAGAATTGCTTCGTTACCAAGATTAACAACAACAAAGGCTTTTAGATTTACACCACGTCTTTATATAATCAATGTGCGTGTGCACCTCCCAAACACACACAAACCGTAGGCTGGAGCGGTGTAACCGGAAGGTTGTGATTCTTCACCCCCATCGCTCATTATTGCCGCGGCACTAATGGTGCAGTGAGAATCAAGGTGCTGTGTAGAGATGAAAGAGACAATGCAAAGGATTTACGAAGCTCCCCAGATCACCGATGAAGCACGGCATAAACAAAAGTTTGCCTGAGGTTTGAGCCACAAGGGAGTTGGGATTTAGTCTCTTGATTTAGCGGCCAACTCTTTAAACTTCTACCAACAGAATTCAATCAGATTTTATTTCTACATCCCAGATCACCTCAGAGCCATCTCTAACAGATTTACACACATTTAATTAGATAGAAACACTCAATCAGCACAAGGAATAACTAAACTAAACAAAAAAGGGACATCCTCGTCTTCAGCAACCCCTTCTTGAAGAAAAAAAAAACCTGATGTAGACCCAGTTGGAGGAGAAATTTTCTTGCAGGATGGCCATGCAGAATGTCGTTGGAACTTGGAATTACATTTACAGTAACATTGTACAATTTAGTAATAAAAGCTTAACAACCCTCACACACTGTATTTAGGCATCCAACATGTTTGTTGGATGTAGCAGATTAACTTACCGTATTTTCCGCACTATAAGGCGCACCTAAAAACCTTAAATTTTCTCTAAAGTCCACATTTACTTCGTTACGTTTCACCACTGATTTTTGTGCATGAATGTGTGTTTTCTAGTTATTTCCCCGCTGCTTCAAAAGCTTCATTTCACTCTCCTCTGTTCACTTCCAGTTCTGTCCACAGGTGTCATCTTTTCCCCGCATTTTGGGATTGCAAACAGCTGCTACTGACTTGCCTTAAAAAATACTCTAGTCCACATTCTCCACCGTCTTCATAAATTGCTCGATTTGCGTAAAAGTCAGCGTAAGCACAGATTTGGGCTTTAGAATGCTAGCAACACTAATTTGTAAGATTTCTTATTCTCTCCTCATCTCCTACAGAAAGACAAACATTTCCCCTCAGCAACTCTGGAGCAAACTCGTCTCTAATCAGTTTCCAGCTCAAAGCGTGAGGATCCTTGAAGTAAAATCACTCTTAATGATAATCATCAAGGCCACTTTCAGCTGCATTCAGGCTCGTTTTGAGCGTGAAATTATAACCATGACACCACTTCTCTTTTTGTTTTTCTCTGTGAGTGACACGCCAAAGTCAGGCACATGTGCAAGTTGTTGGAAAATGTTTCATCATCGAGTCATAAAAACGAAACGAAAAGTCACTGTCTTCTCTGAAATCTTTCCCACAAATGTTTATCCCTAAAACTTCCCCCAAAACAACGCGAGACACTTTAATTAGAAACTGTTTCCGCGTCCGGGGGGAACGAGATGAAAGTGCGTGAATGTGTTAATGGAGCTAACAATGTTCACCAGGCTCCTGTGCATGTTTGTCCCTCGCTGTGACGTGCATAGTCTCACGCATTCAGTCTTATTAATATTTCAAATCATAAACAAACAATTAGTTCTCTTCATTTATTCAGCAGCACCTCGAAGCCTGGCAGCTCTTCCAGCTCTCCACTTCACATTAATCAAACCGGCTGACTCACACTTGCACACAAAGACATGCGGACTGTTTGGCGATTAGGAGAGAATAAGTTCTCCTCTAAAAGAAGAAGGAATCAGCAGTTTGAGCCCGAAGGGAGAACAGAAGCTGCCATAACCTGACAAACAGTAATCTCACAGCCGGAGATCCTGCACAAGCTGGCATCTCCACAGACAGCTGAATTTAGTAATTATGTCCTGAAAATCAAAAGCCATTCATCTCCCCGAAATGTAATTCACCAGCAGAATGACTGAGAGGATCAGGTCAGGCTGCTGATTGGTCAAATCAGAGCTGTTGGTGAAGCTTTTTATTGGAGGTACAATTACAAGCAGTCCAAATGAGCCCCCCCCCTTAAAAATAGGGTGTGTAAAGTTTGGGTCTCCCTGGCAAGGCTGCTTGCCGTGACGGGACCCCAGATGAAACGGAAGATGACAATAAACTATGGTGAAGATTAATTTCTACGAGTGTTTTATGTATCAAAGCTACGTTACAGGATGGTTGTTTATGTACCCACTTGGCTGATCCCTGCCTTTCTTATCTTGTTGCCCCTTACCCATCAAATCTACTGTTCTCTACTGCCTTTTTGTTTAGTATTTTATACTACCAGTTGGTACAGTGAGATTCACACATTGACCGCCTTTCTTGCACCTCTCGTCTGCTCCCCCTGTGGAAGTAGGTTCTGTTTCAGATTCATGATGGGTTCTCTGTGTTCAGGTTCTGGGTGTTGCCAGACCGAGGAAGCCTCTGTGCTTGATGTACTGCCCATTTCTATCAGGTTAAAGGCCATCTGTTGTGGTTCCCTCAACCACCACCAGAGGGAGCCAGGGACCATCTCACCTTTCCCCCAATTCTGGCTGATTGGAACACCTGCACCTGATTGGATCACCTGCACCTAATCTCCCGGCTGCCTATTGAAAGGCAGCCTCACCAGCATTCCTCGTCGGGTCTTCATGCCTTCCAGCCCTGGCTGACTCCCGACCCAGCAGACTTCCTTCGAAACTGAGATTGACTCTTTGATAACTTTTTTGATCCTTCTTCTTTGATTACAGCTTTGCTGATTCCTGGTTTAATAAACCTTGTTTTAAGTCCTGCATTTGGGTCCTCCTCCTTCCACATCACAACACCATCCACTGATTTAGTCGGATATAACTGTAGCACTTCCTATTCTGAGACCATGGTCCTCGCCCGGAAAAGTGTGGAATGCCCCCTGCAGGGCAGGGACAGTCCTGCCCCCAGGTGGAGGAGTTTAAGTGTTTCAGAGACTTGTTCACGAGCGGGGGAAGTATGGAACAGGAGATCGACAGTCGGATCTGAGCGCATCCGCAATTGTTAAGATACTGCATCGGTCTATCGTGGTGAAAAAAGAACTGAGCCAAAAAACAAAGCCCTTGATTCACCAGTTGATCTACATTCCTACCATACCCTTTGTAACTAGCTGTGGGTGGTGACCGAAAGAACAAAATCCTAGATACCAACGGCCAAAAGGGCTCTCAATCAGAGATAGAGTGAGGAGCTCTGCATTTTCTGTGTCTTCCTTTTCCCTTGTTATTAAAACCACTGTGTCCCACGTTCCGCCTAAACCACTACTTACTGGTATACGGCTAAAGGATTGCTCTGTGCGGACTGTGTACCAATCAGTTGGAAACTGACCAGATGGATCGTAAAGAGTTTGGTAATAGGAGCAGATCCACGGCGGTGTGGCGGGGCACACCCCCCCTTTTCGGTCAAAAAAAAAAAAAAGAAGAGGAACAAAGAAAAGGGGAATAGTCAAGCTATCCCCTTGCAGGGCCAGCGAATGGGCCACCAAAATGTAAAAAAAATTACTCTTATTTTTCAAAATGTTCTGGGGTGAAAGGGAATGTCCCTAACCCCCCTTTACCCGCTCTTTACTGGCTTTGTCAATGACCTCACGCATTGACATGGTCATTTGTCAATGACCCCCCTCACTCCCCCCGCATTCCCCTTTAGAAAATCCTGGATGCACCCCTGGTTAACACACAACTTCTGTGAAAATTTATTTAGTTGACTAGATTAGTTGATTGAGGTGGCCCATTGGGAATATTTTACGCCCATTTGCTAAAATGAGTTTGACACCCCTCCTCCAGCCACATGGCTGCCATTGCCATAGATGTCTATACATTTTTCCATTTTGACAGCACATGCTTCTTCATCCCTTTTCCACACTATTCTATAAAAGCACAAATAAAACAAATATCTCTCAGATGCGATTCAGGCTTGCCAGTCGAGCTAAAGGCTCCGATAAAAGCAGGTTTGAAGCAAAATTTAGACTTTATCTGGAAGGATTTTCTCTCAATCCAAACATTGAGTATAAATATTGCTTTCAAACAATGTTCCCTCGAAGCTGCGCGCCTGCGCAGTAGCGCACTGCTCGCAGTAGCGCTCAAGAAAACCTATGCAACGCACAAAATAAAACTCAATTTTGACTAAAAATAGAAAATGAGACAGAGTTCCGGATTGTATCTCTTTCTTCTTTGTTTCTGTAACGAATTGCTTCAAACCGCTGCTTCGGAGTTTGGCGCGTCACTGCTGCTGACGTCACAAAAGAGTAAAAGTTTTTGCTCCGCCCACTACTGCTGAGGAAGTGGGCGGGGCTTGTTCTGTTTGATGCTCAGACACAAAAAAATTAGAGGTAACATTGCTTTCAAGTCTCCTCGCTTTTTGTTTTTATGTCCGATGTATCTCTCTGTTGTTCACACATTTATAGATCAATAAAATCATGTGAATGGAAAATATTTTTATTAAATCCCAGAGGGGAAAAAAAACCAATTTGCTCACAGCTTTATTCCCCTCTTCTTCTCTCTCTGAGCAGAAACGATAAAATGTGAAGATGAGTTGAAGAAGCTATTTGGGCAAGGTGGAAATGATATTTCCTTTATGATTAGAGCTTTTTATGTCCAAACATAACGCACTGCACAGCCAGCATTATAGATCCAAAACTAACAGACAGGAAAAATGAATGTGTCGATAGGAACCAAAACAACAAATAGAACTTATTACCAGAAGTACGATCGAGAAGTAACACCCAGTTAAACTGCAGTCAGGCGTCTACACATCATTTTTCTCATTTTACACTTTTTAAATCATCAGGATTTAGAAAGGAAATTACTGCAACACTGTTTCTGGGTCAAAATAAAGGTCTTTCACATACGTAGTATATAAAAATGAAAGGAATTTCTTTATTACTACAGGAACGTGATAAATAAAGGTATTATCATGGATCAATCATTGTAGACTTTCCATGTCGAGTCTGAACAAACAGCATGGGCGGGCGCTGCATTGTAAAGATCACCTAAAGGGTAGGGTATTGATCCAAATTTACCACAGAGTTTCACACCACCGCTTTTGAGAAATAGTTGATTAAATCTGTGGTCGTGCTGAGAAACGCCACCGAACAGAGTTTCATGGGTTAACTCATTTTCTCCTTCTGGTGGGACCTGCAGAGAACATTTCACCAGGGTGGGGTCCAAGAGAAGCCACCTACTTCGTCTTTAGATTGAAGATTTAGAAATGCAAGTGAAGCATTTGTACAATGCAGATTCTTCTTTGCTGTCCACCTCGGAGATCAGAAAGTTCAGAAAATGCGTAAATTTGGTCTCTTGTGGTCATACCAGCCTGTTAATGCCTGATTCCATCAGATTTCAGAAGCCAAGGGGGCTGGGTCTGGGCAGGACTTGGATGGGAGACCGCTGGAACCCCAGGTGCCACAGTGGGACGGCCATTGAGAAAAATTGTCGCTGTGTCCCTGGGCTAGAGACTTCACCCACATTGTCTAGTCTGGATGGTGAGTGTGTGGTAAGAGGAACCGATGGCACAAAATGTTAGCCTCATTTCTGTCAGTCTGCCCCATGGCAGCTGTGGCTACATTACTACCCAAGCAGGCTTGGCCTGGGCAGTATTTGGATGCGCAAATACTGCCCTTCCATTTGGATAGAAGACCGCTGGAACCCCAGGTGCCACAGTAGGACGGCCGTTGAGAAAAATTGTCACTGTGTCCCTGGGCTAGAGACTTCACCCACATTGCCTAATCTGGATGGTGAGTGTATGATTGGTTGGCGATGGTCAGAGGGGCCACTGGCACAAAAGTTGCAGACTTGCTTCCGTCAGTCTGCCCCAGGGCAGCTGTGGCTACAACAGTAGCTTACCATTACCTAGTATTGCGTGAATGAATGATGTACATGTGAGGCATCCTGGAAAAGCGCTAGATAAGTACAATTTACTATTGGTATGTTGTTGCCTATTTAAAAAAAAAAAAAACAATATAAGTTACTATATAAAAAGTTCTAGGAGACCGAAATTCCGTTCGGTTTCATCGTCTTCCGCTCATCCGGGGCTGCGTCGCTTGGGGCAACAGCCTCAGATGGAAAGCTTAGGCTTCTCTCACCCCAGCTGCTTCCTCCAGCTCACCCAGAAGCATCCCAAGTCGTTCCCCGACCAGCTGTGAGACATAGTCTCTCCAGTGGGTCCGGGGTCTGCCTCTTGGTCTCCTCTCAGTGGGGCGTGCCCGAAACACATCACCAGTGAGGCGCTCGGGAAGCATCCTTACCAAATGCCCGATCCACCCCATCTGGCTTCTCTCAACCTGGAGAAGGAGCAGCTCAACACTGAGCTCCTCCTGGAGGGCAGAACTCCTCGCCCAATCTCTGAGTGAGAGTTAAGCCACCCTGCAGAGGAAACTCATTGACTGTGACTTTTTGTTTCAAAATTTTTGGGGTACTTTTACATAAAATGGTACTACGCACACAAGCTAGTGTGTGACCCAACCACAGTAGAACTGATTAAGTTTTCAGGGTCCAAAACTTAACTTGACCGTTCCGTCATCTTCTGCTTGTTCTGGGGTCGGGTCGTGGGGGCAACAGCCTCAAACGGGTAGCGCAGGCCTCTCTCTCCCCGGCTGCATCCTCCAGCTCACACTGAAGGATCCCAAGTCGTTTCCCGGCCAGCTGTGAGACATATCTCTCCAGCGGGTCCGGGGTCTGCCCCTTGGTCTCCTCCCAGTGGGACGTGCCTGAAACACCTCGCCCGCGAGGCGCTCGGGGGGCATCCTGACCAGATGCTTGAACCACCCCATCTTGCTTAACCCCAACTTAACTTGACCAAAGATCAAAATCACAAAAATCAAGGCCATGACTTTTAATGAACGTGAGAGCTTCCAAATTAGTTACTAATTACCATCTATAGATGAACTGATTTGGCATTCAGTGTCGTGCAACCAAAGGTCATGAAGATGAAGGTGAAAAAAATAGAAAACCTTAGACACGCGTCTGCTTCAACATATTTATCACACCATTTATTTTAATACTATTTTAAAATAGAGTAGACGGGAAAATATTGTTTGACCTCTTGGCATTGACGTGTTCTTGTTTTTGAGGTTGGGGCGAAGCTAATTTGTGATTAAAGAATCCAATGCCAACGTTGATCTCAGCAGGTGGTCTTAGTGGGCCACATAACCCCGCAATTTGGAACAGAACACAGCAGGACCTAAAAGCAACACTCAGACAGGAAGTGAGATGTTCTTTGAAAGTGAGATGTGTCTGTCCTCTGCGTGGCAGGTAAACGTGTGCCACCGATGAGCATGCACATTTTTCAGATGATGATGATGAAAGAGCACTTCAAGCCTGTCTGAAGATGAAAGGGATGTCTCCACTTCTCTCTGGATTCATTACTCTCAATTCTGGTCTCTTTTAAACATCCTGCCTTCCACTTCCCTTTCCTCACCTCACCCTTCTTCCTTCTTTACAATCCAATCTCGGATCTCCATGTCCACCGCTCAATGAAGCCATCTTCGTCCTCAGATGTCCTCTAATAAAATCAGAAGAGGCTCGAAGGACTTTGATGGACAAATTGAGACAAATCGAGCAAATTCCAGCAGTGGTTTCATTTTACTGCCTCCCACTAACTCAGTTCTTTCTAGCAGATCCAATCTCAAGCGTTTAAGATTTAATAGACATGTGAACGTTTCACACAAAGCGTGTTTGCACCCTCATGCCAATGAGATAAAACTTCCCAAGTTTTTAAAATTCTTGCGTACGGCTGTTGCGGTGTGGAAGGACGAGGACCCAAATGCAGGACATCAAACAAGATTTATTTAACCAAGGATCAGCAAGGCTGTAAGCAGAGGAACAGAAGTCAAAAGGGATCAAAATGGTTTTCAAAGAGTTAATCTCAGTTCCAAAGGATATCCGTTGGGTCGGGAGTCAGCCAGGGCTGGAAGGCATGAAGATCCGACAAGGAATGCTGGTGAGGCTGCTTTTAAATAGGTAGCAGAGAGATTAGGCGCAGGTGGTCCAAATCAGGTGGAATTGGGGTAAAGGTGAGACTGTCCCTGGCTCCCTCTGGTGGTGGATCAGGGAACCACAACAACGGCAAAATTTGGGTGCATAGGTGGCATCGGACCAAAAGATCAAGCTCATCCAGACTTGTCACAATATTAGCCCACACAAACACATTTATTCCTAAGGGGCAATTTTTTGGTGGTCAATCAACCTAACATGTATGTTTTGGAGGGTGGGAGGAAACTGGAGCACCCGGAGAAAATCCTCGCACACACGGGGTGAACATGAAACCTCCACACAGAGAGTGTTTCAAGCCTCGTCCCGTATGGGACTTGAACCCCAACCTCCTAGCTGTGAGATCCTTGTAACACATGTTCAATAAGTTCTTCTCACTGGCTGTCTTTGGTCCCTCCATCTTTTTCTTCTTTTGGCATTTCCCTTCAGGGGTCGCCACAGCAAGTCAGTTTCTTCCATCTAACCCTATCTGCTGTATCCTCTTTGGTCACACCAACTATCTTCATGTCTTCCTTCACTGTATCCATGAACCTCCTCTTTGGTCTTCCTCTAGTCCTCTTTCCTGGTGGTTCCAAATCCAGCATCCTTCTTCCTATGTACTCTCTCTCTCCTCTGCACATGTCCAAACCATCTCAGTCTTGCCTCTCGAACTTTATCCCCAAGACCTCTAACCTGTGCTGCTCCTCTGATCCTGTCCTTCCTGGTCACTCCCAGAGAGATCCTCAGCATCTTCATCTCTGCTACCTCCATCTCTGTTTTCTGTCTTTTCCTCAGTGCTACTGTCTCTAGACCAAGCAGCATCTCCGGTCTCGCCACGGTTTTGTACACTTTCCCTTTCATTCTGGCTGAAACTCTTCTGTCGCACATCACACCTGATTTCCTCCACCTGTTCCAGCCTGCCTGAACATGCTTCTTCACCTCTTTTCCACACTCCCCATTGCTCTGGACTGTTGATCCTAGATACTTAAAATCTTCCACCTTCTTTATCTCTTCTCCCTGTAACCTCACTTTTCCATTTGGATTCTTCTCATTTACACACATGTACTCTGTTTTACTCTGACTAATCTTCATTCCTCTTCTTTTTAGTGCAAACCTCCACCTCTCCAGCTTTGGGGATTCCTGTCTGACCTCGTCTGTCAGCCTGTCCATCACCACAGCAAACAGCAAAGAACTCAGAGCAGATCCTTGGTGCAGTCCCACCCCCACACTGAACTCCTCTGTCTCACCTACAGCACACCTCACCACTGTCTTACAGCCCTCATACATGTCCTGAACCACTCTAACATACTTCTCTGTCACACCAGACTTCCTCATACAATACCATAGTTTTTCTTTGGTTATGTCTTTGATCCCTCCATATTGTCATAAAAGGGTGTGGCTGAGTATGGATTTTAATATCCATTGTGTTGCAAATTATTATGCACATAAAGTTTATGTGTCGTCGAAATTGTCGCTTTAGATCTGATCTATCTGGATTGTAAAGTATCTCGGGGTTTTCAGATTTCTGAAAACATTTTTTTTCACAGTCAGTTTGTCAATTGTCTCTAGTTTAAGAAAAAATCTCCCGGCTGTTCCAGAATATTAAGCAGTACGTTCAGCAATCTTAAAAAAACCCATTGTCTCTGCTGCTGGTAACCAAAATTTGTGAGCATTTAAAGAGATTTGTGTCTGAACAAGAGATCAAACTGTTGTGATCCCCTCGCCTGCTGCCAGAAGTAGCCCTGGACCTTCTTCCTCACCCTAATTAGGGACACCTGAGATTGATTTCTGATACCACACACCTGTGGCCTCTGCAGTTTATTTAAGGGCAATCACCCCGGACTTTCCGGACGGGCTATCATACTATCCCTTCCAGCCAGGTTGCCCTGGTTGCCTGACCATGATTGAACTTTGGTATTGTTTGAATCGCGAGTGTATCCTGTGCCCTTTGCTTTACATACTTACCTGAATTGTGTTAATAAAAGTAGCTTTGATGTCCTACATTTGGGTCCTCCTCCTTCCACATCATAACACACACTGTGCCGCACAGATAAAGACATTAATGGGGACAGATTCTCCCAAATATGCAGCTGCTAAAATGACATTACAAAGCAGCAAACAGGAAGTGTGCAGGATCCTCCGTAGGCTTGCAGTGCTGCAGAAACCTCTACAGAAAAATTAATTTACTTAATTCGGAACTTAGTGCCAGTGGGTGTGTTCATTATAATAACAAATTTTGCGGAAAATGATCCAAACTACAGATGATTTGTATGTGTTTTTCTTTCCGCCATCTTGTTGAATCTGCCTGATCGCTTGAGGCGGGGTGAAATGAAGGCCAATGATTGGCTGCTATCTTCTTCTCCTCCTATTTTGGTAGCCGGCATCGTCAATTTGCTCTCTACTGCCCCACATGGAGACCAATTTAAGTGCAGTTGACAGCAAAAACTTTTTGACGATTAATCGATGACCAAATTAGTCGACAACTATTTTGATAAATTTTGATGTGCGTTTTTTCAGGAACTGTATTAATCAAGATCACACATTGCGTACACCTTAAAGAGACAGGCGCACCTTTCTACATAATTGCCACATTCTCTGTGGGATTTTTTTTTTTTTATATCTAAAATTTACACCATTTTGTGCTCAACTCCGATAAACGAGGGCCATACATAAATAAGTATACATCGTAGCGGTATTCCTTCTTTGTATTTTTTTCTTCTCACTCTGAAATCATTATTCCGAATAAATTGGGTGAAGTTGGATGGGATGGGCCGCCCGCTGTGCTGTTTCTATTTTCCTGTTGGGTTTTTTTTTTTGCCTCATCATTATAGTTTCTCTTTCTTCTTTCTCTTCATCAGATCTAGGTTGCTGTCATCTGGAGCACCAGCACGGAGGCTCTGTTGAGCTGCGATGTGTAAATAATCTGACTTATGGCAAACATCAAAATGATATCAATGTCTGTTTTTTTTATTGTATCCACACACTTTTGAGTAAAGCAAATAAAAAGAAGCATCTCGGCTTTTTCGTTTGAAGAAAAAGGTTCCCGTGACATGCAGGTTTACCTGAGACGGGTAATGAATAAGTAAAAGATGCATATGATGAAATTCCGCATAATCCGATTGAGGAGAGGGTTCAACTCTTCATTCACGAGCCATACCATTAACTTCACTTTCAGCTTCTGTATGTTTCAGGGATTTTTCTTTCAGTTTTACAACCAAACGTCTCACAAAAAAAAAACTTTTGTTTACAAAGTCATAATGAACAACAACGCCCCTATAAATCAGATTTAAATCAGTGGCTCGTGCATCTTACACCGTGGCCTTCGATAGATCTGCATCTGAATCCATCTATCCTTAGTAATTACATTGTGGTTCAAACTAATTTGTGGGTGGGGACTGTACTGTTGCACCCAATGTGACCCCGTGTCCTAATTGGGATTCACAGCCAGCTAAACTCTCCTTTCCATAAACTCCCCAAAGAACAGTCCGTTGTAGCTTTTTTAGAATTTAATAGAAAGAAGTGTGAAACTGTAAACATACAGAAAACAAATAAATGAGCATCTAGTCATACACATTTGAAAATAATAGGGATGGCCAGCTCGAGCCTGTCTGCTCGAGCTGAGCCGAACAGAGTGACACAAAAGTATCGCGAGAATTGCTCCGATTCTGTGTGTTGGAATATCAAACATCGCGCGACCCAAAATCCGAGCTACTGTCACGTGGAGCCAGGTGTCGAAGAGCTCGGAAAGTTTGAAGGGGCGGGTTGGTCAATCAGTCAGAAGATATAAAAGGGTTTCATTCATTCAGGAAGTCGTGGGTTTTTATGAGGAGATTTTCTAGAGATTTACGTCATCACAGCTTTGGATTCTACAGGGATTTTATCACAGTAGGTATTGTACACAATAAGATCACCTTGATCTTGTCAGACCTTTAGTAGGTGTCACTTAAAACACAAACACATTCAACCAACAGTCACACACGCACACACAGATTTATTAGATTAGTTTTTAGGATTCACCAACACAAATATACTGTTTGGAATTGAGAGGTTGAAAGAGTTTTTGCGAGAATTGTATGAGAGTGGCTCCGCAACAAACTGGCGACCTGTTCGGGGTGTACCCTGCCCTTCGCCTTAAATCAGCCGGGATGGGCTCTGGCACCCCCGTAACCCCAAAAGGGGTAGACGGATAAGAAGATGACTGACTGACTGTATGAGAGTGAAAGGTGAGTGTGTGTTTCTGTGTACAAGTTGTAAATGGAGGGAGAACCAGTTCTGTTTTAATAGTCACAACCAGGAGCGTCATCTTCAGTGGAGAATGACATTTTGTGGGACCCGCTGGACAGCCGGGTTGGTACGTATTTTCATCTGATCAACGATGTCCACATGTTACATGGTTTTACAATCCTAACTACTTTTTTCTACGTGAAAACCAGGGAAGTCAGTGCGCGAAGGCGAATGCCACAGTGGTGGTTCAGAGATGCCTGTCGGATCCCTACTTCTTCAGGGGAGAAGACCCTCTCGCATTCTGGGCATCGAGGACAACAGTTTACCCAAACCTGCACAAACTGGCCAAGCATCTCCACATGCCAGCAACCTCGGTGCCCGGTGAGCGGGAAAGGGTGTCAGTCTGAAGAGGAGCAGACTAAAGCCAAGCACCGTGGAAAAGATTTTATTTTAAAATAAAAAATCTATGACAAACATTTACAATTGTCCTGTCTAATTTCTGCGCTATTTTAGAGCCGCAGAGACTCTCTTACGTCTTTCCTGAATGTTGCTGCTTGTGTCGCAGATTGTTGATTCTAATCATATTTAATTTATACAGTATTTCTCACCAAAACATTACAAAGAGCTTTAGATTAAAATATCAAAACAGACATTATCTATACTTTGATTTGGAGCGCATCGAATTGGACACAAGTGAAAATATCGCACACTCTCCCAAAACAAAACTCTTTACGAAATCTTCCACTGCGCGCTCGCACAAAAACATCTGTTAAATTGTATCAGTGTGTTCATTTTCCCTTCCGTAAGATTCTATCAGCCGGTCCTCTGTAGTTATTCAAATGACAATGGGTCAAGTGTGTGCTTTATTGAACATTTAATTACATTGTCAGTAACAGAGTGAAATTTGATTGTTTAGGTAACTGTTACTATGGCAACGAATTAACGTAATCTCATTTTATAATAAAAAAATAAACTACAAGAGGAATCGCCCCACAATAACCCACATGTCATCTTCTAGTAAAACAAAATTTGAGGCGTAGATTTTTTTTTTCTTGGTTTGTTTTTTATCTGCGCATGCGCAGCCTGCAGATGTGCCGACTCCTCGTGTCGACTTTTCGCAGTTGCTTGAAGTTGCTCGATGAGTCGCGAGGCCTCGGATTTCCCATCCCTAGAAAATAATGCTACAAACAAACATACGATCATGAACATAACAAACTACTCACTCATATTGCCGCTCAAAGGGCTCGAAAAGTGTGGATGGTTGATGATTAGATTCAAACTAGGATGGTCTCTGGCACTGCAAGCTTAACTCTTAACTTCTTCTTTCTGACTACTTACTTCCTATTTCCTACTTCCTGAACACGAATAAACATTAGATCGCTAGCGCCCTCTACCGGCCCGGCGGAACAATAAATTGTTCCAATACAGGGTCTAAAAGAACGAGATCACAGATACAAGCGGCCAAAATGAGCTTCCACCTCAGGATAGTTGGGCTCTCACTTAGAGATAGAGTGAGGAGCTCTGCCATCGAGGAGGAGCTCGGAGTAGAGACGTTGCTCCTCTGGGTCAGGGGAGATCAGATGGGGTGGTTTGGGCATCTGGCTAAGATGCCTCTCTAGCACCTCACTGGTGAGGTGTTTCGGGCACCAGACCAGAAACCAAGGCACTAGGCGTACCCTGGAAAAACATGCAAACTCAACTAAATTTAATTCAATTTTATTTGTACAGCCCAAAATCACAGAATTTTTGTCTCAACTGGTTTCACGAGAAAAAGAGGAATGTATTAACACAAATACACAGCAAGAAAAATAACTAACAAATGCTAACTAAACAAGACTAGCATATTTATGCCCTTAGACTCTCCTTCACAGTGAGGAAAAACTCCTAAAAAACCCATCGTTGAGGAAAAAATGAGAAACCTTATGGGGATCCAAATGAAAGAGAGATCCCTCCCCCGGGACGAGCAACCAATGTGTCAAAGATTATTGTTTAAATATTAGTTTATTCTAATCTACAGCTAAATATCTAAAGAAGTCAATAGATGTTCTTCATCCTGATGGAAACACGGGGGGCTCCTCAGCCCAGAGATGTCCAGAACGGGGATGAGTAGATGGATTACATCCTGATGGAGCGGGGATGATGAAGCGCAGAGGTCTCCTCGGTCTGGCCATGCCCAGGACAGGAACTCCACACAGAAATACCAGTGATGCATGACTTGCCCCAGTCAGGTACTCAATCCCTGACCTTCTCACTTTGTGGCCATCGTGCTAACCACTGCTCCAATGTGTGGCCCGTTTATTCATAAATGTACCCTAGAAAAATAATTTTTATTGATTGATCTTCCATCCAGATTAAATTCCTCAAGGATGAAAGACTTGACCGCGACTCAACCAAACTGATTTTGTGTCTCGGTCTCATCTTTTCACCCCAAAAAGGGTTATCTCTTCATCAATTCCCTTGTGGATTCCGACATTATTCCCAAAGCACCATTTGTCATGATCCTTCCACCCCACTGCCACTAGAGGGAGCCCTGGAATATCCCTCATCACCCTGATTAGGGACACCTGAGGGTGATTTAGTCTGATGACACACACCGGTGGATCCTGGTGCCTATTTAAAGGCAATCAATCCAGACGTCTTTGCGGGGTCATCGTCGTCACCACCATCACCACTCCTGACCACAAGTTGAATCTTTGAACTCTGTTATTTGAACTTTTGATCCTGAGGGAAATGCCAAAAGAAATTGAAAATTCTTAGTTAATCCTGTTCCCGTTGCCTTACGGCTTTACTGGACTTTTGGTTAATAAATTCTGTTTTTTTTGTCCTGCATTTTGGGTCCTCCTCCTTTGACATCCCCGCATCCTGAGACCATTTTAATGAAACTGACTACAGTTACTCAGTCCTAAGTATGGATGGATTGATTAGGTCTTTGGGATTATCTGACCAAATGTCACAAAAAGTTCACAAATTTATACGCAAATAACAAAAACTTGATTATATTCGGGTCCGAGTTCTACTCCTGATTTGCTACAAAAATGCGTTCTGAGACAATTTTAAACCAGAATCATGGTCTGGGTTGTGGACAAAAAGCGTCTCAAGACAATCAGAAACTACGACCACAACACCCTGATTTTACACCCTGAACACTAAGACAGTTTCACACCAAAAGAAAGAAAAAACATCTTCGGACCCTATTCAGAGACATTGAAAAGTAAAATGGTAGTTTCGAGGGGTTCATTTCATCTTTAATCACATTGTCCTCACCTTACCCTAATGAATTACTGCACAAATTAGCAACTACGTGATTGGTTGATTAGACAGCAGTGTAAACGAGCAATAAATCAGAACAAGTTTACATTCTGCACCATGTCAGCGTCTAAGTTGTTCCTCTGTACCTGATGTAACCAATCAGAGCAACATTCCTTTTGTCACCACTCATCCTCCGTCTGTTGCTACTTTCATGTTCTGACAGCGGAAGAAAAAAAGAGAAATATGAACGTCTTCAGCATCTATTTGGCGGATCAAAAAGAATCAGACGTGGAGATATTGAATGACATGCAAGCTGCCAACTGCACTTCTGATCTTTGGCATCATCTTACCCAAAGAAGACCGGGTAATTACTGGGAGTAAAGAATCCAAACCTCTAGCTTGGCTTCACCCATCTGCTGTGAAGGAGTGGAAAATTTTTAGAAATGAGAATGGAAATGTTAAACGAAGCATTTTGGTGCAACATGATGTCTTTCAGAAAGTTTGGAGGGTTATTGTGGTCAAGTTGGACCAAAAGGGTCGTTAACCAGGGATTACAGAATACTTGGTGTTTCTCTTAAGAACTTTTTAACTAGTTTTTTAACCAGTTATCCGCGTTATACACTAGTCTAACGTGAGAGGTCGTCAGGTGTTTTGTGGGAAATGATCCCATTTCACTTCATACAGTGATCGTGATCTACGTAGGGCAGGCACGGGCAAACTACGGCCCACGGGCCACATGCATTCTCAAAACATTTTAATCCGGCCCACCGAACTTGTAAAAATTAAATAAATAAACCTTTGTAGAAAAAGTTTCAAAAACGTCTTCTGGACAGTTTAATTCTTGATCGAGATGTTTCGACTTCCATCCAGAAATAATTTTCAATCTGAATGAAATGGACTGAAACCTGGATCTATTTATACTAACCTGAGTAAAAGGTAAAAAAAAAAGAAAGGAGGGCTCAACCAATGAGCCTGTGTTACCTATGATAGCTGTGAATGGCTCCTATTGTAGCCACAGACCAGTAAACGAAACCTATTATAAAAATGCTAAAAGCCTAGTGAAAAGAATGAAATAGAAAAACCATTTCAGAGACCCAGAAAGTTAATTTTGCAGAAAAACTACTTTTAAAAATTCAAACCATTTTTTCTAGTTCTTGCCAGAATGAAATATTTAAAACAAAAGCAAACAAGAAAACAAAAGTCCAACTGTGTGTTTTTTTCTCAAAAATCAAATGAAAAAAAAAATCAAGATGAGATGCTGAGAACATTGTTGTGGAGTTAGCTGGACTAATTGACGTAACCGTCAATAAAATAGTTATTAAATATTCTCTGTGTGAATCTCTGCAGCTTTACAAAGGAAGAAGCTGATCCTTTGTGACGCTCTGACAGCCTGCGGAGTTGCTTTTACTGCTACTTTCGTCAGATGTTTACTCAGTTTGTCTGCTTCGGTCTCTCCAGCATGTAAAATGCGGCTCGGTGAGGCTTAGATGAGGTCGCTGACACAGTAATTGCAGAATTTTTCTTGCTTCATGGACAGATCTCAGGTGGCTGTCCATCTATCCTACAATCACATCTGCTGCTTTTAAAATAAATTTCACACCATCCAGAGGTCATCGAAGGATCATTGTCCATAAAGAAATGTAAAAAAAATCTCATTTTTACTGCATAAAATAACACAACACCTGATTTGATTTGTTAGTTTCGTCAGATTGAAAACAAAAAGCATCACTTTTTTGTAATAAAACGAGTTTTAACCATTCGCATGTTGTCGGTTTTTGTTGCTTGATGAGTTCATTTTGTTCAATCTTAAAAAAATTGCGCAAACAAATTCTGCTCATTTCTGCTAGCATGCCTTCGTAGCTGTTGCTACGGCAACCGTATTGCCTGAATGATGTGTTTAAATACTTCATGTTGGAAAATAATTATTTGCTTTTTTCATGGTGAAGCGTGCAGGTTTTGCAGGGATTCTCCGTGTTTGCTGATGCTTCCTAACTTTGACTTTTTATGTGAATCTGAATTACAAATCCCAGATGGATCGCCTGCTTCATAGCAGCAGGTGTAAAGATATTTAGGGGGTGAAAAAACATTTATATACGTACAGATTATTCTACATTTTTGCCCAATAATCTGGTAAATGTCATGATACCCGCACCTGCCACCAGAGGGAGCCCTGGATTTTCCCCTCATCACCTTGATTAGGGACACCTGAGGATGATTACTCCGATGACACACACCTGTGGATCCTGGTGCCTATTTAAAGGCAGTCTCCCGTGACTTCCATGTCGGGTCATCATCATCCTACCCAGCCAGGTCCTCCTGGCTGGCTGCCTGACCAAGTTTTTTGTTGAACTGCGATATTTTTGGACATAAAGACATTTCTTTGGATTAATCCAAGGCTTTTGATTTACAGCCTTGCCTTGTTCTTCTTTTGGCATTTTCTTTGAGGGGGCGCCACAGCAAGTCAGTTTCTTCCATCTAACCCTATCTGCTGCATCCTCTTCGGTCTTACCAACTATCTTCATGTCTTCCTTCACTGTATCCATGAACCTCCACTTTGGTCTTCCTCTAGACCTCTTTCCTGGTGGTTCCAAACCCAGCATCCTTCTGCCAATGTACAAGCCTTACAGCCTTGCCTGACTTCTGTTAAATAAATTCTGTTTATGTCCTGAATTTGGGTCCTCCTCCTTCCACATTACAACTTTAAAATCTCATATGACCTCATGGAATTTGTAGTTTTTGATTCGTTGGTTTATTCCTCACAAATTCTACTTGAAGTTTCTAGAGCAGCTTCTAGAGAAATTTACTGAGAGGTTATAATTCTATCTTATCACATATACAGATGAACAGGCTACGATTTATTGACTAAATAATGGGGTATTTACCCCTCCCCCAACCCCCAAAAAAGCTCTTAAAAACGTTATTTCAGTTTCACTTTCAACACTGAATGTAAGAGTGACAATAATTGAACTTGTGATAGCAAAAGTCTCAAAATTGGGTTGGAAAGTGTCCGTTGTTAAAAAGAGAATATGCCAGGCAGTGCTGTTCAAGGCTGGTTTGCTGGTACTTCACTTATGTGGTTGGCAGAAATGGTGATCCAGTTGCAAGATGTTCAGAATCCAAAACACAAGGAAGATAACAGGACATGAGAGGCAGTGGTCACAGGCTAAAGAAAGCAGGCTTGAAAACCCTAGAAAAATTTTCAGGGCAAATAAGCCAAGGGGTTAAATGTGGCTCAAAAATAGAAGAAACTCTGGGACGATCTAGCAGTGAATGCAGGGAAGCAGCTGTTTAAAATGTGTGTAGCACATCGTGACAGATAGAAATATTGGATATTTAATAATCCCACCATCATGCGCCCATAAGAGTAGAAAAGAATATTTTTTCCACCACTATTAGACACTTTCGCAATACCCACTGCAAAAGTTATTCCCTGTTTCTCTATCTACAACGCGGAACATAATGAGAGGCAATGTCGCTATACAAAACGAGTGGAACCACGAATATTTGCCTCGAGGATAGCCGGTTCTTGGGGTGGCCGTGCAACACATATTTATATCCCCCCCTTCTTGAAAATACAAAGCCCTGCTGGACTTCTGTCCTTTGTCAAGTTGTTGTCATGTCTGCGTGTGGACACCCTTCTTTTTCTTCTTTTTTCGGCATTTACCTTCAGGGGGCGCCACAGCAAGTCAGTTTCTTCCATCTAACCCTATCTCCTGCATCCTCTTTGGTCACACCAACTATCTTCATGTCTTCCTTCATTGTATCCATGAACCTCCTCTTTGGTCTTCCTCTAGTCCTCTTTCTTGGTGGTTCCAAATCCAGCATTCTTCTTCCGATGTACCCTCTCTCTCTCCTCTGCACATGTCCAAACCATCTCAGTCTTGCCTCTCTGACTTTATCTCCAAAACCTCTAACATGTGCTGTTCCTCTGATTCTGTCCATCCTGGTCACTCCCAGAGAGATCCTCAGCATCTTCATCTCTGCTACCTCCATCTCTGTTTCCAGTCTTTTCTTCAGTGCTACTGTCTCTAGACCAATCAGCATGGCCGGTCTCATAATGGTTTTGTACACTTTCTCTTTCATTCTAGCTGAAACTCTCCTGTCCCACATCACACCTGATACTTTCCTCCACCCGTTCCAGCCTGCCTGCACACGCTTCTTCACGTCTTTTCCACACTCTCCATTGCTCTGGACTGTGGATCTTAAGTACTTAAAATCTTCCACCTTCTTTATCTCTTCTCCCTGTAACCTCACTTTTCCATTTGGATCCCTCTCATTCACACACGTACTCTGTCTTACTCTGACTAATCTTCATTCCTCTTCTTTCTAGTGCAAACCTCCAACTGTCAAGCTTTTCCTCCACCTCTTCCCTCCTCTCACTACAGATCACAATGTCATCTGCAAACATCATTGTCCATGGGGATTCCTGTCTGACTTGGTTCCTATCTGATGCTTTTGTTTTCCATCTCTGTTTCCTGTCTTTTTTTCAGTGACACTGTCTCTAGACCAATCAGCATCGCCGGTCTCACCATGGTTTTGTACACTTTCTCTTTCATTCTAGCTGAAACTCTTCTATCACACATCATACCTGATACTTTCCTCCATCCGTTCCAGCCTGCCTGCACACGCTTCTTCACCTCTTTTCCACACTCTGGTGTGGACACCCTATGTCTGGTTTTGTCCGAATTGAAACATAATAATATCTGATGTTTAAATTTTTATTGTCAATTAACTGAGCTTTTAAAATGACAGTTACTATTATTTTTAAGCATTTACTTTTACATTACTGTAACTAAGTTACTCATTTAGTTACTTTTTAAGAGGTCATTTTTAATTGAATTAATCATATTTTTCTAAGTCAGATACACAACACTGTCCTTCACATGACAAGTTCTTATGATTACCACCTCGTACCCCCACTTTGTGACACCGACGGCAACACATTTGAAAGCAAACGCTCACAGGCAGATCATTTTATGGAAATAATCTTCATAAAATGCATGAACTAAGATAAATCTGCAAAAAAATTTCCATAAAAACACACATCTTTACCCCATGAGGGTTGTCGGAGTTCCAAACCATCCTTCAGCAAAGCTAACTTTGATTAATATGAATAAAAATATTGCTCATCTCTCCGTGTAGAATTACCAAAAATCTTGAGTTAGAGCGAGCATGTCCCACTATTCATTTTTCATGTTCCATCAGTCAGAGAGAAGAGCTGGAACTGAAACTCCTTCATAATCCAGGAGACTAAAAGCTCTGCTCACTTGTGCGTGCTATTTTAATTGAATGACTGACTGTGGTGATTAACTTGCACATCACCTCCACCCATCACACCAGGAAGCAGCTCTTATCTACGTATCACGGTCATGAGAGGTATTTCCAGAGTGATCCGGGTCCCTGCAGATATTCTAGGGAGGCATTAGACCTACAGAGGGCAATCACTGGAGATCCCTAATTAAACATGATCAGTGCAGACTAAATCCTCATTTCTGTCTTGATAAGCCATAAGAGCTCTCTGGGGTAAAGCGAGCTCTGCCACACCATGTGTGGGGGGATTACCATTTGCTTAAAGCGCTACTCTGATCATGCTGCCCTTGTTCGTCCTCAGCAGTTAGCAGACGTCCCGCTGAGTCGGAGGCTCACACGGTTTTATCACTGATGGTGTTGTTAAATACCCTCTACAGATTTGGACAGCCACACAAGCTAATGCTAACAGCTCACTAGCATTCAGCTCAGGTTCCTGTAATCACAGTTAGCGTATGCTAATCTGCAAAGTGAGGCCGGGTGAATTGCTTTAAGCTTGGTGAACTATATCTGGCTTTTAGTGGTGGAAGGTAACGAAGTAAATGTACTTTGTTACTGTACTTAAGTAAAAAAAATTGTGTATCTGTACTTTACTTAAGTAAAATTTAAGACCTGTACTTTTACTTTTACTTCACTACATTTTTAGAGCAAATATCTGTACTTTTACTTCGCTACTTTTTAAAAGTGTGTTTTACATTTTTCGTTACATTTTCGTTCAGGAGTTTGAAAAATACACAGTTTTTTTTAGCGCATCTTAAAGCCGCATCGCCAAAATCAAAAGAAGCAGTTGATCGGGAGAAGAAGTCATGAATAGAGAAACATTTTCCGCATTCATTCAGCGCCAAAAACCTAATATCAAATATAAAACAAATTAAAAAGAGTCAGAAGATCGTTGTTCGTTGTGTTTACTTCTAAATAAAAAGTTGAGCCATCATTACACAGAGCAGGGGCGGATCTAGAATTTTCCAAAGGGGGTTGGGGGTTTAACAAAGCCAATATATAGTGACTGGGGGCCTCCCCCCAAAACATTTTTAAAAATAAGTGTCATTTTCCTCCATTTTGGCGGCTCATTCACTGGCCCTTCTAGGGGATAGCTTGACTTGTCCCCCTTCCTTTTATTTTATTTATTTATTTATTTTGTGGACCAAAAGAGGCAGAAGAGGGGGGTCACACCCCTGCAGGGTATTTATCCTGGTTACCATGGCGACACCCTATAGCACAAAAAATAACATTTGAATTATGATCGAATACTTTTACTTTTTACAAAAGTAGTTTACACCAACTACTTTTGTACTTTTACTTTTGTAAATTTTTTGCCTAATTATCTGTACTTTTACATAAGTATAAAAGGTGAGTACTTCATCCATTACTGTTAAATACCCTCTACAGACTTGGACAGCCACACAAGCTAAAGCTAACAGCTCGCTAGCATTCAGCTCAGGTTCCTGTAATCACAGCTAGCGCATGCTAATCTGTAAAGTGAAGGCCGGTGAATTGCTTTAAGCTTGGTGAACTATATCTGGCTTTTATTACAGCTGTGGCAGATGTTTAATGACCTTTAATAATGATAAAATATCTTCTAATGATCAAACTGTGAGAAGTGGGGCTATATGACGGGTGAAAGGAGACTAATTATTCATTAGCAGTCTGTCTGTAATGAGTCCTGGAACATGTTGAGGAGACTAAACCACATGAGCCGTCGCATGACTCGGAAATTCTGTCAGAGCTTCTGACAGTCAGCCGGAGACAGTTGAAGTGTTTTGATATCGAACAAAGAGGAGCTAATTAAAATAAGCTATTATGCATTCACAAAACACACATATATCTCCCACAACAATGGATGTGAAAATAATATCAACAAAAAGGTGAATGATTATGTTACATCTTCTGCCGTCATGAAAAGGCATCACACGTGACAATTTTTTTACGTTTTTTTTTTTGAACGACTGGCTCCCTGTTGGCTTGTTTTGCTGGTCTTGGAGTCGTCCCTGTCGTGATACCCTCCCCTGCCGCCAAATGGAGCCCCAGACCTTCCTCATTACTCTGATTAGGGATACTGTTCAGTTCCATTCCGTCATCTTCCGATTGTTCCGGGGTCGGGTCGCGCGGGCAACAGCCTCAAACGGGCAGCCCAGGCCTCTCTCACCCCGGCTGCATCCTCTAGCTCACCCGGAAGGATCCCCAGTCATTCCTCGGCCAACTGTGAGATATAGTCTCTCCAGCGGGTCCGGGGTCTGCCCAGGGTCTCCCGGTGGGACGTTCCCAAAACACCTCGCCCGCGAGGCGCTCGGGGGGCATCCTGACCAGATGCCCGAACCACCCCATCTGGCTCCTCTCGACCTAGAGGAGGAGCGGCTTGACACCGAGCTCCTCCCGGATGGCAGAGCTCCTCACCCGATCTCTGAGTGAGAGGTGAGCCGAAAAGCAAAGCTCTCGATTTACAAGTCGATCTACGTTCCAACCCTCACCTATGGTCACCAGCTGTGGGTGGTGACCGAAAGAATGAGATCGCGGGTACAAGCGGCCGAAATGAGCTTCCTCCGCAGGGTGATTAGGGATACCTGAGTTTGATTTCTGATGCCACACACCTGTGGACTCTGCTGCCTATTTAAGGGCAATCGCCCCAGTCTTCCACGTCGGGGACGTCATGACGCTATTCAATGTTGACAAGAAGGAAACGGGTAGTCGGAAATCAGAAGGTGCTGAGTCTGTGAGGACTTGGAGGATACTTTGGATGATTTTTTTTCTTTTTTGGATAGTTTAGTCGTAGTGTTTTGTTTGGGTTGGTTGAATTGGCGTGAGTTTGTTTTTGTGGTGTGGTGCGTCCTTTTCTTTTGTTTGTGGATGGTGGGGGCTTCCGTTGTTCCGTGGGCGGCCAACTGACGGCCTGTATAGGTCCGGACTGGTCCTCCTGCGGTCGCCGACTAGGTGGATGGGTTGATGGAAGTTGACGGGGGTGCGGGTTGGGGGGGTGATGAGGTTGGAGGGTCGGGAAGGGGAGGTTGGTGGTGGCGAGGGGTTGCGATCAGGTCGCGATTAATTGCCATCTGACCCCATTTAAAATGAAACATTTCATCCCTGTTTCCACACCTGGCTGCACATACTTCTTCACATGTTTTCCACACTCTTTAATGCTCTGGACTTGATAAAGTCTTTTTTTTTATTCAAATGGGGCCAGGAAATTTGGGGGTGTATTATTTGGATCAGTTGGAATTCTTTTATAGAAAATTAAAGTTTTGTTTTCTTTAGTCTTTTGATCCGTTTATTCAATAATAGGGTCACGGTGGGGGCCGGAGCCTATCCCGGAGGATTTCAGGCAAGAGGCAGCTTACACCCCGAACAGGTTGCCAGTTTGTTTTGGGGCCATACATCCACACGGACACTCTCATTCCTAGGGGTGATTTCATAGCAACCAAAACACATGTTTTTGGAGAGTGAGAGGAAACCTATTCTCAGACCAGTGTTTAAAGCCTCACCCTACTTGAGACTCAAACCCCCAACCTTCTTGTAGTGAGGCCACCATTGTAACCACTGCACCCCCGTGCAGCTGAACATTAAAGTTGATTGGATTTATATTGGAAATAAAAATTGTTGGCGATACAAACAGTAAAAAAAAGTTTGTCTGTTGAGTAAAAATTGGACTTCATTTAATACTTCAGTGATTTAGGAAATATTTTCTTTTCACAACATTAATAACAGATTTGTATTCATTTTGAGTCCTAAAAATGTTGATTATTTTGTTGATATTTCAAGCCTCGTCTGTTTCCATTCCTGTCATTTTGATGGCTTCGAGTACAAATTGTGGACGAGACATTAAGCACTGAGTTCTGTGCTTCCATATTTTTTTTTGTGAACGTAACATCTCCCTAACCACCATAGAGACTCAGTACCACTCGTAGATTAACTGATTAGGTTTTTAAAGGTTACAGTCGCTTCAACCTAGTTATCACATAAACTTGTGCCATTACCTTGTCGTGTAGGGCAGGCAGGGGGAACCTGTTCGACGCCTTGGCGTTGTCTTGATCCTATTGTTACTGTTACGTGCCAGGTCTAGAAGGATGGCACACACGCATACTAATGTTGGTTAAACCGGCGGTGGAGCGAAAATAAAGGGATTTAGAGGAATAAAAAGTTTAACGAGATAATTTAATTTTAACAAAAAACATCTACAACTAAAGATTGAGCTGAAAGAGAAAATATGACAGCGATCGCTCTCGAATTTACAAGTCGATCTACGTTCCCACCCTCACTTATGGTCACCAGCTGTAGGTGGTGACCAAAAGAACGCGACCACGGATACAAGCGGCCGAAATGAGCTTCCTCAGCAGGGTGGTTGGGCTCTCACTCAGAGATCGGGTGAGGAGCTCTGCCAACCGGTAGGAGCTCGGCGTCGAGCCGCTCCACCTCCAGGTCGAGAGAACCCAGATGGGGTGGTTAGGGCATCTTATCAGGCTGCCTCCCGAGCTCCTCGCTGGTGAGGTGTTTCGGGCACGTCCCACCGGACGCAAGAGGCAGACCCAGGACCCGCTGGAGTGACTATATCTCACAGCTAGACCTCGAACACCTCAGGATCCTTCAGAGTGAGCTGGAGGATGCAGCCAGGTTGAGAGAAGCCTAGGCTTCACATATGAGGCTGTTGCCCCAGCGACCCAGCGGATAAGCGGAAGACGACGAAACAGAACCAAATCAAAGGCATCACCCCAAACAGTTACTTTAATATGACTCTTTAAGATAGCTGGCTGTGCATCATTTCTGGATGGTTTTATCCTTTGTTTTGTTTCATCTTCTGAAACATTTGTTCCTAACGGGTTCTATCCCGTATCCTATCTGATTTAAGGTGAGAGGCAGGGTACACCCCAAACAAGTCACCAGTTTGTTGTAGGACACACAACCATACACACACACAATAATTCCTAGGGGTAATTGCATAGCAGCCAATCAACCTAACATTCCTATTTATGGAGGGAGGGATGAAACTGGAAAACCCTATACATACACAGGGAGAACATGCAAACTCCACACAGAAAAGACAGTATTTCAAGCCTCGCCCCCCCCAGGACGCGAGCCCCAACCTTCTTGCAGTGAGGCCACTGTGCCACCTTCCTGCCCCGTTAACGCTGAGGTAACAGAAAGAAAGATAAACCTAAACACAATAAACATTTTAATAGGAACCAATTATTTGTTTTGTTTTTTATGAATCAATCATTTTTTTCTGGATATTTTTATGTTTAATGTTTTTTTTATGGGAAGTCATTTTGAATCCCATTCAGATTTTTTTAATCCATAACTTGATTAAAATACGTGTGCGAGCACCCATCGATAATAGTCTAACATATTTTTATTGTTTTATCATAAAAAAAAAATAAAGATAAATTGAACATCTTTCCAACAGATTTGGTGTGAAAATACTGCTTTGTAGTGTCATCTAAAGGTGGCGCTACAGGACAGGATTAGAAACTATTCAAACTAGAAACTAAAGAATTCATGCTGAGCTGAATGGTCATTCAAAACCACTTTTATAAATCCAAAAATATCTTTTTAACTATTATTTTTATTCATATGAACAAGATTTGATACGATAAGATATTTGTCGTCATTAATAAAGAAATTCGCAATAAATAACTTCTTTTAAACTTCTAACATGTGGAATTTCTTCTTTTTCATCTCTAATATTGAAAGTCAAGCCTGTCCTCTGGTGTTATTGAAGCATTATTTACTGATAAACAGGAGTGGATCTAGGAAGGAGGTGTGGGGGGTACACGCCCTTCCGCCCCTTTTGGTCCACAAAAAATAAAAATAAAAAAAGAAGAAGAAATTAAAGGGGACTAATCAAGATATTCCTTTGCAGAACCAGTGAATCGGCCACCAAAAGCAGAAAAATGACTCTTATTTTTCAACATCTTCTGGAGAAGGGAATGCCCCCAGCGCCCCTTAAACTGGATTTGTCAATGACCTCACAGCCCCCCTACCCGCTTCAGAAAATCCTGGATCCGCCCCTGATAAAGAACATCATACATAATCACAGATCAAAAGAGAGATTTTTTTGCAACTATTAAAGAAACACTGAAAACTGAACAATTCTTTATTATAAAACCATAAAAACATGTATTTAAACATTGAATATTGAAGTAGTCCGAAAAGAAACGGATCAATCTGGAACAAATTTTACCATAAACTGAAACATATTGAGTCAAATTTTAATGACGGTATTTAAATTTGTTTTTTTAATCCTAGAGAACAAAACTGTTGGTGGTAATGTGTGAAGTAGAACCCCGATACAATGCCAGATTTAACTGGTTTATTGGAGGAAGTGAAGAACCAAACAGAACTGTGTACAAAGAATGACCAGAAGGAGACCCCGTGGAGGGGACCAGAGGGATGGAGCTTGACTGGGTGACGAAGTGGGCCAGGTGTAGAGGCTCGGCAGGATGATGGAGAATCAAAAGGAAGAAGCTCCGTAGCAAGGCGGGTTGCACCAAGAGCCAGGGGTAAGAGCTCAGCAGGATGGGGATCAGAGCTATGCAGCTCCTGGGTGCACCAGGAGCCAGGGGTGAGAGCTCACCAACATGAGGATGAGAGCTATGCACCTCAACAGGAAGGCAAAGTGCACCAGTAGCCAGGGGTAAGAGCTCAGCAGGATGAAGATCAGAGCTATGCAGCTCAACAGGAAGGCAGGGTGGACCAGGAGCCAGGGGTAAGAGCTCAGCAGGATGGGAATCAGAGCTATATAGCTCCTGGGTGCACCAGGAGCCAGAGGTAAGAGCTCACCAGGATGAGGATGAGAGCTATGCAACTCTACAGTAAGGCAGGGTGCACCAGAAGCCAAGCGGAATACAGGGGATGCAGACAAATGCTCCAGCAGAGAAGTGAGGGACACCAGGGCTTTAAAAGTGCAAAGAAAAATGAGGCACAGCTGGAGATTGGGACCAGCAGTGCAAAATTAGAGCTGAGGGCAGAATAGGAGGAAGGAGTGATCCTACAAAATCTGGTTGTTTTTTTCCACCTACTTCCGTCATTGTGAGTCGATAAAAAAGCTTCAACACAACAAAAACAGTATTGATGCTGTTTGCTAGGTGTAAGTGGCACACTGGACATGCCACTGGGATGTCAGAAAATTCCGTTTGCACCAACTCAGAGTTAAATTGTTTGGAAACAAAAGTTTATTGTCAATAGTTTTGTGCTAGATGCCTAGAGAATAGATTGTGAAGGCCTCCAGGCAGACTATTGAAGATGCATTAATACCAAATGCAGCAAAACAGCTAATGCGTCAGTTTTATGAGGTTATGCATCACCCTCCAGTAACTATTAACTGGATACTTTCCATCCGGCACTGCGACAGGTCGACTCCTGCCATGCAACAAGATTTGACTTGCCGTGTATCAATCGCAACCGGATAAGGTTCGTAGCAGATCAAGCAAACTCCTTCCTGCTTTGCATCAGAAACATGATTGCCGTACGTCTGCCAATTAAATGGAATGTGGCAAAAGGAATGCAAACTATTTATTTAATTTTTTTCCATTACACCGCAGCAGGCTGCCACCTATGACGGCGCCAATGATGGGAGAAATGTGGTGTTAGGTGTCTTTTCCAAGGACTCTAACGTGAACTCATGCAAACCTGCGAACTTCCGGTTAACTTCCAGTCCGCGGGCGAATGCTCTAACCACTCTAGCCACCGTCTCCCCCCATTTTTGCTTCGTGCAGTGTGAACACATCGTTAGACTTCAAATCTGTCCAGCTACCAACTATAGGTGAAATACGATTGTTTAAATACTTTTAATGAGAAAAAAAAACAAGTTTGGTTCAGGACATGTATGAGGGCTGTAAGACAGTAGTGAGCTGTGCTGTAGGTGAGACAGAGGAGTTCAGTGTGGGGGTGGGACTGCACCAAGGATCTGCTCTGAGTCCTTTGCTGTTTGCTGTGGTGATGGACAAGCTGACAGACGAGGTCAGACAGGAATCCCCATGGACAATGATGTTTGCAGATGACATTGTGATCTGTAGTGAGAGGAGGGGAGAGGTGGAGGAAAAGCTGGAGAGGTGGAGGTTTGCACTAGAAAGAAGAGGAATGAAGATTAGTCAGAGTAAAACAGAGTACATGTGTGTGAATGAGAGTGATCCAAATGGAAAAGTGAGGTTACAGGGAGAAGAGATAAAGAAGGTGGAAGATTTTAAGTATCTAGCATCAACAGTCCAGAGCAATGGAGAGTGTGGAAAAGAGGTGAAGAAGCATGTGCAGGCAGGCCGGAACGGGTGGAGAAAAGTATCAGGTGTGATGTGCGACAGAAGAGTTTCAGCTAGAATGAAAGGGAAAGTGTACAAAACCGTGGTGAGACCCGCCATGCTGTTTGGTCTAGAGAAAGTGGCACTGAGAAAAAGACAGTAAACAGAAATGGAGGTAGCAGAGATGAAGATGCTGAGGATCTCTCTGGGAGTGACCAGGATGAACAGGATCAGAGGAACAGCACATGTTAGAGGTTTTGGAGATGAAGTCTTAGAGGCAAGACTGAGATGGTTTGGACACGTAGAAAGGAGAGAGAGAGTACATTGGAAGAAGGATGCTGGATTTGGAACCACCAGGAAAGAGGACTAGAGGAAGACCAAAGAGGAGGTTCATGGATACAGTGAAGGAAGACATGAAGATAGTTGGTGTGACCGAAGAGGATACAGCCAATAGGGTTAGGGTTACGATGAAAAGAAGCAAACAATTGAGATCAGTCTGAGATTCTCAAAATTTTTTATGCCTACAGAGAAGGCCTCGAAGGCCTTGTTGATCCACCACTGAAGTAAACCGCTACTGGTATGAAAATAAAATCTTTATTTTTAATCATTTGCAAGTGAGATTTTGTTCTCATCACACACGGCATCACATTTTACAGAAGAAAAGAAACTAAGACAGATTTAGCTCATTTATTAAACGAACAAAGATGAAAACGTTACATAATTAGAATCCGTCAGACATGGATTTCTTTTGATCAACCTGCGATAGTTCAACACTTTTATTTGAGCTGCAGTTAATTAAATTAATTGGACTTTTACTAGAGGCACACACCTGTCTATATTAGAGCTTCCAGCTCACGGTGCATGTCAGAGTAAATGAGAATCACGGGGTCAAAGGAGTGGCCTGAAGAGCTTGGGGAGAGGCTGGTGGCGAGGAACAGATCAAAAAGAGAGAGAGGGGCTGTGATTTCCTACATGGTGGCATCGTGTCTTTCATAATGTGGTCATTTATTAGTTTATTTGATGGGCACACTGTTTGGTAATGAGCATTCACTTAACAACATGTCCGTTTATGGCTAACAAGCTCGTTTGTACCTGACGTCCAAAGCAAGCCAAAGACTGAGCCATCAAAATTAAAATAACAGTTAACAATAACACATAAAATATAACAGACTTTCTTCTTTCCGGAATCTTTCTGGACCTGTTGTGTGTGTGTGTGTGTGTGTGTGTGTGTGTGGACCGGTTGTGTGTGTCCTGCCTCATCACTGACATCTCCTAGTGTAGAAGTGTTTAATGGTGGACTGGACACCATTATTTAATACTCCAGGAAAGTTCCGTCGTGGTACAGAGAGAGCTGAGCTGAAAAGCAAAGCTCTTGATTTACAAGTCGATCTACGTTCCAACCCTCACCTATGGTCACCAGCTGTGGGTGGTGACCGAAAGAATGAGATCGCGGACACAAGCGACCCAAATTAGCTTCCTCAGCAGGGTGGCTGGGCTCTCACTCAGAGATCGGGTGAGGAGCTCTGCCATCCGAGTGGAGCTCAGTGACGAGCCGCTCCTCCTCCAAGTCGAGAGAAGCCAGATGGGGTGGTTTGGGCATCTGGTACGATAAACACAGATATTTTACATTTCTGTGCGTTAAAATGTAAAACAACAACATTTAATTCTATTTCTTTATTTATTTTGAGGTCACGTGCCCTATTTTTCCATCATGAAGAAAAAACATAGCGGATATTTTTTCTATGATCTGGAAAAAACGCCAAGAAACAAAATAAATTGCAGCTGAATCTTTCTTTTGACGGCATTTCTAGATAGAAATATACACAATAGCTTTGTTTGTTCCGTTGTCTTCTGCTTATCTGGGGCAAGGTCGCGGGTCCAACAGTTTCAAACAGGATTCTAGGCTTTGCTCACTCCGGCTTGGGGGGGAGGATACTAAGGTGTTCCCTGTCTAGCTTTGAAACATAGCCTCTGCTGAGGACTCGGGGTCTGCCTCTGGGTTTCCTCCAGGTGGAACGTCCCCGAAACACCTCACCAGCGAGGCTTGGTAGGCATCCTGACCAGATGCTTGAACCACCCCATCTGGCTTCTCTCAACCCGGAGGAGCAACGGCTCTACTCCAAGCACATCCTGGATGGCAGAACTCCTAACTCTATCTCTGAGTGAGAGCCTAGCCATCCTTTGGAGGAAGCTCATTCCGGCCGCTTGTATCCTCGATCTCATTCTTTCATTCACCACCCACAGCTGGTTACCATAGGTTAGGATTGGAACGTAGATGGACTTGTAAATCGAGAGCTTAACTTTTCGGTTAAGCTCTATAGATCCGTGTCATTTGTTTGATTTTGTCCCATACACACACAGTCATACACACACCATTCTAATATAAATGACGTTGTCACTTTATATTTAATAACATATAACTCATTATTTTCTGAGGATTTGAACTTTCAACGTTTAACAAGAGAAAAAAAGTTTGAAAATATCGATGCCTTTCTTAGGAAAGTTGACAAAGGGTGTCGTAACAGGTTTTACTGTTAAAACATCTGTTATATTTGTTCTGTCGTCTTCCACGTATCCAAGGCTGGGTCGCGGGGGCAACAGCCTCAGACGGGAAGCCCAGGCTTCTCTCAACCTAGTTGCTTCCTCCAGCTCACCCGGAAGGATCCCGAGTCATTTCCTGGCCAGCTGTGAGACATAGTCTCTCCAGCGAGTCTGGAGTCTGCCTCTTGGTCTCTTTCCAAAGGAACGTGCCCGAAACGACTCACCGGCGAAGTACTCAGGGGGCACCCTGACCAGATGCCCTAAGCACCCCATCTGGCTTCTCTCAACCTGGAGGAGGAGCGGCTCGACACCGAGCTCCTCCTGGATGGCGGAATTCCTCACTCGATCTCTGAGTGAGAGCCCACCCACCCTGCGGAGGAAGCTCGTTTCGGCCGCTTGTATCTGCGATCACATTCTTTCGGTCACCACCCACACCTGGTAACCTTAGGCGAGGATGGGAACGTAATGGTCCTAGGTGAGGGGCCAGACAAAGCGTGGCTCAAACACCATTGTGAAGAGATCAAGCATGGCCAAGTTGCCCTTGCTAAGACATGGGTCATCAGGGCCCCCCCTTGGAGCCAGGCCCGAGAGGGGGGCATGAGAGCGAGCCCCTGGTGGCTGGGCTTTAACTGGTCACCACCATCGGCGCAGGTACGAACGTAGATCGACTTGTAAATCAAGAGCTTTCCTTTTCGACTCAGCCCTTTTTTTACAACAACGAATCGATGCAGCGTCCTAGTTATTGCTGACGCCGCACCAATCCGTCTGTGGATTTCCCGCTCTATCCTTCCCCTATTCGTGATACTTAAACTCCTCCACTTGGGGCAGGAGTAGGTGGGTGGCAACCAACGACGGGGACCCTGGCAATCTGTTATATCTACTTTCAAAAAGTTGTCTACTTTCCAGATTTCACCTATCGTAGTTTTTTTTTTTGTTTTTTTTTTTTAGAACACAACCCCTACAATTAACGAGTGACCATTCCTCTTCTTCCTCAGCCACACTCTCGTTGGTGACGTGCCTTCAAAGATAATGTGATTCCAATCGATTTATAACAATCAAACAGGGAACCAGCCAAGAAGATTGAGCCATTTCACAGACCAGAGGATAGACATCACTACCGCCTTAACTCAAGCCCTTATTTCCACTTCTTATTGCACCAGAGAATACTGATTCAAACCATCATCTTCAGACAGGTGCTCTTATGACCATCATCCATTCCCATTAGGCGTCAGACCCTCCCAGTCATCCTCGTCCACTAATCAAGTCAGATCTCAGTCTGTTCAGTAGAAAAATGAAATAACCTCTTTTTTTTTTTTTTTTTTTGTCAGATGAGAGCTACAACTGAAAGCTAAAAACAAGGCGTACCATGTTGAAAAGATCTTTTGTGTACCCCAGTTCGTGTTTGGTGCATTAAAAATACTTTCTTTGTTGTCTGCTGTAAGCGATAACGCAACCCTTTGGGGTGAAAACAGAAAAAAGGAGAAAATCAGAGGCTCCGCAGGGTGAGAAACAAGTTTGATTGGAAAAAAAAACTAAAAATCTACAGGGTAGAAGCAGCTTTCATTTAAAGACCAACTTGCTCAGAGCTTTTTTGAGTGTTTTTTAAAATGAAACCAAGAGGCAAAAATTGAGAGTTTTTTTCCCCTGAATGATAAAAACCAAAACTAACCTCAAGTTCCACATCTGACCAATGTGACCCTGGTGAGAAAGCCCTGCTTTCCCTTTGTGGTGTAAATTCCCAGTAGATCCACACTGGTGTGGGTGTTAATGAGAAGTCGTGAAAGGATTCAACAGGGTCTTTTCTGTGACTCTGCTGCCACCTTCTGGACAAACTCTGATGATCACATTTGTTTCTATGGTCAACATTTCCAGGACTCATTGTGAGGGTGTGTGTGGAGGCCAGGAAATGACTGGTATGTTTAGGCCAGGGCTGGCCAAACTTTTCACTTGCGGGCCAGATCCGAGCGCGAGGGGGGGGCGGGGGGGTGGGCTTGAGGTCATAAACCAAAAGCCCTTTAGAAAATCCTGGAGTCACCCCTGAGAACAGGATCAGATGGATGGCCTGCTTTGGTAACCACTAGTTTTGACTGGTTAAATGGCGTGCTAGATTCTGTTTTTTCCATTCCGTTCCGTCATCTTCCGCTTGTTCCGGGGTTGGGTTGCGGGGGCAACAGCCTCAAACGGGCAGCCCAGGCTTCTCTCTCCCCGGCTGCATCCTCCAGCTCACCTGGAAGGATCCGAAGTCGTTCCCCGGCCAGCCGTGAGACATAGTCTCTCCAGCGGGTCCGGGGTCTGCCCCTTGGTCTCCTCCCGGTGGGATGTGTCCGAAACACCTCACCTGCGAGGCGCTCGGGGGCATCCTGACCAGATGCCTGAACCACCCCATCTGGCTCCTCTCGACCTGGAGGAGGAGCGGCTCGACACCGAGCTCCTCCTGGATGGCAGAGCTCCTCACCCAATCTCTGAGTGAGAGCCCAGTCACCCCGCGGAGGAAGCTCATTTCGGCCGCTTGTATCCGTGATCTCATTCTTTCGGTCACCACCCACAGCTGGTGACCATAGGTGAGGGTTGGAACGTAGATCAACTGGTAAATCGAGAGCTTTACTTTTCGGCTCAGCTCTCTCTTTACCACGACGGACCGATGCAGCGTCCTAGTTATTGCTGATGCTGCACCGATCCGCCTGTCAATCTCCGTCTCCATCTTTCCCCCACTCGTGAACAAGACCCCGAGATACTTAAACTCCTCCACTTGGGGCAGGACCCTGTCCCTGACCCACAAGGGGCATTCCACCCTTTTCCGAGCGAGGACCATGGTCTCGGTCTGTTTTTTGGTCTGGTCATGGTCTGTTTTTTCCTCCTTTTATTAATTGCCGCCATTTTAGAAAATTTGGGGGCTCACAAACTAATATGCTGTTCCTATTTTAGCCTCTAGATGGCAGCATTTAGAACACGCAGGTAACAGCGCTGCTGCCCGATGTATTACATAATTCTACACGCGGGCCAGGCGCAATTGATTTTATGACGGAGGCTGCGGGCCGGATGAAAATTGACAACGGGCCGCATTTGGCCCCCGGGCCAGACTTTGGACATGTCTGGTTTAGGCTGTAGATTAGCTTATCTGTTCGTTCTCTGAACCGCTTATCCTTAATGGCGTCGCAGGGAGTGCCGGAGCATATCCCGGCTGATTCAAGGCGAGAGGCAGGGTACATCCTGAACAGGTCGCCAGTCTGCTGAGGAGCCAAACACACACAGTCATCTTTTTTTTTTTTACTCACTTTATTCATCCCTCACCGGGAAAATTTGTGTGCTGCACTTCTACACCGCAGCAGGCAGCCACAATGGCGCCAATGATGGGAGAAACGGGGGTTAGGTGTCTTCTCCAAAGACCCTAGACGTGCACTCAGTGGGATGGAAGCCCGCAAACTTCCAGATGACTTCCAGTCCGCGGGTGAACGCTCTAACCACTGAGCCAACGTCTCCCCCCAATATTATAGCTGCCAATGGACCTAACATACGGGTTTTTGGAGGGTGGGAGGAAATCAGAGAAAACTCACACATACACAGGGAGAACATCTAAACTCCACACAGAGAAATAGCATTTCAAGCCTCATCCGGACCTAGTATTCGGACCCCTGACCTTCTTGCTGTGAAGCCACTGTGCTAACTACTGTGCCACCATGCCACCCTATTTCTGCCTTATTTGTGTTGTAATTTAAAGTCACTAATTACTTAAAGTAAAAAAAAATAATCCTCAAAATAAGTCTATTTTTATGTTGCCATGTTGGTTTACTTGGGAAGCTATGTGCACACGTATAAACTCGTGGGGTACACCAGTTAAATTTACCTTCAATTGTTTTAGATGAATACCATCATAAAGCAACCTCAAGCGTTTTCCTAGGTTTGTTTCATCTATTGAACCACTTAACCCTCATGGGGTTTTTTAGGATGCCGGAGCCTATCAGGGATGAATTCAGGCGAGAGGCAGGGTACACCCTGAACAGGGCACCAGTCTGTTGCAGAGCCACACACACAGACAACCAAACCTACACACTAATTCTTAGGGGTAAATTTGTTCCATTCCATCATCTTCCGCTTGTTCCGGGGTTGGGTCGCGGGGGTAACAGCCTCAAGCGGGCAGCCCAAACCTCTCTCTCCCCGACTGCATCCTCCAGCTCACCTGGAAGGATTCCAAGTCGTTCCCCGGCCAGCTGTGAGACTTAGTCTCTCCAGCGGGTCCGGGGTGTGCCCCTTGGTCTCCTCCCGATGGGACGTGTCCAAAACACCTCGCCCGCGAGGCGCTCGGGGGGCATCCTGACCAGATGCCCGAACCACCCCATCTGGCTCCTTTCGACCTGGCCGAGGAGCTCCTCACCCGATAAATTTGTAGTAGCCAATAAACCTAACATACATGTTTTTCGCAGGTGGGAGGAAACTAAAGAAAACCCGTGCGTATACAGGAGAACATGCAAACTCCACACAGAAAGAGCAGTGTTTCAAGATTCACTCCCACTCCGGGACTTGAACCCCAACCTTGTTGCTGTGAGGCCACAGTGCTAACCATGCAGCTTTCGGTTTCTTACTTGAACTCACAAACCAAAGATCTCTTTGTGTTCTTCGACATGTTTCACTTTTTGACCAACACGTCCTGACATGATTCCTAGAAGGTGTTCATGCTCTGCTGCAGCTGAGTTGAAAACATGTCATGTGTGCATTATGAAAACCAGGTGAAGCACCTCAGCATACGGTCAGGATCGTGTGAACTCCTTACATCTGTTTTCTGAACCGAGGTTGGCAGTAACCTGAAACGTGGCAACCTGATCCAAGCCAAACTCAGTGTTTTGTCATGAAGTTCCCACGGCACCACCATCATTCCCAGAGTGATGCCGGAGAGCCAGGAATCCCACCACATTCTGGAACGACACTCTTAAGAAAAAAGTGATTAAAAGCATAAACAAGTTGCTTTTGAAAGCAGAAAAGTTAAACAAGCAGATTTATTTACCACTCTGTGGGGTTTTAACGTGAACCTGTGACTTCCAGATCAAACAAAACCCATCAGAGATCAAAGAGTTCTGTTTTATAACAAATCACAAAGATCTTAGTCTGTTAGGGCGTCACAAAACTAGTTCAGATCACTGTAAACCGGAACAAATCTGCTGGAAAGTTTCCCTGAGACCGTTTTAGGAGCCAAATTTCTACTTAATGCTCAGTAAATTTTAAAAATTTTGACGTGTGAATAGAAGAAATCACGCAAATCAATCAGGTTCTAGATCAGGCATGAGCAAACTGCGGCCCGCGGGCCACATGCGGCCTGTTGAACATTTTAATCAGGCCAGTCGGAGCTTTAAAAAACTAAGTAAACAAACCGTGTAAAGGTTTTATTTCCCCTGCAATTCTAATGTTTTCTCACTAGATGGCGCCAAAGATACAACAATACTGCTCCTATTAAAATGTGTGTGTCTCCGTGATGCGGAAGACACAGGGGTCACTGGGGAAAGCCATTTGGAAAGCCATTGGGGTTACTACACTTGCATAATGTAGCGCTAAATGTTAAATCTAGCGCGCTAGATGTGCGTTTTTAAGCGCTAGCGTGCTAGATATGAAATTTAACGCGCTTGATGTTTTTTTTAGAAAACAAAAAAAGCCAGTCAGGAAAAGAGTGATGGTGACTTCCTGAAGGTTCAGAGACCTTCAAAATAAAATAGCTGTTCATTTGATTTTCAGTGTCTCTTTTCAAAATCAGAGATTTTGTTTCAATGATTTTCTTCATTTTTATTGGAAATTAAAGTACACGTTTTTTCCAGATGCCAAAGAGGTGAGGTTACCAAAGCATGCCATCCATCTGCTCCTGTTCCGGCCCCTTTGTCAAATGTTAGAACTCAATGTGGCCCGCGAATCAAAAAGTTTACCCACCCCTGTTCTACATAAACAAGCCACTTTAAAAACAATCATTTCTCAGAGCCTGATCTTCAGCTCTGACTCGATCCTTTCACAGCCGAGTATGAGACCCCCGAGTTGGAAACCAATGCTCCCTAAAACTTGAAACTTTTGTCCTCAATTGGTAAAAAAAGACCATAAAGATCGATTTGCTGCCGAGTGTGAAGCGGCAGGGATGGGAATTACCGTCTCCAGATCCGAGACCATAGTCCTCGCACGGAAAAAGGTGGAATGCCCCCTGTGGGTCAGGGACTGGGTCCTATGCCAAGTGGAGGAGTTTAAGTATCTCGGGGTAAAGAGAGAGCTGAGCGGAAAAGCAAAGCTCTCGATTTACAAATCGATCTACGTTCCTACCCTCACCTATGGTCACCAGCTGTAGGTGGTGACCGAAAGAATGAGATCGTGGGTACAAGCAGCCGAAATGAGCTTCCTCCACAGTCTGAAGTATTCGTTCCGTCATCTTCTGCTTGTTCCGGGGTCGGGTCGCGGGGGCAACAGCCTCAAACGGGCAGCCCAGGCCTCTCTCACCCCAGCTGCATCCTCTAGCTCACCCGGAAGGATCCCAAGTCGTTCCCCAGCCAGCTGTGAGACATGGTCTCTCCAGCGGGTCCGGGGTCTGCCCCTTGGTCTCCTCCCGGTAGGACGTGACCAAATTACCTCGCCCGCGAGGCGCTCGGGGGGGCATCCTGACCAGATGCTCGAACCATCCCATCTGGCTTCTCTCGACCTGGAGGAGGAGCGGCTCGACACCGAGCTCCTCCCGGATGGCAGAGCTCCTCACCCGATCTCTGAGTGAGAGCCCAGCCACCCTGCGGAAGAAGCTCATTTCGGCCGCTTGTACCCGCGATCTCATTCGTTTGGTCACCACCCACTGCTGGTTACCATAGGTGAGAGTTGGAACGTAGATCGACTTGTAAATCGAGAGCTTTGCTTTTCGGCTCAGCTCTCTCTTCACTATGACGAACCGATGCAGCGTCCTAGTTATTGCTGACGCCGCACCGATCCGCCTGTCGATCCCGCTCCATCCTTCCCTCATTCGTGAACAAGACCCCGAGATACTTAAACTCCCCCACTTAGGGCGGGACCCTGTCCCTGATCCAAAGGGGGCACTCCACCCTTTTCCGGACGAGGACCATAGTCTCGGATTTGGAGGCGCTAATTCCCATCCCGGCCGCTTCACACTCGGCAGCAAATCGATCCAGTGAGAGCTGGAGATCACGGTCTGATGAAACCAACAGAACCACATCATCCGCAAAAAGCAGAGATCCGATCCTGAGGTCACCAAACCGGATCCCTCCAACGCCTCGGCTGCACCTAGATAACAGAATCGGTGACAAAGGGCAGCCTTGGCAGAGTCCAACTCTCACTGGAAATGGAATCGACATACTGCCAGTCTGACTCCTTCATGAGCAAAATCAGACTTTTTCTTTCCGGACCAGGTTCATCTCCTGGCCTTTTGACCAAAAACCATCTTTTCAGAGAGGAAACGTGGAAGCCCTGAAATGCGTGTGGGAGATTTTCCTGCCGAAGTGACACATGCTGATAATAAAGGGTAATTGTTCGTTATACGAGCTGCGTAACTGGCTGTTTTAGTCATCGTCACATGCAGGTGCTTTAAAGAAGAGAAAGTTTGCCGTAATGACTCACCGTAACCCGACAGCATCACTGAGTCTGCTGGAGGAGGCAGAGAGCGGTTGCTACGTGGGTGGATGTTTCACGTTGGTATCTGTCGGCCTTGAGAGGAGCGCTGATGTGTTCGGGTTGATTGTTTCGATAAAGCTTCCTACGCCTTCGATCGAGGATGGCACATCCACTCTGTAGAGACGATGGCAGGATTCTCTGAGCTTAACTATGAGCCAATCAGATCATCTGAATCAGTTATAAGATTTTTTTTGTTTAACCTGTTTGTTTTGGGACTTCATCCTGTTACCCCAATTCTTCCAGTAGAATTATACGGTACGTGTAAAACGATCAGAGGGTTCACACTCTCTTAAGGATTGGACAAACCAGAAAAAGCAATGGCTTTCATTCCTCAGATCATACAGGTTTTAGATTATTAAATATATTAGTAAACAAATGAATGAAAAGCAAGCGTGTCCCACCCATGGGGCTGGCTCCAATGGGGGGAGGGGCCCAGTGACCCACGTCCAGGCAAGGGCAACTTCGCTTGATCTCTTGAATTTCGCTTTGCTTGATCTCTTCATAGGGTTCCCTATGGATCCCTGTGGATCCCTCACCTAGGATCTATATGTCCCCACCCTCACCCTCAGAACGAGATTGTGGATACAAGCGGCCAAAATGAGCTTTCTCTGCAGGGTGGCTGGGCTCTCACTCAGCGATCGAGTGAGGAGCTCGGTGTTGAGCCGCTCCTCCTCCAGGTTGAGAGAAGCCAGATGGGGTGGTTCGGGCATCTGGTCAGGATGCCCCTCGAGCGTCTCGTTGGTGAGGTGTTTCGGGCATGTCACCAGGAGGAGACCAAGAGGCAGACCCCGGACCCGCTGGTAAAACTATGTCTCACAGCTGGATGAGGAATGACTGAGGATCTTTCCGGGTGAGCTGGAGGATGCAGCTGGGGTGAGAGAAGCTTGGGCTTCCCATCTGAGGCTTTTGCCCCTGTGACCCGACCCTGGATAAGCAGAAGACAACGGAACGGAATGATTGCTGGGTTTGACGTGATGGTCAACCGAGACCGTGCTAACAGGTCCCAGAGTATCTTTATACTCTTCTTCACGGTGAGGGAAAAACAACAGAGGGAAAAAAAATTCAAAGAAACCTCATGGAGCTCCAGATAGAGGAGGGACCCCACTCCTGAGATGACCAGACAATAAAACCGAGACTGAGAAAGAACTACATGTACATTGAGGTTGGAGGAGCTTGTTTCCCTTCACCTTCTTCATGGTGAGGGAAAACAGCAGGGGGAAAATTCCAAGAAACCTCATGGAGCTCCAGATAGAGGAGGGACCCCCCTCCTGAGATGACCAGACAATAAAACCAAGCCCGGAAGAGAGCTAAACAATGCTGGGGAGGAGGCTGAAAATAAAGTAGAAGGACAGAAAGTGGTCAAGAAGAGTGAGATGTCCTTTGCCGTCGGCCGTGCTGGCAGGGGCAGAGATAGGACAAAAAAAGAAGTGCAAAATAGCCCCTCTTGAGTAATTTGGGAAATATCTCGAAAGCATGGACACACAAATACTAAAAAACCCAAATGCTTTCTTCATATTCTGTGTATAGAGGTATAAAAATAGTCAGTCAGTCAGCTTCTTTACCATCTATCCCTTACGGCGTTGCCAGAGCCCATCCTGGCTGATTTGAGATGAGGGGCAAGGTGCACCCCGAACAAGTCACCAGTCTGTCGCGGGGCCACACACACTCATTCCAAGGGGCAATCATGTAGATACCAATCAACCTCGCATGCATGTTTTTGGAGGGTGAGAGAAAACCGGAGTATCTGGAGGAAACCCACAAATACACGAGGAGAACATGCAAACTCCACACAGAAAGGCCAGTATTCCAAGCCTCGTCTCCACTCTGGACTCAAAACCATGACCTTCTTGCTGTGGGGGCATTGTGCTACCCACTGGGCCACCGTGCAGCTGGTATAAAAATAGACATTTTAAAACTATGGAGTCAAAAGGCATTGAAATATTGTAGACAAGAAGTTTTTAATCATTAAAAAAAAAAAAAGTTATAACATTTAACAATTAAAAATTAAAAATGACCCAAAACCAGAACGATTAGGGTAGGTTAAGGAATAAAATCTTGTGTTTTAGTTTAGATTGATTTATAACAGAAGGATTTGTACAAATCAAGAAATGAGTTAATATAAAAATAAAGGAACAAAACTTGATTTAAACGTCATCAAAACAAGATTAATATTGCTTCAAATTTCAAACAGCATGACATGTTTTGTGGAGACGGTGGCCGCGTGGTTAGCGCGTTCGCCCGCGGACCGGAAGGTCGCGGGTTCGCGTCCCACGGAGAGCACGTCTAGGGTCCTTGGAGAAGACACCTAACCCCCGCTTCTCCCACCATTGGCGCCGTTGAAGGGCAGCCTGCGGCGGTGTAAGGAGTGCAGCAAACAAATTTCCCCGGTGAGGGATGAATAGAGTAATTCAAAAAAATAAAAAATGTTTTTATTTGGAAGTGGATTCTATATGACCCAAGACCACCGCGTGGTTTCTGGCATCAACTTTTTCATCCCTAAAGAGGAAGTACGACCTTTGATCTCTCCGTCATGTTCTCTAGAGATCTGACTTAATACCTCACTGCTTTCCTCCCATCATTTCCAACTATGAGTCCATTCCTTTTGACCGATAATGTCAGACGTATTTAGCATGTCTGTAAAAACTTTAACACAGATTGGAATATCCCAATGGACGTCGATATGATATCCAACAATGACTGTGCAGTGGACTGTATCGACCGTCCTAGCAAGACCGGCACAAGGACCAATGTTTTTCCCAAATTAAGCAACCCGTGTTTATGAAAATACAGAAATGCATCAAATTTGATGCATTTCTGAACCTAAATTCCATCCTAAGTTGGGTTAGAGCAGGCATGGGCAAACCACGGTCCGTGGGCCACATGCGGCCCGTTAAACTGTTTAATCCGGCCCGGCCAACTTGAAATAATTAACTAAATGAACCATGTTAGGGTTTTATTTTCCCTGCAATTTTGATATTTCCTCACTAGATGGCGCACTCTAGATATATTGGCTTTGTTGAAAAAAGTTGCCCTTGCCCGGACGCGGGTCACCGGGCCCTCCCCTTGGAGCCAGGCCCGAGGTTGGGGCACGAGAGCGAGCACCTGGTGGCCGGGCTTTTACCCATGGGGCCCGGCCGGGCTCAGCCCGAACAGGGGACATGGGCCGCCCTTCCAGCGGACTCATCACCTGCAGGAGGGGCCATAGGGGTCGGGTGAAGGAGGAGATGGGTGGCATCTAACGGCGGGGACCCTGGCGGTCAGATCATGGGCTGCATAAGCTAAAAAACAACAACACTGCTCCCATTAAAATGTGTGTGTCTCCATGATGCGCATGTTGTCAAAATAAACCCTGCACATGTATAGAAAGCCATTGAGGCCAATACATGCATGTAAACAAGCGTGTTAGATTTCAAACCTTGTGCTACTATGGAAAGCCATTGGGATCACCACACGTGCGTAATCTAGCACTAAATGTTAAATCTAGCGTGCTAGATGCACGTTTTTTAAGCGCTAGCGCGCTAGATTTAAAATTTAACGCGATTGATGTTTTAGAAAAAAAAAAGACAGTCAAGAGGAGAGTGATGGTGACTCCCTGAAGGATAGGAGACCTTCAAAATAAAATAGTTATTCATTTGATTTTCAGTGTTTAAAAAAATAAAATAAAATAAATTAATTACTCTATTCATCCCTCACCGGAGAAATTTGTGTGCTGCACTTCTTACACCGCAGCAGGCTGCCCTTTGACGGCGCCGATGGTGGGAGAAGCGTGGGTTAGGTGTCTTCTCCAAGGACCATAGACATGCTCTCTGTGGGACGCAAACCCACGACCTTCCGGTCCGCGCGCGAACGCTCTAACCACTGAACTACCGTCTCAGACTCATTTCGTAAAGACTCACTCGTAAAGATTCATTTCAAGGTCAGAAATTTTGTTGTAATGCTTTTCTTCATTTTCACTGGCAATTAAATCACATGATTTCCCAAGATCCCAACATGTGTATTTTTTATCCAATGATTACCAAATCACGCCATCCATTTGTTCCTGTTCCGGCCCCTTTGTCAAATATTAGAGTTCAATGTGGCCCGTGAATCAAAGTTTGCCCATTCCAGGGTTTGGGGAACGGTCTGTCTCGTACGCAGATCTTACTGAAGTCATGAGGTTATTTACGTTCAGACTTATTGGACGCTCCATATCAGTGTTTGTGGGCTGTTCAATGAAAAAAAAAATTCTCACAGGAAAGATGTTATCATCGAAGAGCAGAGATTGTTTTTCATAACTGTGGTTCAGAGAATTAAATTAAAAAATTGAAATTAAATTAATTACTTTATTCATCCCTCACCGGGGAAATTTTGTGTGCTGCACTCCTTACACCGCAGCAGGTTGCCCTTCGACGGCGCCAATAGTGGGAAAGTGGGGGTTAGGTGTCTTCTCCAAGGACCCTAGACGTGCTCTCTGTGGTACGCGAACCCGCGAACTCCCGGTCCGCCCGCGAACTCCCGGTCCGCCCGCGAACCCTCTAACCACTGAGCTGCCGTCTCCTTCCAGTTTGAATGACTGCAAACGTCTTTTTTTTTCTTTTTTTGATATTTCACCATGGCTTTGTCACAACTCGTACTGGCGGCAACTGTATTACCTTACCTGAAATCTTATTAGGTAACTTACTGGCCTTCGCAATGAACTGTTGGTCTCTTTTAAATATGTGAACATACTTATAAAAAGAAGCAATTATGTAACAGCAAGTATCAAAGAAATATTCAAAGTGGAAAAAAAATCCTAATTGATGGAGGTGCAGCTGAAGGTCAAATGGAATGAAAAGAAAAAATGTTTATACACACTAAAAATCTAGAATGTCATAAAATAATTTGCCCACATTGAAGTGAGGAAATAGTTTTGAAGCTATTGGTTCATTCAAAGTTTATCGGTTTTGTGAGGTTTGAAGCACCGACATATCTATGAGAGTCAGGGCCGAGTATTCTTTCAAACCGTGGCTTAGGAGCTTGTAATTTCAATCAGTCAGTCATCTTCTTATCCTTCTATTCCTTTTGGGGTTGCGGGGGGTGCCAGAGCCCATCCCAGCCAATTTAAGGCGAAGGGCAGAGTACACCCCGAACAGGTTGCCAGTCTGCCGCGGGGCCACGTACAACCATTCCAAGGGGCAATTTGTCACCGGCCAATCAACCTAGCATGCATGTCTTTTGGAGGGTGGGAGGAAACCGGAGTACCCGGTGGAAACCCACGCAAACACAGGGAGAACATGCAAACTCCACACAGAAAGGACAGTGTTCCAAGCCTCGTCCCCACCCGGGACTCGAACCCACGACCTTCTTGCTGTGAGGCCACTGTGCTACCCACTGCGCCACCGTGCTGCCAGCTTGTAATTTATCAAAAGAAATTTAAATTTGATTCTGAATTGAATTTGGAGCTAATAAAGGGATGCTAACACAAGAGTAATATGTTTTTTGGCTGCATTTTGAACAAGATGGAAACTTTTAGAAAAAAATTGGGGCATACAGCTAACAACGCATTACAGTCTAGATCAGAACTTCAAACTTTTTGATTCGCGAGCCACGTTGAGCTCTAACATTTGACAAAGGGGCCGGAATAGGATCAGATGAATGGCATGTTTTGGTAACCGCTAGATTAGACAAATAAAATGGCGGACTAGATTTTAAACAAGCGCGCTAAATGTTACATCAAGAACATTACATTTTAAATCTAGCGCGCTAGGTCTGAAAGTTGTGCAATAGCATTTAAAATGTGCATTTAGCGGCGCTAGGTTTGAAATCTAAGCGCTTGATGTAACATTTTGTTTGTTTTAACATCTATCACGCTTGTTTACGTGCGTGTATTGGGTCCAATGGCTTCCCATATCTGTGCACACTGTTTATTTTGATAGTGTGCACATCAAAGAGACACACACATTTTAATGGGAGCAGTGTTGTTTTTTTTCTCAACAAAGCCAATAAACGCAGAGTGCGCCATTTAGTGGGGAAACATAGGAATTGCAGGGAAAATAAAATGTTAACAAAGTTTATTTATTTAATTTTTTCAAGCCCCGGCGGGACGGATTAAAACATTCAATGGGCCACATGTGGCCCACGGGCCGTAGTTTGCCCATGCCTGGTCTAGCTGGAACTTGGATTCACTTAGGGGTAACATCCTCAGTGTTTATGTGTCTATGTCTTGTATCTAACGCCCTGCCTTTCACCTGCATAAGAATTGGGATCCGCTCCAGCTTGTACTCTTATAATCCCACATGGGTCGAGTTGTTAATCTAAGAAAAAATGTTATCAGGCTGTATTTTCACAATTTAGCTGCGGGCGGAATGGATAACAACAGAGTCCCAATCATAACCACATACCAAAGGGTTGAAGTGGAAAGGGGTGTTAAAACATGTTAAAAGTCTACTGTCTCATCACGCTTCATCATCCCTGACATTTCTGAAAGGTTGTCATTATAAAACCCACCAAAAAAAAAAAAACACGCCCCTATCTTATAACACTAATCTTAGACTGAGTTCTTCTCTTAAAAACTTGCCTTTTCTTTTCTTCTCCACAACTCACCCTGTAGTCATCAGCCCTCAGGTATGGGGCTTCATACCTGAAGCTATTTTATTGTAAATGACTAAATTCAAATTTTACAAGCAAAAACAAGTTCGCAGATCACAGACCTCCGAACAAATTGGGGATCACTCAACCAGTTATTAAAAGGAGACACTGAGACCAGTCAAAAGTGACTAATCAGACATTTAGGAAGAAAAACAACTGCAGGAAAGTCAAGAAGCAAAAAGTAAAAATGTTAAGATTTACACCTTCTTTTTTTGCTTCTTGCCAGTAAAAAAAAAGATGGAGCGGGAGATCGACAGGCGGATCGGTGCGGCATCAGCAATAACTAGAACGCTGCATCGATCCGTCATGGTAAAGAGAGAGCAGAGCCGAAAAGCAAAGCTCTCGATTTACAAGTCGATCTACGTTCCTACCCTCATCTATGGTCACCAGGTGTGAGTGGTGACCGAAAGAATGAGATCACAGATACAAGCGGCCGAAATGAGCTTCCTCCACAGGGTGGCTGGGCTCTCACTCAGAGATCGGGTGAGGAGCTCTGCCATCCGGGAGGAGTTTGGTGTCGAGCCGCTCCTCCTCCAGGTTGAGAGGAGCCAGATGGGTGTAGTTCGGGTATCATGTCAGGATGCCCCCCAGGCGCCTCGCGGGCGGGTTGTGTTATGGGCACGTCCTACCGGGAGGAGACCAAGGGGCAGACTCCGGACCCGCTGGAGAGACTATGTCTCAAAGCTGGCTGGGGAACGACTTGGGATCCTTCTGGGTGAGCTGGAGGCTGCCCGTTTGAGGCTGTTACCCCCGCGATCCGACCCCGGAACAAGCGGAAGATGACGGAACGGAATGGAGCTTCTTGCCAGTGGTAGTAATATAACGATATGGGGTTTGAGGTCTATCGGGCCATTTCTATTTTAGCGTTAGTATTTGTACACAAATTTGATCAATTTTTGCTGGCATTATGTAATTAAATAACCAGCTGTAGTTGTGTTTGTGTTTTCTTGTCGCTATGGAAACTATCAATTTTTTTATAAGTGAAAATAAAGATATTTTTTTCTCAAAAGAAATCTGGCCTTGCAGGTTCACACACAACGCTGCTTTCTATTTTATGATATTACGCAAATTTGCAGCATGTTTTATGTGCCTTCACTCAGATTCAAGTTTCAAGCACAGAAATAGTTTCGCACGCAAAGTAAAAGCACTTTTTCCATTAAAAATAAAGTTTTAAATGGAGTTCGTTCTGATAATTTAGTTTTTCAGAACTATGTAACACGTGCTAAGATGAACAGCTGCATGGCGTTTTTTTTATTACTTGAACTGCTTGCAGTCCTAATAGACACTCAAATCTCACCAGTAAGAGACTAATAAAGTAGTTTTGTAATTTGAATTTGAACTAAAGAAGAAAATCCGGAAGTGTTGCAAAAAACTTGTGTATATGTCACAGCCGCTCATTTGCCTGGCAGGAGCCTCCTGCAGGCAGGGGGAGGGCCGTCTGAATGGAGCCAGCTGGGTTCATTTTGAAGGAGATGCCTTACTAATTGTTGTCTTTCTCTCTGTCTTTTCATCTGCAGGTCAGGTATGCCTTTGTTTTTTTTTTAGTTAGTTTCTTCAATGTTGAATTTGTACTTATGATGATTTGTGTCTTTATTTTATAATAAACTTAATTTGATTTGGCCCATACTTTGTCTCTGTTTCCCTCATTTTTGTACCATGAGCTCATCGCGACGGCAATTCTATCACTGAGCTAGGCCTTCCTAAAGTGTTAGCAAAGTGGCCTAACAGCAAGAAGCTCAGGGTTCAAGTTCCTGAGTGGGGGTGAGGCTTGAAACATTGGCCTTTTTGTGGAGGTTTGCATGTTCTCCCCCTGTATGCATTGGATTCCTCTAGGTACTCCAGTTTCCTCCCACCTACCAAAAACATGCTGTTAGGCTATTGGTCACCACAAAATTGGCCCTAGTTATGAGTTTGATTGGTTTTCTTGTGTGTGCAGCCCCACAACAGACAGTTGACCTGTTCGGGTTGTATCCTGCCTCTCGCTTGAAATCAGCTGGGATAGGCTCCGGCACCCCCCGTGACCATAACGCTAGCAATAAACAGTTCAAGATATAAAAAGAAAGAAATAACAAATCAAAAGTCAAGCTATTTATTTTTCAAAATTCCACTTCCTTTTAGTTTTTTAACAAACTTATTTCTAATTCCTTCAAACCAAAAACGTGACAGCGAGTGTACCCCTATCACCGCTGCTGCTTTTATTAGATACACTTATACTCCTGCACAAAAATGTGTTTCCCATTTGTGACAATTCAATAAAGTGCCCTTTCAAAATAAAATCAGAGAAAAGCAAAAACTAATTTTTTGTCAAATCTTTCAGATACTAACTATAAACAAGCTTGAGTTAAGACAGGTGTTTTTTAGGTTTTGCTTCAGCATTAGGAGAGCACATCCCAAAATTCATGTTGTGCCGCAATTCAAACCCATTGGAGTCGTTGTGCGTACCGAGCTTAGAGAGTCCATTTTCGGGTTAAAAAAGCAACTAAAATAGAACAACACATGTTCTGTGCTGTATTGTTAGTATTTCATCCATTTCAACCTCTAAAGTTTAGCCAATGATGCACAAGCAGTGTTTCTTTCCGAGAAAAGCTCACTTGGTTTTTCCACACTTTGGTGTTGCCAAGCAGACTTCAGTCTCCTTGCAGTGGTTGCTATGATATTTTCTAAAGCGCTGTCCTTGAATGTTTCCCACCAAAAAAGAGGCAAACATATCCCTTCTGTTGTGGAAAAAGAGAGAAAAGTGACTTAAATAAACCAACAAAACATTATGTCGAGGAAAATAATTTTGAACAACAATAAAATCCTAGAATCCCACACCAGCTGTGGGTGGTGACCGAAAGAATGAGATCGCAGGTACAAGCGGGCGAAATGAGCTTCTTCCGCAGGGTGGCTGGGCTCTCACTTAGAGATCAGGTGAGGAGCTCTGCCACCCAGGAGGAGCTCGGTGTTGAGCCGCTCCTCCTCCAGGTCGAGAGGAGCCAGATGGGGTGGTTCGGGCATCTGGTCATGCGGGTGAGGTGTTTTGGGCACATCCCACCAGGAGGAGACCAAGGGGCAGACCCCGGAACCGCTGGAGAGGGCCGGGGAAAGACTTGAGATCCTTCCGGGTGAGCTGGAGGATGCAGCCGCGGTGAGAGAGGTCTGGGCTGCCCGTTTGAGGTTGTTGGCCCCGCGACCTGACCCCAGAACAAGCGGAAGATGACGAAACGGAAAATCCTGGAATGAAGTTCTAACTTGAACACAGTGTTTCCGCTTAATCTAATTTCACTCGGTGGCATGGTGGCGCAGTGGGTAGCACAGTGGCCCATTGGCAAGAGAGTAGTGGGTTCGTGTCCCGGGTGGAGACAAGGTTTGGAACACTGGCCTTTCTGTGTAGAGTTTGCATGTTTTCTCCGTGTCTGTGTGGGTTTTCTCTGGATACTCCATTTACCTCCCACCCTCTGAAAACATGTGGGCTACGTTGATTGGCTAGTGCCAAATTACCCCTAGGAATGTACAGTATGTGTGTGGCCCTGCAACAGACTGGCGACTTGTTCTGGGCCGCCTGCCTTGGATCAGCCAGGATGCGTTCTGGCACCCACCACAAGGGATAGACGGTTAAGAAGGTGACTAATTTTACTCCAGTGTTCAGAGTGGGTATTGCAGGCATTAGCTTACAATTGCAGAGATCGGAAAACATCCAGCCAATCAGCGAACAGAGTTGTTGCCGAACCTCCCCATCTAGCTTCTCTCGACCTGCAGGAGGAGTGGCTCGACACCGAGCTCCTCCCGGATGGCAGAGCTCCTCACCATATCTCTGAGTGAGAGCACAGGCACCTTGGGGAGGAAGCTCATTTTGGCCATTTGTATCCGCGATCTCATTCTTTCGGCCCTTGCAACCCTGAAAACCTAAACAGTTAAACTACAGTCGGTGCTGACTAACAGTTGGCAGTGTTCTTAAATTGACAGCCAGAGTACAAAATGCCTCCCCCACATTTTATGGAGAGAAGGAAAACAAATTCCAAACGATCATTTCGACTTGAAAAAATGTAAATATGCAGACATTTAATAAATCGAATTTTTCTGTGAAGGAATTTTGTTGTATTAATGCATCTCTTGGGACGTTTTGTTGCCATTTGCCCAGATTTCGGTCAGAATGACTGTTGGCTGAACTTCTCTCTCCTGCAAAGACGAGGAAAGGATTTCAACTATTTCCTACTGGAAAGAACAATCTCCTACTGGGAAACTAGTCGTTCAGAACACCATAGAAATTACCACAAACCTTCACACGTTGATTAAGGTTAGCGGTTGCTGTTCAGTTCCGTTCTGTCGTCGGAATAAGTCGGATAAGCTGCGACCTGGCTTATAGTCCTGTTACATTGGACTATCTGGGTAACAGGATAGTCCGCGGCTTATCCGGGTCACGGCTTATCCGGTGCCAGGTCGCAGGGGCAACAGCCTCAGATGGGAAGCCCAGGCTTCGTTTTGGACTGTACTGTTTTGCTTCAGACGACTGTTTTTAGGCTAGCCGTTTTTTGGTTTCAACGGCTAGCTCTGCATTTTGTTGGTCATGAAGTCGTTTCACTTTGTTAGCGTGGACTCAATGAGCAGCTAGCTCTCAGAACCAGATCCACTGTGGCTGGAGGAGTCTATGCAGTCCCGACAGAACTGAGAAGGAAACGATCAGAAAGAAGGCGCTTTGAGCCCAGTGTCCCTGTGGTTGTCATGGGTAACATCCGGACGCTCGCTGGCAAGATGGAGGAACTGGGGACGCTCGTTCTGACCCAGCTGGAATGTGAAGGGGCCACTAGGTGTGCTTCATTGAAGCCTGACTTCGTGGACTCATTATGGATTGTTTTTTAACCGTTCAGTCGCCAGCTTTTACACCGTGTAAGCAGACCGGGAAGGCATCAAAGTGTTATCACCGCAGCATCAATTTTCCCTTCAGGAATTAATAAAGTATTGCGTTCCGTCATCTTCCGCTTGTTCTGGGGTCGGGTCGCAGGGGTAACAGCCTCAGATGGGCAGCCCAGGCCTCTCTCACCCCAGCTGCATCCTCCAGCTCACCCGGAAGGATCCCAAGTTGTTCCCCGGCCAGCTGTGAGACATAGTTTCTCCAGCGGGTCCAGGGTCTGCCCCTTGGTCTCCTCCCGGTGGGACGTGCCCAAAACACCTCGCCCGTGAGGCGCTCGGGCGGGCATCCTGACCAGATGCCCGAACCACCCCATCTGGCTCCTCTCGACCTGGAGGAGGAGCGGCTCGACACCGAGCTCCTCCTCCAGAGCTCCTCACCCGATTTCTGAGTGAGAGCACAGGCACCCTGCGGGGAAAGCTCATTTTGACCGCTTGTACTCGCGATCTCATTCTTTCGGTCACCATTATAAAGTATTAATAAAGTACATAATAAAGTATTTTCAATTCAATCTTACTGATGATGAACAAGTGGTCCATCGTCACTAAAATAAACGATTGTTTTTTATTAATGGAACCAAGAAAATGCGTCATTGGGTTTTTCTTCCATTTTTTCTAAGTTTTCTCATCTCTTGTGACTCTCTGTGTAGCATCATCAGTGATTTACTGTAAATTATAAATGAGCTAAATCTCCTCTGCTAATGTTCCTGATGTTTAAAGATCATTATAACATTCTCTGATGGAAGAACAGACTCTAAATATCCTGCTGACTTTGCATCGTCCCTGCGAATCTGACAAATGACACAATAAATATAGAAAGAACATCATTGTTCTATCAAGCTGATGTGACTTTTCTATCATGTTTACCAACCGCTCATTAACCTTCTGTAACCAATAACCCCATCACTACACAAGGCGGCCATTTTTCAGATCATGACAAGGCACATTATGATTCAGTGTTGCTGATCATCTCCCTTAAAGAAGATTTATGCGGGTGAGTTTCAAGCTTTAAAGCAATGTACCCAATTAGCCGTGTGTGTGTGTGCCAACATCCTGCTGGTGCATTGTTATCATCACACTTTTCTTTCAGTGTTAGCGAGTGCAAACCTATTAGCTTCCTGCAGGGATTTCTGCAGAAAGAGACCTCCTTCTGAGAGACTCCAATTTTTTCCAAGAAGAAAAACTTGGTCCGTGTTTTAGCAAACATGTTCACAGCGTGGCGGCGTCAATCTACATGCAATGACAAAGGGCTCAGTGGCGGGAAGCTAATTAAGCTAACTAAGATGGTGGGAGTGCAAGTCAATCAAAATGTTTTATAGTTTCTCCAGAACATTAATGTGCGGGGGAAACCAGCAGCGCAACAGGTGTCAAATAATTCACGCAGTTTGAAATGGAAGCCCGATTAAAACTAAATTCAACCAGAGTTGTGAAGCGCATGCGGCTAATGAGGCAAACAAGAGTATCCCAAAGATTTTTTCTTTCGCATGCAGCAATGGGTTCTCCCCTAAACAAAACACCCATTTTACCTTCATGATATCGCATTTCCAGATGTTTAATAAATATATATATATATATATATATCAGGGCTGAAACAACTAATCGAATTAATCGATTATAATCGATTATTGAATTAGTTGTCGACTAATTAAATCGTCGATTAATCGTTTGGAAAGTTTTTGCTGTCAACTGCACTTAATATTACACAACTTGATTGTTTTTTTGTGTATTTTTACTCATGTTAACGTGGGCCGTTTTTGTTTGGTACTATACCTCTGAACAAGGTTAAATTTGCAAATCTAAAACTGTTAATGATTTCTTGTTTTTAAATGTGATCCTGGATGGTCAACAGTTTACATTTTATGTTTTTTTAGCCAGTACTATAAAACGCATTTTATGGGTGCTCGTGATTTACCTCTACTGTATACAGTAAGTAGATTTATTATTTTATATTTGCTGTAGAAATGGTAATATTCCCCTCCTTATTTCACAAAAAAGATTAACATTTTTACTTATTAGAATGAGTTCAACGTGTTGTTTAAGTGGTTATGAGTTGTGTTTTGCATAACTACATTCAATAAAATGCCAAAAAACTGGTATTTATTAAGTTGCCAAGTTTAGCCGATTAATCGATTAATCGAGCCAATAATCGCCAGATTAATCGATCATCAAAATAATCGTTAGTTGCAGCCCTAATACATATATATAGAAGAATACATTCATTAGTCCCACAATGATGGTTCAAAATGCAGCAGCAAGACTATTAGCAGGAACTAATAGAAGAGATCATATCACTCCCGTGCTAGCGTCTCTCCATTGGCTTCCAATTGAGTTTAGGATCGAGTTTAAAATCCTCTTACTAACCTACAAGGCCCTAAACGGCATGGCTCCATCCTACATTAGTGAACTTATAGTACCTTATCAACCAAGCAGAACACTCCGCTTACAAAATGCAGGGCTGTTGGTGGTTCCTAGGATTTCAAAAAGTACAGTTGGAGGTAGAGCCTTTAGCTACCAAGCTCCAGTTTTATGGAATAAGCTCCCAGCTCAAGTGAGAGAGGCAGACAGTGTTCCTACATTTAAAGGGAGGCTTAAAGCATTCCTGTTTGAACAAGCGTATCAACAGGCCAGATAGAAACAGATTCAATTAGCTGATATAATTAATAGTTGGCTGCTAGATAGTAAAAGCTGGGGAAAGTATGGTACATTGGGGTTCTGTCCTCTAATTCTATCTACTATTCTCTGCCAGACTGTCTTGGCCGCTTGTTGTATCCACAACGCCCTTGGCAGATACTTTTTCATTCATTGTTCTCTAGTATCTTTTCATGTAGTTTTAGAGTCCCTTACCAGGGTCTGTATCCCTCTTTTCCCCTTACCACCTACCCTAACCAGGGTCTGTATCCCCTTCCCCCCTCCCTAAGCTCTGGCTTTCTATCTCATTCATTGTTCTCTATTGTCTGTTTATTTAGATTTATACTGCTAGTTGGTACAGTACAATTCACATGCTGTCCACCTCTTTCCCTCCTCTCTGGGAGAGAGCTCCTTTTCAGATTCCTGATGGATACACTGCGTTCCTGTCCTGGACATGGCCACACCGAGGAGACCTCCGCGCTTTGTCATCCCCACTCCAACAGGATGAATTCCATCTACTCATCCCCGTCCAGGGGATCGCCGGGCTGAGGAGCCCCCCATGTTTCCATCAGGATGAATTCCATCTACTGACTTCTTTAGATATTTAGTTGTAGAGTAGAATAAGCTCATTTTTAAACAATAATCTTAGACACATTGGTTGCTCATCCCGGAGGAAGGATCTCTCTTTCATGTGGATCCCCACGAAGTTTCTTATTTTTTTCCCACTGATCGTTTTTTTTTTTAGTTTTTCCTCACCGTGAAGGAGAGTCTAAGGGCAGAAATATGCTAGTCTTGTTTAGTTAGCATTTGTTAGTTATTTTTCTTGCTGTGTATTTGTGTTTATACATTCCTCTTTTTCTTGTGAAGCCCATTGAGACAAAAATTCTGTGATTTTGGGCTATACAAATAAAATTGAATTGAATTTAATTGAATGGGGAAATATATGCACTGCATTGCACCACAGTAAGCAGCCACAACGACACCAGGGAGTAACTAGGGGGTTATCTGCTCCAGACACTCAGTGGGATTGGAACCAAGGACAAACAATCGCTCCCAACCTATATATATTTATATACTGTATGTCTGAAAAAGACCCCGCAATGGGAAAAAAAGAAGAAACCTTATGGAGGTCCACATGAAGAAGGGATCCCTCTAGAACAGACAGGCAATGTATCTAGAACTGTTAATTACATATTAGCTAATCTGGCTCTACAGCTACAAATTTGAACAAATTGGCAGACTTTTTAAAAACTAAACATTTATTGTTCTTCATTTTAAGTAGAACTACATACTGGACATGGTAAAAAGGAAAACATTCCACGGTCAAATTTGACAGGATGAATCCCCTACCAGCATGTAGCTGGAACTGCAAGTAAGATTGAATTGGACATGAATGTCGAAGCTGAGGCTCGAATCTGCAATAGTCATTCAGTGAATAACTGTAAACATGCATATTACGCTATGAACCGCTGTTGTGATTTAAAATATTCCATATTGTGAATGTCTTTTTTTCATCGCCCAGCACGAGCCTGCTGACATTTGATAACTTGTAAGATAAGACCATACGGCATAGCAGCAACCAGCGGCCATCTTAGTTAGCATGCATGAGGTGAGCCTCCACCTGTTCTACTGATAAAAAAGATGTTGGATATGCAGATTGAGGCTCTCTATGTGAAGCCAGATGGTCCCAGTTGTTTTGTGTCTACAGCAGGAATACAACAAAGAGAAAAAAAACACAATGCGCAAATAAAGCAAGGGAAAAAGAACTTTATCTGGTTTATCTTTATCTGGTTCAAAGTTTTTCAGAATACTACCGTATTCATTTACAGCCTCATGATCATTCAACATGATTGACAAAAAGTTTTGTCATCATTCTGTCCCTCGCCACCTCATCCACGCAGGCAACCACACTGGCTTACCCAATGGATTTGTGGGTAAGCCACAGATCCAGCAGACCACAGCGAAGAACAGGACCCTGTTTATGATGGACTGGTAAAACATGGAGAGCATCTCGTCGCAGATATTGAAGGAACTGAGGTTTCTCAGGTAGTACAGTCTACTCAGGCCCTTTTTGCAGACAATGTCCGTGTTGGTGGACCAGTCCAGTTTATTTCATGTGAACAACCAAAAATCTGTACGATGAGACTGTCTCTATGTCAGACCAACTGATGCAGACTGGAAATAGTGAGGCTTCAGCAATCTGTCTGAAAGAGATTATAACAACAACACACACACAAGCAGACAAGTGTGCGTATTTAAAAATAGATCGGGAGCAAAACTGAGTTTGGTTGGTTTTATTTAAATATTAGTTACAGTCGTCATAAAGTCATTTCTCAAATCCATCAAAGTCCTCATCCTCTGTTTCAGAATCTATCTGCTGCTCTAATTCCAACATAGCAGGTTCACTTTCCTCGCTGTCAGAGTCACTTTCTGTACCGTGCCGCTCCTCGGAAATGATGCCTGCTTTTGCGAAAGCTCGGACAACAGTACCAGCAGACACGTTAGCCCAAGCATCTACAATCCACTGGCAAACTGTAGCGTAACTCATCCGGCGTTGCCTTCCACCCTTCATGAAGCTGTGGTCTCCTCTGGTCATCCATCGCTCCCACGCCGCTCGCAGCCTTAATTTGAAGGCCGGCTCACGCCGATGTCCAGCGGTTGCAGTTCCTTTGTCAGACCTCCCGGAATCACAGCAAGCGAAGTGTTCATCTGCTTCACTTGTTTTTTCACATAGCATGTAGGCTACCGCTGATTTTGAAGAAAATCTAAGACTTTTATATGCACCTTATGGTCGTGAAAATACGGTAGTACAACAGAACTAAAACAAACACGTCCATCTGCTTTAAAAAATAAATTAGACAATTATAAACTTCTGGAAAAGCTAAAGACGATTCTGAGAAAGATTCGTCTTTCTCAGAACCGCTTGCCAGTCGTCCTTCAACATCTCAATATTATTATGAATGATTCTTTTTCCTGATTTTCTACAGTTTGAGTGTTCTTTGAAAACACAAATTTTAAAGTACTTTTTTTAAATGAACAGGAATGTCATTCAGTTTAGCCTTGTGTTTGTTCCCAGTGCCGGAAATGCACTGAAAAGTTGCAAGCTCTTCTTTCAACTTTTGAGCAAAATAGTCCTTCAATACTATTTTGGATGATATTCAACACAAAGAGCTCAGTGCAAGTGGGGTTGTTTGTAAGAGGGAGGGGGACACTGGTGGAAACAGTCTTTGGAAGCCTTCCAGATAAAGTCTGGGGTCACTCCTGTCGGGAAAGGGACAGACTGGGAATTCCATGTAGTGTTTTTCCCACGTGACACAGGCCTTTCCAGGAATCAGCTTGTGACTGGATAAAAAGTCACCACAATGGGACAGGAAGTAGAGCAATGTTGCAAAACAGCAAACATTTTTTAAATTGACTAATTTATTAAATAATTTATTAAAGACATTCCAGTCTTTATGTTTTCAAGTCATCCACGGGCCCTGCTCGAGATCTCAAATATTGAACGTAAGAGATCACAATTTAAAGACAACCGTGAGTCCATAACACTTTTGTGAACACAATACAGGCATTTTAATGAAATATTCAATACTAACTATTTATGAACTGATTAGGTTTTTAATGTTATGCTGTTGTGCTGTTATGCCCCCTCCGCACACCACCCACTGGTGCCACAGTCACTCTGTAAAGCCTACAACTGTCGCCCTTTTACCTCTGACTACCACTCTGACTCCCACTGCTGTACTCTTCCCTCCCAGACCAAAGCCTTCGCCTCCCTCCGTGACAGAGCCACAACCCTCTCCACCACCACCCGATCTGCCGCCCTCTTCGCCACCACATCTACCCGCTCATTCCCCCAATCCCAGAATGACCCGAACTCACATAAACACAAACTCTCCACCCATTACCCCAACACCATGTGAAAATATCCCAAAACAAAGTCTGATAACACCTCACCCTCCCCAGCTTACGTGCCTGAACCACCGACAAGGAGTCCATGTAATCTTTACTATTTATGATATATTTCAGTAGATGGGAATTACAAATCGATATGCTGGTTTTCAGGTTTTTGATGTATGATTGCTGCAAAAAATCTAATTCAAAGAAGTTCATTGGCTGTTTAGCATGCGATGGGTATGTGGGCAAGCAGTAGGGCAGTGATCGTATGAGCCAGAATGTGTAGCTCAACTGCCTGGAGGCAGCTAACTCAGGAGGCTCAGTGGTGGACTAGTGCGGCTACTTTAGTTGGATTATTATTAAAATAAATAATTTTTAATTCTCTCCTTCTTTTTCCCAGATTCAATCTCTTTTGGGACTTTTTTTTTTGTTTTTAGGTCTATTTGCAATCTGAACCTCTGCTCTCCAATCATCTGGCCACTTCATCCATCTACAGTGGTGGTCAAAAGTTTACATACACTTGTAAAGAACATAATGTCATGGCTGTCTTGAGTTTCCAGTTATTTCAACAACTCTGATTTTTCTCTGATATCGTGATTGGAACAGATCCTTCTTTGTCACAAAAAACATTCATGAAGTTTGATTCTTTTATGACTTTATTATGGGTAAACTGAAAATGTGACAAAATCAGCTGGGTCAAAAATATACATACAGCAATGCTAATATTTGGTTACATGTCCTTTGGCCATTTTTACTTCAATTAGGCGCTTTTGGTAGCCATCCACAAGCTTCTGGCAAGTTTCTGGTTGAATCTTTGTCACTCCTCTTGACAGAATTGGTGCAGTTCAGTTAAATTTGTTGGCTTTCTGACATGGACTTGTTTCTTCAGCGTTATCCACATGTTCTCAATGGGATTTAAGTCAGGACTTTGGGAAGGCCATTCTAAAACCTTAATTCTAGCCTGATTTAGCCATTCCATTACCACTTTTGATGTGTGTTTGGGGTCATTGTCCTGTTGGAACACCCAACTGCGCCCAAGACCCAACCTTCGGGCTGATGACTTCAGGTTTTCTTGAAGAATTTGAAGGTAATCCTCCTTCTTCATTGTCCCATTGACTCTCTGTAAAGCACCAGTTCCATTGGCAGCAAAACAGGCCCACAGCATAATACTACCACCACAGTGCTTGATGGTAGGCATGGTGTTCTTGGGGTTAAAGGCCTCACCTTTTCTCCTCCAAACATATTGCTGGGCATTGTGGCCAAACAGCTCAATTTTTGTTTCATCTGACCACAGAACTTTGTCCATGTGATCAGCAGCAAACTTTAGTCGAGCCTTAAGGTGCCGCTTTTGGAGCAAGGGCTTCCTTCTTGCACGGCAACCTCTCAGTCCATGGCGATGCAAAACAGGCTTGACTGTGGACACTGACACCTGTGTTCCAGCAGCTTCTAATTCTTGGCAGATCTGCTTTTTGGTGCTCCTGGGTTGACTCTTCACCCTCCTGACCAGTTTTCTCTCAGCAGCAGGTGACAGCTTGCGTTTTCTTCCTGATCGTGGCAGTGACAAAACAGTGCCATGCACTTTATACTTACAAACAATTGTTTGCACTGTTGCTCTTGGAACCTGCAGCTGCTTTTAAATGGCTCCAAGTGACTTTCCTGACTTGTTCAAGTCAATGATTCTCTTTTTCAAATCTGTGCTGAGCTCCTTTGACTTTCCCATTGTAGCGTTTGTGGGTGTTTTTATCCAATGAGCCCTTTTTAAAAGGCCTCAGAGAAGTCACCAGCTGTAGTCACTCATAATCACTCACAAGAAGTTAAGAGGTCATGCTATGAAGCTCATGTCATTGACACAACTTTCTAAGTCTCCAAAATTGCTCATTCATGTTGCTGTATGTATATTTTTGACCCAGCTGATTTCGTCACATTTTCAGTTTACCCATAATAAAGTCATAAAAGAATCAAACTTCATGAATGTTTTTTGTGACAAAGAAGGATCTGTTCCAATCACTATATCAGAGAAAAATCAGAGTTGTTGAAATAACTGGAAACTCAAGACAGCCATGACATTATGTTCTTTACAAGTGTATGTAAACTTTTGACCACCACTGTACATTGGTGTAGTATTGTTTGATCCACATTTCCTTTCTCAGAAAATCTCCCAGTTGAACTTTGTTCCCATTCCCTGTTTTTTAATCTTTGAGTCATATTTAGCCTTTTACCCAGAAGTCACAATAAAGACAGTTCCCTTCCTGTTTGGGTTCCTCTGCTTTAACTTCAATTTAATCAAACTGATAAGTCAGTCTTCGTTAACACTAACTTCCATTCTTTGTCTGGTTTGATCAAAACCAACATATGGTTGTTGTGTTTTCATGCAGATGAGAATTTTCTGTATTTTCTGTATTTTCTGTATTTTGCAGTAGCTCAAAAGCAGAGGTGTCAAATAGTGAAGTAGATACTTCGTTACTTTACTCAAGTAGAAAAATTCATTATCTTTACTTTAACAAAGTAATTATTTTTTTGTCTACTTTTTACTTTTACTCACTACTTTTTTATGCAATTATCTGTACTTTTACTTCGTTATTTTTATAAAAAGTAGTCGCTACTTTCGCCATTTTGTCACCGTTAAAATTTTTTTTAAAAAGTCATTAAAAACCAATCCGGGTCAATCGCAGATCAAACTAACGCAATCTCAATACGACTTCCTCTTGCTTCATCACTTCAACACGTGACACACAACACGCGCGCATGCATGCACGCAGACATACATACCCCATGCCCCCCGCACCCACCTGCTGTGTTCAAGGTGTCACACAGGCTGAATGTGGCACTCCAAACCTTAGCAACTTGTGAAAGACTATTCAGTATTGCCTCAAAGAACTTTGAAAACTACCTGCCTCAATTTTTTACATTAAGTGTGTTTGTTTCTGCTGAACTTGGTTAAATTAGGTGATGCAGAGTGAAGCTTGATAGCTGAAGGGACATTACGTATTGCCCTGCTTATGATAATACATTTGATTGTGTTCATTAATCGATTTCCAATAAAGATTATTAAGAAATAAATGTTTCTGATTCATAAAGTTTAACACCAAAACACTTTCATTAATATCATATTTTCTGCTTCTTAAAGCATGTGATAATGGTTAAAAATATGTTCATATGCTTTTGTTAATAATAGTTCTTTTTTTTCTGAAAATTACTATTACTTTTCTACTTTAAGTAGTTTTGACAATAGGTTACTTTTTACTTTTACTTGAGTAAAAACTTCAATTGATACTTCTACTTTTGCTAAAGTAGTTTTTTAACTCGTTATTTATACTTCTATTTGAGTAGAAAATGTTACTACTTTTGACCCCGCTGCTCAAAAGGGGGCCAAACCTACACACCCTTGGGGTGTAGGTTGAACAGCCAGTTTGCAGTTGGATGATTGGATGTAAGATCCCTGACACCAAAGTCCCTGATCCTTGACCAACTTTCTATATTGCCTCTTCTTACAAATTAAACAGCAACATATGATTGAATGCACAAAAGAAAATAATTAGTAATTATAAATACCCATTTGATCCCAGTAGTTGTCCTCTTGGCCCAGCCTGTTTGCTCTATGTAACGTGTTAGTGTTTAGCCTGGATTGGTCTCGCGGGGATGCTGCAAGAGTGACGCAAACACAAACTCTTCATCGATTCCGTAGAAAACCTCCAACACCTCTACTACAGGCATTCCTTCGCCAGCCTACACAACCCAAAGACCCTGAGGACTTTTCTGTCACTCAGTGGTGGTGAAGGAATGTAAAATCATGCGTACACAACACACCTTTTAACCACATGCTTTTGTCTTTAAGTTAAGTTACAAGCAACACAGACAGACGGATGGATGGACGGACAGATAGATATTTCTGCGTCAGTGTTATTGACCTGCTTAACAGTTTCTGAACACCAAACGTGATTATATGTTCTTGAACTGACCTGGATCAGCAAAAAGGAGGTGAAGAGCGTTTTCCTACTGAGACCTGCGTCTTCTTTCTTTTCAGGATTTTTTCTGATTGCTAACTAACCTAGATCCCAATGAGGGCCCTCACTGTGACTCAGATACACACAGAAGGGAAAAAAAAGACTCTCTCTCTATTAGCGGAAGTGTTGGGTTAGATAAACTACATTTCTGCTCATATAACTTTAATTATTACTCATAATGAGTGTAAATTGTTTCAGATGAGTAGATTTTGTTTGATCCCGCAAATTTCAAATCCGTGTAGTCCCTCATTCATCCAGGAGTGATCCATAGTAGAAAAAGTTTCAAAAAAGTCTTCTGGACAGTTTAATTCTTGATTGAGACGTTTCGACTTCCATCCGGAAATCATTTTCAATCTGAATGAAATGGACTGAAAACTGGATCTATTTATACTAACCTGAGTAAAAGGTAAAAAAAAATAGTAAGGAGGGCCTCGACCAATGAGCCTGTGTTACCTATGATGGCCGTGAATGGCTCCTATTGTAGCCACAGACCAGTAAACGAACCCTATTATAAAAATGCTAAAAGCCTAGTGAATAGAAATTCCTGCTAACGAGAGGCGTGAATCTGGGTCACGAGGTGTCATCTTTAGTCCATGGCTTCAAAAGGCTGCTGTAAATCCCGGGTAAAATGTATCTAACGCCTCCACTCCGATTCAGTGAGGGATTTTCTTTCATAACAAAGATGGCTTCCTTCACCCCTCTTTCAAACCATCCTTTCTATCTACTTAGAATCTTCACCTCACTCTACTCAAAAGTGTGTTTGGTGGATTTAAGATGCAGATGTACAGCAGACTGTGGACCACTTGAGGCTTCTCTTCTGTGTTATTCACTAGGCTTTTAGCATTTTTATGATAGGGTTTGTTTACTGGTCTGTGGCTACAATAGGAGCCATTCACGGCCATCATAGGTAACACAGGCTCATTGGTCGAGCCCTTCCTTACTATTTTTTTACCTTTTACTCAGGTTAGTATGAATAGATCTATTTTTCAGCCCATTTCATTCAGACTGAAAATGATTTCCGGATGGAAGTTGAAACGTCTCGATCAAGAATTAAACTGTCCAGAAGACCTTTTTGAAACTTTTTCTACTATTTCCCGCAAATTTGACTGCAGTAAATACTTGAAGCTGTAGGAAATCTGAACTGTAAAGAACACAAACACATTTAGCTTTTTATCAGAATAGAAAAATAGAAGCACTAGCATTAGTGGCTAAGAAAAGGGATTTTCCCCTTTCCACCCCATGCTAGCGCTCAGACTCTTCATCCATAAATGGAAAGTGAACATCTGTCATGAACGACAGACAATAACATGTTCTGGCAGCATGAATGATCATGTTCTGGCTCTGGATTTTATGTTAAACAGGATCCATGAAAACATGTTTACAAACCATTTGGAATGTTCTAAAAGGTTTAATCTTTTTGGCACTGACCCCCAACCCTCTTGATAAGATGAACTTTCACTCGGACTCTGCTGTGGGGAACAGGAGAGAATTTATCAAATATTTTCAAATGGTCTGTTTGTTTTCTTACAAGGCTTTTTTGATTTCTGTGTTCCCTCCAAAATTCTGCTTTTGTTTTTAAGGCATTTGACCAATCACATTTAAGCTGGTATTTGTTTCTAGGTAGACTAAAATCTGCAAATTTCACTGACTCTCTCAACACAAAATAATTAGAGATGACTTTACGTGCTTTCACAAGGCTTATTGTGAACTGGTGACCTGTACAGGATGGAGGCCACCTCTCATCTGGATTGGCTGTAAAAGTTCATTTTGAAAATGGGCAAAAACAATAAAAAATTATGTTGATTAGCAGGCATTAATGGCATTCAAGGCATTTTAATGAGTAGGTATGGTGTTTTTATGGGGTAATAATTCTTATCTCAGAGCACGTACAGATAAACCGGTACTTTTGTTATCTCAGCAAAGCAAAATTGACCAGAAAATCAGCTTATAAATACAACATATAGATCTACTTCTGCTTTTGACTTTGTAAATTACCCCTCCTTTTGCATCCTGCTTAGTCCGGCCCACTGGATTGTCCAAATGAGGGCGTGGTTGGGAACAAAATCCACAGACAAGAACAACCTGACATTAAACAAAAGAGTTTGCAAACAACTCAAATATAAATGAATAAAATAGAAAGCTGTTTCAGGTATATTTTTGATGTGGGAATAATGTTTAAACGTGGTCGAAACCTCCATAAAGGAAGTTTTGCATAAAACTTCGGCTTTAGCAACAACTCGCCTGGTAATAAAAACACTTTTAAGACTTTGTGAAGCAGAGGGTGGAAGTAAAAACGCACTCCATTCCTGGTCATTTAATCACCATGCATTACAACTAGCTTCCCAAAGTTTATGCAAAACCATAAATTATTGAGAAAGACAATCTAAATAAAATACACATAAATAAAATAAGAATGATTGAGGACAAGGTGTCGAGTGATACACCTCCAACTGCCCTACATTCCAAACTCAATGAATAATAAATGTGGTTACTAGATGCAAGCAGTCAAATGTGTCAGGTTTTTATTTTTTTTATTTGTTTGCTTTTTAGAAAAAACATCATTATTTGACCTTATTGTACGAATTTCCAAAAACAGGTCAGTAGGTGAAGTTAGTGTTGATTTTTATAGTAGAGTTGGTAGGCGGTGAATCGGATGGGAGGAGGCGATAGCTCAGTGGAAGAATGTTCGCCCTTGGACTGAAAGTTCGCTGGTTTGAATCCTACTGAGCTCCTGTCCAGGTGTCCTCAGGGAAGACACCTAAGCCCCTATTTCTCCCACCATTGGCACCGTCCTGGCAGCCTGCTGCGGTGTAATGCAGCACACAAATTTTCCCGTTGAGGGATGAATTAAGTATGTAAAAAAAAAAAAAAAATAGAAGTAGAGACATTGTGGGTATCATGGCTTAATAGTTCCGTTCCGTCATCTTCCGCTTGTTCCGGGATCGGGTCGCGGGGACAACAGCCTCAACTGGGCAGCCCAGGCCTCTCTCTCCCCAGCTGCATCCTCTAGCTCACCTGGAAGGATCCCAAGTCGTTCCCCGGCCAGCTGTGAGACATAGTCTCTCCAGCGGGTCCGGGGTCTGCCCCTTGGTCTCCTCCCGGTGGGACGTGTCCGAAACACCTCGCCTGCCAGATGCCCGGACCACCCCATCTGGCTCCTCTCGACCTGGAGGAGGAGCGGCTCGACACCGAGCTCCTCCCGGATTGCAGAGCTCCTCACCCGATCTCTGAGTGAGAGCCCAGCCACCCTGCGGAGGAAGCTCATTTCGGGCGCTTGTACCCGCAATCTCATTCTTTTGGTCACCACCCACAGCTGGTGACCATAGGTGAGGGTTGGAACGTAGATCGACTTGTAAATCGAGAGCTTAATAGTAACAAACATTTAATAATATGATTAGAAAATTAACAATTTTAATTAAATCATATCTAACCACAAGTTTTTCTTACGGTCATCATGATTTGAATTGCACACATTTTTTTAAAAACCAACCAGGAGTAAGTTTTTATCCCCTACTCTCCCTAAGGAGGGCGATAGTGAAAACTTTATGACTAATCCTTCCGCAGAAGTATAAACTTTGCATTTCTCAGATTTTTGTTCCTCTGATTTTCAGAATCTCCGTCAGCTTTTTTATTCAAGCAGAACAATGTGGTTGACATTTTGCCTGCATGCCGGATGCATCAGGAATGTTTGTGGCTTTCCCCTGAGGAAGTTTGATGACTGGTCCACACCTCTTAATCCTTTGTCTTGATTTTTTCCTTCCTGGATATTTACCTAACAGAGTTTACAGTTAGCAAACTTTAACGAGGAGCCTATAATTAGAGCAACAGGCTGAAAGTACAATAGCTTTCTCGACCCCGAGGCTATCTACAGACACAACTGTAAGTACTTGCTTGTGCCCTAAAAAGAGAAAAGGACAGTCCAGACAGTTTGTTCAGGCATGACCAAAATACCTGTTCAGTTACTGAGCTGGATGGAGAAACACAACTATAAAAATAGCTCTTTTTTTTTACTGCTTTTCTGTTTAATTTTAGCTACAAAGGAAAAGCAACACAATGAAAGAGTTTTTTCATAAGAGGACAAGAATGTTAACCATATATGGAGAACCCATAAGGTAGACCTGAGATGGTGAAGGGTTAACACAGATTAAATCTAATCGATTTCTGTGCAGCCACATCATTTGAGATCATTTACTTTGGTTAGGATTGCATTCACAGCAAGAAAATCGCTGGAATTCCTCTTGGCACATGTCTTAGACCACTGATCTTTTTATGTAAAATTTAGATATTTCTTTTCTGAATGTGTGGGTTCCCTGGTCTCCTTCCATTCATTAAAGACAAGGAGATTAGTTTTTTCTTTTCTAAACAATCTCTAGGAGTGAATGTATGGACATATATTGTTAGTGCAGAACGTTGTATAAATAGGGAACCACCAATTGGAACCACCAGGAAAGAAGACCAGAGGAAGGCCGAGGTTCATGGACGCAGTGAAGGAAGACATGAAGATAGTTGGTGTGACCAAAGAGGATGCAGCAGATAAGGTTAGATGGTAGAAACTGACTTGCTGTGGCAACCCCAGAAGGGAAATGCCCAAAGAAGAAGAAGAAGTTGTATGAATAGGGCAAAATTATGTTCCTGTTCTTGTTCAATTGAAGTGAAAATGACTATGCTGTGGGTGAACTTTTAAAAATTAGACTCAAATTTAAACTCAAAGGTGCCCAAAAAGATGCTCCAAGGTTGCTGTTAGTCGGCTAATCACACAGCAACCTCTAGTTATGTAGAAAATGTATCATCCCTTTGTTAGATCTGACAAATATTTTCTCTAAATTTAAAGAGTAGTAAGTCTGCTTTGAAAAGAAAATACAGCATGCATTCCCAATACTGTACCTTTCTTCAAGATTTCATCACCATTACAAGGCATGGGAGCGTCAGTATCATGATGAATGATGTAAATAGTGGTGGATACTGAGATATGCTTTTTTTCATTTTCCCAGAGTGAGAATGAGTCAGAGGTTCATCTTTCAGTAACAAGACTAAACCACCATGTTTAAAATGCAAACATCAACATTTTTTATAAAATCTCACCACTAGAGTTCACATGGATACATGATGGGAAGGTTCAGTGGGAAAATAACCACAGAAATAGTTTTATTTTTTCTTAAATTAGTCCCTGTGGTTACGTAAGCATAAGCACATGTCCTCTGACCAAGTTCTGTCCCCGGCCTATGGCCAAGTCTGGATTTTCTGAAAACTGTTTATTTATCTACGACTTTTATTTTGTAATTGCAAGAGAGAAATCCCTCTGATATGAAAAATTATTGGTCTGATAAGTGATGTCAAATTCAGTTCAAGACATAAATTTACAGCTAGTTTAAACAAAATTAATCTGTAGAAATGTGAAAATCTTTAAGTGTCACATTGAAAGCTTTGTTTCATCTTCTCGACCGCTTATCCCTAATGGATTGTTGGGGTGGGGGGTGACGCCATTAGGGAGAAGAGGCAGGATGCACCCCGAAAAGGTCGCCATGCTGTTGCAGGGCCTCTCACATGGACAATCATCCACCAAATAGTCATTCATCCCTAGGGGCCAATGGCACAGGGTTTAGACCAGTGGTCTCACATCAAGAGGGTCAGAGATAAAAAAATAAAGAATAGTTTTGTCAAAGCTTGGTGTATACGTTTAATATGCTTTATTGATCCCACATCAGGGACATTTCTGTGCTGCATTGCACCGCAGCAGGCTGCCAGGACAGCGCCAATGGTGGGAGAAATGAGGGGGAGCGCTAGGTGTCTTCCCCAAGGACACCTAGATATGAGCTCATTGGGATTTGACCCGGTGAACTTTCCGTCCAAGGTCGTAGGTTCTTGTTCTGAGCTATTGGCAGTGACAAATTCTAATCAGCTTGATAGATGAGGGACTTGACTTAATTATGAAATTTATGTGCATGTTATTGAAAGAACTTATAAATACATTTATTCTGTTTCACTTTCATTTTTTGCCTGCTTTATCTCATTTAAGGCTGTAAATATCTTGTAGAGCACATCATGTCAATAAAACAAGTACGTATTCTTTTATATTCTTAAAAATGGCACCATCAGCCAGGACTGTGTGTGAGCAGAGTGTGTGCACTAAAGCACTTCCCGCTAATGTTGGCGTGTAGGCAGGAAAGAGAAGAAACATCATGTCTAAGACCAACCTGGCATTTGAATAAAACCAGAACGCAAGGGAGTTTGTAAAATACTCAAAGATGCATGAATGAAACAGAAAACCACGTTCGGTAAGTTTTAGATGTGGGAATGACTTTTAAAGATGGTAGAAACATACAGAAAGTAAGTACTTAGGATCAACAGTCCAGAGCAACGGAGAGTGTGGAAAAGAGGTGAAGAAGCGTGTGCAGGCAGGCTGGAACGGGTGGAGGAAAGTACCAGGTGTGATGTGTGATAGAAGAGTTTCAGCTAAAATGAAAGGAAAAGTGTACAAAACCGTGGTGAGACCGGTCATGCTGTTTGGTCTAGAGACAATGGCACTGAGAAAAAGACAGGTAGCAGAGATGGAGGTTGCAGAGATGAAGATGCTGAGGACATCTCTGGAAGTGACCAGGATGGACAGGATCAGAGGAACAGCACATGTCAGAGGTTTTGGAGATAAAGTCAGAGGAGAGAGAGAGAGTACATCAGAAGAAGAATGCTGGATTTGGAACCACCAGGAAAGAGGACTAGAGGAAGACCAAAGAGGAGGTTCATGGATACAGTGAAGGAAGACATGAAGATAGTTGGTGTGACCAAAGAGGATACAGCAGATAGGGTTAGATGGAAGAAACTGACTTGCTGTGGCGCCCCCTGAAGGGAAATGCCGAAAGAAGAAGAAACATCCAAAGAGTTGATCATTTCACTTTGTTCAAAACAGTAAAATTACTCTTTTTTTTATAAGATCTTGAAAAGTGATTTTTTTTCTTTGCATTGAAATGAAAAAGCATCACGTTCTGCTTAAAATGAATTAAGACATAAAATCACCCCCTTTTTTGGCCTCCAAAACCTCTGAGACCCGTGAAGTAATTTATTCTGTGATGACTCTTCTGTGGAAGTGAGGAGTAAAATCACCCTGGGGGGGATTCTCCCTCACCCTCCCACACGCCTCTTCTGATTTGCTGTGAGCCATGATGTCACAATCCTCCCTACAGCCTATAAAGAGACATTTTTCCCACACGGAGAGCAGAACCGCTCATTCTCTCTCAAAGAGAAGGATAACAGAGACAGGTCATCATGTGCAGAGGACTGGAATCACTGCCTCTTACCTGCCTGGAGAGGTGAGGAAAAAAACTTTTAGTCCTCTTCTACCAATCCTGCTTCTTGTATCTCTCTGTTTCTGACATGTACGTGTTTGTGCGCAGGGCGAAAGAACTCAAAGCTCTGTTTGGCAGCTTGTTGCAAAAATCGGAACGCAGCATAAGTGAGAGCTCCAAGAAAAGTGACAAACTGAGGTGATTATTTACACTTTTAAAGGATATTAAAATCTTTTAAAGAAGTTTATCTGATGATTTATGTCTTAATTTCTGCAGGTTGATTGAAAACGAGCCTCTGAAATGGAAGGAGTCTTTTGAGAATCTCCTCTCTAGCCAAAGTGAGTAGCCCAGTTTTTCTTTTTTGGATGTTTTTTTCTGTAAAGTTCCGAAATAAAACTGTATTTTTTCTTTGTTTCCAGACGGATTGTGTGTGTTCAGAGCGTTTCTGGTGTTGGAATTCAGTGAGGAGAATATCGCTTTCTACCTGGCATGTGAGGACTATCGAGTGACCAAAGCTTCCAAATTGGCCACCAAAGCAAAGAAAATCTACGAGGAATTTATCTGCTCCGATGCTCCACGAGAGGTACGAAGAAAATCTTTCTGTTATTTTAAAGAATCAATAATGCTAAACCAAAACCCACCAATAACTAACCCATTTATCTGATCAATAGGTAAACCTGGACCATGCAACCAAAACCACCACCAAACAGAACATGGAGCACCCCAATCCATCCTGCTTCGACTTGGCTCAGTCCAAAATCCACACCCTGATGGAGAAGGACTGTTACCCTCGCTTCCTCAAATCAACCACCTACCAGGAGTTAACTAAAACTAACCTACGAGGCTAAAATGGACATAAAAAAAGGATTAAAGATGAGAGAAAATTTTGTTTTAGCAGAAAAGGTCCACATAAGTCCTCTTGAGAGGTGTAGGAGCAATCTGAGTCCAGTCCAGCTGGAAATGCAAGACCGGAAACCTGCAAAGACTGCACGCTGATCCGGGTCCAAACTGGAGGTCTACACGACCGAGGAAAAGATGCTGACTGATTTACAAATGAGACGTTTACTGTACAGACCAGACGGTGGCCATGTCAAGTGCGGAGAGCACGGACATTTATTTATTAATTATTTATTTGAAAATGTTTATTCTGTAAATTTTTGCTGTTTGGAAATAGTTTTAAAGTATTTTTTTATACAGAAGTTTTACGTGTTTAAAAAAAAAAAAAAAAAAAAAAAAACAGAATAAAGAAGAGAAAAAGGAAATGTTGGTTGGTGTGGTTGTTCCATGAAGCATGTGTGGAATTGGGGCATTTAGTCAGATGGGGCAGGAAGACGGAAACAAAGGGGTAGTAAATCTTGATCCAGTGGAAACAGTCGGACTACACATTCAAACGGTATGACTTACTTATCGATGAGGGGAAATATTTAACTTTTTATTGCTGAAATGCACTGTGGGCAGCGGTGGATGAAGTACTCACTTTTTGTACTTAAGTAAAAGTACAGATAATTAGGCAAAAAATTTACTTAAGTAAAAGTACAAAAGTAGTTGGTGTAAATTGTACTTTTTAAGTAAAAAGTAAACGTATTCGATCATAATTCAAATGTTATTTTTTGTGCTGTAGGGTGTCACCATGGTAACCAGGATAAATACTCTGCGAGGGTGTGACCCCCCTCTCCCGCCTCTATTGGTCCACAAAAAAAAAAAAACAATAAAATAAAAGGAAAGGGGACAAGTCAAGCTATCCCCTAGAAGGGCCAGTGAATGGGCCGCCAAAATGGAGGACAATGACACTTATTTTTTTAAAATGTTTTGGGGGGGAGGCCCCCAGTCACTATATATTGGCTTTGTCAAAGCCCCACCCACTTTGGAAAATTCTAGATCCGCCCCTGCTCTGTGTAATGATGGCTCAACTTTTTATTTAGAAGTAAACACAACGAACAACGATCTTCTGACTCTTTTTAATTTGTACTATATTTGATGTTAGGTTTTTGGCGCTGAATGAATGCGGAAAATGTTTCTCGATTCATTACTTCTTCTCCCGATCAGCTGCTTCTTTTGATTTTGGCGATGCTGCTTCAAGATGCGCTAAAAAAAACTGTATTTTTCAAATTCCTGAACGAAAATGTAACGAAAAATGTAAAACACACTTTTAAAAAGTAGCGAAGTAAAAGTACAGATATTTGCTCTAAAAATGTAGTGAAGTAAAAGTAAAAGTACCGGTCTCAAATTTTACGTAAGTAAAGTACAGATACACAATTTTTTTACTTAAGTACAGTAACGAAGTACATTTACTTCGTTACGTTCCACCACTGACTGTGGGTTATACTGTGCGTATATGTTCCGCGTTTGTCATGATGCGTAGTGCAGGTGGAGAGAGGAGGACCCAATTTCAGACAGAAAACATGGTTTATTTGAATTTGGCAGAACAGTAATACTCTGGAAAGAAAACAAAAGTTTCAGCAGCATGGTAAAATGTTATTGTCAGAATGTGTCTTTTAGTCAGGCAACCAGGGAGACCTGGCTGGAAGGGAAGGCATGACCCGGCAGGGAAATCTGGGGTGATTGCCCTTAAATAGCTGGCAGGGTGCACAGATGTGTGGAATCTGTAATCATCCTCAGGTGATCCTAATCAGGTTTGATGAGAAACATCCACAGCTCCTCCGGCAGCAGGAGAGGGGATCGTGACAACGTTGACCACAAGTAGTGCTGCATCTTTATCAATTTGTCTCTCAGAAACTATTTTAAGGTTAAAAAAAAACAAAAAAAACATCCAATTTGGACAAAAATAATAAAGATGATTAATAAAGATTTTTAAAAAACAATTTTAAAGTTCGGGTGTCTAGAATCCAACGTTACTACCCTCACCTATCGTCACCAGCTGTGGGTGGAGACCGAAAGAATGAGATTGCAGACACAAGCGGTTGAAATGAGCTTCCTCCGTCGGATGGCTGGGCTCTCACTTAAAGATCGGGTGAGGAGTTCTGCCATTCGGGAGGAGCTCAGAATCGAACTGAACCCCCTCCAGGTTGAGAGTAACCACCCAAATGGGGTGGTTTTGGGTATCAGGTCAGGATGCCTCACCAGAGGTGTTTTGGGCACATCCCACCAAGAGGAGACCAAGAGGCAGACCCCAGACCCGCTGGAGAGACTATGTCTCACAGCTGGCTGGGGAACAACTCGGGATCCTTCCGGGTGAGCTGGAGGATGCAGCTCGGGTGAGTGAAGCCTGGGGCTGTTGCCCCCCCCACCCGGCCCCGGATAAGTCGAAAACGACGGAACGGGTGTCTAGAACGGAAAGACTCCGCAATAAACATTTTTCCTCAGTAGTCGTTAAAACCCATTAATAAAAATCACAATCAAACCCCAAAACTGTAATTTTAGAAAGTTTATTTTACAAATTACAAAAAAAAACCTATGATGAAATTAATAACTTTTCAAAAAATTAAACTTTATCTGTTTTTTTCGTGATTTTTTGTTCCGTTCCGTTCCGTCATCTTCCGCTTGTTACGGGGTCGGTCGCGGGGACAACAGCCTCAAGCGGGCAGCCCAGGCCTCTCTCACCCCGGCTGCATCCTCCAGCTCACCCGGAAGGATCCCAAGTCTTTCTCCGGCCAGCTGTGAGACATAGTCTCTCCAGCGGGACCGGGTTCTGCCTCTAGGTCTCTTCCCGGTGGGACGTGCCCGAAACACCTCGCCCACGAGGCGCTCGGGGGGTATTTTGACCAGATGCCCGAACCACCCCATCTGGCTCCTCTCGACCTGGAGGAGGAGCGGCTCGACACCGAGCTCCTCCCAGATGGCAGAGCTCCTCACCCGATCTCTGAGTGAGAGCCCAACCACCCTGCGAAGGAAGCTCATTTCGGCCGCTTGTACCCGCGGCCAGGTACAAGCGGCTGCTTGATTATTATGTCGAGTATTTTCTCAGGATTTTTCATCTTCTTTGATCAAACCTTGTGAACATGAACGTGAGACATATACGAGTTACACAACACGCCCCCAACCCGCATGCAGAGACCGTTCTCTCTACACCAGTGTGTATAAGTGGGTGTGTATTTGTGGGGGCAGGGAGGGCAAGGAGGGCAGGGTGGTGTTGGTAGTTTACACTTACCTTATTGCTGGCTGTACACAAGACCCATCCGTCTATGAACGTAAATTATTATGTAATCTCGAACCACCATACTGTACTCACAACAGGTCATGTTGTAAAGCAACGAAAGCAGAGAAGTTCTAGGTTTAAGTTTTCTTTTAAAGTAATGAGATAAACTACAGACACCCCAACATATTTACGACACATCGCATCCCACGACATAAATTTTTATTTTGAAAAAATAGAACACAATAAAACATCTCACTGGATCGATTTGCTGCCGAGTGTGAAGCGGCTGGGATAAGAATTAGCGCCTCCAAATCTGAGACTATGGTGCTCGCCCGGAAAAGGGTGGAATGCCCCCTGCGGGTCAGGGACAGGGTCCTGCCCCAAGTGGAGGAGTTTAAGTACCTCGGGGTCTTGTTCACGAGTGGGTGAAGGATGGAGCGGGAGATCGACAGGCGGATCGGTGCGGCGTCAGCAATAACTAGGACGCTGCATCGGTCCGTCGTGGTAAAGAAAGAGCTGAGCCGAAAAGCAAAGCTCTCGATTTACAAGTCGATCTACGTTCCCATCCTCATCTATGGTCACCAGCTGTGGGTGGTGACCGAAAGAATGAGATCGCGGATACAAGCGGCCGAAATGAGCTTCTTCCGCAGGGTGGCTGGGCTCTCACTCAGAAATCGGGTGAGGAGCTCTGCCATCCGGGAGGAGCTCGGTGTCGAGCCGCTCCTCCTCCAGGTCGAGAGGAGCCAGATGGGGTGGTTCGGGCATCTGGTCAGGATGCCCCCCCGAGCGCCTCGCGGGCGAGGTGTTTTGGTCACATCTCACCGGGAGGAGACGAAGGGGCAGACCCCGGACCCGCTGGAGAGACTATGTCTCAAAGCTGGCCGGGGAAAGACTTGGGATCCTTCTGGGTGAGCTGGAGGATGCAGCCGGGGTGAGAGAGGCCTGGGCTGCCCGTTTGAGGCTGTTTCCCCCGCGACCCGACCCCGGAACAAGCGGAAGATGACGGAACGGAACAGAAAACATGAAAGTCTACATAATTTAATAAAAAATATAAACCAAGTTCAGATTAATGACTTCTATTTAGAGACCTCATTGGTGTTTGGTGTTCTTCCCTGTGGCCTGGATTTCTGGAACCATTGCGGACTCCAGCTTTTGGGTTGCCAAGTTGGACACAGTGTGACCGGACTGGGACGCTGATGGATCGGGGTGAGCGGGCATCGAGGTGTTTGCATTGCGGCACTCCAATTTCGCCTCGGGGATTAAAAAAAAAGTATATTCTATTCATTGCAGCAGAAAACAAAGTTCAGATTTCTCTTGTCCTGGCGACATCCCCCCCTCATCCAGGAGGGTCTAAACGTTTTTGAAAGAAAGACATTACTCTATTCATCCCTCACCGGGAAAATTTGTGTGCTGCATTCCTTACACCGCAGCAGGCTGCCCTTCGACGGCGCCAATGGTGGGAGAAGCGGGGGTTAGGTGACTTCTGCAGGGACCCTAGACAGGCTCTCTGTGGGACGCAAACCCGCGAATTTGCGGTCCGCGCGCGAACTTCCAATCCGCGCGCGAACTTCCGGTCCGCGCGAGGACGCTCAAACCACCGAGCTGCCGTCTCCTCCTTTTTCAGGACCTTCCAGTGACTATAGGCTCTTATTCGACTGGATGCCAAAATGAACCATTGGGGGATAAAGATCTTTACCAGCCCCAAAAGGCTCGAGTGCGGGAGAGAGAAACAAGAGCAACCCAGACCCACACTCCCAACAATGCGTAGACACCGAGGACAAGCTAGAGGGGGCAGCCCATCCAGCCAGGTGCAGAAATGATCCCCTACAGAAATCCCATTGGCTCCAAGAGAGGGTGCCTGATGCCAGGATACCCATGCCATGGGGCCTGTTACTCCATGTCTAAGTCAGTATTGAACAAACTTCAATGGTGTGAGGACAGGGGGTTCAATCGGTGTTAAAAAAAAAATGTCCAATGGATCGGTCCAGTCAGAGTTGGAGATTTCAGCCTAAAAGCAGACCCCCCATCCTGAGGCCATCAAACTAGAACCCCCACCACCTCGGCAGTCTATATGACTAAGAACAGCCTTGACGGAGTGTGACTCATCAGAAATGGACTTACTAACATCAAATGAACGTAAAGATTTTTTTCTGTTCCTCTGGAAAAATATTGTAAGACATATAAATACTGTTGGAGTTTAAAAATCCGTGGGTTGATGATTTGTGTTTTTAGTTGCTACGGTGATGAGGAACATGTGGAATTGTGAAACATGTGGATGTTTGTCAGACATTTGAGGGTGAAATACTCTCCGTTTCACTTCTTACATTTTTGTTCCATAAAAAGTTTTTCTTAAAAAAGAAAAAGACAATTTTGGGTTTTGTAACTTTACATCACATGAATAAATACTTTAGTGATTGGAAAGATTTTCTTTTGTGCATAAATCCTAGAAGCATTTAAAAAAAAAAAATCCATAAAGACCCCGTAAACTTCAAATACCGTAATTTTACGACCATTAGGCGCACCGTACGAAAAGGCACAGTCTCAGTCACACACCGCCTTACAACAACACACACGCAAGCATGCAAATGTGGGTATTAAAAAATAGATCGGGAGCAAAACTGAGTTTGGTTGTACTTTATTTAAGTAGATACGATACTAAACAAGCACATTACCGGTAATAGTCTTTATTCAAATCCGTCAAAGTCCTCATCCTCTGTTTCCGAATCGAACAGCTGTGCAAAATCCAACAGAGCAGGTCCACTTCGCTCCTCGCTGTCAAAGTCACTGTCTGTACTGTGCGGCTCCTCAGAAAGGATACCAGCTTTTGCGAAAGCTCGGATAACAGTTCCAGCAGACACGTTAGTCCAAGCATCTACAATCCATTGGCAAACTGTAGCGTAACTCGCCCGGCGCTGCCTTCCACCCTTCCACGGCTCGATTCCCATGTTCCTCTGCGTAGCTGATTGCCTTCAGCTTAAACTGAGCGTCATAAGCGTGTCTCTTTGCCATTTTCAGGGTTAAAACAGCAATGTTGTTCATACACCACATACCTTTTTTATACACAATCCACGCCCACACTTCACTCTTTAACGTTCTCATGCCTTTTCTTTCAGGCCCGCCTCGCCTCACGGCCACCGCTTTTTCTTTTAGGTCCGCCTTTTCTCACACATAAGGCGCACTGCACGAAAGGGCGCACCGCTCCTTTTGAAGAAAATCTAAGACGTTTATATGCGCCTTATAGTCGTGAAATTATGGTATACAAGAAAATAATAACATTTTTCTCAATAAATACTTTATTTGTTGATAAAAAAAAAAAAACACTTTTTCTCTTTACAAAAAAGTCGAAAGTCCAATCTGTTTTGTCGTGTTTCTGTTTAAGTTTTCTACAGATGTGGACATTGCTGCTTGGCCTTCTTTACTTTGTTCAACAAATTGAGAAAAGTCTCTCTCTCTCGAATCATTCATTCATCTTCTGAGCCATCTACCCCTGTCGGAGCTATAGGGTGTGCCTGAGCCTATCCCGGCTGAGTCAAGGCGAGAGACACGGTAGAGTCTCGAGCGGGACCAGACACATTCATTCCAAAGTTCATTTTGTTTATAGTGGTCAATCAATCTAACATGCATGTTTTTGGAGAGTCGGAGGAAACCCACACATACACGAGGAGAACATGCAAACATGTATTCCAAGCCTCGTCCCTACTCAGGACTCGAAATCCTGACCTTCTTGCTGTGAAGCCATTGTGCTAATCACTGCCCCATCGTGCCACGTGGCCAGTAAATAAGCCACCTCCTCCATCAGTGGTTCTTTGCTGATAAAAGGTCTTGCAGCAATTAAACACTAGATCAATGCGTTATTGATCACTGTAGGAAATTCAAGAAAGCTTGTGCCACACCCCAGATGGGACTTGAACCCACAATCCCTGGCTTAGGAGGCCAGTGCCTTATCCATTAGGCCACTGGGGCTACTTCCATTCTCAAAGCCTGTCACGAACACATTCGAAGAGAACAAATAACGAGATATTTGGCACATTTGAAATTAAACATTGTGTTCATTGCTTTGAATTTTTACAATAAACTATTATTTGTGCTTTGGGTGGAGACGGTGGCCGCGTGGTTAGAGCGTTCGCCCGCGGACCGGAAGGTCGCGGGTTCGCGTCCCACGGAGAGCACGTCTAGGATCCTTGGAGAAGACACCTAACCCCCGCTTCTCCCACCATTGGCGCCATTAAAGGGCAGCCTGCTGCGGTGTAAGGAGTGCAGCAAACAAATTTCCCCGGTGAGGGATGAATAGAGTAAATCATTTATCTTTATTTTATTTGTTCAGATTAACTAACATGCATTGTGTCCTGTTCCGGGTCATTTCCGGGTGAGTCGCTTTCAGCTTGAAAAAGTTTTGTTGTCCTTTGCTGCTGTTAACTCAGCATTTAATTCATTGATTTGATCTGTTTTAGATTATAAATAATCTAAGTACTGTCTTTAGTTTTCCAACCATAAAACTCGCTGTTCAACCCTTTGTTGACTTTGTTGTTTACCTTTAGCGCTACCGTTAGCATTAGCATGGCTTCCTCCTCTGCTTCTTCTCCTTCTTCTCCTCTCTCCTGCTCCATGTGCCATATGTTTAGTGAGGATCCTGGCTCCTTTAGTGAGGATAGTGACAGGTGTGTAAAGTGTAGCCTTGTCTTAGATTTGGAAGCCAGGTTAGAGGAGTTAGAAACGCGGCTGCGCACGAAAGATGCTAAGGTAGCTAGCCAGGTTGTTACTAGGAGTGTCAGCCGCACGCAGCTAGCTTCAACCCCAGCACCTCCCCTGCAGCCGGGGAATACACAGGATGGGTTTGTACCGGTGAAGAATAAGAAGCATTTTTCTGAACGCACTTCCTTAGAGCACCCAAGGCTCCACATGTCAAATAGGTTCTCTCCCCTCAGCGACGCACCCGCTGAACCATCAACTCTGGTTATTGGCTCCTCTATAGTCAGACATGTGGAGCTCCCAGCGGCGACAGTCAGGTGTTATCCGGGGGCCAGAGTTGGTGACATCGAGGGAAACCTTAGGATGTTAGCCCAGAGTAAGTCTAGATTCCGTCGAGTCGTGATCCACGCGGGTGGTAACGACGCCAGACAGAGACAGTCAGAGGTTCTCAAATCTAACGTAGAGTCGGTGTGTAAGTTAGCTAAGTCGATGTCACACACTGTAATTTTCTCTGGTCCCCTGCCGAACTTAGTCAATGATGAAATGTATAGTCGCTTTTCATCATTCAACCGCTGGTTAGCTAGATGGTGCCCAGAGAACGGCATTGGTTTTATAGATAACTGGAGTGCGTTCTGGGGGAAGCCTGGTCTCATGCAGAGAGATGGTATCCATCCCACTTTGGAAGGTGCCGCTCTTCTTTCTAGGAACATTCGTGACAGCCTTAGTCGTTCAACCTGACAATCCAGAGACGAGACCCAGGCACAGAGCTGTAGTTTAAAACTCTCCTCTGAGCTTCCTTCTGCACTGGTGCAAACCCAACACAGGCTTAGCTCAGCAGGACCTAGTTTTAGCTTATACACAGAAAGACAAGTGATAGGAGTGAGACCCAGAAACTTAAAAGTGATAACCACCAACAGTCTCAGTAACAATGAGCAGAATTATGATATAGTTAAATGTGGCCTATTGAACATCAGATCAATTTCTTCAAAGTCTCTTCTAGTCAATGAACTAGTTAGTGATAACAAACTTAGTCTACTAGTGCTAACTGAAACTTGGCTACGACAAGATGACTATGTAAGGTTAAATGAAGCAACGCCTCCAAGTCACAATAACTACCTAAAATCCAGAAGCTCTGGGAAAGGTGGTGGTTTAGCAGTAATATCACAGTCTAGCTTACTTCTTACCCCTAAAATAAAATACAAATATAATTCCTTTGAAAGTATCGTACTATCTATTAACCAGCAAAACCGGAAAAAACAAAAAGCAATTTTATTTATAATTGTCTACCGTCCGCCAGGACCTTATTCAGAATTTTTAACCGAGTTCTCTGATTTTCTGTCCAGTGTAGTTTTAGACTCTGATAAAATAGTAATAGTAGGAGATTTTAATATTCACGTTGATGACTCTAGCGATTGCTTAGGAAATGCTTTCTCTGCTTTACTAGATCATGTTGGTTTCACACAAAATGTAAATGAACCTACTCACTGTCACAAACACACATTGGACCTAGTTCTGACCTATGGTGTAGAGATTAGTCAGCTTAGCGTCTTTCCTTATAACCCTGTACTTTCAGACCATTTTCTAATTACGTTTCAGTTTTTATTAAAAAATGTGTCTGCCCCAATGAAAAAAACACAACTTAGAAGAACGTTATCTGAGCGATCTGTGTCTGAGTTTAAATGTCAAATTCAGCCAATACTTAGTACCATATTAAATGAATTTACTGACAATACCTCTTGCAGCTCTAGTCGCAGTATTCATGACCAGTATGTCGATAGTGCTTTCCAAAGTCTTAGGGATTCACTAGATTCTGTCGCGCCTTTAAATTCCAAAGTTATTAGACGGGACCGAGTGCCACCTTGGTTTAACTCTGATACACGCTCTCTTAAACAAGAAACCCGTAAGCTAGAAAAAGAATGGCGGCGTTCTGGATCAGAGCAATCTCGGAACGCCTGGAAACGTAGCCTCCTAGATTATAAAAAATCTTTGCGCAAGGCTAGAAACCAGTACTATTCAACTTTAATAGCGGAGAATGAAAATAATCCTAGATTTCTTTTTAGCACTATAGCTAGGCTGACCAGCAGTCACAACACAATAGAGCCTTCTATCCCAGTTACTCTAAGCTGTGAGGATTTTCTTACATTTTTTAATGATAAAATCTCAAATATAAGGCATATACTGAATGAACTTATTCCTACAATTAGTCCAGAGCAGGCTGAAGCTGCAGAAATGAAAGCTTCTCTAAAAACTTCTGTAACATTAGATTGTTTCACTGCTATAGACCAAACTGAGCTAACAGATGTTATTACATGCTCCAAAACATCAACCTGTCTTTTAGATCCAATTCCAACCAAGCTTTTCAAAGAAACGCTACCTGTAATTAACAAACCCATTTTAACTATAATAAATTCCTCCCTAGAAACAGGATATGTTCCACAGTTATTTAAGCATGCAGTTATTAAACCGCTTCTAAAAAAGACCAATTTAGATCCCAGTATTCTGGCCAACTATAGACCAATATCAAATTTACCTTTTATGTCTAAAATTCTAGAAAGATTTGTAGTTAAGCAGCTGAACCGTCACCTGCAGGAAAATAGTCTTTTTGAAGAATTTCAATCAGGGTTTAGATCACACCACAGCACAGAAACTGCGCTAGTTAGAGTGACAAATGACCTTTTATTGGCCAAAGAAAAGGGACTGGTTTCAATCGTAGTTCTCTTGGACCTTAGTGCAGCCTTTGACACAATTGACCACAGCATTTTACTTCAAAGATTAGAAAATGACTTAGGGATCAGAGGAGCAGCTCTTCAATGGTTTAAATCTTATTTATCTGATAGATACCAGTTTGTTCATGTAAATGATCAGTCCTCTACTTCTACCAAAGTTAGTTTTGGTGTGCCTCAGGGCTCAGTTCTTGGACCTATTCTGTTCATGCTCTACATGCTGCCTCTGGGAAACATAATCAGAAAACACAGTATTAATTTTCACTGTTACGCAGATGATATACAATTGTACTTATCAGTCAAACCTGACCAGAGTGACCATATAGAAAAACGTAATACCTGTATCAGGGACATAAAGACTTGGATGACAATCAATTATCTCCTTTTAAACTCAGATAAGACTGAAGTTATTGTAGTAGGTCCTAAAAATCTGAGAGATGTTTTTACTGACCAAGCAGTCTTCTTCGACGAAGTAACTGTGGCCTCTGACCTCACCGTTAGAAACCTAGGAGTTTTATTTGATCCAGATTTATCATTTAAAGCTCACATAGCACAGACTTGTAAAACTGCATTCTTTCACCTTCGCAACATTTCTAGAATCCGAAATATCTTATGTAAAAGTGATGCTGAAAAACTCATCCATGCATTTGTTACATCGAGATTGGATTATTGTAACGCTTTGCTCGTAGCATGCCCTAAGTCTTCCCTAAAAAGTCTTCAGCTGGTTCAAAATGCAGCAGCACGACTATTAGCAGGAACTCATAGAAGAGATCATATTACTCCCGTGCTAGCGTCTCTCCATTGGCTTCCTATTGAGTTTAGGATCAAGTTTAAAATCATCTTACTAACCTACAAGGCCCTAAACGGCATGGCTCCATCTTACATTAGTGAACTTATAGTACCTTATCAACCAAGCAGAACACTCCGCTCACAAAATGCAGGGCTGTTGGTGGTTCCTAGGATTTCAAAAAGTACAGTTGGAGGTAGAGCCTTTAGCTACCAAGCTCCGGTTTTATGGAATAAGCTCCCAGCTCAAGAGAGAGAGGCAGACAGTGTTCTTACATTTAAAGGGAGGCTTAAAGCATTCCTGTTTGAACAAGCTTATCAACAGACCAGATAGAAACAGATTCAATTAGCTGATATAATTAATAGTTGGCTGCTAGATAGTAAAAGCTGGGGGAAGTATGGTACATTGGGGTTCTGTCCTCTAATTCTATCTACTATTCTCTGCCAGACTGCCTTGGCTCTTTCCCCGTACCCCCTACTCTACCCCTCTACCCCAAACCCCTGGCTTTCTATCTCATTCATTATTCTCAACTGTCTGTTTATTTAGAATTACACTGCTAGTTGTACAATACAATTCACATGTTGTCCACCTCTCTCCCTCCTTTCTGGGAGAGAGCCCCATCCAGGACTCTGCGTTCCTGTCCTGGGCATGGCCACACCGAGGAGACCTCCGTGCTTCTTCATCCCCGCTCCATCAGGATGAAATCCATCTACTCATCCCCGTACTGGACATCTCCGGGCTGAGGAGCCCCCCGTGTTTCCATCAAGATGAAGAACATCTATTGACTTCTTTAGATATTTAGCTGTAGATTAGATTAAGCTAATATTTAAACAATAATCTTTGACACATTGTTTGCTCGTCCCGGGGGAGGGATCTCTCTTTCATGTGGATCCCCATGAGGTTTCTTATTTTTTCCCCACTGATGGGTTTTTTAGGAGTTTTTCCTCACCGAGAAGGAGAGTCTAAGTGCATTAATGTGCTAGTCTGTTTAGTTAGCATTTGTTAGTTATTTTTCTTGTTGTGTATTTGTGTTAATACAATCCTCTTTTTCTTGTGAAGCCCATTGAGACGGACATTCTGTGATTTTGGGCTATACAAATAAAATTGAATTGAATTGAATTGAACTCGTTTGATCAAATTGTCTACAGAAACACAAAAAGCTCTTGTCAACTGCACCCCGACAACCATCTAATCAGCTACCTAAGTGCAGTGGTGGATGAAGTACTCACTTTTTGTACTTAAGTAAAAGTACAGATAATTAGGCAAAAAATTTACTTAAGTAAAAGTACAGGTGAGCTAGAGGATGCAGCTGGGGAGAAAGAGGCCTGGGCTGCCCGCTTGAGGCTGTTGCCCCCGCGACCCGACCCCGGAACAAGCGGAAGATAACGGAACAGAACAGAACAACGAACAACGATCTTCTGACTCTTTTTAATTTGTACTATATTTGATGTTAGGTTTTTGGCGCTGAATGAATGCGGAGAATGTTTCTCGATTCATGACTTCTTCTCCCGATCAACTGCTTCCTTTGATTTTGGCGATGCGGCTTCAAGATGCGCAGAAAAAAAAACAGTGTATTTTTCAAATTCCTGAACGAAAATGTAACAAAAAATGTAAAACACACTTTTAAAAAGTAGCGAAGTAAAAGTACAGATATTTGCCCTAAAAATGTAGTGAAGTAAAAGTACCGGTCTTAAATTTTACTTAAGTAAAGTACAGATACACAATTTTTTTACTTAAGTACAGTAACAAAGTACATTTAATTCGTTACCTTCCACCACTGCCTGAGTGCTATCTACCCAACCCTACATAATCTGGAAGCACAGCTGCAGTGCGTGATTGTGGTGTGGATCTACGTGTGTATGTGTGTGTGTATGTGTGTGTATGTGTGTGTGTGTGTAGCATTGTATTTGCTGATGTTCATGAAGAGGAAGTTGTAACAGTTTGCTTCTGAAAACGATCATTTTCTGCAAACATTGTTGTTATATTTTATTTTATTGAATAACAGATTTGTTACACTCGAGTATCTCCAGGGCACATGCAAACTCATATACTATATATACACATACACACATGTTCACACTAAACATTACACACTCATACATATTTACTGTATCTGTACTATGTGTGTGTGTGTGTGTGTGTGTGTGTCTATACATAGTGTATTGACGCACACACACACAGACACACACTCATTCTTCTCTTCCTCTTAATTTGTTCCCATTTATCACAGTCTGACACAAACGACTCCTCTTTACACACCCTCTGTGTGTGTTTGAAGTCATTACCAGTGGGCTAACTATTCAGTGTGTGTGTGTGTGTGTGTGTGTGTGTGTGTGTCCTCTTGTGAAATCGGACACACTCTAATAGAGACAGAGTGAAGATAGAGCAGTTTGTTTGTTAGCTCAGTAAACTCTAACTGTGACGCCAGCAGATTTAACTTTCCAGTCTGTGTGACCCAGAAATCCTGCAGACATGGTTTTTTATTTCCCCCCCTAAGCAGTCACCACCATAGGTGGATGAAGTACTCACTTTTTGTACTTAAGTAAAAGTACAGATAATTAGGGGAAAAAATACTTAAGTAAAAGTAAAAGTACCAATAAAAAAATCTACTTAAGTAAAAGTACAAAAGTAATTGGTATAGGGCTGCAACTAACAATTATTTTGATGATCGATTAATCGGGCAGAATCGACAACTTAATAAATACCAGTTTTTTGTCATTTTATTGAATGTAGTTATGCAAAACACGACTCATAACCACTTAAACAACACGTTGGGGTCATTCTAATAAGTAAAAATGTTAATCTTTCTGTGAAATAAAGAGGGAGAATATTACCATTTCTACAGCAAATATAAAATAATAAATCTACTTACTGTATACAGTAAAGGTAAATCACGAGCACCCATAACATGTGTTTTATAGTACTGGCTAAAAAAACATAAAATGTAAACTGTTGACCATCCAGGATCACATTTAAAAACAAGAAATCGTTAACAGTTTTAGATTTGCAAATTTAACCTTGTTCAGAGGTAAAGTACCAAACAAAAATGGCCGAGGTTAACATGAGTAAAAATACACAAAAAACAATCAAGTTGTGTAATATTAAGTGCACTTGATAGCAAAAACTTTCTAAACGATTAATCGATGACTAAATTAGTCGACAACTATTTCAATAATCGATTATAATCGATTACTTCGATTAGTTGTTTCGGCCCTAAAATGGTGTAAATTTTACTTTTTAAGTAAAAAGTAAAAGTATTCGAACATAATTCAAATGTTTTTTTGTGCTGTAGGGTCAAAAATAAATACTCTGCAGGGGCGTGACCCCGCCCCCTTCTCTCCCGCCTCTTTTGGTCCGCAAAAAAAAGAAGAAAGGAAAGGGGACAAGTCAAGCTATCCCCTTGCAGGGCCAGCAAATGGTCCACCAAAATGCAGAAAAATGACACTTGTTTTTTAAAATGTTCTGGGGGGGCGGGGAGGCCCCCCAGTCACCCTATATTGGCTTTGTCAATGACCTCACGTCCCCGTCCCCACCCCATCTTCAGAAAATCTTAGAACCGCCCCTGCTCTTTGCGCTGAATGAATGCGGAAAATTTCCCATTCATTCAGCGGGAAATGAATGGGAAATTATTTCCCGTTCATAATTTCCCACCACTATAGATGGTGCGCCCGCGAGGCGCTCGGGGGCGCACCATCTATAGTGGTCATAACTTCCATTCATCTGTGTAACTAACACTAAAGTAATTCTAATTCTAAAAATGTTTACTCTCGACTCTGATTGGGCCTCGATTCATTACTTCTTCTCCCGATCAACTGCTCCTTTTGATTTTAGCGATGCGCCTTCAAGATGCGCTAAAAAACCTGTGTGTTTTTCAAATTCCTGAACGAAAATGTAACGAAAAATGTAAAACACACTTTTAAAAAATAGCGAAGTAAAAGTACAGATATTTGCTCTAAAAATGTAGTGAAGTAAAAGTAAAAGTACCGGTCTCAAATTTTACTTAAGTAAAGTACAGATACACAATTTTTTTACTTAAGTACAGTAACGAAGTACATTTACTTCGTTACGTTCCACCACTGGCAGTCTCTAGTCAGGTTCGGACCTGAGCGGGCGTGGGGCCACACAAAGAGATGAAACTTGTTTAGATTGGTTTTGATTTCTTTTTGCTTCTTACCCGGTTGAACGTTAATCTGTCTCAACATAGATTAATAACTTAATAAATGTCTTGTATCAGATTGCCATGGCAGCACAAACATAACAACTAAGCACTGGGTTAAAGATCTGATGAAACAGAGAACGCTATCATGTGTGAAAGATGCTCGTTTGTGATTCATTTGGGGGGTGGGGCCGGGTTTTCTCATGATTGTTGCTTTTTAATTAATCAAGTTTATTATGGAAACGGGGCTCCTTTAAAAACAGACTTCTGTTTTAATTTACACTTAATTTGTCGGGATTAAAGTTTAAAAATTGATCTTTTTAAATCTGCATCAAGGGATCAAAATTATTTCTATTTCATTACCTAAAAATTGTTCCGTTCCGTCATCTTCCGCTTGTTCCAGGGTCGGTTCGCAGGGGCAACAGCCTCAGACGTGAAGCCCAGGCCTCTCTCACCCCGGCTGCATCCTCCAGCTCACCCAGAAGGATCCCAAGTCGTTCCCCGGCCAGCTGTGAGACATAGTCTCTCCAGCGGGTCCGGGGTCTGCCCCTTGGTCTCCTCCCAGTGGGATGTGCCCGAAACACCCCGCCCGCGAGGCGCTCGGGGGGCATCCTGACCAGATGCCCAAACCACCCCATCTGGCTCCTCTCGACCTGGAGGAGGAGCGGCTCGACACCGAGCTCCTCCCGGATGGCAGAGCTCCTCACCCGATCTCTGAGTGAGAGCCCAGCCACCCTGCGGAGGAAGCTCATTTCGGCCGCTTGTACCCGTGATCTCCTTCTTTTGGTCACCACCCACAGCTGGTGACCATACAAGTCGAACGTAGATCGACTTGTAAATCAAGAGCTTTGCTTTTCGGCTCAGCTCTCTCTTTACCACGACGGACCGATGCAGCGTCCTAGTTATTGCTGATGGTGCACCGATCCGCCAGTCGATCTCCTTCTCCATCCTTCCCCCACTCGTGAACAAGACCCCGAGATACTTAAACTCCTCCACTTGGGACAGGACCTTGTCCCTGACCCGTAGGGGGCATTTCACCCTTTTCCAACTTGTTTTTGAAACTTTAATATTGTAACACACGTATTACATTTTCATTTGTTTTTTTGGCATCCTTCTGTCTCTAGATACAACGGAGTCTGCACCTGGATACTTACCTATTTGTGCTGCATCGGCTGTGGCTAGATAAGCCAATGCGGGAGCTGCAGCTCTTGTCATAATTGCTGCAAATGTGATGGGTGGTATGTGTCATGGGGGGAGCAGTGGCACACTGATTTTTTTGCTGTTTCCAGGTATTTGTGACCTCACCCTGGATCTCTCTGCTCTCCTCGGCCTGCTTGATACTGATTTTGACACTTGCACACCATCTATAGTGGTCATAACTTCCATTCATCTGTGTAACTAACACTATATGACACATGGTTATTTTAGAGTAACTTATCCAACCCTGTCTAAAGGTGCAATATCACTTTTGAAACCCCCTTCAGATTTACTTAAACTCTTTATTAAACTAAATAAAGCAGCAGGATGAAATGATGCAGGACTAAATGTAAATGTACAGCAACAGAAATTTACAGTTTAGTCGAAACTCAGACTCTGCTTATTAAGGGCTAAACATAGTGGGTGATTCACTTTTGAATAGAGGTTGCAGCATGCAGATGGAAATTTTTAGAGGTGTGTGGCGTAAAGAGCAAACAAATTGAGACCGATTATTCACAGCGTTATTTGGACAATGTGTCTGAGTTTCAGATAAATGTTGTATGCACACACTGTGGTAGAAACACAGGAAAGACGGGATAGGTCTAGGAGAAAATTAAACTTAATTATACATTTAAAGACATAAAACTAAGCTGCAGGTCAGGAACAGAATGCTGCCCCAAGTGGAGGAGTTGAAATATCTTGGGGTCTTGGTAACAGTGGGGACGGATGGAGCGGGAGATCAACAGACGGTTCAGTCCGGAAGAGCTGAGCCAAAAAGCAAAGCTCTTGATTTAACAGTCAATCTACGTTCGTACCATAACCATGGTAACCAGGATCTACGTTTCTACCCTCACCATGGTAACCAGGATCTATGGTCCTACCCTCACCATGGTAACCAGGATCTACGTTCCTACCCTCACCATGGTAACCAGGATCTATGTTCCTACCCTCACCGTGGTAACCAGGATCTACGTTCCTACTGTCACCATGGTAACCAGGATCTACATACCTACCCTCACCATGGTAACCAGGATCTACGTTCCTATCCTCACCATGGTAACCAGGATCTATGTTCCTACCCTTACCATGGTAACCAGGATCTACGTACCTACCCTCACCATGGTAACCAGGATCTACGTTCCAACCCTAACCGTGGTAACCAGGATCTATGTTCCTACCCTCACCATGGTAACCAGGTTCTATGTTCCTACCCTCACCATGGTAACCAGGTTCTATGTTCCTACCCTCACCATGGTAACCAGGATCTATGTTCCTACCCTCATCATGGTAACCAGGATCTATGTTTCTACCCTCACCATAGTAACGAGGATCTACGTTTCTACCCTCACCATAGTAACGAGGATCTACGTTTCTACCCTCATCAAGGCAACCAGGTTCTATATTCCTACCCTCACCATGGTAACCAGGATCTACGTTCCTACCCTCACCAAGGCAACCAGGTTCTACGTTCCTACCCTCACCATGGTAACCAGGATCTATGTTCCTACCCTCACCATGGTAACCAGGATCTACTTTGCTATCCTCACCATGGTAACCAGGATCTATGTTCCTACCCTCTCCATGGTAACCAGGTTCTACCTACCCTCTCCATGGTAACCAGAATCTACATTCCTACCCTTACCATAGTAACCAGGATCTATGTTCTTAGCCTCACCTATGGTCACCAACTGTGGGTGGTGGCCAAAAGATCAAGATCAAGGATACAAGCGGCTGAAATGAGCTTACTCCGCATATAGAGAGAGAAGAGCTCTGCCATCTGGGAGGAGCTCGGAGTAGAGCCGCATTTTCTCCAGGTCGAGAGAAGCCAGATGGAGGGGTTCGGTCATCTAATCAGGATGCCTGGCGAGCACCTCGCTGCTGAGGTGTTTCGGGCACATCACATCGTGAGGAGTACCACACCCAGAACCTACTGGAGAGACCATGTCTCACATCTGGACAGGGAACAGCTCGGGATCCCTCCGGCTGAGCCGGTGGATGCAGTCGGGGTGAGAGAAGCCTGGGTTTCTCATCTGAGACTGTTGCCTCTGTGACCCAGCCGCGGATAAGCGGAAGATAACGCAACGGAAAAATTAAGCCAACTCACGAAACAACAAGATCTCTTTATTCTCCTCAGATTTTCTAAACACATTTTCCACAAGACTATTTCAAACAAAGGAAAAACTTTAAATGGAAACTTCTCAAACAGGGCGGTATTTTCATTCTCATTACGCCTCGAGCCAAACGAAAACATGACTTGGTGAGCCAAAATAGAAAGCTGAAAAACCACAACAGCCCTCTGTCAACCACTTAAAATAGACTAAAAACAAAGACAACAGTTACCTGTCTCAATGTTTTCCTGACGAACTCATCTTATCCCCTAGCAACCCGCCCCAGCATGTTTGAAGTATTCTCTATCTCTGTGTTACAACTTGTAAAAAAAAAAAAAAAAAAAGGAGTCTCCGTTGTGTGATTAAGAAACGTTACAAAAACACATTAATAAGACATAATAAGTGTGTGTCATCAGATTTTTATCTTCACCCGCAACCAAGCAACTCAAATTAAAATCCAGCAAAACATGTGAGGTACTATCATTTCTTTCATTTTATCTTTACATTCTCTGTTTTTCACTGACCGCTCAAATTTGAAAAAGCTTTTAATCACCTAGAAAACATTCAGACATTTATCTCAGATGGATGGAATAACTGACCATGATTCAGTTTTACATCATCTATGGGTGGGTCCTTGGAGAAGACACCTAACCCCCGCTTCTCCCACCATTGGCGCTGCTGTGGTGTAAGCAGTGCAGCACACAATTTTTTTTTTCTTTCTGCTTTTCCGTCTGCTTTACACGCAGAAGGTCCTGGGTTCGAGCCCCAGTGGAACCAGTAACTTAAGCAACTTTTTATTTGTTAGACGACACCTAACCCCCCCGTTTCTCCCACCATTGGCGCCGTCGTGGCAGCCTGCTGCGGTGTAGTAGCGCAGCGCACAAATTTCCCCGGTGAGGGATGAATAGAGTAATTTTTTTTTTTTTTTATCATAGCTAATCAGAGAGGACCAATGCCGGGTTCCATAGTGTAGTGGTTATCACGTCTGCTTTACACGCAGAAGGTCCTGGGTTCGAGCCCCAGTGGAACCAGCAACTTTTTATTTGTTAGAAGACATCTAACCCCCCCGTTTCTCCCACCATTGGCGCCGTCGTGGCAGCCTGCTGCGGTGTAGTAGCGCAGCACACAAATTTCCCCGGTAAGGGATGAATAGAGTAAAATTTTTTTTTTTTTTTTATAGCTAATCAGAGAGGACCAATGCTGTCGGGTTCCATAGTGTAGTGGTTATCACGTCTGCTTTACACGCAGAAGGTCCTGGGTTCGAGCCCCAGTGGAACCAGTGACTTAAGCAACTTTTTATTTGTTAGAAGACACCTAACCCCGAGTTTCTCCCACCATTGGCGCCGTCATGGCAGCCTTCTGCGGTGTAGTAGCGCAGCACACAAATTTTCCCGGTGACGGATGAGTAGAGTGAGTAAAATAAAAATAGAACAATTTTGTCAATTTTCAAAGTATCTCAACCAATCAATGACCATTTTGGGGGGGAAAAAATGAGCTAATTAAAGATTTTATTACTGTCTTTGGCTGCCACCCATCTCTTCCTTCACCCGACCCCCACGTCCCCTCCTGCAGGTGGTGAGTCCGCTGGAAAGGCGGCCCATGTCCCCTGTTCGGGCTGAGCCCGGCCGGGCCCCATGGGTAAAAGCCTGGCCACCAGGCGCTCGCTCTCGTGCCCCACCAGCTGTGGGTGGTGACCAAAAGAATGAGATCGCGGGTACAAGTGGCCGAAATGAGCTTCCTCCGCAGGGTGGCTGGGCTCTCACTCAGAGATCGGGTGAGGAGTTCTGCCATTCGGGAGGAGCTAGGTGTCGAGCCTCTCCTCCTCCAGGTCGAGAGGAGTCAGATGGGGTGATTTGGGCATCTGGTCAGGATGCCTCCCGAGCGCCTCGCGGGCGGGGTGTTTCGGGCACATTCTATCAGGCGCAGACCAAGGGGCAGACCCCGGACCTGCTGGAGAGACTATGTCTCACAGATGTTAATTAAACTGTGCATAATTAATTATTTTTTAGTCAGTTTGCCACTGCTCCCCCCAAGACTCATACCACCTATCACATTAGCACTAAGTGTGGTAGGAGCTGCAGCTCCCCCATTGGTTTATTCAGCTACAGTCGGTCCAATACAAATAGATAAGTATCCAGGTGCAGACCCCGTTCTCTTTAGAGACAGAAGGATGCCATTTTTTTAATTAAATATCGTCAGTCATCAAAGGGAGTACAGAAAGTTTTTGCAAAATAAACTGTGAAGGTATTTTAGAAAGTTAGTGTTTGTTTATTAGGAAACACATAAAAATTACAGCAGGATTACATTTATTCATAATTTTTAACTGTTACTATTGGGTTTTATACAGTCTTCTTCTTCTTTTGGCATTTCCCTTCAGGGGTTGCCAAAGCAAGTCAGTTTCTTCCATCTAACCCTATCTCCTGCATCCTCTTTGGTCACACCAACTATCTTCATGTCTTCCTTCACTGTATCCATGAACCTCCTCTTTGGTCTACTCTCTCTCTCCTCTGCACATGTCCAAACAATCTCAGTCTGGCCTCTCAAACTTTATCCCCAAAACCGCTAACATGTGCTGTTCCTCCGATCCTGTCCATCCTGGTCACTCCCAGAGAGATCCTCAGCATCTTCATCTCTGCTACCTCCATCTCTGTTTCCTGTCTTTTCCTCAGTGCTACTGTTTCTAGACCAATCAGCATGGCCGGTCTCACCACAGGACATCTGTGATATGTTAGTACCTTATGAACCATCTAGAACTCTGAGGACTTCTGGGACCGGCCTCCTGCTGGTGTCTAGAGTCAGGACTAAACATGGAGAAGCTGCATTTCAATTTAATGCTGCAAAAGTCTGGAACAAACTTCCTGAGGCCGTGAGACAGACCTCTACTGTGACCATGTTTAAATCTCGGGAAAAAAAACCATGGAGTCACTCCCAGAGGGATCCTCAGCATCTTCATCTCTGCTACCTCCATCTCTGCTTCCTGTCTTTTTCTCAGTAACTCTGTCTCTAGACCAAACAGCATGGCCGGTCTCACCACGGTTTTGTACACTTTTCCTTTCATTTAAGCTGAAACTCATCCATCACACCTGATACTTTCCTCCACCCGTTCCAGCCTGCCTGCACGCGCTTTTTCACCTCTTTTCCACACTCTCCATTGCCCTGGACTGTTGATCCTAGATACTTAAAATCTTCCACCTTCTTTATGTCTTCTCCCTGTAACCTCACTTTTCCATTTGGATCCCTCTCATTCACATACATGTACTCTGTCTTACTCTGACTAATCTTCATTCCTCTTCTTTCTAGTGCAAACCTCCACCTCTCCAGCTTTTCCTCCACCTCTTCCCTCCTCTCACTACAGATCACAATGTCATCTGCAAACATCATTGTCCATGGAGATTCCTGTCTGACCTCATCTTTCAGCCTGTTCATCACCACAGCAAACAGCAAAGGACTCAGAGCAGATCCTTGGTGCAGTCCCACCCCCACACTGAACTCTTCTGTCACACCTACAGCACACCTCACCACTGTCTTACAGCCCTCATACATGTCCTGAACCACTCTAACATACTTTTCTGTCACACCAGACTTCCTCATACAATACCATACCGTCTTCTGAAATTTCGTCTTTTTTTATTTCACTTTCTTCATTGTATTTTCAAAATACTATTCATTTATTGAAGTGCTTTTTCCTTCATCGGTTCATCAGGTTGTTATTTATTTTACAGTTTTGGACTCTAATGTGATCCATGGATTACAAAAACGAGCGTTACACCCATACAGTGTTTAAAGATCATGTCTGTACCAGAACGAAACCAGAAAAACTACCAAAACTACTTCTTGTGACTCGTCAAAAAGAGTTATTAATCATCTCAAAAGGAAGCATTTTAATTTATGGTTGTGAAACCGCAACTTAAAAGAAAGCAAATAAAATTTAGAAACCAGACTGTTTGGAAAACAAACACTTTCATGACTGCGCTTTTTTTTTTTGACTGGAATACAGATGCTAAAAACTTTAGAAAACTAAATTTAAACAAAAACTTTTTAGATCTGAAATATTTTAGATTTGAAATATTGTAACATTTTAGACAGTGGCTCAGTTAGAGTGTTTGCCTACAGACCAGAAGTCAACCAGAAGTTTGCGAGTTCGCATCCCATGGAGTGCACGTCCAGGGTCCTTGAAGAAGACACCTAACCCCCTGTTTCTCCCACCATTGGCGCCATTGTGGCAGCCTGCTGCGGTGTAGGAGCGCTGCACACAAATTTTCCCGGTGACGGATGAGTAGAGTGAGTAAAATAAAAATAAAAAATTTCAGTCAATTTTGTACATTTTGTTTTCAAAGTATTTCAACCAATCAATGACTATTTTAAGGGGGGGGGGGGAAATCAGCTAATTAAAGACTTTATTACTACTTCAAGATGTTAATTAACTTGTGCATAATTATTTTTTTTTTTTTTCATTTTTTAGTCAGTTTGCCACTGCTCCCCCCAAGACTCATACCACCCATCACATCAGTATTAAGTGTGGTAGGAGCTGCAGCTCCCCCATTGGTTTATTCAGCTACAGTTGGTCCAATACTAACAGATAAGTATCCAGGTGCAGACCCCATTGTCTTTAGAGACAGAAGGATGCCGTTTTGGGCAGGGTACACCTTGAACAGGTCACCAGTGAGTTGCAGGGCCAGACAACCATCCACACACACACACACACACACACACACACACTCATTCCTAGGCGCAATTTCATAGCGGCCAATCAACCTAAAATGTATGTTTTTGGAGGGTGGATGGAAACTGGAGTAAACCCACACATACATGGGGAGAACATGCAAACTCCACACAGAAAGACCAGTGTTAAATGCCTCATCACATCACCTTCTTAACCATCATTCCCTTTTGGTGTTGTGTAGGGTGCGGGAGCCCATCCCGGTTGATTCAAGAGGAGGGGCGGGGTACACCCCGAACAGGTCGCCAGTCTGTCACAGGGCCACATACATACAACCATACACACACACATTCATTCCTTCCCAAGGGCAATCATGTAGTGGCCAATAAACCTAGCATGTATGTTTTTGGAGGGTGGGAGGAAACCATAGAAAACCCACACATGCAAACTCCACACAGAAAGACTAGTGTTACAAGCCTCATGGATTTAGAAAAATTTTGTAAAGACACTCAGGGTCACAAAATACAAGTACTGTCACAAATATTGGTATTTTTGTTGTAAAATTTCACCATTTATTATCTGGTGACGAGGTGTTGAACGTTCTAAATAATTAAAAAAAAAAAAAAATTAAAATGAATTACTCTATTCATCCCTCACCGGGGAAATTTGTTTGCTGCACTACTTACACCGCAGCAGGCTGCCCTTCAACGGCGCCAATGGTGGGAGAAGCGGGGGTTAGGTGTCTTCTCCAAAGACCCTAGACGTGCTCTCCGTGGGACGCAAACCCGCGACCTTCCGGTCCGCGGGCGAACGCTCTAACCACGCGGCCACCGTCTCCACCTCCAAATAATGCATATGTAATAAAAATGCAAAAGAAAACACAATTTTTCTATCATCAAGGTTTACATCCTCGTGTTGTTTATTTGAAACTGGTTCAATTATTTAGAGCAAAACCCAAAACCACAACTTTGAACACAGTCTTAAAAAGAAAGTGGAAAAACAACAGCTTACAGGACCGAGTGCTAAAAATAAATGTGATTCATGAGAAATCATGATTTATTTTAGTTTTCTGTTTTGCAAACGGAGTATCAGTAGGTTTTACTGCTTACTGTAAACACCTCTAAACCTGGACGAGCGAGGTTGGACCAGCGGTTTCCAAAGCAACGATAAGCAGCAGCAATGTGACGGATCTGGACGGAAAGTGGATTGTTTTGAAAGACGAAGCGTGGGAGTTTTATTTAACCGAATGAGTCAGCTTTAAAAACAAATCTGTGGTCTAAGTGCTGAATAATCCCATCCGTTCAAACCTGGAGTAGGATGAAAACAAAGAGGTGCAGTCATGGTTACACAGTTACCACGACAACGAACGCTGCATCTTGGTGTTCAAGGTCAAATAATTATCTCATAAGAGCTTAAAGGACATTTTTATTGGATTTGGATTGAAAAGAAAAAAACTACTGGAGATTAAATCCATTGTGTTTACTCAAAAAAAAAAAAAAATTAAATAATTATCTGTTTAAAACATAATTACAACCTGCAGGGTATTTCTGTACTGGGCCAAAAGGACATAGAGATATAAAAAGGGAACAGATAAATGAATAAATGTTTGATTTTTAATCTTCTCTTTCGGTCCATGTAGCACTCTAAATGACGGACCGAAAATGATCTTTTAGAAAATTTTAATTTCTCAAGTTCCGTTTGACAACATTTTGATTTGTCTTCTGAACCACTTAGCCCTAATAGAGTCGCGTATGGTGCCGGATTCTATCCTAGCTGATTAAGGTGAGAGACAGGATACACCCTGAACAGGTCACCAGTCTGTCACACACACAACCATCCCCACACTTACTCATTCCTTGGGGCATTTTGGTACCAGCGAATTAACCTAGCACAATCATCGGCAAACTACGGCCCGCGGGCCACTTGCAGTCCGTTTAATGTTTTAAATCCGGCCCAACGAACTTGAAAAAATTAAATGAATATACCTTGTTACGGGCAGCACGGTGGCGTCACAGCAAGAAGGTCGTGGGTTCGAGTCCCGGGTGGGGACGAGGCTTGGAAGACTGTCCTTTCTGTGCAGAGTTTGCATGTTCTCCCCGTGTTTGCGTAGGTTTCCTCTCACCCTCCAAAAACATGCATGCTAGGTTGATTGGCTGGTGCCAAATTGCCCCTAGGAATGAGTGTGTGTGTGGATGGTGGTATGTATGTGGACCCGCGACAGACTGGCGCCCTGTTCGGGGTGTACCCTGCCCTTCGCCTTAAAAGCAGCCGGGATGGGCTCCGGCACCCCCCATAACCCCAAAAGGGACAGACGGATAAGAAGATGACTGACTGGAAACCTTGTTACTTGTTTTATCTTCCCTGCAATTCTGATGTTCCCTCACTAGATGGCGCACTCTATGATATGGAAAGCCATCGGGCCCAATACACATATATAAACAAGCATGTTTGATGTTAAAACAAGCAAAATGTTACAGCATTTGCTTAGATTTCAAACCTAGCGCCGCTAAATGCACATTTTTAAGCGCAATAGCGCTAGATTTCAGACCTAGCGCTATAGATTTGAAATTTAACGCTCTTAATGTAACATTTTAAAATTTTTTTTTTTTTTTTTTTTTTTTTTTTTTTTTTGAAAAATGCACCAGCAGAACAGGTAGCACTTTCTGGAGCTCCTCTTTCGCGATCCAAATTTAGGTGTTATTTACTAGTTTTTAGCTGTTCAGAACATATCCTGTACAGTTGAAGAGTTTTTTAATCGCTATGTATAGTTTTGTGAAGTATTTTATTGTTTTGTTTTCGTTTTATTAGCTAAGGATATGAATTTGGTTAATCAGGCAATCGGCGTCTGAAACTCTAGTTATTTTTTTTTTTTTTTTTTTTTTTTTTTTTTTATTATTCTTTAAAAACTTAGAAGAGTTATATAAATTTGTTATCCGTTTTGTCATCGTTTTTACTTTTTTAGTAGTATTTTTGCAATAGCTATGGTTGTTTTGCCTAACCAGACGACCAGCTCAGACTGGCATTTTTTGAATTTTGAAAGTTTTTGTAGCATGTTCCAGCCATTGCTGTTACATACTTACTTGTACTTTAGGTTAAACTTATTTACTTTTTTTCTTTTAATCCTTTATTTATTATGTATTTATTTTCATAGCTGTTTAGATGTTGTACTCCTCAGTGAAACATCTAAACGCTTACCATCCAAATGATTGGACAATGGGCAGAGTGGCCCAGAAAATCACAGAGGTTGTGTCAGGAAGGGCATCCGACGTAAAACTTTGCCAAATTAAAATATGCAAGACAGTTCAAGAAATACCATACCGGATCGGTCGTGGCCCGGGTTAACAACGACCGCCATCGGTGCTGTTGACCAACAGGGTGCCGGTGGAAATTGGACTACTGGTGGTCAAAGAAGAAGAGGTCAAAGAAGAAGAGGCGGAAGACGCGTACATCGGCAGAGAGAGAAGAGAAACCTCAAGAGTCTGGGACTTAGGGTAGGAACTTTAAATGTTGGTACTATGACGGGTAAAGGTAGAGAGTTAGTTGACATGATGGAGAGAAGAAAAGTAGATATCCTGTGTGTCCAGGAGACTAGATGGAAAGGCAGCAAGGCTAGAAGTCTGGGAGCGGGGTTTAAGTTGTTCTATCACGGTGTAGATAGGAAGAGGAATGGTGTAGGAGTTATAGTGAAGGAAGAATTAGTTGGGAATGTTCTGGAGGTAAAAAGAAGGTCAGACAGGGTGATGAGCCTCAAGCTAGAAATTGAAGGGGTAATGTTCAACGTTGTTTGTGGGTATGCGCCACAGGTAGGATGTGAGGTCGAGGAGAAAGAGAAATTTTGGTCAGACCTTGATGAGGCAATCCAGAGCATCCCTAGAAGTGAGAGAGTTGTTATTGGAGCAGACTTCAATGGCCACGTTGGTGCAGGAAACAGAGATGATGAGGAGGTGATGGGCAGGTTTGGTATCCAGAACAGGAATGCAGAAGGTCAGATGGTGATCGACTTTGCGAAAAGAATGGAATTGGCTGTAGTGAATACTTATTTCAAGAAAAGGCTGGAACACAGGGTGACTTACAAGAGTGGAGGAAGGAGTACACAGGTAGATTACATGTTGTGTAGGCGGTGTAATCTGAAAGAGATCAGTGACTGCAAAGTTGTAGCAGGAGACAGTGTAGCCAAACAGCACAGGATGGTCGTGTGTAAGATGACCATAGCAGTGAGGAAGTCTAAGAAGATGAAGGGAGTGCAGAAGACTAAATGGTGGAAACTGAAAAAGGAAGAGTGCTGCTTGAACTTTATAACGGAGTTGAGACAGGCTCTTGGTGGGCAGGAGAAGCTTCCAGATGACTGGACAACTACAGCTAATGTGATCAGGGAGACAGGCAAGAGAGTACTTGGTGTGTCATCTGGAAGGAAGATAGATAAAGAGACTTGGTGGTGGAATGAGGAGGTGCAGGATTGTATCAAAAGAAAGAGGCTGGCTAAGAAGAAGTGGGACACTGAGAGGACTGAGGAGAGTAGGCAAGGGTACAGGGAGATACAGCATAAGGTTAAAGTAGAGGTGGCAAAGGCAAAACAAGCAGCCTTCGACGACTTGTATGCTAAGCTGAACAGCAAGGAGGGAGAGATGGACCTATACAGGTTGGCAAGACAGAGAGACAAAGATGGGAAGGATGTGCAGCAAGTTAGGGTGATTAAAGACAGGAATGGATGTCTCTTGACAGATGCCAGTAATGTGATGGGAAGATGGAAAGAGTACTTTGAAGAGTTGATGAATGAAGAGAATGAAAGAGAACAAAGAGTAGAAAACGTTACCAAAGTGGACCGGAAAGTGGCTAGGATCAGTAAGGTAGAAATAAAGAGGGCACTGAAGAGGATGAAGAGTGGAAAGGCTCTCGGCCCTGACGGAATCCCTATAGAAGTATGGAAGTGTTTAGGTGAGGTGGCAGTAGAGTTTCTGACTGGGCTGTTTAACAGAATATTAGAAAGTGAGAAGATGCCTGATGAATGGAGAAGAAGTGTGCTAGTTCCTGTTTTTAAGAACAAGGGAGATGTACAGAGTTGTGGTAACTACAGAGGAATTAAACTGATCAGCCATACGATGAAGTTATGGGAAAAAGTTGTCGAAGCTAGGCTAAGGTCTGAAGTAAGAATTTGTGAGCAGCAGTATGGTTTTATGCCTAAAAAGAGCACTACAGATGCAGTATTTGCCTTGAGGATGCTGATAGAGAAGTACAGGGAAGGTCAGAGGGAGCTGCACTGTGTCTTTGTAGATCTTGAGAAAGCGTATGACAGGGTACCTAGAGAAGAACTATGGTATTGTATGAGGAAGTCTGGTGTGACAGAGAAGTATGTTAGAGCGGTTCAGGACATGTATGAGGGCTGTAAGACAGTGGTGAGGTGTGCTGTAGGTGAGACAGAGGAGTTCAGTGTGGGGGTGGGACTGCACCAAGGATCTGCTCTGAGTCCTTTGCTGTTTGCTATGGTGATGGATAGGCTGACAGACGAGGTCAGACAGGAATCTCCATGGACAATGATGTTTGCAGATGACATTGTGATCTGTAGTGAGAGGAGGGAAGAGGTGGAGGAAAAGCTGGAGAGGTGGAGGTTTGCACTAGAAAGAAGAGGAATGAAGATTAGTCAGAGTAAGACAGAGTACATGTGTGTGAATGAGAGGGATCCAAATGGAAAAGTGAGGTTACAGGGAGAAGAGATAAACAAGGTGGAAGATTTTAAGTACTTGGGATCAACAGTCCAGAGCAACGGAGAGTGTGGAAAAGAGGTAAAGAAGCGTGTTCAAGCAGGCTGGAACGGGTGGAGAAAAGTATCAGGTGTGATGTGTGACAGAAGAGTTTCAGCTAAAATGAAAGGAAAAGTGTACAAAACCGTGGTGAGACCCGCCATGCTGTTTGGTCTAGAGACAGTGCCACTGAGGAAAAGACAGGAAGCAGAGATGGAGGTAGCAGAGATGAAGATGCTGAGGATCTCTCTGGGAGTGACCAGGATGGACAGGATCAGAAATGAGTATATCAGAGGAACAGCACATGTTAGAGGTTTTGGAGATAAAGTCCGGGAGGCCAGACTGAGATGGTTTGGACATGTACAGAGGAGAGAGACCGAGTACATCGGCAGAAGGATGCTGGATTTGGAACCACCAGGAAAGAGGGCTAGAGGAAGACCAAAGAGGAGGTTCATGGATACAGTGATGGAAGACATGAAGATAGTTGGCGTGACCGAAGAGGATGCAGCAGATAGGGTTAGATGGAAGAAACTGACTTGCTGTGGCGACCCCTGAAGGGAAATGCCGAAAGGAGAAGAAGAAGAATGTAACATTTTACATGCTTGTTTAAAATCTAGTGCCCCAATCTATCGGTCAAATCTAGCGGTTACCAAAGCATCTGCTCCTGTTCCGGCCCCTTGGTCAAATGTTAGAACTCAATGTGACCCGCAAACCAAAAAGTTTGCCCACCTCTGACCTAGCATGTATGTTTTTGGAGGCTGGTAGGAAACCGATGAACCTGGAGAAAACCTATGCATACACAGGAAGATCACAAACTCCACACAGAAAGGTCAGTGTTTCAAGCCTCATCATGTGGGACTCGAACAATTTGACAACAAGGTTTAATAAAATAATAATTGGCGTGACGTTAGGGTGCAGGTGGAAGGAAGAGGACGCAAACGCAGGACATCAAACATGATTTATTAGTGATAAGGCAGTCCAGTGATGTTGTAAATGAAAACAAACAAAGATCAATGGAATGTCTCGGGTTATTATTTTGAATGTGTATCTCGGTCAGGCAGCAAGGAAGACCCGGCGGGAATGGAAGGTATGACCCAACAAAGAATTCGGGCGGTGATCGTCTTTAAATAGGCATCAGGCTGACGATGCACCGCTGCTCAACATCAGGCTGATCACCCAGGTGTTTGGGATTAGACTAGAGTCAAGGAGGAGTATGGTCCATGGCACCCTCTGGTGGCAGAGTGACAGGACATTGGCATTAATAAAGATAAATAGCAAGGAAGTATGGGAAAGAAAGAAGGGCGATAGCTTAGTGGTAGAATGTCCGCCTTTCGACCGGAAGTTCGCTGGGTCGAATTTCACTGAGCTCATGTCTAGGTGTCCTTAGGGAAGACGACTAACCCCATTTTCTCCTACCATTGGCACTGCGCTGGCAGCATATTGCGGTGCAATGCAGAACAAAAAAAATTTAATTGAGGGAAAAGTACGTAAAAATGAAAAAAAAAACATTTAAAAATTTGGCATAAACTGTATTTCTACTATTAATCACAAGAGAACGACATTCCGACAAAAAAGAAAATCTATACCAACTTCACCTACGGAACTTTTTCGGAAATTCAAACAATGTCACATAATAATTTTGATAACAAAATATCAAAAATATCAAAGAACTTTCACATATGGTATGACTCAAAACTAGTTACCTCGTCGACCTCAAACATTCATTATCAAAATGGCTATATAACAGTTCGTTGTATAAGTCGGTTAAAGCCATTTTGTTTCTTACTGGTAGACTGTGTTCTTGTTCAAACTTTCATCGTAACCTTTAAACTTTCCCACATGTAATACCGACGGAAAGAATTTTCTTTAAACTAGCTGTAAATCAAACAGCAAATAAAACAAAATTTATGCCTTGAACTGATTTCGGCACCGATCGTCAGTCCATTTTTTATTTTTATAACAGGAAGTTCTTCCTTTAAGATCACAAAACAAACGTCATAAACAAATAAAAAGCTTTTAAGTCGTCGATCAAGAGGACACGACCGACTCTGAAGAGCTGTTTTTACTCTAACGTAAACAAAGGGACTCATTTAAAAGATAAAACTTTATTTATGTGAAAACCAGCCGTGGGTTTTTGTAGAAAATATGGAAACATGGAGTTTTAGTCGTGTTGCTGAAAAATGAAACCCTGACTCCTTCTCACTCTGGGAAAATGAAAAGAGGTTTATCTCAACGCCCACTACCCTTTGTCAGCCTGACATCATTCATCATGATACTCTCACTGCCGTGCTTTACTATGGGGATGAAATCAAAATTCAAAGAGAGGCTACATGCTGAAGCAAGCTCCTAGTCTGTGATTTTTTATTGACGATAGAAATTAATAGCTCTTGATTCCTGAATGGAATTTCCGAGAATCCAAGGCCATGTTCCTCGTCCGGAAAAGGGTAGAATGTCCCTTTCTGGTCAAGGACAGGGTCCTCCCCCAAGTGGACAAGTTTAAATATCTCTGGGTCTTTGTTCATGAGTGGAGAAAGGATGGAGCGATTTTCAACATATGGATCAGTGCGGCATCCTCAGTAATTAAGATGCTGCATCAGTCCGTCGTGGTGAAGAAAGAGCTGAGCCAAAAATCAAAACTCTTGATCTACCAGTCGATCTACGTTCCTACCCTCACCTTTGGTCACCAGCTGTGGGTGGTGACCGAAAGAATGAGATTGCGGAAACAACTGGCCGAAATGAGCTTTCCTTCACAAGGTGGCTGGGCTCTCGCTCAAAAATAGAGTGAGGACTTCTGCTATCTGGGAGGAACTCGGAGTAGAGCCATTGCTTCTCCAGGTCAGGGAAAGTAAGATGAGATGGTTCGGGCATGGTATTAGGATGCCTGCCGAGCGCCTCACTAGTGAGGTGTTTTGGGCCACGTCCCACTAGAAGGACACCCAGTGGGATTTGGACGATGTGGTCAACCAGCTGGAGAGACAATATCTCGCAGCTGGACAGGGAAACCCTCGGGATTCTCCTGGGTGAGCTGGAGGATGCAATGAGAGAAGCCCGGGTTTCCCGGCTGACGTGGTTGCCCCTTCAACCTGGCCCCAAATAAGCAGAAGACAACGGAATGGACATTTAGATTAAAAACTTAAAATTCCCTTTTTTTCCCCCAAGCATTAAAAATGATCATTCATCTTCATGTTTTTGAACAAACTGTCTTCATGTCTCTCAAAAAATCTGGGATTCCCATTTCGTTTTTTTTCCCCTGTCACTGGTGTTTTCCATTCACACACTAGATTGTTACTTCTCACAAACTACAGTACGTCAGGTCACCTAAATGATATTTGTGGTTTTAAAAACAGGAAGTGATGTGACGAGCAGTCACGTTGTTGGCACCCATATACACAGTAACAATGACAAATCTGTTTGGGGAAAAAACGATTGACTTCCTCAGTTTCAGGCTAGTTTAGTTTGGTAAGTCAGAAATAATCCAAATGACCCATGAAGAACATTTTATCATAAACCAATCAAAACTTTTCGGATTTAAAATATTTTATGAAAATCTATTGTGTGAATATATACGTTTAGATTGGTAAAGATAATTTAGAAAAGTATACATATATTTTTTGGTGTGTTAAAAATGCCAAAATATACAAATATATAATAATAATAGAAATACTCGATATAAATCTAGACATTTTTTTTAGGGCTATTTTTTTCAGTCAAAGATATATGAAATAAATAATTTATTATACAATATATATAAATATTTTTAAATATAGTTCTTATATATATATAATAATTTTTTTATATATTTATTTTTATTTATTTATATATTTGAAAAATATATATGTTACAGTATATATTTATTATATATAATAAATATTTTATATATAAAAATATATTATATTTGTTATATTTATTATTTGTTATTATTTATTATATATTTATTTTAAATATATAAATATATATAATAAATATATATAACATATAATACACACACGCTTGTTTACGTGTGTGTATTATATATATTTATTTTAAATATATATAATAAATATATAATATGTGAAAAACTGTCCTCAGCGTGACTGAAACCCCGTGTTTTTTTCTATAATTATGTATGACTGAATGGATGACTTTCATGACGAGGTGAGACTATTGTTAGCTCAACAGGAAGTGACATTACTGCTCCAAACCTCAGGGACTCCGCACCATGTGCGCCTGATGCACATTTTCTCTTCCTTCTTTTCACTGAGTTGTGACTTACTTTGTTACTCAATAAACACATGAAGAAGTAGAGAAAATATACATTTATCGTCACGATCCTACTTGAATATTTCCTCCCTCCTAATCCTAATGTAGCACACTTGGTCTTGAATTCCCTTCCCTGATATTTGCACCTGTGTCTCGTCTTCCCCTGGTTTTTTAACCCCAGGTGTTCATCCCTCTGCTGGTCTGCTCTTTTACTGCAGCCATGATAGTTTCCCTCCATGTCTGGTCCCTCAGCCTCATGTTTCTGTTCCATAGTTCCTTATATTACCAAAAGTATTCGCTCACCCATTCAAATGATCAGAATCAGGTGTTCTAGTCACTTGGTGTATAAATTCAAGCACTCAGGCATGCAGACTGTAAATCAAGATATTTGTGAAAGAATGGGCCGCTCTCAGGAGCTCAGTGAATTCCAACGTGGAACTGTCATAGGATGCCACTTGTGCAACAAATCCAGTCGTGAAATTTCCTCGCTCCTAAATATTCCACAGTCAACTGTCAGCTCTATTATAACAAAATGGAAGCGTTTGGGAACAACAGCAACTCAGCCACGAAGTGGTAGGCCACGTAAAGTGACGGAGAGGGGTCAGCGGATGCTGAAGCGCATAGTACAAAGAGGTCGCCGACTTTCTGCACAGAGCTACAAACTTCATGTGACCTTCAGATTAGCCCAAGTACAGTACGCAGAGAGCTTCATGGAACGGGTATCCATGGCCGAGCAGCTGCAGCCAAGCCACACATCACCAAGTGCAATGCAAGGCGTCGGATGCAATGGTGTAAAGCACGCTGCCACTGGCCTCTAGAGCAGTGGAGACGCGTTCTCTGAAGTGATGAATCACGCTTTTTCATCTGGCAATCTGATGGATGAGTCTGGGTTTGGAGGTTGCCAGGAGAACGGTACATTTCAGATTGAATTGTGCCAACTGTGAAATTTGGTGGAGGAGGAATTATGGTATGGGGTTGTTTTTCAGGAGCTGGGCTTGGCCCCTTAGTTCCAGTGAAAGGAACATTGAATGCTTCAGGATACCAAAACATTTTGGACAATTCCATGCTCCCAACCTTGTAGGAACAGTTTGGAGCGGGCCCCTTCCTCTTCCAACATGACTGTGCACCAGTGCACAAAGCAAGGTCCATAAAGACGTGGATGACAGAGTCTGGTGTGGATGAACTTGACTGGCCTGCACAGAGTCCTGACCTGAACCAGATAGAACACCTTTGGGATGAATAAGAGCGGAGACTGAGAGCCAGGCCTTCTCGACCAACATCAGTGTATGACCTCACCAATGCGCTTTTGGAAGAATGGTCAAAAATTCCTATAAACACTCTCCTCAACCTTGTGGTCAGTCTTCCCAGAAGAGTTGAAGCTGTAACAGCTGCAAAAGGTGGACCGACATCATATTGAATTCTATGAGTTAGGAATGGGATGGCACTTCAGTTCATAGAATATTTGGGCACATAAGCATTTTTTTTGCTTCAGCCTGCTCCTGGTCACCTGTATTATTTGAGTATGAGGATTTGTTTTGTTAATGTATATAGTCATGTAATAGGAGACGAAGTACGAGTAGGAGTACAAAATTTTAAAAAAAAGTTTTAAAAAAAAAGTTTCAAAGAATGAGCAAAGGCAGCTGAGCGAATACTTTTGGTAATATAGTGTATGTATGACTGAATGGATGACTTTCATGACGAGGTGAGACTATTGTTGGCTCAACAGGAAGTGACATTACTGCTCCAAACCTCAGGGACTCCGCACCATGTGCGACTGATGCACATTTTCTCTTCCTTCTTTTCACTGAGTTGTGACTTACTTAGTTACTCAATAAACACATGGAGAAGTAGAGAAAATATACCTTTATCGTCACGATCCTACTTCCTACTGGAATATTTCCTCCCTTCTAATCCTAATTCAGCACTCTTGGTCCCAAATTTCTATCCCTGATATTTGCACCTGTGTCTCATCTTCCCCTGTTTCTTAACCCCTGGTGTTCATCCCTCTGTTGGTCTGCTCTCTTACTGCAGCCAGTCTGTTTCCCTCCTAGTTTCCCTCCCTCAGCCTCATGTTTCTGTTCAACAGCTCCTCTGTTTGGGCCTGCCAACCCTGCCCGGTACGCTCAAGCCTGCCCAGGTTGGCTTCCACGCTGCACATGCTTGCCCCTCTTCCCTAAATCCTGAGTGACTCCAATAAACTGGTTAAAACCAGTTATGTTTCTGGGTCCTACATGTCCATCTTCATCACCTCATGACAATCACTGGAGAAAGTGGGCGTGGCAGAAAACAAAATCCACGGTCAAGAACATTGAAAACCACTTTAAATTTATGATGTGGGTTTAATGTTTAAACAGAAATTTACAAAGACTTTATTTTGTATCCTGTATGTGTAATTGCTCATAATTATAAATCATAATTGTAGAGTGAGGATACGGGGAGAAGAGATAAACAAGGTGGAAGATTTTAAGTACTTAGGATCAACAATCCAGAGCAATGGAGAGTGTGGAAAAGAGGTGAAGAAGCGTGTGCAGGCAGGCTGGAACGGGTGGAGAAAAGTATCAGGTGTGATGTGTGATAGAAGAGTTTCATCTAGAATGAAAGGGAAAGTGTACAAAACCGTGGTGAGAGCGGCCATGCTGATTGGTCTAGAAACAGTGGCACTGAAGAAAAGACAGGAAGCAGAGATGGAGGTAGCAGAGATGAAGATGCTGAGGATCTCTCTGGGAGTGACCAGGATGAACAGGATCAGAGGAACAGCACATGTTAGAGGTTTTGGAGATAAAGTCAGAGAGACCAGACTGAGATGGTTTGGACATGTGCAGAGGAGAGAGAGAGAGTACATAGGAAGAAGGATGCTGGATTTGGAACCACCAGGGAAGAGGACTAGAGGAAGACCAAAGAGGATACAGCAGATAGGGTTAGATGGAAGAAACTGACTTGCTATGGCGACCCGTTCCATTCCGTCATCTTCCGCTTGTTCCGGGGTCGGGTCGTGGGGGCAACAGCCTCAAACGGGTACCCCAGGCTTCTCTTACCCCAGCTGTATCCTCCAGCTCACCTGGAAGGATCCCAAGTCCTTCCCCGGCCAGCTGTGAGACATAGTCACTCCAGCGAGTCCGGGGTCTGCCCCTTGGTCTCCTCTCGGTGGGACAGGCCCGAAACACCTCGCCTGCGAGGCGCTCGGGGGGCATCCTGATCAGATGCCCGAACCACCCCATCTGACTCCACTTGACCTGGAGGAGGAGCGGCTCGACACCGAGCTCCTCTCGGATGGCAGAGCTCCTCACCCATTGAGAGCCCAGCCACCCTGCGGAGGAAGCTCATTTCGGTTGCTTGTGTCTGTGATCTCATTCTTTCGGTCACCACCCACAGCTGGTGACCATAGGTGAGGGTAGGAACGTAGATCGACTTGTAAATTGAGAGCTTTGCTTTTCGGCTCAGCTCTCTCTTTACCACGACGAACTGATGCAGCGTTCTACCCCTGAAGCTATGGCGCCCCCTGAAGGGAAATGCCGAAAGAAGAAGAATAAGTTTGTGTAATTGTTCATTCATCCAAGAGGGATCATTTTCTTTTGGACAGTGAATTTGAAAATCGAAACGTTTCGACCTTCGAATCTTTCAAGTTTGATTCAAAACGTCTCGATTTTCAAATATTCTGTCCAGAAAAAAACTTTGAAACCTTTTCTTTTGCATCATGTAACGTACAAAGCGCTTTGTTGCCACCTGCTGGTCAAAAGTGTAACTTCAATATTTTCAAAATGATCTGTGACAGTTTAATTTATAGTTTAGTGAATTTTCTTTTTTATTTCACTCTTTGATTTTAATGAGTCATAATTATTTCTTTTTAATTACATATTAATATGAAAACAGACCACAGGTCAGCTTGTCGGGGTGTGTTAGTGTTGAAAAATATGAAATAACCATGTCAGTAAGTCCCCTTCTGTCTATCCCGAGGGGCAGGGTACACCCTGAACAGGTCGCCAGTCAGTCGCAGGGCCACACACACTCATTTCTAGGGGCAATCAGGTAACGGCCAGTCAACCTAACATGTATATTTTTGGAGTGTGAGAGGAAACCGGAGAACCTGGAGGAAACCCACACATACAGAGGGAGAACATGCAAACTCCACACCGAAAGACCTGTGTTATAAGTTGCGGGGCCACACACATACAACCATACACATACACACACACATTTCTAGGGGTTATTTGGCACCGACCAATACACCTAACATGCATGTTTTTGGAGGGTGGGAGGAAACCGGAGGAAAACCATGAAGACACGGGGAGAACATGCAAACTCCACACCGAAAGACCTGTGTTATAAGTTGCAGGGCCACACACATACAACCATACACATACACACACACATTTCTAGGGGTTATTTGGCACCGACCAATACACCTCACATGCATGTTTTTGGAGGTTGAGAGGGTACCGGAGTACCCGGAGGAAAACCACGCATACACAGGGAGAACATGCAAACTCTACACAGAAAGGCCAGTTTTCCAAGCCTCGTCCCCACCCGTGACTTGTACCCTGGAATATGTGGGGAGCCCTGCAACAAACTGGAGACCTGTTTAGTGTGTATCCTGCCCCTCGCCTCGAATCAGCCGGGATGGCCTCCAGCACCCCCCGCAATCCTGAAAGGGATAGATATATAAGAAGAAAACCGACTGACTTTGATACATTTTGAATAGTTTAAATAAAACCGCACATGTTTTGATCTCAAATAATTTCTTAAACATTCAAATTAGGCGTCGTGCAAACCAATCGATGATTCTGATTGGTTTTAAGAGTGATGTACTGATAGTGTGACTAATCAGGAGGATTCTCTGAAGAGCTTCTAAAGGCCTAATCGAAGGCGGGGAACCATGGTAACAGTCTGTGGACTCAGCTGGTAAACATCAGCTGCTTGGCACCAAACCAGAATCCCATTAGTATTCACATGTCGTCCGTCTCTTTCTCAGTCCCTTCCAAAAGAGGGAGGTCTTTAAATTCCTGAGAGACCCTCTATGTTTCTGTCCTGGATGTGCCTCAGTCTTTAGAGACCTTAATCATGGTTGATTCCTGGCTTTCCCGTCCTTTGGTCCTCGTCTCACTCTGGAAATTAAAACTACCCCACTGTTACTCAGTACCAACTTTGGATTAACTTGGGTTTTTTTTCAGCAAGTCATGCGAAGGCGTATTGTGTTCAAAACCCTTTGTGTCGATTTGTTCTTGTTTTACGAGTTTTGCTCACCGAGAGGGAGGGTTTAGGGTAGCGGGTGGGCAAACTTTTGTGTTTGCGGGCCACATTGAGTTCTAAAATTTGGCAAAGGGGCCGAAACAGGATCAAACGGATGGCATGCTTTGGTAAACGCTAGATTAGACCGATTGAATGGCGCGCTAGATTTTAAACAAGCGCTAAATGTTACATCAAGAGCGTTAAATTTCAAATCTAGCAGCGCTAGGTTCGAAATCTAGTGCGCTAGCGCTTAAAAATGTGCATTTAGCGGTGCTAGGTTTGAAATCTAAGCGCTTGATGTAACATTTGTTTGTTTTAACATCTAACACGCTTGTTTACGTGCGTGTATTGGGCCCAATGGCTTTCCATATCTGTGCACACCGTTTATTTTGACAGCGTGCACATCACGAAGACACACATTTTAATGGGAGCAGTGTTGTTGTTTTCTCAACAAAGCCAAAATATCTAGAGTGCGCCATCTAGTGAGGAAACATAAAAATTGCAGGGAAAATAAAATATTAACAAGGTTTATTTATTTAATTTTTTCAAGTTTGGCAGGCCGGATTGAAATGTTTAGCGGGTCGTATTTGGCCCGTGGGCCGTAGTTTGTCGAAGCCTGGTCTAAGGCCAGGAATGTTCTGTGTTTAAGAACAAGCATTTGTTGATGTATCACAATTAGTTTTTATCTGCTTTAAGAGTCATTATTGTGGGGTTTTTTTTGGTCCAAACTGAAGCTTTGTTTTGATAATGAGCTCCACAAATCAAATGAACTCTAATTAGTCGTGCCCTGTAAAATCTTTGACATTCGGCCCTAGTCTAACACCGCTTTGCAGTCCCAGACCTTTACTCTGCTGATGCTCAAATCAAGACTAAAAACCAGACTTTTCAGCCATAAATAAAACTGTCCTCTGCTGTTTATTAAAAAGAAATCTCTGTTTGGACAAGAAAGAAGAGGAATGGAGATTAGTCAGAGTAAAACAGAGTACTTGTGTGTGAATGAGAGGGATCCAAATGGAAAAGTGAGGTTACAGAGAGAAGAGATAAAGAAGGTGGAAGATTTTAAGTATCTAGGATCAACAGTCCAGAGCAATGTAGAGTGTGGAAAAGAGGTGAAGAAGCGTGTGCAGGCAGGCTGGAACGGGTGGAGGAAAGTATAAATTGTGATGTGTGATAGAAGAGTTTCAGCTAAAATGAAAGGAAAGTGTTCAAAACCGTAGTGAGACCGGCCATGCTGTTTGGTCTTGAGACATTAGCACTGAGAAAAAGACAGGAAACAGAGATGGAGGTAGCAGAGATGAAGATGCTGAGGATCTCTCTGGGAGTGACCAGTAATTAATCAAAAGCACAGTTAAACAGAAGTGTTTTCAGCCTAGATTTAAACGTCGTCACAGTAGAGGCCTGTTTCACAGCCTCAGGAAGTTTGTTCCAGACTTTTGATGCATAAAATTGAAATGCAGTTTCTCCATGTTTAGTCCTGACTCTAGGCACCAGCAGGAGGCCGGTCCCAGAGGTCCTCAGAGTTCTAGATGGTTCATGTTTAGTCCTGACTCTAGACACCAGCAGGAGGCCGGTCCCAGAGGTCCTCAGAGTTCTAGATGGTTCATGTTTAGTCCGAATCTAGGACATTTCAGCCACGGACATTTGAGCCAAAAACCTGCAACCTAGGATATTTGAACCATGTGGTCGACGAATCTAGGACATTTCAGCCTCCGTTTCAGGACAACCAAACTTGTATAAAATTGTGATATTTTATGTAAAAAAATTGTGACATTTTATGTAAAAATTGTGATCTTTTAAAAAATTGTGATGTTTTATGTTTATGTAGAAAATTGTGATATTTTATGTAAAAATTTTATCATAAATAAACAGTTGCACTACAGAAAATAATTGCTTTTAGTCATTTTTATCCTGTGGCTCAAATAGCCTAGGTTGCAGTTTTTTGGCTCAAATGTCCGTGGCTGAAAAGACCGTTCACCGTTTAGTCCTGACTCTAGGCACCAGCAGGAGGCCGGTCCTGGAGGTCCTCAGAGTTCTAGATGGTCCATTTTTAGTCCTGACTCTAGGCACCAGCAGGAGGCCGGTCCTGGAGATCCTCAGAGTTCTAGATGGTCCATTTTTAGTCCTGACTCTAGGCACCAGCAGGAGGCCGGTCCTAGAGGTCCTCAGAGTTTTAGATGGTCCATGTTTAGTCCTGACTCTAGACTCCAGCAGGAGGCCTGTCCCAGAGGTCCTCAGAGTTCTAGATGGTTCATGTTTAGTCCTGACTCTAGACACCAGCAGGAGGCCGGTTCCGGAGGTCCTCAGAGTTCTAGATGGTTCATGTTTAGTCCTGACTCTAGGCTCTAGCAGGAGGCCGATCCCAGAGGTCCTCAGAGTTCTAGATGGTTCATAAGGTACTAACATATCACAGATGTACTTTGGTGCTAGACCATGGAGAGACTTAAACACAAGCAGAGCAGCTTTAAAGTCTATTCTCTGAGCCACAGGAAGCCAGTGCAGAGACTTGAGCACAGGACTAATGTGATCGTATTTTCTAGTTCTTGTTAGGACTCGAGCCGCAGCATTTTAAATAAACTGCAGCTGTTTTAAAGCCTTTTTGTTCAGACCAGTGAGTAGACCGTTGCAATAATCTAACCTACTGGAAACAAATGCATGGATAAGAACCTCTAAATCTGTTTTAGAAACCAAACCTCTGATTTTGGCCATTTTTAAGGTGATAAAAGGCTGCTGATGCGACTTAAAGTTCAAGTCTGAGTCCATTAGATTTCTAACTTGATTTGTCGGTTCTAGAGAGAGAGATTGAAGGTAACTGATTGATGATTTCAGTTTTGTCTGAGCTCAACTAGAGAAAGAAACATGTTTAACTTCTCTTAGAACCATAAAACCTAAAGTGGGAGCCGTCCATCAGCTCCCTGATCAAAAAGGCCCAGCAGAGGATGTACTTTCTGCGGCAGTTGAAGAAAGCCAAGCTGCCGCCCAGATGTTGGTGCAGTTTTACACAGCCATCATCGAGTCTGTCCTCACCTCCTCCATCACCGTGTGGTACGCTGGAGCCACAGCCATGGACAAACATAGACTGCAGCGCATTGTGCGCTCTGCAGAGAAGGTGATCGGCTGCAGACTTCCATCTCTCGAAGACCTGTACGTCTCCAGGACTCGGGGGCGTGCAGGTCAGATAGCAGCTGACCCTTCCCACCCTGGACATGGACTTTTCGAGCGACTCCCCTCGGGCAGGAGGCTCCGGTCCATTCGGACCAGAACGTCCTGCCACAAAAACAGCTTCTTCCCTTCTGCCGTTGGACTAATGAATTCTTTATAACCTGGATCGTGGGTTCGAGTCCCGGGTGAGGACGAGGCTTGGAACACTGTCCTTTCCGTGTGGAGTTTGCATGTTCTCCCCCTGTGTTTGCGTGGGTTTCCTCCAGGTCCACCTGTTTCCTCCCACCCTCCAAAGACATGCATGCTAGGTGCCAAATTGCCCCTAGGAATGAGTGTGTGTGTGGATGGTTGTATGTGTGTGGCCCCGCGACAGACTGGCGACCTGTTCGGGGTGTACCCTGCCCTTTGCCTTAAATCAGCCGGGATGGGCTCCCGCAACCCCGAAAGGGACAGACGGATAAGAAACTGACTGATTCTGATGAAAGCACGGAAATACTTGCAATTCCGTCAAACACCACTAAACGGCGCCCTTTGCTATGAATGAACGCGACGCTTTTCATTTCCCGTCAAACATATTTTCATCCTGCTTTTCTTTTTTTACATTTTCCTTCTGTGTTTTTTTAAAGAAAAAATGTACAAACACAACCTGGTTAGGAATCCGTATTCCCATGGTTCTGTTCGAGTCAGTACGTCACCGGGACACCGGCGGAGAGGAGCACTGCGTCCCCGGCGTGCGTCAGTCAGTCCGCACATCCTCCCTATCGCTCTCTCCTCATCACCTAACCTGTCAGCTGGACCTGTGAGGAGCAGATCGGGGGTGGGTGGGCTGTAAAAACATCCGTTGTTTTTCTTGGGGTCTCTGAAGACATGCCCGGTGTGACCAAGTATAATCTGGTGGATGATGCGCAGGATCTGAGGGTCCCCATGCACAATGAAGAGGTGTTCCAGCATGGGGTCTGCTTCCAGGCCAAGGTAAGACCCCCCTATCATCACTCAGTGGAAGTAGTTACACTAGAAATCATCTTTCTCAAAAAGTAACTCAGTTAGTTACTTAGTTACATTACTGTGAAAGTAACTAATTACAAACTAAAGTAATTGTTATTCTAAAATCTTGAAGATGTTTCAGACTGAAAATGATATTGAGATATTTTATAATATTTTATTTTATCTTCAAACATAAATTTAACGTACGAGTAAAAATATCTCAAATAAATACGATTGAAAAATTATTCAAATATAAGTCTAAGTTTGTGTAAATAAACATGAAACCTGCCCCAAGTGGACGAGTCTAAGTATCTCGGGGTCTTGTTTACGAGTGCGGGACGGATGGAGTGTGAGATCAACAGATGGATCGGTGCGGCATCAGCAATAACTAGGACGCTGCATCGGTCCGTCGTGGTAAAGAGAGCGCTGAGCCGAAAAGCAAAGCTCTCTATTTACAAGTTGATCTACGTTCCAACCCTCACCATGGTAACCAGCTGTGGGTGGTGACCGAAAGAATGAGATCACGGATACAAGCGGCTGAAATGAGCTTCCTCCGAAGGATGGCTGGGTTCTCACTCAGAGATTGGGTGAGGAATTCTGCCATCTGGGAGGAGATCGGTGTCGAGCTGCTCCTTCTCTAGGTCGAGAGAAGCCAGATGGGGTGGTTTGGGCATCTGGTCAGGATGCCTCCTGAGCGCCTCGCTGGTGAGGTGTTTCGGGCACATCCAATCGGGAGGAGGCCAAGGGGCAAACCCGGGACCCGCTGGAGGGACTATGTGGAACGGGCTAGGTAATGACTTGGGATCCTTCCGGGTAAGCTGGAGGATGGAGCTGGGGTGAGAGAAGCCTGGGCTTACCGTCTGAGGCTGTTGCCCCCGCGACTTGGCGCCGGATAAGCGGAAGACGACGGAACGGAATGTCATATTTCACGTTTTAGGATCACGTCATCACGTACAAAAATCAGTTCACGTCGCTTTTCGATACTTAAAACCTCCTTTTTCAAGTGACTTTTGAACAATTCATTTTGCGGTCCTTTTAAATTCAAAATTGATGTTATTTTAAACGCTAACATTTCAGTTTAAAAGCGATATCGCCCCCTGTTGGCCTTCAATGTGTGTCAACTAAAGTGAAGTACCAAATTTTTTTTTTTTTACGTTTCGCAGCTCCGAGCTTTCGTACCTTAGTGTACAATCAAAGAAAATTTAAACATTTACTAAGAACGACTTTAGAAATAGAAGAAAAATTCACTTTTTCAATCCAGTAAAACTATTTTTTAAGTGAATAAGGAGAAGCTTTTCTAAACTGTTGGGAGAACAGTGGATTTAATATGATTATTTAGCGTCATGTCCTCCTTCCCGTCATCCATAAAGCTCGTCTTTGTTCTTTGATTAAACTAGCATCCATTTATTAACGTCTCCATCAAACTGTCATGTCGGTAATTTGTTTAAATTCATTTAAAAAAAGAAAACTTGATTTTTTGTTAAAAAAGAATAAGAGTCCTCTCACATTGTTATGTCTTTTAATCTGAAAAGTCTTTCTAAAATTCAAAATGTAACCCTCTAATGTTCATATGTAACCATGGTAACACGTGGAGCAGCTTCAGAAACAATTCATTTTTCCTCAGCTTAAAATAAATGGTTCTTAAATATAAAGGGAAATGCACTTTTCAGATTTTGGACCCCTTTTAGGGAGTCAGTCTATCATTTTGTCGTTTCATAGTAATTATGAATTTAATCTTAAAGTAACAACAAAGATGTCTTTAGATCATTTTTGTCACTTTTCTGTTCCTGCTCAGATGCCTCGTTTTGGTTCCGGTCAATTTCCCAACGTTTTTTAGGATCATAGAACATGTTGTAACATATAATAAAATCATAACATGTCGTCTTTCAGTACATTATTCAGCCCCTCGTTTTTCTTAAAAATACCCCAAAATGTTTATAGATGGTGTCAATTGTTTGTGGTTTTTTGTGATATTGAAAAATTTGTTTGTGCTATTTTAGTTGTTGTAAATGTACATTTTGGATGATGACGTCATCCAGCCCCTCATTTCGCCTTCACAGAGGTAGGATTTGACACTAGAATGGTGGACACCAGGGGTTAAATAACCAGGGGGACGACGAGACACAGGTGTAGACACCAGGTAGAGACAATTGAGACCAGGTGTGCTGAAGAATGATACAGGCAGGATGAAGACGGAAGAAATGTTCCAGAAGAGAAGAGGATCGAAACACAATTTTCAGTTTAAAATAAACTGTAACTGTTTGTTAAAACCAATCAAAAGCATAGCCTAGTTACAGCTACTACGCTCAGCAAAAGAGACGACTTTTCCCACTTAAATTTATTTAAAGTGTTGCTCATAAAGTTTGTGTTGCGGGGTTTATTTTTATTATTTGACAAACGCAACTGGATTCGAATGCAACTATTGGAAATGTTTTATTTACAAATAGAAACAATCTTTTTTTAGGTCACGCGAAGGCAGCATTTGGGTCAAATGCAGGGTAAATAAAATTAAATCAAAGGAATTAACTGGGTTTGTTTACTTTGATATTTATAATTTATTGGATAGAGACTTGGTTTCTGCAGGTATTTGAAATCAAATGACTTGGACTTGAGTGCACCAAGCCTGATCGGGACATCCCCGATTGAAATACAGGACATTTCTGGCCCATACGTCAAATGATTACAATTTATCGGGTTTTTCTACGTTTGATCCATTAAACCACAGCATCTACCCCGTATTTCTTCAAAATAACCCTTAAAAAAATAAGATTGCCACACCTATCACTTCATAAAAAACATTTTTCTTTTGGCAGTACATTGGCAGTCTGGAGGTGGGTCGCCCCGGCAGCCGGATGGAGATTGTCGCAGCGATGAGAAGAATCAGAGTAAGAACATTATATTTGTGACTTTCCTGTTTTATCCAGACCTCTGTGACAGTGTGACACCTCAGCTTGGAGGCACTGATTCATGTTGCTGCATGCACCCCTTACCATGCCCCTCCCTCCTCCGTGCTTCATCCTATCGGACTCTCTCACTCAATATCCTCTCCGCACATAAATCACCTGCCTGTGCACAAATGTATGCTGGCTAGAGCCACTGCGGTTTGGAGCGGTTAAAGTCACAGTCTAAGACACCATGTCGTGTAGGGTGGAGGATTTAGCGGCTTGTCGTCTGGTTGATCTAATCTAACAACCAAGTTATTGTGTCAACCAGCGGTCAGACACATGTAGTGGTAACACCCCGGGAACAGTTAATCCTAATCCCTCGCTGGACTAATGGCCTTTTTTATTGCACTCGCCATCATTTATTGTTGCAAATTTCTGGATTTATTCTTATTTATCCGCTTAAAAAAACCTACTTAGTGAGGAGAGTATTTTTTTTAGACGATAATGAGCAAGCAACGCCACATTTGGCTGCGTTTGTTGCATTTTAGTGGTTTTAAGGGTTCATCTAAAGGAAATCCACAGAATTATTCGATGAAGATCCACATTGGACGGGTTCATTAAACAAGTTTCAATTGAATTTCAGAAACACAGCAAAGTTTTATGCACAATTAATCAGATTTAAACACACAATCAGCACAAATAATATCCAAACAAAACAAAGCCAGTATATTTTTGTTTTGAGTGTCCTTTTTTGGGGGCAAAAATCGTTTAAAAATTAGATGAGATGGTGGCTCAGTGGTTAGCCCGCGATCCGGAAGTCAACCAGAAGTTTACGAGCTTGCATCACGTCTAGGGTCCTTGGAGAAGACACCTAACCCCTCATTTCTCCCACCATTGGCGCCGTCATAGGTGGCAGCCTGCTGCGGTGAAATGCGGCACATAAATATCCAGGTGAGGGATTATAAAAGTATATTAAAAAAAATTTTAATTAAAAAATCCAATTGGAAGACAGAAATCAAATGAAAACTGGATTGAGAGGAGTTGGAGAAGAGAACTTCTTCCAGGATGGACAGACAGAATGAATCGAGAACAGATCATCTTCATTGCTAGTTCATCTTTTTAGGAGCTCTGTATTTTGTTAGCAATGATCTGATTGGTTGGTTTGGAATTATAAAATCACAAATCGGGTAGTGTCATTTAATTTAAGTTAAAAAAAAAACAGAATTGAATTTACAGTGTCAAGGTTTATGGCGGTGATGTGTGAATTAGGATCCAAATCCAATCCTAGTTTATTGAAGGAAGCGAAGAACCAAATGGAACTGTGACGTCGGGCGCCAGGGTTTGTACTTTCATGCCGCAGAATCCACTGCTGCGCAAGTCCCTTGGATAAGTCCATCAAACTCTCCCCGAGAGACGGCGAAGGACACCTTTACTTCATTGAAGGGAAAGGAGGCTGGATGGAGCTCAACTGGGTGACGAAGGGGACCAGGTGTAGAAGCTTGGCAGGATGATGGTGAACCAGAAGGGAGAAGCTCAGCAGTAAAGCAAGGTACACCAGGAGCCAAGGGTAAGAGCTCAGCAGGATGAGAATCAGAGCTATGCCGCTCAACTGAAAGGCAGGGTGCACCAGGAGCCAGGGGTAAGAGCTCAGCGGGACAAGGATCAAAGCTATGCAGTTCAACAGGAAGGCATGGTGCACCAGGAGCCAGGGGTAAGAGCTGAGCAGGAAGGGGATGAGAGCTATGCAGCTCAACAGGAATGAATGGTGCACCAGGAGCCAGGGGTAAGAGCTGAGCAGGAAGGGGATGAGAGCTATGCAGTTCAGCAGGAAGGCTGGGTGCACCAGGAGCCAAGGGATAAGAGCTCAGCAGTATGAGGATCAGAACTATGCTGCTCAACTGAAAGGCAGGGTGCACCAGGAGCCAAGGGATAAGAGCTCATCAGTATGAGGATCAGAACTATGCTGCTCAACTGAAAGGCAGGGTGCACCAGGAGCCAAGTTGTAAGAGCTCAGCGGGATGAAGATCAGAGCAATGCAGCTAAACAGGAAGCAGGGTGCATCAAGAGCCAAGGGGAATGGAGGGAATGCAGACAAATGCTCCAGCAGGAAAGTGAGGGACACCAGGGCTTAAATAGTCCAAAAGAAAACAAGACACACAAGGGGATTGGTACCTGGTGTGCCAAATTTGGGCATATCATGACATACAGCTCATAAAGAAATAATGAAAATACATCAACTTTTTATTCATTTTGTTTTTCATCCTGATAAACACGTCAATTCTTCAGTTCAGATTCTGTTGAATAGAAACACTCCATGAAAGAAAGTCTAAAAAGGTTGAAAATCTTTTCGGTTCATCTGTAGATTTTTTTTTTTAATAAAACACTCACACTGTAACCCTTTTTCTTTCAGAGCTAGCAAAATCCTTTTTCTCAGGCTTTTACACCAAACATGTTGAAGAGAAAGAGCCATTTATTGAAGTTGTACGCCAAATTAATTTTATGTGAACACAAAAACACATCATAGTGTGGGTGGCATTTACAAAGAAGGGACATACCTGGCCCTTTTGTTTGGCCTGATGATGGTGTTATCTTTGCAAATGCTTCGTCTGAAAATTAGCATCCTTTTAAAGAACCCCTCACATAATCTATATTCAGATCCATGCTCAGTCACACACCACGTCACGGCATTAAGATATGAAAGACGACAATTAAGATTAATTTCATTAACAGTGTTCATTGTTATACTTTTGGTGTGCCGTCCAAAAGTGATCGGTCTGTCGATTTTTCTGTTTTTTAACCCTCAAATTCGCAAAAAAAAAAAAAAACATGAATGCAGTAAAACAAAAAGTGTATCCATTTAAAAATGATGAATGAAGTACTTTTTTGTACATTATTCAAGTGCTGAAGAATAGATAGAAATACATGATGAGATTTGAATGTTGAGCATTAGACGGAGAAATACCAGAAATCAGTCGACTCTAAGACGTCAACCAATATGTCTCCTCAATCACAAACTGTGTTAAAAATAAATAATTGATATGTTATAAATATGTGAAAGCAGTCGTATGTGTACATTTTTTTTTTTTTACTTTTTGGTATTGTGTCATCCAGTGGTGGATGAAGTACTTACTTTTTGTACTTAAGTAAAAGTAAAGATAATTAGGCAAAAAAATACTTAAGTAAAAGTAAAAGTACCAAAAAAAAAACCTACTTAAGTAAAATACAAAAGTAATTGTGTGAATTATTTTACTTTTAAAGTAAAACATAAAAGTATTCAACCATAATCAAATCAACTTTTTATTTAAAAGTAGACACAGCAAACAACAATATTCTGACTCTTTAAATTTGTTCTATATTTGATGCTAGGTTTTTGGCAGCGAATGACTGCGGACTGTGGATTTTAATTTTTAAACTGTTTTTATTGTTTTTACCTTGCCTCGTTTTTAAGTAGCACTTTGGGATTTTTTTAAAATGTAAAGCGCATTATAAATATAATTTATTTATTATTATTATTAAAAAGTTTACTCTCGATTTTGATTGGTCCTCAATTCATTACTTCTTCTCCCTCTTGGAGAGGGGATTTCGGTTCCCTGTTAGGCGTAATATACCAACACTGGTATCTCGCGACATTCAGTAAAGTAAAGTAAAGGCAGGCAATCAACTGCTCCCTCTACAGGTTGATTCTGGTGATGCGGCTTCAAGATGCATTAAGAAAAATTGTATATTTTTCAAATTTCTAACCGAAAATGGAGCAAAAAATGCAAAACATACTTTTAAAAAGTAGCGTAATAAAAGTACAAATATTTCCTCTAAAATGTAGTTAAGTCAAAGTAAAAGTACAGGTCTCAAATTTTACGTAAGTAAAGTACAGATACACAATTTCTATACTTAAGTACGGTAAAGAAGTACATTTACTTCGTTACGTTCCACCACTGGTATTATCAAAAGTTATTATGTGAGCTTATTGAAGGATTTTTTTTTAAAAAAAAGGACACTCGGTGGAGTTTTTGTAGATTTTTATAGTAGATTTCAAAAGACGGTATTCCCTCACCATTAGTGGTAGAAAGCTATGGCAATATCCTTTAAATTAATTTATAGCTGCTGTACTGTTGCACCTAATGTGACCCCGTGTCCTAATTGGGATTCACAGCCAGCTAAACTCTCCTTCCCATAAACTCCTCCAAGAACAGTCCGTTGTAGCTTTTTTAGAATTCAATAGAAAGAAGTGTGAAACTGTAAACATACAGAAAACAAATAAATGAGCATCTAGTCATACACATTTGAAAATAATGCAACAAACAAACATACAATCATGAACATAACAAACTACTCACTCATATTGCCGCTCAAAGGGCTCGAAAAGTGTGGATGGTTGATTAGATTTAAACTAGGATGGTCTCTGGCACTGCAAGCTTAACACATTATCTCCTTCTCTCTGACTACTTACTTCCTATTTCCTACTTCCTGAACACGAATAAACATTAGATTGCTAGCGCCCTCTACCGGTCCGGCGGAACAATAAATTGTTCCAATACAGCTGCTACTTAGTAACTGTGGGCAGTTTAATTTGGGTCGACCATCACCTATAGACGCAAATTTCGCTGTGCAAATCTTTGATGAATGAGGGCTTTTGAGTGTAGGTAACATGTCAGAGATTAAATCAGGAATGCTAAAAATCTGATTTGAAATGCAGCAGGTTGTTTCTGAGCTCTGCACGGTGATTAAAAAGTGAGACGGACTCGTGAAAAGCTGGAGCTGTTCTTTAAATTCCTGTAGATTTCTGAAAGTAAATTGGCTCCACTTGTGGATCAGATCGTTTCAGGCCAACGCAGATGAAAACGTTGCGTGAACGCTCGCTGTGTTTTGCTTCATTGCATTCTGACAGCAGCCTGTAAGGAGATGGATGGTACGTGTGTGTGGCCAGGCAACACACACACATACACACGCACACATACACAGACACTACAGCACAAATATACACATTCACATCCACACAGACACACTCACAGACAAACACAGGCCACATAAAACTGGGACAACACACATATACTCGCACATACACACATGAATACAAAATACACACACACACAAAGACTCAGACTCACACTAAATACAGGCACATAGACACACATACCGTACATAGACACACACCTATGCCCTTCACCTCATAACATCCATCTCAGTGTTCATGTTGAAACTCCGAATAACAACACACTGAATTAAACCCGGTGAGATTCTGTCAAGAAGAAACATTTCTGAGATGGAGTCGACATTTTCATCGGGACATATTTTCGAACAAGCAGAGAAACAGAAATCTTCCAGAGAAGAAAGGAAGGATACACCGCATAAAGGTCACCAGTCTGTCAGAGGACTTTCTCCTAAACCTGATTTTGCATCCCTCCTCCTGGTTAGCTTCTATGTGTCCTTCACTGAACTTGAAATATTAGCCTCGTTAAGCCTTGTTCATTCTGGATTGCGTAGATAACTCAGTCAGCCCTAATTGCGCTTCGTGAAAAGCGTCATGCCAAAGCGACAGAAATACCAGCGCAATATTTTCAAAAAGCACAAAAATATTCTAAAAACCCCATTGGCAACAAATACAAGTCATAATCATCAAATAAGTAAAAAAAAAAAAAAAAAAAACCGCTCTGAAAGGTAAAGCTTAGCATGAGACTGGATCTTCAAAAAGCTCGCTCCTGGTTGGCAAAATCAAACTGGACAAATTCTGGCATTTTTCCGATTTCAACAGAGCGCTGTTCTTAAAGCGGTACGTGGTGGCTCAATTGGCTTCATTTCAACATTATCATAAGCTATGGATGATGTCGAACTCACTAAATCCACCCCTTCTACTCTGAATGGCAGTCCCTGAAAACCCGAACATAACATGGTTACTTGAAACTAATCTACATAGTGACGCCATTAGCACTGTAGAATCACTTCAGGCTAATACCTGAAAAATTTGTTGTGCTTCCGGCACAGGGATTAAGTCTCTTCTAAGGGACAAATCCGAATTCACAATTTGAAAATAAAATTTTGTGGGCCGAAAATAACATTACTGTGAACCAAATTTGGTCTGTGGACCAGAGTTTGGACACCACAGTTTAGATCATCTATCAAAAAAACGCAGTGGTGGAACGTAATGAGGTAAATGTACTTCGTAACTGTATTTAAGTTAAAAAAAATTGTGTATCTGTACTTTACTTAAGTAAAATTGGAGATCTGTACTTTTACTTCACTGCATTTTTAGAGCAAATATCTGTACTTTTACTTCGTAACTTTTTAAAAGTGTGATTTGCATTTTTGTTACATTCTCGGTCAGAAATTTGAAAAATATACAATTTCTTTAGCGCATCTTGAAGCCACATCACCAAAATTAACCTGTACAGGGAGCAGTTGATCGTCTGCAATCTCCAAGAGGGAGAAGAAGTAATGAATCGAGGACCAATCAGAATTGAGAGTAAACATTGTCTGCAGTCATCCACCACCAAAAAACTAACATGAAATATAGCACAAATTAAAAAAGAGTCAGAAGATCGTTGTTCGTTAAGTTTACTTTTAAATAAAAAGTTAAGCCATCAATACACAGAGTATTTATCTGTAACCAGACAGCACAAAAAATATAATTTGAATTATGGCCGAATACTTTTACTTTTTAATTAAAAAGTCAAATTTACACCAATTACTTTTGTACTTTCACTTAAGTAGATTTTTTATTAGTACTTTTACTTAAGTATTTTTTTTTGCCTAATTATATGTACTTTTACTTAAGTACAAAAAGTGAGTACTTCATCCACGACTTGTGTAGACCTTTGGTTGAGATTGAGTTTTTGTAGCCCGTGCACTCTCCACCGCTTTTACAAATTGCTCAATTTGCACAGAAATTGGTGTACCCTTGAATTTGGACAAATGGGGTTTCATTCAGACAGGATGGCATGATGAGAAATCAAATCAAGAAGTCCATGGGAAATTAAGGACTACCTGCATCCTCCGTTTTCAGACAAATTTTTTCTTTTATCCAATTTTCTTCTGTCTTCTTTGATAATCATGTTCAAAATCTTTACAAACCGTTTGTGAGCAGAGGAAGAAAAGATTTTAGAGACATCCGAAGATCCGTGCTGAGTGTCTGATTGCTTGTTTTGTCTGAACTTCATCTGATCAATAAACCATGGGATGTCTGAGTTTGTCCTTTTAAAATCTGAACCTGATGAACTCCTCGCTTGTTTTAAAACCTTGGTAGTCCACGGCCGAGGCTGCAGCATTAATCATGCAGAGAGATGAAAGTGTCCCGCTCATGTCTGCCTCCCCGCAGGAAACCAGTCTTCTAAAGAATTTTTACAAGCTGCTAGAAACTAAAGCTGACAGTTTTCTGGTTGTTTACTCAATCTCAGATTTTCTTTCCCTGAGGAGATAGAAATATTCTTCATCTCTCCGATCTCAAAGACCTCGGTCTCTTTGAGAAGCTTTAATAACTTTCACCAACTTTTTCTTCTTTTTTTTTTCTACAGTATGAATTCAAACTTAAGAACATAAAGAAAAAGAAGGTAAACATCGTCGTTTCTACCGACAGCGTCAAAGTGATCCTCCGTAAAAAGAAGAAAGTGAGTTTCCTGGTGTTTCTAGGCTATTTAGTTCAATTTTCTCCTGTGGTTTTGGTTTTGAAATGTTTTTGTGTTTTTCCACAGAGGAAAGGTTGGTCATGGGATGACAACACCATCCTGGTGACTCAGGATCCCATCTTCAGGTCAGTCTGTTACCAAACAAGAAAATAAAAGCTTAAACTGACTTTATTTTGCTTTCAAAGGATTTTCTACGTCTCACATGACGCTCAGGACCTGAAGATTTTCAGCTACATAGCCAGAGATGGACAGACCAATATTTTCCGCTGCAACGTGTTTAAGTCGAAGAGGAAGGTAAGAAACCACAGAACTTCTAGGTACTTTGCTTTTTGTGGAAAACATAAAGATTCCTTTGAGATCACGTCCTGCTGTTCTATGTTTTTATGCTTCTTCTTATCCTGGGCGGACTCGTAGAGTCATAAAATTGTACTAACATGGATGACAGAAATTACCACTATTGCAAATGACATTATAGATTATCAAGAAAACCTTTATTTGTCCCACAATGGGGAAATTGCAGTATGCAACAGTGCATGGTTAAAATTGCTCATTATGGAGTCTCACACCAGAAGGAAGGAAAGACCTCCTGCATCTCCCCTTCACACAGCGAGGGTGGAGCAGCCTGCCACTGAAGCTGCTTTTTAGTGACAGAGTGGACTGCTGGGGGTGGGACTTGTTGTCCAGCTTGGATGTCAGTCTCTTCAGGACCCTTCTGTCACCCACCTCCCGAATTGAGTCCAGGGGGCAGCCCAGGACAGAGCTGGACTTCTTGATGATTCTGTCCAGCTTCTTCCTCTACCTTTCTGTGATGCCACACCGTACAGAATGACTGATGCCACCAAAGAGTCGTCAAAGGTCTTCAGGAGTGCCCCATTCACTCCAAAGGACCGCAGTCTCCTCAGGAGGTAGAGCCTGCTCTGACCCTTCCTGTACAGTGCATCAGTGTTATGAGTCCAGACCAGTTTGTTTTTGAGGTGAAACACCAGGTATTTGTAAGAGTCCACCTGCTCAATGTTCATTCCCTGGATGTTCATTGGTGAGGTAGTGGTAGAGTGATGCCTGCAGAAGTCCACCACCATCTCCTTGTTTTTTTCTGCGTTGATCAGGAGGTGGTTTCACTGACATTAGTCCACAAAGTTCTGCATCAGTCCTCTGTATGCGGACGAGGCTTGAAACGATGGCTTTTCTGCGTAGAGTTTGCACATTCTCCCGGTTATCTCCAGGTACGCAAGTTTACGCATACCCTACCACCAGACGGTGGCTCAGTGGTAGAACATTTGCTCGCGGACCAGAAGTTAACCGGAAATTTGCGGGTTCGATTCCCACTGAGTTCATGTCTAGGGTCCTTGGAGAGGACACCTAACCCCTGTTTCTCCCACCATTGGCGCTGTCATAGATGGCAGCCTGCTGCGGTGTAGGAGTGCTGCAGACAAATTTCCCCAAAGAGGGATGAATAGAGTATGTAAAAATAAAATAAAAACAAACATGCTAGCTTCATCGGGTGCTATAAAATTGCCCCTAGAAATGTGTGCCAGTGTGTTTGGCCCGACAGACTGGCGACCCATTCGGGGTGTACCCAGACTCTTGCCATCAATCAGCGGGGATAGGCTCCAGCGACCTCAATGGGAAATAAGCGTCTCAGAAGACAAATATTTATGTTTATTTAATGACATCTATGTTAGTCATCTATTCTATTCTCATTTACATTTCGAAGACATTCATGTCTTTTTTGGTACCAGAAAGATTGGTGTGATGATGTTAGTTAAATAATCTTTAGCATCAAACATTTAAAAATTTGTTCCGTTCCGTCATCTTCCGCTTGTTCTGGGGTCGGGTGGCGGGGGCAACAGCCTCAAACGGGCAGCCCAGGCCTCTCTTTCCCCGGCTGCATTCTCCAGCTCACCTGGAAGGATCCCAAGTTGTTCCCCAGCCAGCGGCGAGACATAGTCTCTCCAGCGGGTCCGGGGTCTGCCCTTTGGTCTCCTCCCGGTGGGACGTGCCCAAAACACCTCGCTCGCGAGGCACTCGGGGAGCATCTTGACCAGATGCCCGAACCACCCCATCTAGCTCCTCTCGACCTGGAGCTAGACCGAGCTCCTCCCGGATGGCAGAGCTCCTCACCCGGTCTCTGAGTGAGAGCCCAGCCACCCTGCGGAAGAAGCTCATTTCGGCCGCTTGTACCCGCGATCTCATTCTTTCGGTCACCACCCACAGCTGGTGACCATAGGTGAGGGTTGGAACGTAGATCACCTTGTAAATTTAAAAATTTGTATCAATTTGTATCAATCCTAATTTTCCGTCATTGTTTTCCGTCATGAATCATTTCTAGGAGGGTTGAAAAAACAGAATCCAACGTCTATCGTTACACACAAAAACGTTTTTCACTGGTTTTTTTTACAGCTTTTTGTTCCTCGGTCTAGATTTTATTTACATTCGGTAATAACACAAGCCTGAAATACTTCTGGGTCATTTTACACAGTGGGGAACCTTCTATGAGCAAGAAAAGATTATAAAACACCAGTTTGTTTTTTCTGCCATCTGCTGTCTTTGCCCACCAGTGGCAGCAGTGGGATTATCCAGGCTGGCTTGAGCACAGTCGGAAATGAGAAAAATCATTATTTTTATCTTCTGAAAGCTGCATGTTGCTGTAAAATCGTCACCACTCAGAAAGAAGGTTCTGGTTTTGATCTAAGGTGGTGTGAGGAGAGAATTCTACCAAAAGCAATCCTGTTCAGTTCATTTGGAAATTCAAAGGCTTGTAGAAACCACCATATTACTTTTGGTCATCAGTGACGAATCAAATCTGTTCTCACGTTCTGAAAACTCTCAACGCCAGCAGGGATGCTACACAGTGAAGCTTAAAAAGATGGATTGGGTTGAAAATATGAATAAATGGATTTGTTTTCTTAATTATCTGTTGGCCAAAATTTTCACAGTTTCTGTGGGATCCAAATGGGAAAGTGAGGTTACAGGGAGAAGAGATAAAGAAAGTGGAAGATTTTAAGTATCTAGGATCAACAGTCCAGAGCAATGGAGAGTGTGGAAAAGAGGTGAAGAAGCGTTTGCAGGCAGGCTGGAAAGGGTGGAGGAAAATATCAGGTGTGATGTGTGACAGAAGATTTTCAGCTAGAATGAAAGGAAAAGTGTACAAAACCATGGTGAGACCGACCATGTTGTTAGGTCTACAGACAGTGCCACTGAGGAAAAGACAGGAAACAGAGATGGAGGTAGCAGAGATGAAAATGCTGAGGATCTCTCTGGGAGTGACCAGGATGCACAGGATCAGAGGAACAGCACATGTTAGAGATTTTGGAGATAAAGTCAGAGAGGCCAGACTGAGATGGTTTGGACATGTGCAGAGAAGCGAGACCCGGTACATCGGAAGAAGGATGCTGGGTTTGGAACCACCAGGAAAGAGGACTAGAGGAAGACCAAAGAGGAGGTTCATGGATAAAGTGAAGGAAGACGTGAAGATAGTTGGTGTGACCAAAGAGGATGCAGGAGATAGGGTTAGATGGAAGAAACTGACTTGCTGTGGTGACCCCTGAAGGGAAATGCCGAAAGGAGAAGAAGAATAAAATATTTGAGTGTTCTTCACCATTTCTTTTGTTCTCCGCCACACCCATTAACTAATGTAGCAGCATTGCATGCCCTCTGCTCAAGCTTGGTCTCAAAGAGAAGTGCCATTTTTACATAAAATTCACCAAAATAAGCAAATAAAATTTTATTCGCTGATTTTACATTCTTTTCACGTAACTTATAGCTCCAAACAAGAATGACGCCATCTTGTTCACACGCCCACAGAATTTGACGATATTGTGTAGATGATCTGGACTCTCTCCAGTAGATTATTTTCCACATTGACCGAACAAATCACAAACTGGAGGGGCCGGCGGAAGGTGGAACTGTTGAATTCTTAACTTGGTTAAAAAATTAGCGCTTTGTTGTTGAACACCCCTCTCTCCCGGAATTTTTATTTTACTTTTACATTTGCATTTGCGATTAACTATCGCAAATGCAACATACGTCCATTCAGTGGACAAAAAAAAACCTCTAAAATCAACATTGTCAAAAGTTTTCTTCAGTTTTGAAACCAACTCTGTCTTTTCGTAAAAAAAAAAAAAAAAAAAAAAAAAAAATGGTTTCCTCTGGAAAAAAACTTTCAAGAAGTTTCTTTCCAACAAAAAGAAAAAAACAAACAAAAACAGAAATAGTGATGTTCCCAATAAATTTACATAAAACCGTTAGTTGTTTCTTTTGTTTTTTAATATTTGTGGCTTTTTTTGGTTTTGTTTTGCTGTGATTTAGCGATAAACGTCATTTTAAACGATGACGGCTGGAGACCTCTGGTGTATATCAATACTAACATAAATAAATCATGCAAAGATATTGAAAATTATGCCTCCACCTGCGCCATAGCATAAACATTTATTGATTACCTGCATGCTTTTTGGGGGGTTGTTTGTATTCTTTTTGCTGGCTGGAGTTGAAGGATGGGTTAAGAGGGGGGAAGGGTTTCATTTTTTATTTGTTTGTTTAACTTCTTCATTTGTTTGTTTACTTGTATTGTAAAAATTTGTGAAAACAAACTAAAGAAGTTTAAAAAACATTATTAGTATCAGTTCATCTAATGTTCGTACTGAGTAATTATGGGTTATGTACTGTTGCACCCAATGTGACCCCGTGTCCTAATTGGGATTCACAGCCAACTAAACTGTCCTTTCCATAAACTCCTCCAAAGAACGGTCCGTTGTAGCTTTTTTAGAATTTAATAGAAAGAAGTGTGAAACTGTACATACAGAAAACAAATAAATGAGCATCTAGTCATACACATTTGAAAACAATGCTACAAACAAACATACAATCATGAACATAACAAACTACTCACTCATATTGCCGCTCAAAGGGCTCGAAAAGTGTGGATGGTTGATTAGATTTAAACTAGGATGGTCTCCGTGGTTGCAAGCTTAACTTTTAACTTCTTAACTTCTCTTAACTTCTTAACTGACTACTTACTTCCTATTTCCTACTTCCTGAACACGAATAAACATTAGATCGCTAGCGCCCTCTACCGGCCCAGCTGAACAATAAATTGTTCCAATACAGGTAACATAATTAAAATATGTTTTGTTGTTTTTGTAGATAATACATTCATAGTGTTAAGGAAGGACAGATACACTGACAGACGTACGGACACCTTAATGATGTCCACATTCTCTGAGTGGAGGCATGAAAATGTTTTGACAGGTTTTGATGACGAGTTTCACCAAGTGACTTTAATTAAAGTGTATCTAATTGAGGAGGTGGTTCCACATTATGAAGGAAGTCCTGGTTTTTGTGTTGCCTGTGTATCGACTCGATCAAGATGGAGAGGGGAGAAAACATAAACATAGCAATGTGTAGAAATCAGAAAACAATGAGAAAATTGCATTTTTTGAAAAAGATTGCAGGAGGCGTTGGCTCGTTGGTAAAGTGTCCGTCTTTCATTTGGGGGAACCTGGTTTGATTCCCACTGAGCCCAAACCGTTCCTGGGACTACTGGAATACTAACTTGAAGGAAAAAAAAGACAAAAAAAAAAAACGTACATTTAGACAATAGAGGCCAGTGGATGGCCATTCTTTGCTGGCCAGAAAAATGTCTGAATTAAGCATTGATTTTGCTCGTATTTTTTTTTTTGGCAAAGATATATTAAAAAATGTTAACAGAGACGTTATAACTACTTCCATGTCCGCTCCCAGAAATCTACATTGATGTTGAAAGCATCGAAAGAAAATCTCAAAGTCTTCCCAATCTGTTCTGTGGGACCTCCAGTCAGTTGTTTGGTTTTGTTGATTTGTTTTTCAGACATTGTACCAACTAAGCTACTAGACGCTATCTGGAGAGGGCTGTGTATAAAACAGAGTTGGGAATAACGCCGTTAAAGTGGCCCCACAACAAACTGGCAACCAGTTTCGGCTGTACCTGCCTCTCGCCTGAAATCTTACGGTATGGACTCCGGCAACCCCCGCAACCTCGTCAAGGATAAGCAATTCAACAGATGAATGAATAAAAGACAACCGGGAAAAGTTGTTTGTTAGACAGAGTTCGGAATAATGCTGTTTGAGAATAATATATTTACAACCAGCAGTGCTTAAAAGTCATACGAAGATAACTCAAAAAGTTACAGTTGGAATTTTTTTTTAATTTTCAAGACATTTTCTCAAAATAAGATTAGTAGCTTCACCAGCCTGTCAGTGCCTGATCCCGTCAGACCTCAGAAGCTAAGCATGCTGGGCGAAGCTAAGCATGCTGGGCCTGGGCGGTACTTGGATGGGAGACCGCTAGAGCCCCAGGTCCCACAGTGAGGTGGCTGTTGAAATTAAATTGTCGCTGTGTCCCTGAGCAAGACACTTCACCCACGTGCCCAGTCCGGATGGTGTGTGATTGGTTGGTGATGGTAAGAGGGTCCGATAGTGCCTCGCTTCTTTCAGTTTGCCCCATGGCAGCTGTGGCTACAACAGTGGCTTACCATCACCTGGTATGGAGTGAATGAATAGCACATATGTGTGAAGCGTCTTTGAGCGTTCTGGAAAAGTGCCGTATAAGTGCAATGCATTATTATTAAAAACAAAAAAGTGATTAAGTTTTGGGAGTGATTGGAATCACCATTTGGGTCTAGGAGTGTTTTAAAGATTCTATTTAAAGCATAAATTCTTGTCGAACGCTGGCACTTTAAAAGGCGGAGCAAAGACACTGGAACTCTGGTCTCTATGGAAACCTTAGGATGTGTCAAGTTCCTATTGGTTCATATAGTTTGTTGATCTGTGATAATAATAACAATAATAATTAGTCATTGGTTCTGTTAAATGTCCTCTACTGGAGTGTGAAGCAGAACAAACATCATGTTACAGACTGAGCGTGAATGTGATGCTGATTAAAGAGATCAGAAGCTGGACAGCTGTGAGGGTGAAGGACCTCTCCTCCTTTCTGCCCTCCAGTCTGGCATCACAGTCAGCCTCCTGATGGCAGAAACTCAAACACACTATGTAGGAGGTGTGAAAGGTCTGACAGAATCCTGCTGACTGTGTGGGTGGTGAGTAGCTCACATCAGACAGATACATAGATGAGGGGACAGATAGACAAACTTCACACTAGTTTCTCAGGGATCCTGAAGACAACATTTGGGGAACTCATTCTCACCGCCCACAAGCTCCTGAATCCCATTAGGGAATTTTCCCCGATGTTAGAGGACGTCACAATAACCAGAGGTGCGCATTATTGGGGGGAGGCAATAGCTCAGTGGTAGAATGTTAGCCCTTGGACTAGGAAAAGCTAGTTTGATCCCACTGAGCTCATGTCTAGGTGTCTTTGTGGTGACGCAATGGTCAGCAAAGTCGCCTCACCGCAAAAAGGTCGAGGTTTAAATACCGGGTGGCACGAGGCTTGGAACACTGGCCTTTCTGTGTGGAGTTTGCATGTTTGCATGTGTAGGTTTATTTTGGGTACTGTGGTTTCCTCCCACCCATGCATATTCGGTTGATTGGGCGATATAAAATTGCCCCTGGGTTTGAGTGTGGATGATTGCGTGTGTGTGGCCCCACGACAGACTGGCGACCTGTTCAGGGTGTATCCTGCCTCTCACCTTAAGTCAGCCGGGATAGGCTCTGACATCCTCATTGAGATAAGGGGTTCAGAAGACGAAACGAAAGGTAAGAAAAAGTCAACATCAAGGCTAAGAATACTATGCCTCCTTTTGGCCTTTATCACACACTTTACAATCCACCTATAGTTAGTATCATGCAACTGTGGGTAGTGACCAGGGGCAGATCCAGGAATTTTTGAAGGGGTTGGGGGGCGGGAGTTCATTAACAAAGCCAGTATGTGTGGGCTAGGGGTATTGCCACCAAATCCCACCAGAACATTATGAAAAAATAAGACTAATTTTCCAGAATTTTGGTTGCCCATTCACTGGTCCTGCAAGGGAGTAGCTTGACTAGTCCCCTTTCCTTTCTTCTTCTTTTTTTTTTTCGGACCAAATGGGTCCGGACTAAACAAGTCTGTTTGACTCATTTAAGAAGTGAATTAATCTTTTTACAAGTACATTGAGACTCACTCGTGGCTGCTTTTTTGAAAGAAAAAAAAGATTAAATTTGAAGAAATGATAAAACTAGAAAATAGTTTTCCTATATATTTCTTTTTTTTTGCTGCTTTTAATTACCAATTAGTCTGGCTTTACTTTAGAAATGTGTTGGGTTTTTTTCGTCAAACTTTCCATTTGTTTATTTACTTTAAATATTTTAGTGGTCAAGTTATCTGATTTGACCGTGGTAACTGGTGATGTTACCAAACTCTAAGCCTTGGAGCTTATCAGGGTTTCAAACTCGACAAACATAAACCTTGTCTGAGGATAACTTATGTCCTGTTGAGTAATGAAGAGACTGTAAATCTCTGACGTCTTACCTTCGCAGTTCGTGACTCCCCGTCTCTACCTTCACTGGATCTTTTCTTCCTTTCTCAGTCACATCGACGTTCTTTCCTCTTTCCATCTTCCAGGTCTCTGCTTTTCAATTATTTCCTCTTTGTTGTAGATGATTTGCTGCAATTCTCCACTGAGTCTTGTCACGGTGACTCAGAAGCTGGAGTTTCATTTTATAATCTACACTCCTGTGGAAATACTTCACATCCTCCCTTTTCTTGTTGATGAATCTAGTGTTTGTGGTGTTTTCCTTTCTGGAAGTTTTGAGTAAATCTCTACTGGACTTAAATTTGTTGGTTTGATGGATTTATTGGGCAAGTCAAATAAAACCAAAGCAGTTCTGTTTGAACGAGCTCTGGATGCTCTTTTGCTTTAAGCTAAAAGTAAAGAATCAGTTCTGTAATGTGAAGATTTGTTGGATTTAAGCATCGGAATAGAAGTAGGGTAAATATATCGGATTGTCTGCCCAGTAAGTCAATAATCTTGGAAAAATAGCAGCAAATCCAGATGTGTTTGTGATACTTTTATTTATTTTATTGTAATGCACTGTATTCACTGCACTGTATATGCACTTGTATTAATCCACCCTTTCTAGCCTGCCTGCACACACTTCTTCCCCTCTTTTCCACACTCTCCATTGCTCTGGACTGTTGATCCTAAGTACTTAAAATCTTCCACCTTCTTTATCTCTTCTCCCTGTAACCTCACTTTTCCATTTAGATCCCTCTCATTCACACACATGTACTCTGTTTTACTCTGACTAATCTTATTCCTCTTCTTTCTAGTGCAAACCTCCACCTCTCCAGCTTTTCCTCCACCTCTTCCCTCCTCTCACTACAGATCACAATGTCATCTGCAAACATCATTGTTCATGGAGATTCCTGTCTAACCTCGTCTGTCAGCCTGTCCATAGCAAAGGACTCAGAGCAGATCCTTGGTGCAGTCCCACCCCCACACTGAACTCCTCTGTCTCACCTACAGCACACCTCACTACTGTTTTAGAGTTTGTTTAGTTTGATTTAGTGTTGTCATGTTTATACATTTATTCAAAGTATATTCCGAGTAGCAAATGCTGAATATTACTTGCCACCAACGTGTCCGACATACTAAGCAATGAGCTCATTACATCTGAGCAGATGCTGGTGTAAAAGATCACTTAAGTAACAAACTCAACCTGCTGTTCATATTATAAAGCAAATTACATTTGTTTTTACGTTTTTGAGCAATGATCATCCTATTCTGAGCCCTGCTCGGGACAGTTTATGTAAGAACTGGACAGAACGTTCCACATTTCTCTACGTGCCTGATTGGAACTGTATGTCTGATTCCAAAGTGCTTCAGCGATCATAAACTTCTACTGAAAATTTGGCACTATGCCATTGTGTCATGGTGGATCCTCCGTGCTTCTGATTTTTTTTCTGGAAAAAAGGAAAACGCGTTTTAGAAAACATAAAAAAGGTTCAGGACCATAGCTATTGAGAAACTGAGTTTAGCATCCATTATTAAAAGGAACATAACATGGTCCAGGACATGTATGAGGGCTGTAAGACAGTGGTGAGGTGTGCTGTAGGTGAGACAGAGGAGTTCAGTGTGGGGGTGGGACTGCACCAAGGATCTGCTCTGAGTCCTTTGCTATTGACAGGCTGACAGACGAGGCTAGACAGGAATCCCCATGGACAATGATGTTTGCAGATGACATTGTGATCTGTGGTGAGAGGAGGGAAGAGGTGGAGGAAAAGCTGGAGAGGTGGAGGTTTGCACTAGAAAGAAGAGGAATAAGATTAGTCAGAGTAAGATAGAGTACATGTGTGTGAATGAGAGGGATCCAAATGGAAAAGTGAGGTTACAGGGAGAAGAGATAAAGAAGGTGGAAGACTTTAAGTATCTACGATCAACAGTCCAGAGCAATGGAGAGTGTGGAAAAGTGGTGAAGAAGCGTGTTCAGGCAGGCTGGAACGGGTGGAGGAAAGAATCATGTGTGATGTGCGACAGAAGAGTTTCAGCCAGAATGAAAGGGAAAGTGTACAAAACCGCGGTGAGACCGGCCATGCTGTTTGGTCTAGAAACAGTAGCACTGAGAAAAAGACAGGAAACAGAGATGGAGGTAGCAGAGATGAAGATGCTGAGGATCTCTCTGGGAGTGACCAGGATGGACAGGATTAGAAATGAGTACATCAGGGGAACAGCACATGTTAGAGGTTTTGGGGATAAAGTTAGAGAGGCAAGACTGAGATGGTTTGGGCACGTACAGAGGAGAGAGAGAGAGTACATCGGAAGAAGGATGCTGGATTTGGAACCACCAGGAAAGAGGACTAGAGGAAGACCAAAGAGGAGGTTCATGGATACAGTGAAGGAAGACATGAAGATAGTTGGTGTGACCAAAGAGGATGCAGCAGATAGGGTTAGATGGAAGAAACTGACTTGCTGTGGCGACCCCTAAAGGGAAACACCGAAAGAAGAAGAAGAAGATTTAAAGGAACATAACATCGTATTCCATCTTTTTATTTCACCTTTATTTAAGGTTGTTCTACCAATTTGTGTAGAACAGGTAGAACAGCAGAACCTTAACAAACATTTGGATTGTTAATGTTCCACTCTAGAGCTTCTCCAGATCACATATCCTCTTGTCTCTGTGATTGATCGCCTCCTTAGCTCGCTCGCCTGAGCAAAGTATCTTAAAGCCCAGCTGCTCGTGTGTGTAATTTTGAGAAGAAAATGAAATGCCAGCATTTCCTCACATATCTGCATACCAGACAGAGACAATTTCTCCTCCACGACAAAGACAGCGTTTCAGCACGGCTAACTCCCATCTCCTCACCATGGAGACCAGGACGATAGTGACTTAGCAAAGCTGAATACCAATCGCTCTAATAGGAGGAGAAAAAGAAAAGGAGCCTTCTGTTTTACATATTTAAAAACGGGGCTTTGATGATGAGTTATTTTTTTGGGAGGTTTTTATCATGTTTGAACATAATTCTAACATCAAAGACATTCCTGCTGTAGTTTTCTTTTTTATTCCTAAATGTTTGATTAATTTGCAGGCTGTCCCGTCCAGTGTTTGCAAACATATGAATGCCAGGTGGTCTAGGCCACGCCTATTGTTCTCTGCCACACCCACATTGTAAGATCAGCGGTAAAATTTCTGTGCATGCTTTCTGCTCACACTCGATCCGTTCACTTAGGTACTGCTCTCCCTCATCACAACGCAAAAAAAGGCAGGATTAGGCAGGTAGCAAGAGGAGGAGGGAATTAATTCACAGTGTCACAAACAAAGAGTTGGCTGCCACCCATCTCCGCTTGGGATGAGTTCAAGTATCTCCAGGTCTTGTCCACGAGTGGGGGAGGGATGTAGAGGGAGATCGACAGGCAAATCGGTGCAGCGTCAGCAATAACTAGGATGCTGCATTGGTCCGTAAGGTAAAGAGGGAGCTGAGCCGGAAAGCAAAGCTCTCGATTTACAAGTCGATCTACGTTCCAACCCTCACCTATGGTCACCAGCTGTGGGTGGTGACCGAAAGAATGAGATTGCGGATACAAGCGGCTGAAATGAGCTTCCTCTGCTGGGTGGCTGGGCTCTCACTCAGAGATTGGGTGAGAAGTTCTGCCATCCGGAAGGAGCTCGGTGTCGAGCCGCTGCTCCTCCAGGTCGAAAGAAGCCAGGTGGGGTGGTTTAGGCGTCTGATCAGGATGCCCCCTGAGCGCCTCGCTGGTGAAGTGTTTCAGGCACGTCCCACCGGGAGGAGACCAAGAGGCGGACCCCGGACCCGCTGAAGAGACGTAGTCTCGCTGGATGCACCTGCACCAGGGATGCACCTGCATCCCCAGCCACCTGCATGCACATGCAACCCTGTCCCGTATAAGCGGAACACGATGGAACAAAACAAACAAAATGTGAAACTCAATAAGTATAATTACGACAAAAACCTGTTTATTTATCTACGCTAAGAAATACGAATTATCATCCATGTGGAATTCCACATTTTTACCACAGTGGAATTCCATACCCACCACAGGGGGACCAAACACAACAACCCGTGGTACCTGTCAACCCCCCGGGGGCTTCTCAGTCTTATCTGGGAGTTGCAGACCAAGCTTGTCCGCTGCCTTAGACATGAATCAGCTGGTAGATTTAGTTGAGTTTATTTTCTTTGCATTACGTTGCTTAGATGTAGTTCATCGTGTGAAGCTTTTCGTACCGCGCCCCTCTGAACGCCACTGCTTTTACCAAACAATTCAACCCCAAATAAAAACTTTCTGTGATGTATTAATTGAACTCTAAAATCAGTTTCCTCGCTACATTTCTGCTTTATCTCTTACTTTTGTACCTGATAAGCTGATTTCAGGCTGGAGTTACCTTGACGTTGACCTAATACCTCGAGGCCTCCCGAAGCAGTTGGTGATAAATTTATTTGGACGCGGTTCGTGCTGACATTCAATTTTGAAAGCTTCACCTCTGGTGGAGCTGTGGAAGAAGGATAAAGATTCACTCTAACAGATTAGTGACACTATGACTGAGCTTTTGTTGATGCTTTTGGGGGGAAAGGGCTTGAAATTTGTCAAAAATGTCCTCGGGGAATGGTGGGTTGTGCATTTCTCATCTATGGTAGTGCTCCATCAGTATCAATCTGCCTCACTATATCTATTGGATTATTGAGTTAATATAGAAAAAATAGTACGGAAATTACGAATAATATTTAAAAAAAAATTCCACAGTAAATGTCTTCAAACAGCCAAAAAAAAATGATCCAGAAAGAACTTATAAACTCCAAAAATGAATAAAAATGTGAGATAAAACAGTAAAACTTGGGTTATTTGTAAGTAAAATCCATCTTTGCCGTTTGGAGGCGTAATCCTCTAAATGGGGCGGAGCCTGCAGAAGTGAATTCAGTCCACCATCTGAATCAGGTATTTATGCACTAGCATTTTTCATAATTGATAAGATTATGATTTACAAGTAGATCTACGTTCCCACCCTCACCTATGGTCACCAGCTGTGGGAGGTGACCGAAAGAATATGATCACAGATACAAGTGGCCAAAATGAGCTTCCTCCACAGTGTGGCTGGGCTCTCACTCAGAGATCGGGTGAGGAGTTCTGCCATCCGGGTGGAGCTCGGTGTCGAGTCGCTCCTCCTCCAGGTCGAGAAAAGCCAGATGGGGGGTTAGGGCATCTGGTCAGGATGCCCTTGAGCGCCTTGTCGGTGAGGTGTTTGGGCACGTCCCACTGGGAGGAAACTAAGAGGCAGACCCCAAACCCGCTGGAGAGACTATGTCTCCAGCTGGACAGGGAACACATCGGGATCCTTCCGGGTGAGGTGAAGGATGCAGCTATGTGATAACTAGTTTGAAGCATAAAAAAGGCACTTCCTGTTGAGGGGACTAACCAAGCATAAGCAGAGCACCTGCGCTAACACATTACCTGCTTATGTTAGACCAAGGTGGGTAAACTTTTTGTTTCGTGGGCCAAATTCAGTTCTAACATTTGATAAAGGGACCGGAACAGGATCAGATGGATGGCATGCTTTGGTAACTGCTGGATTAAACTGATAGAATCTAGATCTAGAGTATCGAGAGTGCGCCATCTAGTGAGGAAACATCAGAATTGCAAGGGAAATAAAACATTAGCAAGGTTTATCTATTTAAATTTTTATGTTTGGCGGGCCGGATTAAAATTTTTAACGGGCTGCATGTGGCCCGCTGGCCGCAGTTTGCCCATCCCCGTGTTAAAATGTGGGCAAGACACAAAATAAAATGTGCGGCCAAGAACAACCTGGTGTTTGTATTTCATCTGAACACTAAACACGAGCGCTCTCAAGATATTCAATCATCCAGAAATAAAACCAAAAGCAAAGCAAGAGGGGAGATGTTGGCTCAGTGGGTACAGCGTTCGCCCGCAACCGGAAGCTCGCAGGTTCGCATCCCACTGAGTGCACATCTAGGGTCCTTGGAGAAGACCCTAACCCCTCGTTTCTCCCACCATTGGCGCCGTCATAGGTGGCAGCCTGCTGCGGTGAAATGCAGCACAATAATTTCCCATGAGGGATTAATAAAGTATTAAAAAAAAACTTGGGGGTTGTTTTTTATCAAAAAATCGTGCCTCCAAAAAGTTGATTTAGCACAAAAAACGAAAAAGAATTCTGCAGCATTCCTTGTTTCGTTGTGATAAAAAAGAATACCTAAAACAATTAATGCCTTGCTATCTTTTTATGCATTGACCGTTAATGCGTTCAGTCTCTCTTCAGCTTCGTCGCCCTCCTTTTTTCATTTGGAAAACTCTATGTAGCTTTTTTCCAACAGAAAGTCTTTTTTTTTCCAGGAGTGAATGGAATTAGATCTTTCCTCTTCGCTCAGCAGAGATGAAACCCTTACACTTTCTCCCTGGGGGGATTTTCTCCCTCATGCCACATCACCTTTACACATTTCCAAGGAGTTAGAGAGTAGAAGCTGTGAATAATTTATAAAACTTCCACCTGCTTACAGTATTTCTCCATCCATCTGGACTCCTTCATGGAGAACCCAATGCAGAGAACCAGATGTTTGTATTCAAGTGTTCTTAAGTGTATGTAAGTCGCACCGCGCACGGATGATATGGTTGGTTGGAGAAGATTTTATGCTTAAAAAACGACACAATTAAGCATCCTTACCATTAGTTTTTAGGGCGAATTTTTGTTTTTGTAATTTTCACTGCAAGAAATTGTCAGATTGACAATTGACAATTGACCAGATCGACAGGCGGATCGGCGCGGCATCAGCAATAACTAGGACGCTGCATCGGTCCGTCGTGGTAAAGAGAGAGCTGAGCCGAAAAGCAAAGCTCTCGATTTACAAGTCGATCTACGTTCCAACCCTCACCTATGGTCACCAGCTGTGGGTGGTGACTGAAAGAATAAGATCACGGATACAAGCGGCCGAAATGAGCTTCCTCCCCAGGGTGGCTGGGCTCTCCCTCAGAGATCGGGTGAGGAGCTCTGCCACCCGGGAGGAGCTCGGTGTCGAGCTGCTCCTTCTCCAGGTCAAGAGGAGCCAGATGGGGTGGTTCGGGCATCTGGTCAGGATCCCACCCGAGCGCCTCGTAGGCAAGGTGTTTTGGGCACGTCCTACCGGGAGGAGACCAAGAGGCAGACCCCGGACCTGCTGGAGAGACTATGTCTCACAGCTGGCCGGGGAACGACTTGGGATCCTTCCAGGTGAGCTAGAGGATGCAGCCGGGGAGAGAGAGGCCTGGGCTACCCCTTTGAGGCTGTTGCCCCCACGACCCGAACCCGGAACAAGCGGAAGATGACGGACGGAACGAAATTGTCATGAAGCGGGGTGCAGGTGGAAGGGGGACCCAATTGCAGGAAAAGCTGTTACGTAAAAACCACATAAATCAGTGAAATGTCTTCAAGTTATTGTTCTAAATGTTTATCATAGTCAGGCAGCCAGGAAGACCTGGCTGGGATGGACTCTAATGACTCAACACTTGAAGGGAAGACAGGATGCCTATTTTAGGCAGCTGCAAAAAAGATCTTCAGGTGTGTAAAATCAGGCAAATGAGGGAAGGCCCCGGATTCCATTAAAACCATTAAAAACATGCTCTTTTTTTGTATCACCTGATTACCATTGTCACAAATATCCAAAATATCTTTGAGTAAGCTTCTGTTGGTATGGTTACCAGGACTATGACAAAGAATACTGAGGTTATTTAACTGACCCCCCTCAGAATGGAGTATACACGCCATGGACATTTACATATCAGAGTCATTTTGTATAAAAATGAAACATCTCAAACTGATTTCAAGAGGCTTTGCACACAAGAAATTGAGATGCATCAGCGTCTAAGAAAATGGCGGCAATTTTCCTCGTGTGTGAATCACGTGCCAGGAAAGAGTTGCGATAGGTGTTGCTCACACTAAAGCAACTGGTTGGCGTCATGTTGGCGTCAATTGGGAGATGTGATTTCAATTGACTCCATGTCGGGTGAACATCAAACTGTCATGATCCCCTCACCAGAGGGAGCCCTGGACCTTCCCTCATCACCCTGATCACAGACACCTGAGGGTGATAAGTCTGATGACACACACCTGTGGATCCTAGTGCCTATTTAAAGGCAATCACTCCAGACGTCTTTGTCGAGTCATCACTACCATCACCACAATCCTACCCAGTCAGGTCTTCCTGATTGCCTGACCAGAAGTTGCATCTTTGAACTCTCTTATATTATTTGAACTTTTTGATTCTAAATTAATCCTCTGCCCTTTGCCTTACAGCCTTACTGGACTTTTGGTTACCAAATTCTGTTTTGGTGTCCTGCATTTGGGTCCTCCTCCTCCTTCCACATCCCTACATCCTGATACGAACGATGCTGTCTTGCCTGTAAAGCGCTCAATCAAAGGCTCTCGCAGACTGTTCGACGATGTATTGCCAATATAATGCCGACATATTGGCAAATTATCGCCTATGCGTATGTGATCGGAACGTCCGCGGCTTTAGTGTAAATAGTGGGTAGCTCGCAAGTTGTAAACTCTACATATTGCTAGTTGTACATGTTGCTGCGAGCAACACAATGTTGTGCTAGCTGAAGATGCTAAGCGACCCTAGCCCTCCCATTTTGTTGGTGACATCCTGAACTGAGCACAGTACAGCAGATCTACGTACACACAGCAGAATTTCAATTTTCATGCATGCAGCTACTTTTTATAAGCCCTTGAAATGAGGTCGATTGACGGGAGACATGTCTGCGATCAACCAAAGTCAGTCCATGAACGGCAGATTTTCTACCGAACGTCTACAGATTATTGCATGACGTTCATCCGATACACGTCACCCCTTTCCTGTTATTACAGTAACCAATGGTTGATTGTTTGTCTTGTGCTTATGTGTAGGTCATCAGTCGACATTTGCACGACCTTTTCGACTTAATAACAAATAAATAAATTACTCTAAATGTCCCTCACCGGGGAAATTTGTTTGCTGCACTCCTTACACCGCAGCAGGCTGCCCTTCAACGGCGCCAATGGTGGGAGAAGCGGGGGTTAGGAGCCTTCTCCAAGGACCCTAGACGTGCTCTCTGTGGGACGCAAACCCGCAAACTTCTGGTCCGCGCGCGAACGCTCTAACCACTGAGCTGTCGTCTCCTCCCACTTGGAGAAGATTTTAAAAAATTGTAGTGATGGTCGCGAAATTTGAAGTCAGACCAATATTAGGGGGAGACGGTAGCCGCGTGGTTAGAGCGTTCGCCCGCGGACCGGAAGGTCGCGGGTTCGCGTCCCATGGAGAGCACGTCTAGGGTCCTTGGAGAAGACACCTAACCCCCGCTTCTCCCACCGTTGGCGCAGTTGAAGGGCAGCCTGCTGTGGTGTAAGGAGTGCAGCAAACAAATTTCCCCGGTGAGGGATGACTAGAGTAATTCATTTATTTATTTATTTTATTTATAATAATGTGATCTGTTGCAAAAGCCCAAAAAATGAGGTGAATCTTGATAATCCAATATCTAAATAATTGGATGGTAATCCAATTATCACTACTAATAATAATAGTAATCTTGATACTTTCTTGATATTCTGAGTGCCTCCAAAAATCCATTCCTAGGGAGTTGAGTTTTACATATGTACTTTTTACCATCCCAGCCACCAGCTCTGTAATTTTGAAAATTTCTGCATGTCTCTACGTAGGCTGATCTGATCTGTGAGCCCCAAACCTCACTTCATCTAAGCCCTAACCTCGCCCCCACTCCACAAATCCTTTGGAATGACTTTGTTGTGATACTGGGATAAGTGGGAAAAAGAATTTGTTGGTTTGAATGATTGATGACTTGTTTATCTCGGAGCTGATGAATGAGTGTGTGTGTGTGTGTGTGTGTGTGTGTGTGTGTGTGTGTGTGTGTGTGTGTGTGTGTGTGTGTGTAGATGTTTGCTCACACTCCAACTTCTACATCAGGTTGAAATAGATTTAATTAAGTTCCTTCTTCATGCATCAAAGGACCTTTGAAATAATAATAACATCAATTACAGCAGCGCTATGTTCATTAATTTCATTTTAATTGGTTTCTTCCTTCACCCTTCCCTCCCTCCCTCTCTCTCTCTCTCCTCCGTGTTCGTTCTGCCTCCCCTCTCATTACGTTAACCCCGTCTCCGCTTTCCCCCTTCCCTCCATGCAGTCTCAAGCAATGAGGATTGTGCGAACAGTGGGTCAGGCCTTCGATGTGTGCCACCAAATGACCCTTCAGCTGAAAAATGAAGAGCAAGAGGAGGAAAGGGGGAAGACAGAGGAACAACTGGGAACTTCAGGTGACTCTCTGACACACTGTAAACCTCCCTAATGAGCCAACTTCATCTCCTTCTTCCATGAAAGCAGGAGCTGAACTCCCAGAAGAAACGCCAAGCAAGCACATTTCGCCAAGAAAAAAATGTCACTATTTTTCTTTCTTTCTTGGTCTCGTTTTGAAGTTTTGAGTTTGTGAGTGGGTGACGAAAGTTACTCTGCACACAGCTGCCTCCAGATGTGCCGCTAAGTCTGGAATCACATCTCATTTCTCAGCAGCAAAGAAGCGGTTGGCGTTGTCAGAAGAGACGGACTTGGAAGCCACCACGGAGGAGAGCATCGAGTGTGTGTCCTCATCGGATCTGGAGAAGAACAGAAAGGAGGAGCTCCTGGGAGCAGATGGAGAGGTGACACATACACAGGGGTGCAGATAACTGGTGTGCATGCCTTTCCAGTGTCAGAATGCATGATACACAAACATGGCCACCTAGATAGTCAAAAATAATCCTTAAAATGGCCCAAAAGTACAGCATAGCAGTTGTATCAGGAAGAACCAGAGGTGAGATCGGGCCTAAAAAATCCCACCCGACCCGATCCGAGCCCGCGGATATTAAAACCCGACCCGGCCCGAGCCCGACCAATCAATGTGATTTGCCGGCCCGAAACAAGCCCGAAATGTCATATTTTATTTGTGAGGACTCGGGAGGGAGAGCGTTATTTATAAATAGGAACATTTTTAAGAACACGTTTTTAATGAAAAAAATTCCACTATCGGACCCCTAACGCACTTGTCTTTGATGGCTTGCTTAGTGCGAAGAGGAGGAACGGTCATGGAAACAAATGATAAAATAGATCTTTAACGATCATCACTTTTGCCAGTCCAGCTGTTTAAATGCCTGCTCAGCGTCGAGGTGCCAGTCTTTTTGGTGTCGTATGAAAGCAAAGCGCCACATTGACTACATCCAGTGAAACCAGCGCAAGTTTCTGTAGCATTTTGAACAATAAATTTGAATCTTTTCCACACCTCACTCTTACCGGTGCGTGTTTGTTTTTTCAGTTTTCCTGCCTTTAGTTTATCCTTAACTTCTTACTCCTTCATATCGGGGATACCAGTTCAAAATAAATAAAATAAAGACGTGCGCAGGAGAGGATTACCAAATCAAGAGGAGGCGTTCACGTGCGCAGAGCATGCGCTGGCTTTGCGGATCCTGTTTAGTAGTTAAACATTACTTCTCTGTTTTATTATTAATTTTATAACAAGTATTCCTTAGTTTAGTACGTTTAGTACTCATTTCAGTTTACATTTTATAAACATACAGTTATTAAAAAAAAAAAAAAAAAGTCAGCGAGAGAGAAGCCCGACCCGACGTAATGATTGACATTTTTAGGCCCGAGCCGGGTCGGGTCGGGTTTGGGCTCGTGCTTCAGATCTGACCTCTGGTAAGAACACAGTAATAAGTTCTAGGTCATACAACTTCTTGGTTGCTTGTCCTGGGGGAGGGATCTCTCTTTCATGTGGATCCCCACAAGGTTTCTAATTTTTTCCTCACTGATGGGTTCTTTAGGAGTTTTTCCTCACCGTGAAGGAGATTCTAAGGGCATAAATGTGCTAGTCTTGTTTAGTTACCATTTGTTAGTTAGTTTTCTTGCTGTGTATTTGTGTTAATACATTCCTCTTTTTCTTGTGAAGTCCATTGAGACGGAAATTCTGTGATTTTGGGCAATACAAATAAAATTCAATCGAATTGAAAGTTGAGCCCACTGCACCATTGTCCAACTCTATAAAGTGCATCAGTGTGACCATGAAAAACGTCCAATCAGCCGACCTGTTTCCATCCAGGTAGTCAGCTTGAACAGTGCCAAACTTTCTTTTTACTTTTCTTCCTGCAAAACCTTCCAAAGGCAACAGAATTTTCCATCTAAGCTTCTTTTCGAGCTAATCAATGTGAAGCTTGATACAACTCATTGATTAGTCAGAGGAATCGTTTCTTTCAGGGTGACTCAGCAATAAGAGCAAAGCTGGGAAAAAATTATAAAATTGATTTTGGATCCTGGAGAGGCTCCAGTTTCAGCCTGTTTTCTTCTTCAAATAAACAGAAAGATGCCAAGAAAATCAAGTTTTGTTATTTTTTTAGTCTTATATCTAGTTTTATCTGTGAACATCACACAGAATGGAAAATAGAATAAAAATAAGGATGGTAGTACTCGAGACAAAAACACCCTGTATCCGAAATGTAAACTAATATAGGAACGCTAAAAAATTCCCAGAACCCAAAAGATTCATGCAAAGAAAGAAAGAAAAAGTGGGCGTGATTACACCCATGAATGCATTGGTGTGATCCAGGAAAGTTGGGAACCACTGGTGTGATCGATAAGGGCTGGGTAACCTTTAAAACCCCCAAAAAAAGTCATTTGGACCCATTTTCCAGGTTGTGCAAATACTTTTAGACTAAAACTAAGATAAAACTGTACACGTGGCCCATTTAATACAAAAAAAATAAAAAGATAATCCATCTGTAGCAATTAAATGGATTCTTGTTAGCTTGAAGCTAGGTCAGTCTTGCACTACCTTTCTTGACCAAAGTGGCTTTCTTTGAACTAAACTCAATGCTCGCCTCATGGTCTTTTGGGGAAATATCAAAAAGGTGAGTGCAAAAAGAATAATTTTACCTCTCTAACCAATTGGGCTGGAAATTGTCATAGACTGGCTCTGGGTCTGGGACAAAATCAAATTAAGTTTACTAAAAATAAAAGACACAATCATCATAAATACAAATTCAACATTAAAGAAACTGAAAACCTAAAGCATACTTGACTTACAGATGAAAAAACAGAGAGAGAAAATAATTAGTGCAAGCATCTCCTTCAAAATGAGCCCAGCTGGCTCCACTCAGACAGCCCAGCCCTTGCCTGCAGGAGGCCCAGCCCCTGCCGGCAGGAAGCTCCGCCCCTGTCGGCAGGAGGCTCCTCCCTGCCAGGCAGGGGACGGGCCATGACAAAATTGAAACATCAGAAGTGCAGGTTTGTACACACAGTTGGGATGCATTTTTGGACAGCTCAGACTTTTTGACAAAATCAAGCATTCCAACACTTACAAGAGAAAGATTTTTTATAATTGGTTGTTTCAATATTTGTTCATAGCTTTATGAAATGTATGATATGAGAAATGTAGAAAAGAGTGTGGAAAAGAGGTGAAGAAGCGTATGCAGGAAGGCTGGAACGGGTGGAGAAAAGTATCAGGTGTGATGCGTGACAGAAGAGTTTCAGCTAAAATGAAAGGAAAAGTGTACAAAACCGTGGTGAGACCAGCCATGCTGATTGGTCTAGAGACAGTGACACTGAGGAAAAGACAGGAAACAGAGATGGAGGTAGCAGAGATGAAGATGCTGAGGATCTCTCTGGGAGTGACCAGGATGGACAGGATCAGAGGAACAGCACATGTTAGAGGTTTTGGAGATAAAGTCAGAGAGGTCAGACTGAGATGGTTTGGAGAGTACATCAGAAGAAGGATGCTGGGTTTGGAACCACCAGGAAAGAGGACTAGAGGAAGACCAAAGAGGAGGTTCATGGATACAGTGAAGGAAGACATGAAGATAGTTGGTGTGACCGAAGAAGATGCAGCAGATAGGGTTAGATGGAAGAAACTGACTTGCTGTGGCGCCCCCTGAAGGGAAATGCCAAAAGAAGAAGAAGATGATATGAGAAATGTGCTTCAGAAATAAAGCAGATTTTGAAAGATGATCAAATTGAAAAAAAAAAAAACTACTCAAAATTATTTTCCCAACTTTCAAAAATGCAGTTCCAGAGATGTGTTATGGTTCCATCTTTTATGTACCATCAAAACTACACCATACTGCCTTTTAAAGGTTGCCTTGATAGACTCTAATTGGACACCTTTCTTAGAAAAAACTCTCGGCAGGTTGTCTATAATATTGATAAGATCTTGTAGTTTATTGATAAAACTGCGGTTGGAAGACCAAGTATCCTGCCATTAAAATTGCAGAAAAACAGATTTTTGCATGTTGCTCTCGCTTTTCCACATCCTACAGCAAAAATTTGTGTGTATTGGTGGTATATGACCAATGTAATTGGCTCATTCTGATTTTACAAAATAATGTCCGCTTAGAATGCCCGCAAATCACTGCGACAGATTGGATGGTTGAGTAAATATTGTGTACATATAAATCAAACTCAAACGTCAAAATATAAATCATGGTATGGGCCTCATTTATCAAGCATGCATTTGCTCAAATCTGTGCGGAACTTTAAGGCAAGTCAGGAGCTGCTGTACGCAAATCTGAAAACGTCGGGAAAAGACTATACTATGGACTAAACCTAAAGTGAGCTGAGGAGAGTTAAATGAAGCATTTGAAGCAGCAAGGACGTAATCAGAAAGCACACAGAAATGCCCTTCATAATGGGCACAGTAGTGACATCCTACCATTCTGCATAGGTAATTACAGACGCCACCACCTCAATTAAGGATCATTGCATATGCATCACGTCATTTGCATAATCTAGTTTTGGAGTTCTAAAGATGTTTTTGGTTTTCCTAGTTAACGTAAGCCTGTAATTTTCTTCAGGTGGGACTTTTAAAGTTCACGTTGCACAAGAAGTATTCCAAGTTTATTGAGCTGAGCAAAAAAACTTGCTCAAGTAAATATCTACACAATACTTGAGCAAACGAGGATCATGATGTACCTACAGACTCAAATTGTCTCGTGTTGTGTAACCCTAGGCTAAACACAGGACGCCATCTGTTCAGTGGCTGGGGGTACCAACCAGAGTTGGTAGACCGGCTATGCTGATTGGTCTAGAGCAGGGGTGGGCAAACTTTATCGTTCACGGGCCACATAGAGTTGTAACATTTGACCAGGGGGCCGGAACAGGAGCAGATGGATGGCATGCTTTGGTAACCGCTAGATTAGACCAATAGAATAGTGTGCTAGATTTTAATCAAGCGTGCTAAATGTTACATCAAGTGCGGTACATTTTAAATCTAGCGGCGCTAGGTCTGAAATCTAGTGCGATAGCGCTTAAAAACCTGCATTTAATGGCACTAGGTTTGAAATCTGAGCGTTTAATGTAAAATTTTGCTTGTTTTAACATCTAACACACTTCTTTATGTGTGTGTATTGGGCCAGATGGCTTTCCATATCTTACAGTGCGCCATCTAGTGAGAAAACATCATAATTGCAGGGGAAATAAAACATTTATTTTATTTATTTTAAAACTATTTATTTTTAGTTTTTATGTGATCTTTGTTATTTGTATGTTTGAATTATTTAAATTTGCAATTAACCTTTAACTAACATGTCAATAACACATTCTCATTTTTTCTCCAAGTGTGACGAGCCGCCTCTCCTGCTCAGTTCTCCCATCCTCGTTGCCTCGGCGATGGAGGCGTCTTGCTCTGCGGAGCATCAGCTCCAGCTCCTCCAGAAACAACTGCAGCAGCAGGAACAGCAGGCTCAGGCTGTTTCAGCTCAGGTACTAGATAATAACAGTGGTGTACATGCATCGTCTAAATGGGTGCTGTGCTGCACACCAAACGCATGGGAGTGCTTTTGGGTTGTGACAGAGAACCAAAAAACATAAACATGACCATAAAGTGACTTAAATGGAGTCAAACCCACCCTGCTATCAGATATTAAAAAATTTTGAAAAATTATTCATCTTCGTCCCGCTCATCCCTAACAGGGTTGCGGGGATTGCCAGAGCCTATCCCAGCTGATTTAAGGCAAAAGGCGGGTACATCCCGAAAAGGTCGCCATTCTGCTGCGGGGCCACACCAACACACACCACCATGCACCCACACACTCTTTCCTAGGGGCAATTTCATAGCGGACAATCACCCGAACGTGCATGTTTTTGGAGGGTGGTGCCATATTGTGGAGCTAAGGCCAACACACAGGCTCAGATGAAGAAATCACAAGCAGATTCATTAGACTGATAAAAAAAAGTCCAAATAAAGAAGACAAAAACAGATTAATTAGGCAGGTTCTGACGTAGGAGCCGGAGCCAAAAACTGGATAACAGGTCACGCATGGTAAACAAACGATCTGGCGAAGAGTGTGTCAAAAACTGATCCATTTTTGCTTCAGCAGATGAGTAGATGGGTTTCAGGTATGACTTGTGCGCACACACAGACAGGAGGGAGGGGGGAAGCAGGACACAGAGGGGGAACAGACTACTCTCCAGACAGGTGGAAAGTAACCAGAATATTTGGAGAAAACCCACACACACATTGGAAGAATATGCAAACTCCACATAGAAAAGACAGAATTCCAAGCCTCGTCTCACTAGGGATGCAAAACCCCTGACTTTCTTGCTGTAGTGTGCTAACCACTAGAACACCGTGCCGTCCTGAAAAATGATAACAAAAATATTTGTACTAAAAGTACTTTATTCAGGGTAAGAAAATACTATTGAAAAAACTGCTTGCCTGTGTAAGATGGGACATTTTGCGGAGCGATTGTTGAAATCTGGGGTCTTCGTGTTTCCAGGTTCACGTCCTGCAGGAGCAGCTTTCTGTGGAGATGTGTGCTCGGACTGAAGCGCAGGCCAGAGTCCAGCGACTGCTGCAGCAGAACACCGACCTTCTGCAGCACATCTCGCTCCTGGTCAAGCAGATCCAGGAACTGGAGCTGAAATCCTCCGGACAGTTACAATCCAGTGAGCAGAAATCTATTTTTTTTTCTCATTCTATCTCTCCCTAATTTAGATCAGGGGTGGGAAAACTTTTCTATTCAAGGAAAATTTTCCTCCAGATTATAAATATTTGTCAGGGGTTTGGCTCAAGACCCCGACAAACAGAAGACGATGAAGGCAGGCGGGCAGTTTAACGCCTTTTATTAACAATAATAATAAAATAAATAATAATAAAGAGGAGCAGCAGCTGGAGTATGGGAGACCCAGGGCAGCAGTCAAGCAGGCCGCCCCACAGCTTGGCTCAAACACCCAATTTATAGGGCTGGGCCTCTCAGGTCTGGGTGTGGCTGTGGTGTGGCTCAGGAGCAAAGGTGGAGCAGCAGTCTCCTGCACAAAGGAGAGAGAGTGTGCGAGACAGCAGCAGAAAAAGGCCCAGGGCCCTCACACATTCTTGTACTAACAGTGTAGTACAGAAATTATAATGAGCATTTTATTAGTAACTAACCAAACAATCTCAAAGAATTCCTGCCCTTAGATCAGGCATGGGCAAACTACGGCCCGGGGGCTACATGCAGCCCTTTAAACGTTTTTATCCGGCCCGCCGAGACTTGAAAAATTTAAATAAATAAACCTTGTTAGTGTTTAATTTCCATTGTAATTCTAATGTTTCTTCACTAGATGGGGCACTGTGTGATACAGAAAGTAATCGGGGCCAATACACGCACGTAAACAAGCATGTTAGATGTTAAAACAAGCAAAATTTTACATCATACGCTTAGGTTCCAAACCTAGTACAGCTAAACTCACCTGTGCATTTAGCAATATCCAGTGCTATATTTCTAGATTTCAGACCTACCGTCACTAGATTTGAAATTTAACGCTCTTGATGTAACATTTAGCGCACTTGTTTAAAATCTAGCGCACTATTCTATTGGTCTAATCTAGCGGTTAGCAAAGCATGCCATCCATCTTCTCCCGTTCCGGTTTGTCAAATGTTAGAACTTAATGTGGCCCCTGAACCAAAAAGTTTGCCGACCCCTGCCTTAGACCTGCCCTACCTTTCTCCTCTGCGGAGAAAAAACCAGATGGGCTTCATCCTGATTGAAATTGACTAAAAAAAATATGTACGCGCTAGATTCGCTAACTTGATCCGCATTACTGCAAATTTGCATTTGCAGGGTGTGAAACTATACATCCAATAAAAAAAAGAATTAGTATGCCATGATAGCATACTACCACATCTTTAATAACTTTTTTAATAAAAAAAAAAAAAAAATCTTGTGGGCCGGATTGATAAATTTAATGGCCCACATGTGGCCCCCTGGCCTCAGTTTTCCCACATCTGATCTTTATTATCCTCGTGTTTCTGTGCTTTCCTGTTTCTTCCCGATTCAGTTCCTTTTGATTCTCATTCACTTTGAGTATGTGATGAATTATCTCTTGACTGGCTCGTCGGTGAAGGCATCGGCATGAGCCAATGAAGCATCACGTAGACCCTCCGTCTCTAATCTCATCTCCTTCTGTTTGGATGTGATAAAAACCTTTTTTATATTCTTCTCTTACTCTTCTTTTCATCTTGTTCTGCTTATCTCCAGTGGGCTCCCAGGACAGTCTTTTGGAGATAACGTTCCGTGCCAAACCCCCCAGCGCTCCCTGTACGCCCCTCACCCTGTCCTCCTCCACCGCCCCTCCAGCAGTTCCATCACAGCTTCAAATTGGTTTTGGTTCCTTGGTTCCCGCTCTACCAGGCCCTTGCTCTCCTGGTGTCTCCCACAACATTCCTCGTAGCCTGAGCGGCAGTGGGATCCGGCTGGAGTGCTTTCGTTTCGCAGCCCCGGGAGTCGATGGTCAGGGGCTGGGCCTCGACCACGGAGAAACCCCTAGTGACGAAGGCTCGCTGGGGGAGCAGGTGCTTGGAGCTTTGGAGTTACTGCGATTCAGGGAATCCGGGATCGGATCAGAGTACGAGTCGAACACAGATGAAAGTGACGACCGTGAGAGTTGGGGCCACGGTGAAGGGGCAGATGTCGCTGCCCGCCTCTTCAATGTGCTAAACGCGGAGAGCCTCGGAGACTCTTTAGGAGACGAGGTGGCTGTTTAGTTCTGTTTCCACGCAGAGAGACTTTCAAAAAGACTCCGCATCACACAGCTTTATCCTCATTATGTGCAGGTGTGACGTATGTAACCGTGGTGCTCACTCATGTCCACTTAAAAACGAACTCATTGAGATTTCCAGAATTTTCTGTCGCTCAGAGCTTCTCGTGCATGGTAACGTCTTTGAACTCGATCACAAACAAACAAACATCCATTTTAACCTCACAACATCACTTTTCTTCAAACAGGGGTCTCAAACTAAATGTGCCCGGGGGCCACTTTTTTTTCTTTTTTTAATATACGTTATTCATCCCTCACCGGGAAATTCATGTGCTGCATTTCACCACAATAGGCTGCCACCTGTGACGGCGTCAATGGTGGGAGAAACGAGGGGTTAGGTGTCTTCTTCAAGGACCCTAGACGTGCACTCAGTGGGATGCTAACCCGTGAACTTCCGGTTAACGTCCGATTAACGTCCGATTAACGTCCGATTAACGTCCGGTTAACTTCCAGTTAACTTCCGGTTAACTTCCGGTTCGCGGGCGAACGCTCTAACCACTAACCACCGTCTCCCCTTGAGGTAGAGAAACAAAAATTTTGTTTAAAATTTGCAATTTTTTTTTTAACAAAAAAATTTGATAGAAACATCCAAACAAAATGAGAAATTATGCTGTGGGGTTGTAACGCTACACATATTCATACCGTACAATTTTGATTCGGGATATTTGGAACAGTGCAGGGCTGTAGAGGGTACACGGTGCACGAAGAATTCTGGAATTTGTGTGTTTACAATCTGCCACTTTGGGCACAACCCGCACCAGCTGGTAGAAGCATCTTGCATGAACATATTTTGTGAAAATTTCCTTTTATACTCATCATTTCCCGAATTTAGAGCCGTTTGCATAAAAAACAGAATGAGAGCTTCATTAAACTCCACTGATGCCCCGCCCATTTACGTCACCAAAACGTATTGTTCATGTCAAACTTGTGGGCTTCAGTAATATTTACATCTCATATTAAACCAGGGATGTACATTATTAACATAAGTCTGTGTAGTCCCTCTTTCATCCAGGAGTGATCTATTGTAGAAAAAGTTTCAAAAAAGTCTTCTGGACAGTTTAATTCTTGATCGAGACGTTTCGACTTCCATCCGGAAATCATTTTCAATCTGAATGAAATGGACAGAAAACTGGATCTATTTATACTAACCTGAGTAAAAGGTAAAAAATAGTAAGAAGGGCTCGACCAATGAGCCTGTGTTACCTATGATGGCCGTGAATGGCTCCTATTGTAGCCACAGACCAGTAAACGACCCTATTATAAAAATGCTAAACGCCTAGTGAATAGAAATTCCTGCTAACGAGAGGCGTGAATCCGGGTCACGAGGTGTCACCTTTAGTCCATGGCTTCAAAAGGCTGCTGTAAATACCGGGCAAAACGTATCTAACGCCTCCACTCCGATTTAGTGAGGGATTCTCTTTCTTCACAAAGATGGCTTCCTTCACACCTCTTTCAAACCATCCTTTCTCTCTACTTAGAATCTTCACCTCGCTGTCCTCATAAGTGTGTTTGGACACACTTTTCAGTCCATTTCCATCAGATTGAAAATGATTTCTGGATGGAAGTCGAAACGTCTCGATCAAGAATTAAACTGTCCAGAAGACTTTTTAAAAACTTTTTCTACAATTATGAACATAAGGAAAGAAGGGAAAGATGGCTCAGAGTATAGGGCGACCGCGCTGTAACCGAAGGGTTGCCAATTCGATCCCCGCCAGGAGTTCATGCCGAGGTGTCCTTGGGCAAGACACCGTAACCCCAATTGCTCCTGGTGGTGGTTTGCACCTTGAACGGCAGCATCCCCATCAGGTATGAATGCGTATGGGTGAATGTGAGCCAGACTGTAAAGCGCTTTGAGTGCTAACGCAGGTGGAAAAGCGCTATATAAGTAGAGTCCATTTACCATGAGGGCCACAATTGGTCACAAGTTTGAAACCTCCGCCTTAGAACCTACTTTTCAGAGTGGAAAAATTTCTAAAAATATGATGGAATCAGTTAAAGGTCCAGACATCAGTCGGACCTCCACCAGTTGAAGGAAGAGTCCAGGTTCCACATGGGAGTGAGAGAGAGATTACGGCCTTAGCATGTTTACATTACACCTGTTCAGATAATTTAGCTGCAACTCGTGAAGAATGACGTTTTCTTCTTTTTGTTTGTTTTGGTTCATTCATTTTCGGAACTGCTATGTGTCCATCGGTGGGTCCATGCAAGATATCTGGCAAAAAAAATGGTACCCTCTGTTCTGGTCACCCATTCAGAGAACCTTAGTTTTACCAAACAGTTGTTTTTTCAATTACAAAGCTTTGATTGCTCTCATGTGCACGAGACGAAAATGCGATCTTCTTACAGAACGGCCGATATAGCAAACATTCTTTCGATAAGACTCTAACCAACAACCTTCTTACTGTTGTGCTCGCCATCAGATCAACCCCACATGTAAAAAAGAACAACCAGTACTGAATGTTCATTTGTTGTTCAGACCAACCTGGCATCGGGTCTCATTCATGATGAGCCTTATTTTTTATAAAATTGCATGAGCAACAACCAGATCAATAAAAATGAATGATTGACTGAATACTTATCCCAACATAAACACTCTGGAAAATAGTTCATCTGTGGTAAGACATCTTGGACTGAAAATAACCTCATCAAACCAAACGACCTCTGTTCTGAGAACCAATCAGAATCCATGTTCTTGTGTCTTCACAGTTGTTTAACCCGTGTGGTTTATTTGTGTAAAAATTCTTACTTTCACCAATAAACGTTGCCATGAGTTCTACGACTGATGTTTAACTCTTTGTTTATGCCAAATGGTTAAGTTGGTTTCCATTTTGTTCCGTCATCTTCCGCTTATACGGGTAGTGGGGCAACAGCCTCAGATGGGAAGCCCAGGCTTCTCTCACTCCGGCTGCATCCTCCAGCTCACCCGGAAGGATCCCGAGTCGTTCCCTAAACAGCTGTGAGACATTATCTCCAGTAGGTCCGGGGTCTGCCTCTCGGTCTCCTCCCACCGAGGAGGAGACCAAGACTCTTCACCAGCGAGGCGCTCGGGGGTCATCTTGACCAGATGCCCGAAGCGCCCCATCTGGCTCTTCTCGACCTGGAGGAGGAACGGCTTGACACCAAGCTCCTCCCGGGTTGCAGAGCTCCTCACCCATTTTCTGAGTGAGAGCCCAGCCACCCTGCAGAGGAAGCTCATTTTGGCCGCTTGTACCCGCGATCTCACTTTTTCGGTCACCACCCACAGCTGGTGACCGTAGGTGAGGGTTGGAACGTAGATCGACTTGTAAATTGCTTTTTGGCTCAGCTCTTTCTTTACCACAACGGACCGATTAGGAGTCCTAGTTATTGCTGATGCCGCACCGAGCCGCCTGTCCTTCTCCCACTCGTGAACAAGACCCCGAGATACTTAAACTACTCCACTTGGGGCAGGACCCTGTCCCTGACCTCAGGGGGCATTCCCCTGAGTTGGTTTAGTTTACCAAATGGTTAAGTTTCTCAACCTCACAAAGCGCTGAAGGGACTAATAATTTATACCAACTATAGATAAACTGATTGCGTTATTAGGGTCAAATGACCGAAGGTCAAGGTTGCAAGTTTAGGGCACAGGCAGAAGCATATTGTTCGACACACCTTGACATTGACTTATTCTAATTTCGAAATAGATTCATTAGGATTTTTGGTTTCATATCAGTTAGTCACCTTCTTAACTGTCTATAACAGGTATGGCCAAAATATGGCCACATGTGGTCCGTTAAACTGTTTAATCCGGCCCGCTGAACTTAAAAAAAAAAATCAAATAAATAAACCTTAATGTTTTAGTCCCCTGCAGTTCTGATGTTTACTCACTAGATGGCGCACTCTTGATATATCGGCTTTTTGAGAATACAACAACACTGCTCCTATTAAATTGTGTGTGTCTCTGTGATGCACACTCTATCAAAATAAACAGTGCATGCAGATTTGAAAGCCATCAGGGCCAATACACATGCATCAAGAAATGCGTTAGATTCCAAACCTACATTTTAAACCTATCGCGGTAGATGCACATTTTTGAAGCGCTACTGCGCTTCATTTTAAATTTAACACGTTTGATGTAACATCTAGCGCGCTTGTTTATGTGCATGTAGTTGCCCAGATGGCTTTCCATACCCCGCTCAAATATAGCGCGCCTACAGACCGACTTGCTGCAACTGTTTCGTCTTTGCATTTGTTGTGATATTTTTCTTCATTTTCATTGGATATTAAAGGATGTTTTCTCTAGACCCCAAGATGAGTATTTTTTTCTCCAATTAGGTGAGGTTACCAAATCATGCCATCCATCTGCTCCTGTTCCGGCCCCTTTGTCAAATGTTAGAACTCAATGTGGCCCACGAACCAAAAAGTATGCCCACCCCTGGTCTATCCCTGTTGAGGTCTCAGGGGGTGCCGGAGCCCATCCCAGCTGATTTGAGGCAAGGGGCAGGAAACACCACAAACAGGTTGCCAGTCTGTTGCGGGGCCACACACATTCATTCCCAGGGGCAATTATGTAGCGGCCAATCAACCAATCATGCATGTTTTTGGACGGTGGGAGCAAACCGGAGTACCCGTATAAAACCCATGCAGACTTCACACAGAAAGACCAGTGTTCCAAGCCTCGTCCCCACTCAAGACTCAAATCCTTGACCTTCTTGCTGTGAGGCCACTGTGCCACCCACTGTGCCACCGTGCTGCCTTGGTTGCATCTATCTGTGGTAGAATCTCATTGGTCTGTTCTGCTGAATTGAGGAGCGTTTCATTCTGTCAGGAAGACTTTCTCCAGCGTCCCTGTGCTGCAGTGATAAACCGATGTGTCACTGTTCCACCACTGTGTTAAATTAGTTGTTTTGGAAAGCCCTGAAAAATGAAGATGTGAAGCGTGTCAGAGACCTGAGGGGCTCTCTTGCTGCCTGCCAGCTTATATTCGAGTTGTCTCCGGCATTTAATAAACTCTTCTTACGCCCATTTTTCACTTTATTTCTTCTCTGTTTTCTGACGTTAATCCCCTCCTTTGTTTTTTCAATTCAGTGCTGGACAGTGAGGGCCTTAAAGGCCTTCTCTGCGGGCTTAAAATGTCTGAATCATGGACTGATGAATTTTTTTCATGCTGTATTAACAGCACCTAAAAGTCGTTCATTTTCTCAAAAACCAACAGAGCGCGTTATAATCTGATGCCCCTCAAATAAGGATCATTATTGGTTGGTCATGGATAGTGTAATCAAAAAGGGGTTCCCAAAGTAACCGGGGTCAAAACGCTTGTAAAGATATTTTTGGAATTCCAGTTCCAAACCCGCCAGTTCCAAACCCACAAGTGGAGGAGTTTAAGTATCTCGGGGTCTTGTTCACGAGTGGGGGAAGGATGGAGCGGGAGATCGACAGGCGGATTGGTGCGGCGTCAGCAATAACTACGACGCTGCATCGGTCCGTCGTGGTAAAAAGAGAGAGCTGAGCCGAAAAGCAAAGCTCTCGATTTACAAGTTGATCTACGTTCCTCTTCGGGGGCGCCACATCAAGTCATGCTTCTTCACCTCTTTTCCACACTCTCCATTGCTCTAGACTGTTGATCCGTTCCGTCATCTTCCGCTTGTTCCGGGGTCGGGTCGCGGGGGCAGCGGCCTCAAACGGGCAGCCCAGGCTTCTCTCACCCCGGCTGCATCCTCCAGCTCACCCGGAAGGATCCCGAGTCGTTCCCGGGCCAGCCGCGAGGCATAGTCTCTCCAGCGGGTCCGGGGTCTGCCCCTTGGTCTCCTCCCGGTGGGACGTGCCCGAAACACCTTGCCGCGAGGCACTCGGAAGCATTTTGACCAGATGCCCGAACCACCCCATCTGGCTCCTCTCAACCTGGAGGTGGAGCGGCTCAACACTGAGCTCCTCCCGGATGGCAGAGCTCCTCACCCGATCTCTGAGTGAGAGCCCAGCCACCCTGCAGAGGAAGCTCATTTCGGCCGCTTGTACCCGCGATCTAATTCTTTCGGTCACAACCCACAGCTGGTGACCATAGATGAGGGTTGGAACGTAGATCAACTGGTAAATCGAGAGCTTTGCTTTTCGGCTCAGCTCTCTCTTTACCACGACGGACCGATGCAGCGTCCTAGTTATTGCTGATGCTGCACCGATCCGCCTGTCAATCTCCTGCTCCATCTTTCCCCCACTCGTGGGGGAATTAGCGCCTCCAAATCCGAGACCATGGTCCTCCCCCGGAAAAGGGTGGAGTGGCCCTCGCGGGTCAGGGACAGGGTCCTGCCCCAAGTGGAGGAGTTTAAGGGGTCTTGTTCACTGTTTATCCTAAATCCTTAAAATCTTCCACCTTCTTTATCTCTTCTCAAATGCTACCTGCTCTTTCGGGTACGTTTAACCATCTCTGTGTAACTTGTAAATTGCTGAAAGGGGTCTTGGGTTGATTTCAAATGACGTTCGAGGAACAATAGGTGTCCAAGATTCCTTGGCTGCCCTTTTGAGAAAATGAAACGTGGGCATGCGGAAGGACTTTTGTTGAAGGTGATGGGTTTGCTATTATAATTAAAGCAACACCAGCTGTGCTCATTAAACAGGGTCAGCACCTCTTACGCAGAGTGTCGATGTCAGCAGCCACGCAGGAGAAAAAAGAATAATACCAGCCATTCCTCTCCTACATCTACACACGACATTCTGCGGCTCATACCGTGGTTCTGCTGCTGACACAGAGTGTGGGCGGCCTCCAGCTGCTGGCCTCCGTTTTTATTGGCTTGATAATAAAAAAGAATTACACACCACATCGTTGAATGACTCCCTTCCTGAATCATCTTCTTTTGTGCTCTTTGGATAAAATGAATCCATAAATTACTGTTTAATTAATCAGCGTCAATAAGAAGGAGGTATTTACACTAATGAGCTGAGAAGACCGGATCACTGAAAGAATAGCATCAGAAATGTGTCTGTTCTTGTTGCTATGGTGATGGAAATCCTGACAGATGAGGTTAGACAGGAATCTTCGAGGACTACGATGTTTGTAGATGATGATGTGTAGCGAGAGGAGGGGGGAGGCGGAGGAGAGGGTTTGTTCTGGAAAGAAGAGGAATGAAAGTTACTGGCAGTGAGACAGACTACGTGTGTGACGAAGAGGAACCTAAATGGAAGGTGAAGATAAAGAAAGTGGAGGATTTTAACGATTTCGGATGAACAGTTCAAAACAAATCTCCAAATCCGAGACTATGGTCCGCGCCCGGAAAAGGGTAGAATGCCCCCTGCTGGTCAGGGACAGCGTCCTGCCCAAAATGGAGGAGTTTAAGTATCTGGGGTCTCGTTCATGACTGGGGGAAGGATGGAGAGGGAGATCGCCAGGCGGATCGGTGCAGCATCAGCAATAACTTGGACGCTGCATCGGTCCGTCGTGGTAAAGAAAGAGCTGAGCCAAAAAGCAAAGCTCTCGATTTACCAGTTGATCTACGTTCCAACCCTCACCTATGGTCACCAGCTGTAGGTGGTGACCGAAAGAATGAGATCACGGATACAAGCGGCCAAAATGAGTTTCCTCCGCAGGGTGGCTGGGCTCTCACTCAGAGATCGGGTGAGGAGTTCTGCCATTCGGGAGGAAGCTTGGTGTCAAGCCACTCCTACGACAGGTCGAGAGGAGCCAGATGGGGTGGTTCGAGCGTGTCGCTGGTGAGGTGTTTTGGGCACATCACATCGGGAGGAGACCAAGAGGCAGACCCCAGACCCGCTGGAGAGACTCTATGTCTCACAGCTGGCTGGGAAACGACTCGGGATCCTTCCAGGTGAGCTGGAGGATGCAGCTGGGGTGAGAGAAGCCTGGGCTTCCCGTCTGAGGCTGTTGCCCCTGCGACTCGGCCCCGGAACAAGCGGAAGATGACGGAACGAAAAAGTTCAAAACAATGAAGAGTGTCAAACCAACTTTGGGAAACGACCCAACATGCATAGAAACAAGGGCTGCACGGTGGGGCAGTGGATCGCACACCAACAGCAACAAGGTCGGGATCCAAATCCGAGGTAGGGATGAGGTTTGGAACACTGGCCTTCCTGTGTGGAGTTTGCATGTTCTCCCTCTGTATGCGTGGGTTTACTTGAGATACTCCAGTTTCCTCCCAATCCCCAAAAAAACAGGATAATTGTCCAGTTCCGATTGCTCCTAGGAATGAATGTTTGGGTCACTGTGTGGCATTGCAGAAGACAGGTGACCTGTTCAGAGTGTACCCGGCCTGCCTCTGGCCTTGAATCAGCCAGGATAGGCGGTTCAGAGGATGAAATAAAATCCATAAAACATGAGGATAAAGTCGCTGTGATGAAGTCAAACCTACTCTTGAATCTCATAAAGGATTTAATTATGTGTCCTTTAATTTGTTTTTCTATAAAACGTAAAAAACACGATAAAAATGTGCAGAATTTTCCAAGAACTACAATTAAAACCATTTCTTTTAGAATTTCTTTCAGGTGCTCCTTTGGATCCTAATTGAAACCGTTCAGAAATCAGCTGGAATTTTGGAATTTCTCTTTCACCTCAAAGTTGAGAAACGTGTTATTTTCTCTGTTTCTTTTCTCGGGTCAGGAAGAGAATTACATCAGCTTTGGTTTCCTCTCTCTCTTTCTCTCTCTCTTTTTTTCCTACTCTGTCTTTCTGTCCCTTCTTTTAGTCCAAAGAAAGTCCTCCCAAAAAAGCACCGCCTTGCTGCAGATGTGGATTATTTCCTGAGACGTGCAGCTTAAAAAGAAGAGCGAAACTTTCTGAAAGTAAGTTTTATTTGATTTTATTTCAGTTTACTGTAGTTTTGGAACTTTAACATTATTAAATAAAAAGTTTATGGACTCAAATACAAATGAAAAAAAAATTAAAATAGTATTGTTTTCTCAAAGTTTTCTGAAAAATTTGAAAGATCTAAGACAATAAAAGGCTTGAAATTACTTTTTTTTTTTAAAGGATCAATATAATAATCAGTTTTAAAAACACATAATTTGTGTATTTTTTATCATCAGTGTAAAAAGTAAGTGTATTTTTGTAAATTTCCACAATAACTTGTGAAAAATTCAAAGGCATAAAGTGACCGAACCACAAGGCTCTATGTTGGGACTCCTTTTTTTTAATTTATTTTCTAACCAAATTCTTAACAAATAATTGGATTAAAAGTATTTTTTTAATGTTTTATGGCAGAATAAATTAAATTAGCCAAGAATTTTTCTAAATTGAAGGTTCTCAAAACTAAATTGCTAAGTTTTTGTCCGTAACAAAAAATAAGAGCATAAAAAACTAAATTGGATCCAGTCGGAAAAAAAAGTCCATAAAAACTTTTTGCGTAGTTAAAGAAAAAATAAGATTCTTCCTGTTTTGTTTTTTTTTTTTTCACTTTTTGTAGTGACAATTCTTCCAAATTTTTTTAAGTTTGCATTCATTTAATTTTCTCATTCGTTCATCCTAAAAAAAATTGACTTTAGAAAAAAAAATTAATTTCAGGGGTTCAACTGAGTATCTCCCACTATTTTTCTTTCAGCAGCAATTTTAGAAGAAATGAAGACCCCAGAAATGAAAGTGTCCCCGCATCAGTTTTTATTCACCTTGCTGGTTGCTACTGTAAAGAGCCAAGTTAATCCAGGTAGACGTTTAAACTTACATTTCTGTATCCTACACATTGATGGGTTACCAAGTCTCTGTGCCAGGGTAAGTTTAGGTGGGTGGGCTCACGGAGGAGGAATACGGTGGGTTTGTCTGTGTTTGTATGTCTTGGATTGTGTATGTGGTTTACCTAATGGTCAGAAAGTAAACATCCTCCGAACAAGCGGAGCTTTGACAAGCAGAGGCGGAGACATTTTAGAAAAATCTCTCACGTTTACAAACACGTTCAAAAAGTTGGACTATTTTCCAGTCAAAAGGCTGTTTTGTTTACGAGCTTTCCTAAAGTCGACCAGAGGGATTCGATTTGAAAAGTCATTTAAAGACGACACAAAAATAAAATTTTAAGATATTACTCATTACATGTTACTTTTTACATATTACTTTTTACATATTATTTTTTACATATTACTTTTTACATATTACTTTTTTACATATTACTTTTTACATATTACTTTTTTTACATATTACTTTTTACATATTATTTTTTACATATTACTTTTTACATATTACTTTTTTACATATTACTTTTTACATATTACTTTTTTTACATATTACTTTTTACATATTATTTTTTACATATTACTTTTTACATATTACTTTTTTACATATTACTTTTTACATATTACTTTTTTTACATATTACTTTTTACATATTATTTTTTACATATTACTTTTTACATATTACTTTTACATATTACTTTTTACATATTACTTTTACATATTACTTTTTACATATTACACAGAAACAGAAAAAACATCCAAATCTTTGTTTTTTCTGTCTCTAAAATAAGAAAAAAGTTTCAAAACTAAAGAGTGAGCACCTCTGTGGGCACTCCCTCCTTGCTTTGCTTAGACTGGCACCTACACAGTGATGCCTCTGTTTGCTTTTAGAGGCCTTGCAGGGCTGCAGGAAGAGAGCTGGAGGGGGACCACTTACCACTCAGCTCCTCCAGTCCAACAAAATATGTGGAAGTAAAAAAAAGAAGAAGCTAACGCGTGAAAGAGCGCACTCTGTCACCCTCACATTCCTAACATCTGCCACGTTTATTAACAATCTCTCTATTTATAGAAATGTGCCGCTATCCTCTGGGGATGACCGGCGGGCAAATCCAAGATGAGGACATCTCTGCTTCCAGTCAGTGGTCGGATTCCACCGCGGCACGATTTGGAAGGTAACTTTGACTCTTCGTTATCTTTAAGCATGATTTGTTTTGGGAAAACGTAATTCAAGCTGGGCTACGTAGTGGTGCCGTGGTTAGCACGAGGGCCTCACAAACAAGAGTGTCAGGGGTTCGAGTGCCAAAGTGGGGGCAATGCTTGAAACACTGGCTTTTCTGTGTGCAGTACGCTTGTTCTCCCTGTGTATGCATGGATTTCCTCCAGGTACTCCGGTTTCCTTTGACCCTCCAAAAACTTGCGTGTTAGGTTGATTGGCCACTACTAAATTGCCTTTAGTAATGAGTGTTAGTGTGAATAGCTGTCTGTGTGTGTGCCTCTGCAGTAGACTGGCGATCTGTACGGGGTGTACCCAGCCTCTCGCCTGAACTTAGGCTCCAATAGGGCGCCCAACTTTGGCACCCAATAGGGATTAGGAGGGTTGCGAATGCACCTAAATTGAGCATGAATGTCGTTGAAGTGAGAGTAGCGAATGCAGCAGACGAAGTTTGACGGAGGAAAAAATTAAAAGAGAAAAAAATTGATTAGACTGATGGAACTTAAACGTAGTCGTTTTTCTTGCGCAGGCTCGACTCAGACAATGGAGATGGTGACGGTGCGTGGTGTCCTGATGTCATGTCAGAGCCGGACAGCCTCAAAGAGTACCTCCAAGTGGACCTGCGCTCACTGCACTTCATCACGCTGGTGGGCACACAAGGTCGCCATGCTGACGGCATGGGGAATGAGTTCGCACAAAAGTACAAGATCAACTACAGCCGGGACGGAAACAACTGGATGGGCTGGCGGGATAGGAAAGGAAACCAGGTGAGCACACGTTTGAACGAGAGGAACACACATAAGAAAGTATGGAAGATCTTCTAGCACTGGCAACCCAGAAACACAGTAGTTCTTCCATAGTTGGTACGGAGTAACTGGACCAAGTTCCGTTCTGTCATCTTCCGCTTATCCCATACCGGGTTGCGGGGTAACAGCCTCAGATGGGAAGCCCAGGCTTCTCTCACCCCGGCTGCATCCTCCAACTCATCCGGAAGGATCCCGAGTCGTACCCCACCCAAGGCAAACAGGTCCTAGGTGAGGGGCCAGACAAAGCGCGGCTCAAAAACCCCCATGAAGAGACCAAGCATGGCAAAGAGGCCCTTGCCCAGACGCGGGTCACCGGGGCCTCCCTTGGAGCAAGACCCGAGGGTGGGGCACGGGAGCGACCACCTGGTGGCCGGGCTTTTACCCATGGGGCCCGGCCGGGCTCATCCCGAACAGAGTACAATTAGGTGCAGTCAGTACCTAGATGTCTACTCGAGGGACACTTAGGCATGAGCTTAACAGGAATCAAACTGGCAACTCTTTGGTTCAAAGACAGCCATTCTACCGTTGAGCTACGCCTCCCTTAAGAAAAAATTGGTGAAAATTGATTACCTTCGTCCGCCCCAAACCATGCCTCCAAATAAGGCATTGAATTTAACTCAATAAAGATCTTTCAAAGTACATTTAGTTCCGCACATGCTGTGTCATACTGTTTTCTGTCTGCTATTTACCAGCAACTTATTTGTAGTATTTTTATTTTATTTGTTTATTTATTTATTTATACACACTCTATTCATTCCTTAGTGAGGAAATTTGGGTGCCACGACAGAACCAATGGTGGAAAAAACGAGGGGTTGGGCGTCTTCTCCAAGGACCCTAAATGTGAACTCAGTAGGATTTGAGCCCGCGAACTTTCGGTTCACTTCCGGTCCGTGGGGGAACCAGTAGGGGGAGACAGTGGCTCCCCCTACTGACTTCCTCATGTAGAAAACAGACATCAAAGTGTGTTTTAAGGGTGTTTTTAAAGTCCAGCTTTGATGTTACAATGTCCGCCATTGTCATCCCATCATTTCCTCCTGTGGTTTTAAATATCGTTTTTTTATCCGAGTTTTCATGACGCTGAAAAAGTATTTTCAGTCTCATTGGACACATTTATCAAATTAACCGTCTTATTAAATTTTACTCCTTAATTTCCCCCTGAGAATTAAAACATAACATTAGTCAAACACTTTTGTCTGTCTGTTAAAAAAAAACACTGTATGGTTCGATTATTTGGTGACATTTTGCTCTCTTTGTCAGATCATCGAGGGGAATAAGAATGCGTACGATGCTGTTCTGAAGGATCTGGAGCCCCCCATCATAGCTCGTTTTGTTCGCTTCATGCCCGTCACAGACCACTCTATGATTGTGTGTATGAGAGTGGAGCTGTATGGCTGTGAATGGCTTGGTTAGTCACATCTCTCCGCATCGTGTTCCATTTTCTCAAGTTTTTTTTATGTTGAAATTAAACATGTTGCCCACCCTTTATCTACAAATGAGTTCTCATAGTTTATGTTTGATTTGTCTGTTTTAGACGGCCTCATGTCTTATAGCATTCCAGAAGGACACCAAATGATCTACAGAGGCCTCGATGTCTTCTTTAATGACTCTGTGTATGATGGTGGATCGACTGAAAGGTTCGAGAAATCAATACTTTTTACTCTAAAGAAACTCAGAACGTACAAATCAAATTTAAAAGTATCATACCGTTAGATATAATCAGTGGTGGATGCTGAAGACTTTCGAAGCCTTCGCTGCTAGCCTGAAACAATCTGAATAAAAAAACGATATTATATTTCATAAAATATTCCCAAATGGTCGATGGTTTCCGTTCATAGATTTTTCCATTTCTGTGCTGCTTTCAAACATGTTTTTACATTAAAGCATTTGACCAATCACATTTGAGCCAGCATTTGTTGCCAGGTAGATTAAAATCAGCCATCTGTGGTGGCTATGTGAATGAAAATATTGTCTCATAGCTGAAAATATTGAATGAAAATATTGTTTGAAGGCAAGTTGCCAAGGCTCCTTGCCCTGGCAAGTTTAGTGGCCTTTAGTTGCCAGGACAAGGACCCTTTAGTTGCCAAACTAAAGGCACCGACTCCTTGAGTTTGTTTTCAACAACTAAAAACAGCTGACAAAGGAAAACAAAAAGATTTGGTAGCTGATTTACTTCTTGGGTCATTTTTGAGACGGATGTTTTTTTTTTTTTTTATAAAAGTTGAACAAAGTAAAGAACTCTGAGAAGCATTAAACAGGACATGTGTCCATATCAGTAGAAAACTTATCTAATAGGTTAGACTTTTAGCATTGCTGAGAATGAATTTATTACAACAGCAGGATTGTTTTATTACCGTACTCATGGTCACTGAGAGGCTGACTGGTGTAGATGGAAAGGTATTGGTGATATTGGCTCGAAATGCACTCTCCTCCACGGAATATAGTCAAAATATTTAGTCCACAATTGAAGACAATGAAAGGAGAGAAAGAGTTACGAAGGTGACTCTGGTGGAGCAGTAAACAGCAAAGATTAGTGGGTAGAGCACTGAAGAGAATGACGAAGACTGGAAAGCTTTTGATGACCGGTCTTGAGTAGGGTTGGACAAGCTTTTAGACTCGTAAGGCACAAAGCTGTTTTATTGTGTCACCAAAGGGCGAAACCCAGGACAGAAATATGGTATGGATTGACAATCTTCAGGGAAAATTATTTTGAATCAGATATGTAGAAAAAATAGGCTACAGCTCAATTTTATTCAAATAAAGACAAAAAAAAAATTCCATCCACTTTTGTACTTTTTCCCTTCACTTTTATTTACAATGAACTTCACCCTAATCTGGATGTCTGAATGTCGCATTTAAGATGCACTTACTATTCAAGGCAGTATAAACATAATTTATTTCAATTGAAAAGGAAATGGATGTGAGGTAAGAATAATCTTGAAAACGGCTTTCCATCCGGGGAAATCCACCCCAAATGTTGGCGGAAACTCAGGAGGAAATTGGAGGAAATATTATGACAACAGATATTAGTACCCCAAGAATATATTGTGTCTACTGGGATATTCTAGAATTAAAGGAGAGAAAAAACTAATTATGTTATGTCATTTTTTCATATTTGGCGGCTAGATTTAAAAGCTTGACAGGTTGCGTATGCCCGAGGGCAGCCATTTGTAAACCCCTAATGTGGAGGAACAAGATTAGAATACAGTGGATACAGTGAAGGAAGACATGAAGATGGTTGGCATGACCGAAGAGGATGTAGCAGATAGGGTTAGCTCAGGAGAGGGCAAACTTTTTGGTTCGCGGGCCACATTGATTTCTAACATTTGTCAAAAGTGCTGAAACAGGTGCAAATGGATGGCATGCGTTGGTAACCGCTAGATTAGACCGATCAGATGGTGTGCTAGATCTTAAACAAGCGCTTGGTGTTCGTCAAGAGCGTTAAATTTCAAATCTAGCGGCGCTAGGTCTGAAATCTAGCGGCGCTAGGTCTGAAATCTAGCGGCGCTAAGTCTGAAATCTAGCGGCGCTAGATCTGAAATCTAGCACTTAAAAACATAAATTTGCGGCGCTAGATTTGAAATCTAAGCGCTTGATGTAACACTTTCCTTGTTTTAACATCTAACACGCTTGTTTACGTGCGTGTATTGGGCCCGATGGCTTTCAATATCTATGCACAGTCTTCATTTAGACAGTGTGTGCATCATACAGACACACACATTCTAATGGGAGCAGTGTTGTTGTTTCCTCAACAAAGTCAACATACTTGGAGTGCGCCATCTAGTGACGATGCACCAGAATTGCAGGGGGAAAAAAACATTAGCATGATTTCTTTATTTAAATTCATATGATCGGTGGGCCGGATTAAAACATTTACGCCTTAATTTGGCTATACCTGGGTTAGATGGAAGAAACTGGCTTGCTGTGGCGCCCCCTGAAGGGAAATACCAAAAGAAGAACAAGAAAAAGTGGAGGATCGGGAGTTTTCAGTTGAAGTAGCAGTAGAGTTTCTGATTGGGTTCTTTTATCCTCCCTCCAGCCGACTGACAAAAGGCCTCGGTCAACTGACTGATGGCACCTGGGGTCTGGATGATTTCCTGCACAGTCACACTTACGGCATGTGGCCCGGGTACGATTACGTTGGATGGAGCAATAAGAGCTTCCCTAAAGGTTACGTGGAGATCATCTTTGATTTTGACCACGTTCGGAACTTCACCTCAATGAAGGTAAGGATCTTCCAAATGTTTTTTATGAGGGCCATGAGGGAGTGGTTGTAAAACTGCTGAGTTCACAATCTGCTGAATGAACTAAATGAACCGGCTCATCTGCCCATCCCGCTAACACTTCTCACTGCTGCAGATTTTATCGGCATATAAAGTGCGATAATAAAAAAATGATGTAGAAGGACAAGAAAATTACGTTTCAGAACATGGTTGTAACCTGGTAAAAACAAGAGGCAAAAATGAAACACCCAGAACATCATGAAACGAGTCTGCTCTTCAAAGTCTTCTGGTCGAAAAATACAATGGAAATTATTTTCAAAAGGACGATTCTATTTTTATAATAAACTTGGTATTTTGTGTTCCAATAAATGACCTGATGGAATCTTGCTTTTGAGTTTTTGGGAAGAGATGGACTCCCCCAGAAGTCCCTTAAAAACCTGCAACACATTCAAAACTTCGCCCACATCATCTCCAGATCTCCATCCTTCCATCCCTCCGGTCCTTCAGCAACTCCACTGGCTCCGGGATGGATTCAGAATTCAAGGCCATTCACCACCTTGCACCACCCTACCTACCTGACTGACAGAGGAGGATAGAGGAGATGGTGGGAGCGCAACGGTATGGCTTTTCGGAGAACCCACGACTTCGCAACTTCAGATCACTTCTGTGTCTTGAGTAGGAAAAAGTTGCCTTTGTATGATTGTGTTTGACAAGGTTTGACAAGCATTTTCATGGACAATTCAAGGGATGATATGAAGAGGTGTAAGAGAAGCTGGAAAGGTGGAGGTTTGCTCTGGAAAGAAGAGGAATGAAGGTCAACCAAAGCAAGACAGACTACCGTATTTTCCGCACTATAAGGTGCACCTAAAAACCTTAAATTTTCTCTAAAGTCCACGATGCGCCTTTTAACCCGGAGCGCCTTGTATATGGATTAATATTGAGCAACAACACGTGTCGCAACTGCGGTAAGCAGCCGCCGACTCCATTTCCCCCATTGAAGAAGTAGTGCGCGGTGCATGCTGGGATATATGAAAGGGTGTCTCATTTCCATTTGTGTGTTTGTATAAAGACCCGGAAATGGCTCCTACCAAGAGACACTGTTACACCGCAGAGTTTAAACTCAAGGCGATCGATCACACAGTAGAACACAGAATAGAGCCGCAGCGAGAGAGTTTAACATCAATGAATCAATGGTGAGGAAGTGGAGGAAGCAAGAGGATGTGCTGCGCCAAGTCAACAAGACTAAACAGAGTTTCTGCGGGATCAAACCGAGATGGCCACAGTTAGAGGACAAAGTTGAACAGCCTTTACTGTAGCGCCTTATAATGCGGTGCGCCTTATATATGGAAAAAGTTTTAAAAAATGTAATTTATTGAAGTTGCGCCTTATAATGCAGTGCGCCTTATAGTGCGGAAATACGGTACTTGTGTGCAGTGGTGGATGAAGTACTCACTTTTTGTACAAAAGTGAGTAACCCCCCCCCGCCTCTTTTGGTCCACAAAAATAAATAAATAAATAAAATAAACGGAAAGGGGACAAATCAAGCTATCCCCTAGAAGGGCCAGTGAATGGGCCGCCAAAATGGAGGAAAATGACACTTGTTTTTTAAAATGTTTTGGGGGGGAGGCCCCAGTCACTATATATTGGCTTTGTCAAAGCCCCACCCCCTTTGGAAAATTCTAGATCCGCCCCTGCACTGTGTAATGATGGCTCAACTTTTTATTTAGAAGTAAACACAACGAACAATGATTTTCTGACTCTTTTTAATTTGTACTAGATTTGATGTTAGTTTTTTGGCGCTGAATGAATGCGGAAAATGTTTCTCGATTCATTACTTCTTCTCCCGATCAACTGCTTCTTTTGATTTTGGCGATGCGGCTTTAAGATGCGCTAAAAAAAACTGTATTTTTTAAATTCCTGAACGAAAACGTATCGAAAAATGTAAAACACACTTTTAAAAAGTAGCGAAGTAAAAGTACAGATATTTACTCTAAAAATGTAGTGAAGTAAAAGTAAAAGTACCGGTCTTAAATTTTACTTAAGTAAAGTACAGATACACAATTTTTTTTACTTAAGTACAGTAACGAAGTACATTTACTTCGTTACGTTCCACCACTGCTTGTGTGTGATTGAGAGGTACCAAAGTGGAAGCGTAAAATTACAGGGAGACGAGATAAAGAAGGTCAATGAATTTCTCACTTTTGATGCTAAGCACAGTAAATCATCTCTGATGACACTCTGTCGTTCTCAGGTTCACTGCAGCAACATGTTCAGCCGGAAAGTAAAGGTCTTCCGACAGGTCACGTGCTTCTTCCGAGCGGGATCGCAGTGGGAGGACGACCCGGTGACGTTCAGGCCCACCGTTGATGACCACGTGAGCCAAAGTGACCTTTTTGTTACTGTGCCGCTCGGTGACCGCACAGCCAAGGCCATCAAGTGTCGTTTCCACTTCAGTGACACGTGGATGTTGTTCAGTGAGGTGGCCTTCCAATCAGGTATGAAAAAATAGAAACTGACATGTTTTTAAAGTCTTTAATTCCACACACGAGTTCACCTTGTGCAGGTACCTCCATGTCACGTCGTTTAGCGGGGTTTTCTCTGCTTTTCAGGCTCTGCCGTGTACAACACCTCGCTTACTGCTCACAAACACGGACACCCTGGAAACACAATACCAGGTTGGAATATATATCGTGTTTTGATTTTATGTCTTCCTAAACTTGACAGGAACAATCTGATGGTTGATGAATGAATATCACTAATGAAAAACACGTGTGTTCTTTAAACAAATACATATTTATTTTTTTTTTAAATCCAAAAAAATATTTGACATAATTTTTATGGTGATATTGTTTATATTTTTACAATGAATCTAAATTAGAAGCGCTATGATCAAACACTGCCCCCTGCTGGCTACATCTGAAACTTCCCACGTTCAGGTTCTTTAAAAGTACTACCAAAGTAGCACAAAAGTATCATAAAAGAATGGACATATTTTAAGATCTATTCAAATTAAATTGTGCCAGTTTTAAAAGTTCTTTGATTTTTCTAAATCTCATCTAATGTAATAGGTGATGATCCCACTCACAAAGTGGATGACAGCAACACGAGGATCCTGATTGGCTGCTTGGTGGCCATCATAGCCATCCTGTTAACCATCATCGTTATCATACTGTGGAGGCAAGTCTGGCAGAAGATGCTTGAAAAGGTGAGAATATTTTTAGTATTTAAGCTCAGAAACCACTGGGATAGTCTCTCACCTCCATGAACACCAGCGTCATTACACCTTTCAGGGGTGTCTGTCAGGGTTTTAGGGGATGTGGAAGGAGGAGGACCAATCATTAATTCAATTCAGGAAAGTCTGTAAAGCGCAAGAAGCACATGGTTAACTTGAGGTTTCGAAAGTCCAACTAATAAAGTTCAAACATGGTCAGGCAACCAGGCTGACCTGGCTGGAAGGGATAGTAAGACCTGGCGGAGAAGTCCGGGAATCATCCTCAGGTGACCCTAATCCGGTTGATCAGAAATATCCCGGCCTCCTTCTGACGGCAGGTGAGGAATCCTGACAGTGTCAAGCTCTGGTCCTCAAGGGCCGGTGTCTTGAAGGTTTTCCATGTGTTCTTGCATCTACACACCTGATACGAGTTATTGAATCAATGTGCCAAATTTTTTTGGCTGTTAATTTTACATTATGTGCATCAGATGTTTTGAACCCGAAACATATGGAAAACCTACAGGACACCGGTCCTCGAGGACCGGACTTTGACATCTGGGATTTAGATACTTAAACTTTGCCATTCAAAGCAAATAATAACTTATGTCCAAAAGATGAGACATATTCTTGATTAGACATGTAGAAGAGATTATTTCTTCCTTCTGATGGTGGAAGACATAGAAGTCCCACAGGAGAAGTCCCCAGAGTGTTCTTGTTCATTCCAAAGAAGGTGGAAGATTTTAAGTATCTAGGATCAACAGTCCAGAGCAATGGAGAGTGTGGAAAAGAGGTGAAGAAGCGTGTTCAATGAGTCTGGAACGGGTGGAGCAAAGTATCAGGTGTGATGTGTGATAGCAGAGTTTCAGCTAAAATGAAAAGAAAAGTGTACAAAACTGTGGTGAGACCGGCCATGCTGATTGGTCTAGAATCAGTAGCACTGAGGAAAAGACAGGAAACAGAGATGTTTGTAGCAGAGATGAAGATGCTGAGGATCTCTCTGGGAGTGACCAGGATGGACAGGATCAGAGGAACAGCACATGTTAGAGGTTTTGGAGATAAAGTCAGAGAGGCCAGACTGAGATGGTTTGGACATGTACAGAGAAGAGAGAGAGAACATCGGAAGAAGGATGCTGGGATTGGAACCACAAGGAAAGAGGACTAGAGGAAGACCAAAGAGGAGGTTCATGGATACAGTGAAGGAAGACATTAAGATAGTTGGTGTGACCAAAGAGGATGCAGCAGATAGGGTTAGATGGAAGAAACTGACTTGCTGTGGCGCCCCCTGAAGGGAAATGCTGAAAGAAGAAGAAGTAAAGACTGCAACCCTGCCCCCTGCTGGTCAGGGACGGGGTCCTGCCCCAAATGCAGGAGTTTTAAGTATCTCTTCCCCCACTTATTCCCAGTGGGGGAAGGATGGAGCGGGAGATCAATAGATGGATTACTGCAGCGTCCACAATAATTAGGACACTGCACTGGTCCATTGCGGTGAAGAAAGAGCTGAGCCAAAATGCAAAGCTCTGGATTTACCAGTTGATCTACGTTCCGACTCTCACCATGGTAACCAGCTGTGGGTGGTGACCTTATGAAAGCTAATTTAATTGTTAGCATTTATTATTCACGTGTTGTGACATTTGTTTATCAACCTTTTGTTCGGTTAGTTTTATTCCTTCTCATTTAAATAAAAAAATATGTGCTTTTTAATTAAATGGTTACTGTCACTTTAAGAATGGTCTCATGTAAATTTTATGTTTTGGTACTTTTTTGCAACGGTTGTACACTTTTTAAAGTACTGTTAAAATCGTAGGACAGCATAGAAGGCTCCTTACGGCCCACGGGGTACAAAAAATTTGCTCACCCCTTCTTTCTTCTGTCCATTTCTAGGCATCTCGCCGGTTGTTGGACAATGAGCTAACCGCTCGCCTCGCCTTCCAGACTCGAGCCTTTTCTTTCAATCACTCCTCTCTATCGAGCGACGACAGCTCTATCTCTAACTCCACTTACGAGAGGATCTACCCTCTCCGCGCTGACTACCAGGAGCCATCTCGTCTCATCCGGAAACTCCCTGAGTTCGCCCAATCCTCCGAAAATCTTGGTACGGTAACCTTGGCAACACATTAGACACTTTAGATCATTGCTGATAAGCACGTGTCTGTCATCCAGAGCTGAGCCCCTCCTGTAGAGCACTCTCAGTTGGTCCTGACAGCGCCCCCCACTATGCTGAAGCAGACATCATCAGTCTGCAGGAGTCCTCTGACAGCAGCACCTGCTCCACCCCAGCTGTTCCCATCCAGCTGTTCACCGGCTCCGACTCTTCTATGAGAGAGTTTCCCAGAGACAGGCTCACCTTCAAGGAGAAACTGGGAGAGGGCCAGTTTGGAGAGGTATAAGTCTTCAATTTTATTTTATTCCAACGTCACGTAATAAAACAAAAAATAAGTTGGAACCAAGGCTTCAAACAATATCCCTCTGTCTGCCCAACTTAACAAACTAGTAATAATAAATGGTCGAAGTCGACTAGTCTGATAACTAGATTTGAAACAAACGTGTGTAAGGTTTTTAAAGTGTGGGATCTCGACATTTTTAAGCTTGACCTTTGATCGCATGAAAACCCTGAAAACTTAATACGTTTATCTAGAGTAGGGAGTCCGACCAGAGCTTGGTCCGCATAGCTGGCAGTATGTCGATTTCATTTCCAGTGAGAGTTGGACTCCGCCAAGGCTGCTCTTTGTCACCGATTCTGTTCATCACCTTTATGGACAGAATATCTGGGCGCAGCCGAGGCGTTGGAGGGATCCAGTTTGGTGACCTCAGGATCGGATCTCTGCTTTTTGCGGATGATGTGGTTCTGTTGGCTTCATCGAACCGTGATCTCCACCTCTCGCTGGATCGATTTGCTGCCGAGCGTGAAGCGGCCGGGATGGGAATTTACGCTTCCAAATCCGAGACCATGGTCCTCGCCCGGAAAAGGGTGTAGTGTCCCCTGCAGGTCAGGGACGGGGTCCTGCCCCAAGTGGAGGAGTTTAAATATCTCGGGGTGTTGTTCATGAGTGGGGGAAGGATGGAGCGAGAGATCGACAGGCGGATCGGTGCAGCGTCAGCAATAACTAGGATGCTGCATCGGTCCGTCGTGGTAAAGAGAGAGCTGAGCCAAAAAGTAAAGCTCTCGATTTACAAGTCGTTCTACGTTCCAACCCTCACCTATGGTCACCAGCTGTGGGTGTGGACCGAAAGAGTGAGATCGCGGGTACAAGCGGCCGAAATGAGCTTCCTCCGCAGGGTGGCTGGGCTCTCACTCAGAGATCGGGTGAGAAGCTCTGCCATCCGGGAGGAGTTCGGTGTCGAGCCGCTCCTCCTCCAGGTCAAGAGGAGCCAGATGGGGTGGTTCGGGTATCTGGTCAGGATGCCCCCAAGCACATCGCGGGCGAGGTGTTTCGGGCACGTCCCACCGGGAGGAGACCAAGGGGCAGACCCTGGACCTGCTGGAGAGACTATGTCTCACAGCTGGCCGGGGAGCGACTTGTGATCCTTCCGGGTGAGCTGGAGGATGCAGCCAGGGTGAGAGAGGCCTGGGCTGCCCTTTTTGAGGCTGTTGCCCCCGCGACCCGACCCTGGAACAAGCGGAAGTTGACGGAACGGAACGGAAGAGCAGGGAGTCACCAACCTTTTTGAAACTGAGAGCTACTTCAAGGGCACTGAGTAATACAAAGGGCTACCACTTTGATAATACACTTCTGAAATAACAAAGTTACACAGTGTGCCTTTAATTTTAATGTTATTATTAATGATATTCTATGTGAAGACACTGATTGTTAATGATCCATCACAATAATTATTTCAGTATAATTAAACAAGGTAGGAAACAGATACATTTCAATATGCAAGATCCAAGTGTTTCATTTTCAAATGATCACTTCCACAACATTTTGTAGGAAATCTTTTTCAATTTTTACAAGCCACCAACAGTTAGCAAATCATAAACTTTGAACCATGTTTGTACAAATTATCAATTTTGTAAGATTTAACAAAAATCTACTCCTTTCAAAATAAGGACGGTGCGACTGTGCGCCGCCACAGTCGCACCGCAGATGAGACGCACACAGTTTTCTTTCAAATTAGTAAAAAAGAACTCTTCCTCTTCAATACAATGAAGAGGAAGAGTTCTGCCACTGGGTGAAGGCAGGGAGTTGTGAACAGCAGGAATTATTACCAACTGATCAACAACTTTCAGAGGTAAACAGAGCTACTCTATGCAGGTACACCTGTGTGAAGCCCAGGGTATGCAGGATTTTCTGGAGGAGGATTTTTGTGAGGAGGGCAGCAACGATTTGCCTCTGCTTGTTGCTGTTAAAACTCTACGGGAGGACGCTAACAAGAACGCAAGGTAAACTTGATCTTTATTTCAAAAACTGGTGGTAGCATCTATGTCATTTGGTCTAGAAACAGTGAGGAAAAGACAGGACGCAGAGCTGAAGGTAGCAGGGATCAAAATGCCGTTCTCTTTGGAAGGGACCAGAACGGACAAGATCAGGAATGAGGACGTCAGAGGGATAGGTCAGGCATACTGTTGTGGGCCTTTCCTAAATCTCGTCATACCATCTTCCCTTCCATACTTCCATTAGGTTACCACAGGCTAAGTGGTTGCAATGTGCCAGCTGAAACCAATCCCAGGTGAAAGGAAGTGGCCCTTTGAGCCCTTGAAAGTACTCTATGTGTAGAAAGAGTGCTGACTTAGAGGTGTAAGAGGAGAAACTCCCAAAGTACTCTGACGGTGAGAAATATAAGGTCCACTGTTTCAACGTCAGCCTTTATCTTTCCATAACATAGAAAAGAACAGTTAGATTTTCAGCTCCATATTTTTTGTGGCAGAAGCCTTCCTCAAAATGTTCACCAAAAAGCCAATTGCGTACTGTCGTTGCGTTTCACGTACGACAAGCCAAATCTTGCCGCACCAGAAGGTGTGACTTGCCGTGAAGTCGAATCGAACATGTCACGTAACCGCTGCCAAATGGAGACAAATACTTCCATACTCATACAATGTGAAAGTAACGGATTGGCCTTTTCGACGTATGCAGTGTAGACGTAGCTCAACGTCAGAATAAAGTTAGGTAGTGGTGGGTTAGAGGTGCAGAAAGTCCAAATACAGTATCTTGGATGAAGGTGTTACATGTCATGGGGTGCTTCCAGGAACGACTTCCTGAAGGAAATCCGCATCATGTCTCGGTTGAGGGACCCCAACATCGTGCGTCTCCTGGCGGTGTGTGTGGACAAGGATCCTCTGTGTATGATCACAGAATATATGGAGAACGGAGACCTCAACCAGTTCCTGTGCAATCTTAGGCTGAAGTCTACATCTGATGGAGGCAAAGCAGAAGGAGGAGAAACAGATGTGGTCAGGTACTGTACGCTCCTCTTAACCTCTGCTGAACTGATGATGAACCCACAAGCACTCATATTTTACTTCCTGTGATCTCCTCCTTACTAGCTATCCTAAGCTTGTCGGCATAGCGGTGCAGATTGCATCAGGCATGAGGTACCTGTCCTCGCTGAACTTCGTCCACCGGGACTTAGCAACCCGGAACTGCCTGGTGGGGAAAAACCATACCATAAAGATCGCAGACTTTGGGATGAGCCGAAACCTGTACAGAGGAGATTACTTCCGCATTCAGGGCCGGGCGGTCCTGCCTATTCGTTGGATGTCCTGGGAGAGCATCCTTCTAGTGAGTATCAGAGAAGAAGCAGTACTTTACTGAAATCGTTTTGTGGCAGACATTTTAGCTGTTCTACAATCTGTTCAAGGAGAGAACTTGGTCCCATTGTGAGTACATGGCATACCCAGCACTGTCCACACTGTCCTGTCTGCACTGTGCCCTGCTTCTTATTCACAGTATTGGATAGAAATGGAAAGAAATTTACTTTATCTTAAAACTTTTCGATCCGATATTATACCTCAGACTTTTCTCCGGCTGTTCAAACCAGGATGCCTACACTTCTTCACCTCTTTTCCACACTCTCCATAACTCTGGACTGTTGAGCCTAGGTACAGACATCCTGTTTTTTCTTTCTCTATTCTTTTTCTGGACTCACAAGTGGTACTGATGAGTATTGTAAACATGTGTTCCAAATTAGATCTGGTTGATATGTACAGTATCTTCTGATTTGCAGCTCATTAGCATTAGCTTGACATGTGCAAGAATGCCACAAAAGGCACCTGTTATATCTCAAAAACCATCTTTGAAATTTCAAAATAATTTTCTTTAACTGGGACTAATTACTGGCTTTGTAAATAATTTGATTAATAGATTTACTGTTTGACAATAAAAACTAGCTGGACAGATTTTTTTGTAGATTGTGCCCATGGTTATTATCTTACGACTGTTGGAAGAGGTTATTTAAAAATGTTTTGAATATCAAATCGATATCACAGTATCAAATAGAAAAATTGTGATTTGATATTTGTCCATATTCCACAACCCTCTGTATTTTTTACTTCTCATTTTATGGCAGACATTCAGCCTTTAAAATTGTTACCATGCTTGAAATACAACCACTATCATTCTATAGCCTCAGGACAAAAGGAGATTCGCTACGCTACTTAGATGTTCAGGGATCAACTTTCAGTCTGTAAATAATCTGCCAATTATCCACTCAGGGTAAGTTCACCATGGCCAGTGATGTGTGGGCTTTCGGAGTGACTCTGTGGGAAATCCTGAATCTGTGTAAAGAGCAGCCGTACTCCCAGCTCTCAGACGAGCAGGTCATTGAAAACACTGGTGAATTCTTCAGAGATCAAGGCAAACAGGTGTGTATGACACAAGTTTATAAAAACTGGACATCAAATGCTCATTACTAACTCAGACTCTAAGGAATTTATCTCAGGTTACCTGTTAAAGACTCAAACTCAAATTTACAACTATAGATAGATAAGTTTTATTTATTTCGGTCACAGTGTAATTTCACATTAAAGAAAGAAAGAAAAAAAATAATTATATTTTACCAAAGGACCAAAAACGTATCGGCTGAAGCAAACGCTTATTTCGTTTATTTTTTAAATCATCATAAAAGCAAAAAAACATATAAGTAAATACTTAGAAATCCATCATAAAACATATATAAATATTCAGAAATCAATCATAATACATAAAATGAAAATTAGAACATCAAATGAAAAAGTAATACAAGTACAAAAAGTAATACAATTGTTACTATAATTGTTTACATTGTATATAAGCTTGAATATAATCTTGAATGTAAGCTTGAACTAGAATCTCATTGCGTAGAATCAGTGCAAACCTTCTCCCAGATTGACTTTATTCTAGATCAGCGGTGGGGTAACTTTTTTATTCGCGGGCCATATTGCGTTCAAATATTTAACAAGCGGCCGGAACAGGATCAGATGGATGGCATGTTTTGGTAACCGCTAGATTAGACTGATAGAATGGTGTGCTCGATTTTAAACAAGTGCTAAATGTTACATCAAGAGCGTTAAATTTCAAATCTAGCGGCGGTAGGTCTGAAATCTAGTGCTTAAAAATGTCCTTTTGCGCTAGGTTTGAAATCTGAGCGCTTGATGTAACATTTTGCTTGTTTTAACATCTAACACGCTTGTTTACGTGTGTGTATTGGGCCCGATGGCTTTCCATATCTGTGCACACTATTTATTTAGACACCTTGCGCATCATGGAGACGCACACATTTTAATGGGAGCAGTGTTGTTGTTTTCTCAACAAAGCCAATAAATCTAGAATGTGCTATCTAGTGAGGAAACATCAGAGTTGCATGGAAAAAAAACATTAACAAGGTTTATTTATTTAATTTTTCCAAGTTTGGCGGGCCAAATTAAAACGTTTAACGACCCGCATATGGCCCGCGTGCTGTGGTTTGCCCATGCCTGTTCTAAATTATGTTGCTTTATACTAAAATCAAAACCCTTAATTTAATGTTTTTACATTGCAAATGTATCATTTTGTATTTTTGATCAAAGTTATTCTGATGCTCTGCTTTTTTCTCCGTTCAAGGTTTATCTCCCACAACCTCCATGTTGTCCTGACAGAGTTTATAACGACCTGATGCTCGGCTGCTGGAGGAGAAACGCCAAACAAAGACCGAGTTTTGAAGAGATACACACTCAGCTGTTGGAGACCAAGGCATAACTTTCTCACGTGATTAATTCTATAAAGTCACTGTGTAAATATATACAAACTGTAAATACAGTATGTAAACATGGGGGGAGGGGAACGGGGCGACAAAAGCTTTGTGTAATAAAACGTTATGCACTCAGCACTTTTCCAAAAAGTGCATTCTATCTTTGTGTATTTATTATTTTCTTAAATATTGTAATATTTATAGAGTGCTTAAAGAATCGGGTGTAAAATATTATTTTTACAACGCTTAGAATAGAGAATGTCAGAAATAATGCATGAGTCTTATTTGTATAGTTTTATTTCTTCTTTATTTAACTTGTAAACATCGTGACTTATTTGTGAAGGTTAATTCTGTTATTCTAAATCTTACATAAGCTAAATGAGTTTTTTTGTTTATTTTTACTTCCAAACAAGCTGAAAATAAGTCAAACCTGAATTAAATAATTGTTCTGTTGTAATAAATATATGTTTCATGCAAAAAAAAGTTGTGTAAATAAATTCTATGTGAGATTATTGACATTATTTAGCGGAAAAAATAAACAGTTAGCAACCCTTTCATCCACCGAGGAGAACTCCAACACACAGGAGCCGCGCTGGGGCGCAATAAGTCTGAACGCTCGGCGCCTTTCTCTGAGGGCAACTCCAGAAAAGAACAGTCCCTAGCCCATGTCAAGAGGCCTAGTTCCACAGCCCAAGCTGTGCGTCGAGGTGAGTCAAACCTTATCTAGTCCAAAATGCTCTCCCACGCGCAGCAGCTCCGTCTCCTTCTCCACCAGAGAAGTGACGTTCTACGTCCCCAGAACTAGCTCATGCAGCCAAGGGTCTGACCGACAGGGTCCCTGTTGCCTGGTGCCATCTATCTCCTCCTTCACCCAATCGCCTTGGCCTTCCTGCATGTGATGAGTCTACTAGAAGGACGGCCCATGTCCCCTGTTAGGGCTGAGCCCAGCCAGGCCCCATGGGTAAAAGCCTGGTCACCAGGCGCTGAACGCAGACCCACTAAAGAGACTGTCTCACAGCTAGACAGGGAACATCTCGGAAAAATCCCAGGTGAGTTGGAGGATACAGCCAGGGTGAGAGAAGCCTGGGTTTGCTGTCTGAGGCTGTTACCAGCCTCATCGAGATCTGCGACTGTCATAATCCCCTCTCCTGGCGCCAGAGAGAGCCCTGGATGTTTCTCATCAACCTGATCAGGGTCACCTGAGGATGATTACAGATTCCACACATTTGTGCACCCTGCCAGCTATTTAAGGGCAATCAAACCGGACTTCCCGGTCAGGTCATACAATCCCTTCCAGCCAGGTCTCCCTGATTGCCTGACCAAATACGCTTTCTAACAAGAATCTTTTACCATGCCACTGAAACTTGTTTTTTCTTTCCACAGTATTAATGAAATGTCAAATTCAAATAAATCATGTTTTGGGTCTGCAATTGGGTCGTCCTCTTTCCACCTGCACACCGCTTCATGACAGCAACCATTCACAGATCTAGACAACCGGAAGTGAACAGCTGGTCGCAGAACCTAAAAATATTACATTAAACGAATAAGAAACATTTACTTGTACGTTTTAAAATGATAGATTTTTATTTGAAAAATGCAGAGCAGGTACGAAAAACGCTAATTTCCAATAGAATGATTGATATAATACCAGGTCGCAGATCCCGAAGTTTAGACGATCTGGAAGGGAAGGCGTCATCAGCTTCCCTCTCCCTCACGTTCTGGGAGGTAGAGGAAGGTGGATGACGCCTTTTAGACATGCGCAGAGGCGCAAAGTCGCAGATCTTGACGGTCGCAGATCTCGTCAGGACACTGGCCCCTGGATAAGCGGAAGACAGCGGAACAAAAATATAATATTTATATTCTATGTACATTCTAATTCTAATATATATTCTAAAATATATATATTCAATATACAAATGTGCATGTGTGTATTGGCATGAGTATACATACAAGTGTGTCTGTGCTTGCGTGCCCTTTGGTCCACAAAAAACAAAAGAAGAAGAAAGAAAACAGGACTAGTAAAGCTATACCCTTGCAGGACCAGCGAATGGGCCACAAAAATGCAGGAAAATTACTCTTTTTTTAAAAAAAATGTTCTGTGGGGATGTCCCTGGCCTCCCCTATACTGGCTTTGTCAATTACCTCACGACCCCCTTTAAAAAATCCTGGATTCGCCCCTGTAAACATATATATCTTATTATATATTTAAAATATTTTTGTCTTTTTTTTATTGGTTTTATTTCTTAACTGTAATGATGAGAATAAAGTATATAATTATTATTACAATTAATTAATAATGATTAATATCTAACGCATTATGAATCAGTGTTTTGGTCCACGTGTCTTGCCGTGGTCACACCACGTGGCCGCTGTTCCGTCATTGGTTATTTTTTTAGACTGAAATCGGACCATGGGCTGTCCAGCCTGGTCCTGCAAGGATTCAAAAACTCTCCAGGATCATCCTTAAACAACAAACGCCCAGAAATGGAGAAAGTCGTCATTGTGACGGGTGCAAACAGGTCAGTGTCCCGATAAAACTTCTTACGTCATCATTAAATATCCTTTGAGCTAATAATTTTATTTTAGAAAAACTTTCCATCTGTAGTAGTTTTTAACTGGAAGAAAGATACTTTTTTAAAATTGTTATTTGTAAATTATATTTGTTGTTTGTTTACAAACTCTTTATAACAAAGTATAGGCTATCACGTGACTACAGTCCTGCTTTACGTTACATGTAAATAAATACATGATCTCTCATTTTTACAAATAATACATAGAAACAAGAGGAAAGGTTACAAATATTTGTAGGAATGTAGAAAACTGCTTACACTCAGTACCAACTATAGATACACTGATTAAGTTTTCAGGATCATTTAACCAAAGGGTCTCATAGATTAAGGTTATAATTTCTTGTCATAATAGAATTATAACTGATCTGTGCCTATCCGGGGCCAGGTCACAGAGGGAACAGCCTCAGATGAGAAAAGCAGGTCTCTCTACCCCAACTGCATCCTTCAGCTCAATCCGAGGATGTTCCCCGGCCAGCTGCGAGACATAGTCTCTCCAGCGGGTCAAAGGTCTGTCTCTGGGTCTCCTCCCGGTGGGACGTGCCCGAAACACCTCACCAGCGAGGCATTCGGGAGGCATTCCCAATCAGATGCCCAAACCACCCCATCCGACTTCTCAAACTCATACGAGCAACAGCTCTAACCGGCGTTCCTACTGGATGGCAGAGCTCCTCACTCTATCTACGAGTGAGAGCCCAGCCACTCTGCGGAGGAAGCTCATTTTAGCTACTTGTATCTGCGATCTCGTTCTTTGGTAAATGTTGGAACGTAGATCCTGGTTACCATGGTGAAAGTAGGAGGGTAGATCCTGGTTAATATGGTGAGGGTAGGAATTGAAATCTTGGTTACCATGGTGAGGGTAGTAGGGTAGATCCTGGTTACCATGGTGAGGGTAGGAACATAGATCCTGGTAAATATGGTGAGGGTAGGAACATAGATCCTGGTTACCATGGTGAGGGTAGGAACGTAGATCCTGGTTACCATGGTGAGGGTAGGAACGTAGATCCTGGTTACCATGATGAGGGTAGGAACATAGATCCAGGTTACCAAGGTGAGGGTAGGAACATAGATCCTGGTTACCATGGTGAGGGTAGGAACGTAGATCCTGGTAACCATGATGAGGGTGGGAATGTAGATCCTGGTTACCATGGTGAGGGTAGGAACATAGATCCCGGTTACCATGGTGAGGGTAGGAACGTAGGCCCTGGGTACCATGGTGATGGTAGGAACATAGATCCTGGTTACCATGGTGAGGGTAGGAACATAGATCTTGGTTACCATGGTGAAGGTAGGAACATAGATCTTGGTTACCATGGTGAGGGTAGGAACTTAGATCCTGGTTACCATGGTGAGGGTAGGAACGTAGATCCTGGTTACCATTGTGAGGGTAGAAACGTAGATCCTGGTTACCATGGTGATGGTAGGAACGTAGATCCTGGTTACCACGGTGAGGGTAGAAACGTAAATCCTGGTTACCATGGTGAGGGTATGAACATAGATCCTGGTTACCATGGTGAGGGTAGGAACGTAGATCCTGGTTACCATGGTGAGGGTAGGAACGTAGCTCCTGGTTACCATGGTGAGGATAGAAACGTAGATCCTGGTTACCATGGTGAGGGTAGGAACATAGATCCTGGTTACCATTGTGAGGGTAGAAACGTAGATCCTGGTTACCATGGTGAGGGTAGGAACGTAGATCCTGGTTACCATGGTGAGGGTAGGAACGTAGACCCTGGTTACCATTGTGAGGGTAGGAACATAGATCCTGGTTACCATTGTGAGGGTAGAAACGTAGATCCTGGTTACCATGGTGAGGGTAGGAACATAGATCCTGGTTACCATTGTGAGGGTAGGAACGTAGATCCTGGTTACCATGGTGAGGATAGAAACGTAGATCCTGGTTACCATGGTGAGGGTAGGAACATAGATCCTGGTTACCATTGTGAGGGTAGAAACGTAGATCCTGGTTACCATGGTGATGGTAGGAACTTAGATCCTGGTTACCACGGTGAGGGTAGAAACGTAAATCCTGGTTACCATGGTGAGGGTAGGAACTTAGATCCTGGTTACCATGGTGAGGGTAGGAACGTAGATCCTGGTTACCATTGTGAGGGTAGAAACGTAGATCCTGGTTACCATGGTGATGGTAGGAACGTAGATCCTGGTTACCACGGTGAGGGTAGAAACGTAAATCCTGGTTACCATGGTGAGGGTATGAACATAGATCCTGGTTACCATGGTGAGGGTAGAAACGTAGATCCTGGTTACCATGGTGAGGGTAGGAACATAGATCCTGGTTACCATTGTGAGGGTAGAAACGTAGATCCTGGTTACCATGGTGAAGGTAGGAACGTAGATCCTGGTTACCATGGTGAGGGTAGGAACGTAGCTCCTGGTTACCATGGTGAGGATAGAAACGTAGATCCTGGTTACCATGGTGAGGGTAGGAACATAGATCCTGGTTACCATTGTGAGGGTAGAAACGTAGATCCTGGTTACCATGGTGAGGGTAGGAACGTAGATCCTGGTTACCATGGTGAGGGTAGGAACGTAGACCCTGGTTACCATTGTGAGGGTAGGAACATAGATCCTGGTTACCATTGTGAGGGTAGAAACGTAGATCCTGGTTACCATGGTGAGGGTAGGAACATAGATCCTGGTTACCATTGTGAGGGTAGGAACGTAGATCCTGGTTACCATGGTGAGGATAGAAACGTAGATCCTGGTTACCATGGTGAGGGTAGGAACATAGATCCTGGTTACCATTGTGAGGGTAGAAACGTAGATCCTGGTTACCATGGTGAGGGTAGGAACGTAGATCCTGGTTACCATGGTGAGGGTAGGAACGTAGATCCTGGTTACCATTGTGAGGGTAGAAACGTAGATCCTAATTACCACGGTGAGGGTAGGAATGTAGATCCTGGTTACCACGGTGAGGGTAGGAACGTAAATCCTGGTTACCATGGTGAGGGTATGAACATAGATCCTGGTTATCATGGTGAGGGTAGGAACGTAGATCCTGGTTACCATGGTGAGGGTAGGAACGTAGATCCTGGTTACCATGGTGAGGGTAGGAACATTGATCCTGGTTACCATGGTGAGGGTAGGAACATTGATCCTGGTTACCATGGTGAGAGTAGCAACGTAGATCAACAGGTAAACCAAGAGCTTTGCTTTTTGGCTCAACGATACAAAGTCATTTTAATCATACACACACACACACACATGTTTTCCTGTGTGTGTCTGCAGTGGCATCGGCCTGGCTCTGTGTGAGCGGCTGTTAGCTGAGGACGGCCAGCTACGACTGTGTCTGGCCTGCAGGAACATGCAGCGAGCCGAAGCAGCCCGGTCGGCCCTCCTAGCTACTCGACCCACGGCCCTGGTTGATCTCGTGCACCTGGATGTGGGCTCGGTACAGGCAGTGCTTAAAGCATCAGAGGAAATAAAGAAGAGGTGAGAGAAATGAGATGGTCTACTAGCCCTGTTATGCTTGTTCTTAAGTTCCATCACTTATTTAGATCTCGTTCATTCCCACAGGTACGGCAGAATTGACTTTTTGTACCTAAATGCGGGAATCATGCCGAATCCGGCCGTGGATATCGGAGCCTTTTTCAAAGGCCTCTTCTCTAGGTGAGCTTGAGGTACCTACTGACCGAACGTTCTATCAACGATGTCTGATTCTATACATCGTCCCCTGCAGGAGAGTGATCAGCATGTTCGCTACAGCCGAGGGTCTTCTAACCCAGCAGGATCGGTTAAACTCAGATGGCCTTCAGGAAGTCTTTGCCACGAACCTTTTCGGACATTTTCTTCTGGTACGCTGCATCGTTGTTTTTATATTCATCACGTTAAACTTTCACATGAGCTTATTAAAGGAGGACACCGTCTTTCAAAATGTTAGTCTGTCAATTTTGATGCAGTGTCCACAAATAATTACGCTCATAGTCGACCGCGGTTGATCGGTAGATTGCAAACCGATCCCGAGTCAACAGTTTTGCATGTCCACACGAAAACGCAAAACCAGAGTTTTCCAAAATCTTCACTTTGGTCAAAGTTTTCAAAAATGTCGGTTTGTACTGAAAAAAAACGACGAGTTCGTGTTGATGACAAAACGGATAAAAAAATATTCATTTTACCAGATACCCGGCTACGTATGGACAGGGCCAAAGTCGACCTATAGGGACTTGGTCGACCAATTGAGACTATTCAACTACTCGACTAATCTTGTTGATCCTAGTCGCTACACACTTCCCCCGTCTCCGTACAGGACCTCCATCACGCTGGCTATTGGCGCCACTTTCAAGACAGAAAGTCTAAAAAAAAAAAAAAAAAAAAATTTGGTTAACAATAAAATTAATTGTTTATGATTTGAATAGATCACTAATTGCGACCGGTCGACCAGGAACCATTTTTAGTTGACTAATCATCTAATTGTGGGTTGTTGAAGGTTTACCCTGTGGTGGTTAAATCCAGTGGTGGATGAAGTACTCACTTTTTGTACTTAAGTAAAAGTACCAATAAAAAAAATCTACTTAAGTAAAAGTACAAAGATAGTTGGTGTAAATTTTACTTTTTAAGTAAAAAGTAAAAGTATTCGACCATAATGCAAATGTTATTTTTTGTGCTATAGGGTATCACCATGGTAACCAGGATAACTGTGCAGGGGTGTGACCGCCTCTTTTGGTCCACAAAATAAAATAAATAAAATAAAAGGGGACAAGTCAAGCTATCCCATAGAAGGGCCAGTGAAAGGGCCGCCAAAATGGAGGAAAATGACACTTATTTTTTAAAATGTTTTGGGGGGGAGGTCCCCAGTCAAAGCCCCACCCCCCTTTGGAAAATTCTAGATCCGCCCCTGCTCTGTGTAATGATGGCTCAACTTTTTATTTAGAAGTAAACACAACGAACAACGATCTTCTGACTTTTTAATTTGTACTATATTTGATGTTAGGTTTTTGGCGCTGAATGAATGCGGAAAATCTTTCTCGATTCATGACTTCTTCTCCCGATCAACTGCTTCTTTTGATTTTGGCGATGCGGCTTCAAGATGCGCTTAAAAAACCTGTGTATTTTTCAAATTTCTGACCGAAACTGTACCAAAAAATGTAAAACACACTTTTAAAAAGTAGCGAAGTAAAAGTACAGATATTTGCTCTAAAAATGTAGTGAAGTAAAAGTAAAAGTACCGGTCTTAAATTTTACTTAAGTAAAGTACAGATACACAATTTTTTCTTACTTAAGTACAGTAACGAAGTACATTTACTTCGTTACGTTCCACCACTGGTATTTGGATATTTCAGATCAGAGAGTTGGAGCCACTCTTGTGTCGGCCGGGTGAGACGTCTAGGATTGTGTGGACGTCTTCGAGTAACGCTAGCCGCTCCGCCTTCAGCATGGAGGATATCCAGCACCGAAATGGGAAGGAGCCTTACAGCTCATCTAAGTACGCGTCGGACATGCTCAGTGTGGCTTTGAACAGACACAAGAACAACCAGGTTAGTCCGATCAAATGGACCGGGCTCCTTCCGATCAGATGGACCGGGCTCCTTCCGATCAGATGGACCGGGCTCCTTCCTATCAGATGGACCGGGCTCCTTTTAAAGGGCAGACTGAGAGTTTTACAGTAAGTCAGACAGGATGAAACTTTCTGTGTGACAGGGGCTGTTTTCCTCTGTAACATGTCCAGGACTGGTGATGACCAATCTGACCTACGGCATCCTGCCCTCGTTCTTCTGGACACTGATCATGCCCGTCATGTGGATTGTGAGTGCTTGTGTTCTTTGCTCATTGTTTTGCGTTGTTGGTCATTTATTCCGTTTTGCAGACGACATTTCTTACTCATGTAAAACTTATTTTTTTCAAAAATGTGGAACCAAAAGTTCCGTCATCTTCCGCTTATCCATGGCCGGGTAGTGGTGGCAACAGCCTCAAGCGGGCAGCCCAGGCCTCTCTCTCCCCGGCTGCATCCTCCAGCTCACCCGGAAGGATCCCGAGTCGTTCTCCGGCCAGCTGTGAGACATAGCCTCTTGGTCTCCTCCCGGTGGGACGTGCCCAAAACACCTCACCAGCGAGGCGCTCGGGGGGCATCCTGACCAGATGTCCGAACCACCCCACCTGGGTTCTCTCGACCTGGAGCTGAAGCGACTCGACTCCAAGCTCCTTCTGAATGGCAGAACTCCTCACCCAATCTCTGAGTGAGAGCCCAGCCACCCTATGGAGGAAGCTCATTTTGGCCGCTTGTATCCGTGATCTCATTCTGCCGGTCACCACCCACAGCTGGTGACCATAGGTGAGGGTGAGAAGGTAGATCGACGTGTAAATCAAGAGCTTTGCTTTTCGGCTCAGCTTTTTCTTTACCACGACGGACCGATGCAGCGTCCTAGTTGTTGCGGACGCTGCACCGATCCGATAAACCTGCACCGATTTAATAAACCAACCGATTAATTGGGCTTTTCCTTTAACAGATTAGGATTTTCACCAACACGTTCACTCTGACTCCCTACAACGGTGCCGAGGCCCTGGTGAGTCATTCGTGTCATAAAACGTCTCAGTCGAATACTGAAAAACAAAGTAGACATAAACTGGTTGTGGTTCTTTTCACAGCACTGGCTGTTCCTGCAGAAACCAGAGTCTCTGGATCCACGAGCAAAGTATCACAGTCTGACGTCTGGCCTGGGCAACAACTACACACTCACACGACAAGTATGCAACAATACGCCCGTGTTCATCCTAAAAGTTTTGTAACGTTAACCAATGTGACTTTTAACACTAGGACCGCCGCGTTCTAAATCTACTTGCAAGCGCCATGACCGTCAATGTGACCACTTACGTAATTATGCATATTTTGCGCTGCTATATTGCGTAAATAAACTTTTACACTGCTCAATTTTTAAAGTAAAAATAATGATAAAATGTTAAATATTTTTAAAACCTAGAATAACAAAGTAAACACCAAAGTAAAATTATCCAATTCGTCAATGACCTACTTTTTTCCGAATTTTGCGCTTCTGCTTCAAAAATGTCCTTGTTATAAATCTATAGGCTAGATTCCAATATGTTAACCTGGACTTTCAAGACTTATCGAGAAAACATGGCTGACTTTATTCAGACAACAATTTTCTTACTCTCCTCATCATATTTCTTCAATATTATCTTTTTTTTTTTCTGTAATGGCGTCAGAGTCCTCCTTGTCTCTCCCCACAAATATAAACACACGCACTTTTGTGTGACAATGTGTATGTTTCCATAGCAACATAGAAACAACTTCTGTGGGAAGTTGTTACTATGGCAATGCACGCTTTCTTTTCAGCTGCTGCTGGGCGCAGCAGGTTAGAGGAGAAAAAATGCTTATAAATTTTTAAATGTTCATTTTTAGAATACAAAAAATACACAACAAAATAGAAAACATGCTTGATTAAAGTCATAAAAGGTCAGCCTCCTAGGTTGTATTTTATTTATTCTAATCAGCATATTAAAGTGACGTGGAGTCATATTGACTGCTGCGGCGGTCCTAGTGTTAAAACTGTGCTCCTCAATTATTTTTTGTTGCCCCCTCCTCTTATTTGTTTACTGTACTTCCTATTGCCTGCTTAGTGCAAAAAAAAAAAAAGTACACCATAGAACTAATACTTCCTGTGCACACTCTGACAATGAGTGCACCACTGCCAACTACTGTAGTGGAGGTGCAATTACACTTTATTCTAATACGGAAAAAAGACATGTTTTTCAAAACATGTTCTCAGGGGTAACCTGGAGCACTGCCTCAAAATGTGACCCTTAATCATATGCCCATAAAAGCCCAATCAGCTCATCTATAGTTGGTACTGAGTAACACCATGTGTTTGGTTGTCTAAATAATTTAATGTTGGATTTTGATCGTCTGGTTACATATTTTTTATGCCGTAAAATAGTTTGAGGAACTACAAATTATTGTTAACTTGCAGCTAATTTTGATTCTCTGTTTGTTCGTTTGTTTGTTTTTTCAGATGGACGTTGACGATGAGATGGCCGAGCAGTTTTTCTCCAAACTTCTAGAACTGGAGAAATCCATCAGAAGGAAAGTAAAAGAGAGCAACGCTGATAATAAAGCTTATGAGCGCTACGTCAGTGAGATAGAGTAGCACAGACTTTATCTATTTTTAAATCAACTTCAAACGGCGTTTAAAATGTTCATATGATGCTGAATTCGTCGAGTTAATCATTTTGTATCTTACATTCCAGGTTTGTTTTGATAAAATAAAAAAAAAAGAATAATTTTTGTTCATTTATAATAATACTGCCCAGATAAGCAAGTTTTTGGCTTCACAAAAAGGGAGATTCTTCAATACGTTTATCAAAAACAATACTGGCAATGGACCATGCAGATCGCAACTAGCAGCTTTCAGATGCACAGCTGCAGGAGATGCCATGTGCTTAGCGTAATTATACCTAATCATGTTTATGGAATGCACTAGAGCAGCGGTCGGCAACCCGCGGCTCCGGAGCCTCATGCGGCTCTTTCATCCTTATAATGCGGCTCTGATTGGCTTGGGAAAATAAATTACTAAAAAAATTTTTTTGTATTTAATTGAAGTGTGTTTTATTTGTGTTAGTTTTTATATTATTTTAGTCCTAAATTTGAAGATTATTGTGATCTTGAAATATCACAAAGTATGCTCCACTGCATACTTTGAAAGCCCAAGGCGATATAAGGATGACGGCTCACGGATTTTTCCCTTTTGTTTGCTGCATGCACAATTTAAATTCAGCTTTTTAATTTATTCGAAAGAGACATTCAGACATTATTATTTTTTCAAGAATTCAAAATGCGTTCATTACATCGGTAAAATTTAATTTTCTCCGTAGCACTTCATAAGACATAACCACACTATAGTTGTTTATACAAAGTGTAAAGGTAAGAAAAAGCAATATATCATTTTAGATAAGATAAATGGATATAAGGATGACGCCTCATGGCATTTTTCTGCTTTCGTTTGCTACATGGACAATTTAAATTCAGCTTTTTAATTTATTTGAAAGAGACATTCATTGTTATTATTTTTCAACAATTCAAAATGTTCAAAATGTGTTCATTAAATGAATACAATGTAATTTTCTCTGTAGCACGTGGATTTCATAAGAAACATGCTGCGGTAAAGTAGTAGAAGTTTGGTTTTTTTTTTTTCATTTTAGATGTGCGGCTCCCAGTGTTTTCTTTTCCGTGGAAACCGGGTTCAAATGGCTCTTTCGGTGTCAAAGGTTGCCGACCGCTGCACTAGAGTGTTCATCATGAGGGAGTTTTATTAGCCTTGGCAGGTAAACGTGAGATACATTCCTAATTGCGGCTGTCTCCCGCTCAATGCGGAAGACTTGTCAAAACTTAATCATTTGGTTGAGAAAATTTTAGAAATGATAAGTCTCTAAAATATAAATGAATACAAATGGCTGTTCAGTGAATACATAAAAAAAAATTAAATTAGGTAGAGGAATATCTGAAATTTTCCGTTCCGTCATATTCCGCTTGTTCTGGAGTCGGGTCGTGGGGGCAACAGCCTCAAACGGGCAGCCCAGGCATCTCTCAGCACGGCTGTATCCTCCAGCTCACCCGGAAGGATCCCAAGTTGTTGCCCGGCCAGCTATGAGACATAATCTCTCCAGCGGGGTCCGGGGTCTGCCCCATGGTCTTTTCCTGGTAGGACATGCCCGAAACATCCCGCCCGTGAGGCGCTCGGTGGGGCATCTTGACCAGATACCCGAACCACCCCATCTGGCTCCTCTCGACCTGGAGGAGGAGTGGCTCGACACCGAGCTCCTCCCGGATGGCAGAGCTCCTCACCCGATCTCTGAGTGAGAGCCCAGCCACCCTGCGGAGGAAGCTCATTTCGGCCGCTTGTATCCGCGATCTCATTCTTTCGGTCACCACCCACAGCTGGTGACCATAGGTGAGGGTTGGAACGTAGATCGACTTGTAAATCGAGAGCTTTGCTTTTCGGCTCAGCTCTCTCTTCACCACGACGGACCGATGCAGTGTCGTACTTATTGCAGACGCTGCACCGATCCACCTGTCGATCTCCCGCTCCTTTCTTCCGCCACTCGTGAACAAGACCCCGAGATACTTAAACTCGGGGCATACTTGGGGCAGGACCCTGATCCGTAGGGGGCATTCCACCCTTTTCCGGGTGAGGACCGTGGTCTCGGATTTGGAGGCGCTAATTCCCATCCCAGGCGCTTCACACTCTTTTTGGAAAAATGATTGTATATATCTGGAAATAAATGTTTGGGTGTTTCTTGAAGAAAAATATTATATTCACAGCCAGTATTTAAGGTTTCTATTCTCGAAAACTTTTCACCTGCAAATACTGTAATATTGATTTTTTCAAACAGATATTTAAATTTAAACCTTCTCATGAGGTGAAGACTTCCTGTCACTATTTACGTACGATCTTTATTATAGCATCGTTTTATCGTTATGTATGCTACTGGGTTGGGTTTTTGTTTTCTTAAAGAAAGAAGGGTATAATTTTAGAATAATCTCAGATAGCAGACTTTATGGTCCCACCCTGTTGGACTGATACATTAACTGTAGTCTGCGGGTGTCGATATGGCGACCACTCCTTCTGTACGCTACGTTGAAGCTTCCATGTACAGTAGATCACTGCTCACTGTTTCCATTAAAGGCTATTTAAAAAAAATATGATCATTGGAAATTATTGAAGTTACCATTGAAGTAGAAAAGGCTTCAAAGTTATCTTGTGGACGGTGTATATTTTTTAGTGTTAAGAATAAAATAAACAAAAATCAAACAAACAAGCGTGTTAGATTAGGTGCCCATGAGTATTTTATTGCATGGTTTTTATAGTTTTATTCTGCATGGTTTTAATATCCTGTGTTTTTAGCATGTTTTAATCGTCTTAATTAATTTTATTTACTTTACCTGCTACTAAAAAGTGGTGCAGTCCCTGATTGCTATATGAGAGGCAGCTGGGGGCAGAAGTGAAAGAAGAGCCAGAGCAGAAGCGACAGCCGAGACATAAAGTGGGAAGCCCTCCTGTTGGATTATGGGCTGGTGGCACGGTGGTTTGTCAGCCTGCACACCACCATGCAGCGAGGGCTCCCCCTGAAAAGAGACACGGGGTGTCCTTCACGGATCCTACCGGCGAAGAAGAATCCGACAATCGGCGGTCCGGATGAGTGGGCCCGTGAAGAGCAGACCTGGGATGATGAATGATCCCATATAGGGTGGACCCGGGATAACAAATCGGCCCATAATGGGCGGACCCGGGACGACACATGGGCCGCTAAAGGCTGCGGACCGGGACGAAGAGCTGGTGGTGGGCAAAACCCAGACACATGAACTATTTTAAGGACTGCCATTTTAAAAGGTTTTAAATAAATAATGTTAAAACAGTTTTTATGGTCTGTGCCTCTGCTTCTCTGGTGCTCGCTGCCCGATCCTGAACTGGCGGTCCCGGTCACACTTAGATTGGTTCTGATGGCACACACCGTTTAATCAACAAGTGTTTATTGTGGATGCACACACTTAATAAAAGTGTGGTTTTATCAAACGTAAGTACATGGAATTCCAATGAAAATGAATACAGATACAGAATTTCTGTCATTGTTTATTCAAAAGGAAGAAAACAAGAAAAAATTGGATTGTCTAAACACAAATACACAACAAGAAAATTAACAAATGCTAAATAGACAATATTAGCACATTCCTACACTTAGACTCTCCTTCATGGTGAGGAAAAACTCCTAAAAACCCATCACTGGGGAAAAATAAAAAACCTCATGGGGATCCACATGAAAGAGAGATCCCTCCCTGAGACGAGCATCCAATACGTCTAAGACTATTGTTTAAATATTACAAGATATTACAAATTTACAAGATGAAAGTTTATATTTGTCATTATTTTTGATAAATTACCAACATACACGTGAAACAAATTAAAACACAAGACTGTACAAAAAAAATGTTTAAATTTTTTTAGCAATCTTATAAAAATTTGAACAAAATGATCGATAGAAATATTTTAATTCTAAATGAGATTTCAAAATAAAAGGTTTGATTGCTTCCATATTGTTTGTTTTTCTTCCTCTACTTGTTTTTAGCGGTATCGATAAGATGGTATTGATAACGTTCGTATTCCAAAGGCTATGAGACAGACCTCTAATGTCAAAATGTTTACATATAGGCTGTAAACATTTTGTTTTTAATCGTTCACTGAATATTAATCACTATTTTTTAAATCCTTTTTAACCCTTTACAGGACGTAGAGGTCAAAACAGGCTGCACTAGCTATGGTGAACGGTCTTTTCAGCCACGGACATTTGAGCCAAAAAACTGCAACCTAGGCTATTTGAGCCACGGTGACTCGGCTATTTGAGCCATGGGATAAAAATGTTTATTTACGATAAAATTTTTACATGAAATATCAGAATTTTTTAAAAATATCAGAATTTTTTAGAAACATCAGAATTTTTTAAAAATATCAGAATTTTTTATTTGTAAAATATCAGAATTTTAAAAAAATATCTGAATTTTTTATTTGAGCCATGGGATAAAAATGACTAAAAGCAATTATTTTGAGTACTTTGGTGCAACTGTTTATTTACGATAAAATTTTTACATAAAATATCAGAATTTTTTAAAAATATCAGAATTTCTTCATGCCCTTTTGTGTTAGGTGTGAATACCATATTTCTAGGATTTCTTGGTTCTGGGATATTTCAGCCACGGACATTTGAGCCAAAAAACTGCAACCTAGGATATTTGAGCCATGTGTGCCCCCGAATTTAGGACATTTCAGCCTCGGACATTTGGGCCAAAAACCTATTTTATGTAGAAAATTGTGATATTTTATGTAAAAATTTTATCGTAAATAAACAGTTGCACTACAGAAAATAATTAGTTTTGGTCATTTTTATCCAATGGCTCAAATAAAAAATTCTGATATTTTTAAAAAATGTTGATATTTTATGTAAAAATGTGATATTTTATGTAAAATTTTTTATCGTAAATAAACAGTTGCACTACAGAAAATAATTGCTTTTAGTCATTTAAAATTTTTTATCGTGCTTTTAGTCATTTAAATTTTTTATCGTAAATAAACAGTTGCACTACAGAAAATAATTGCTTTTAGTCATTTTTATCCCATGGCTTAAATAGCCTAGCCTAGGTTGCAGTTCTTCAAATGTCCGTGGCTGAAATCTCCGAGTCACCATGGCTCAAATATTCTAGGTCGCAGTTTTTTTTGGCTCAAATGTCCGTGGCTGAAAAGACCGTTCATGGCAACAAACACTTGATTACGTTACTAAACAAGATTATTCGAGATTATTCCTGTTTGTTCGTAAACGTGTGCACCAGATAAATATATTTCTGTTAATCCTTGTGTTTAGGAGTAACACTGGGGTTTAGGAGTAACACAAAAAAAACACATCCCAGCAGAGGATGTACTTTCTGCGGCAGTTGAAGAAAGCCAAGCTGCCCGCCCAGATGTTGGTGCAGTTTTACACAGCCATCATCGAGTCCATCCTCACCTCCTCCATCACCGTGTGGTACGCTGGAGCCACAGCCAGGGACAAACATAGACTGCAGCGCATTGTGCGCTCCGCAGAGAAGGTGATCGGCTGCAGCCTTCCATCTCTTGAAGACCTCTACGTCTCCAGGACTCGGGGGCGTGCAAGTCGGATAGCAGCTGACCCTTCCCACCCTGGACATGGACTTTTTGAGCGACTCCCCTCGGGCAGACGGCTCCGGTCCATTCGGACCAGAACGTCCCGCCACAAAAACAGCTTCTTTCCTTCTGCCGTTGGACTTATGAATACTTTATAACCAGGATCCCCACATCTCTTAGTCACTTTATAACCTGGATCCCCACATCTCTTAGACACTTTATAACCTGGATCCCCACATCTCTTAGTCACTTTATAACCTGGATCCCCACATCTCTTAGTCACTTTATAACCTGGACCCCCACATCTCTTAGTCACTTTATAACCTGGATCCCCACATCTCTTAGTCACTTTATAACCTGGATCCCCACATCTCTTAGACACTTTATAACCTGGATCCCCACATCTCTTAGTCACTTTATAACCTGGATCCCCACATCTCTTAGTCACTTTATAACCTGGATCCCCACATCTTTTAGTCACTTTATAACCTGGATCCCCACATCTCTTAGTCACTTTATAACCTGGATCCCCACATCTCTTAGTCACTTTATAACCTGGATCCCCACATCTCTTAGTCACTTTATAACCTGGATCCCCACATCTCTTAGACACTTTATAACCTGGATCCCCACATCTCTTAGTCACTTTATAACCTGGATCCCCACATCTCTTAGTCACTTTATAACCTGGATCCCCACATCTCTTAGTCACTTTATAACCTGGATCCCCACATCTCTTAGTCACTTTATAACCTGGATCCCCACATCTCTTAGACACTTTATAACCTGGATCCCCACATCTCTTAGTCACTTTATAACCTGGATCCCCACATCTCTTAGTCACTTTATAACCTGGATCCCCACATCTTTTAGTCACTTTATAACCTGGATCCCCACATCTCTTAGTCACTTTATAACCTGGATCCCCACATCTCTTAGTCACTTTATAACCTGGATCCCCACATCTCTTAGTCACTTTATAACCTGGATCCCCACATCTCTTAGACACTTTATAACCTGGATCCCCACATCTCTTAGTCACTTTATAACCTGGATCCCCACATCTCTTAGTCACTTTATAACCTGGATCCCCACATCTTTTAGTCACTTTATAACCTGGATCCCCACATCTTTTAGTCACTTTATAACCTGGATCCCCACATCTCTTAGTCACTTTATAACCTGGATCCCCACATCTCTTAGTCACTTTATAACCTGGATCCCCACATCTCTTAGTCACTTTATAACCTGGATCCCCACATCTCTTAGACACTTTATAACCTGGATCCCCACATCTCTTAGTCACTTTATAACCTGGATCCCCACATCTCTTAGTCACTTTATAACCTGGATCCCCACATCTTTTAGTCACTTTATAACCTGGATCCCCACATCTCTTAGTCACTTTATAACCTGGATCCCCACATCTCTTAGTCACTTTATAACCTGGATCCCCACATCTCTTAGTCACTTTATAACCTGGATCCCCACATCTCTTAATCACTTTATAACCTGGATCCCCACATCTCTTAGTCACTTTATAACCTGGATCCCCACATCTCTTAGTCACTTTATAACCTGGATCCCCACATCTCTTAGTCACTTCCCTCTTGTCACTTTACTATCTTTATTATTTTCTATGACATTGCACTACTTTTCTTTTTTTTCTGAGCACTCTTAGTTTTGTTAAAATTATTATTATTTATTTTATATTATTTTTATTTTATATTTTTGCACACCTGTATCAAAACAAGTTCCTAGTCTCTGATATTTTTCACTGACATGGCAATAAAAGCTTTCTGATTTTGATTTAAAAAATTATTTTTACTCTATGTTTTATTATTTTTCTTGGATATGAATTTTTCTAGATTTTTTTGATAAATTGTGTTTTAGAACTCGAAGCTTTAGCATTTTGGGAAACACTATTCTAAATGTAACTTATTCATTTATTTGTTGTGAATTCACAACGTTATGAACGTATTGAACGGATTCGCGGTTTTTCAACATGGTGAGATCGTACCGGATGTTGCTGCTCACAATTGCTGCTCACAATTGCTCCGGTTTGTGAGTCACAAACCGGAAGAGAAGGGGCAGCTCTCGCCGCCATCTTGTGGCAGCATCCAGCGATTTGGTCGCATCAAGCCTCGTAGAATCGGAGGTGAATCCCGTCGAAGGGGCGCCATCATGCCCGGACACCTACAAGAAGGCTTCGGCTGCGTCGTAACAAACAGGTTCGACCAGTTATTGGACGATGAATCCGATCCTTTTGAGATTCTAAAAGCTGCTGAAAACAAGAAGAAGGAAGGAGCTGCTGCTGGATCGAAGAGCGCGGCTCAAGCTGCTAAACAACCGAAGAAAGAGTCTCAGAAAGACAGAAAAAACCCTCTGCTGGATAAAAAAGAGGAGCCCCAACCTCCTGTTCCTCTGAAAAAAGAAGGTACAAAAACATGGAGGGGGGAAAAATGGAAAATGGCGCCATTTTTTTTCTAGTGTTTTTATTTGTGTAGCAGTTAGCATGTTAGCTTCTAGGTCAATATGGAACCTGTCCTGATCAGGTTAGAGGACACCATGGAAAAGAAGAGGTTCGAACCAGATGGTGCATCCTGGAGGAAGATGCAGTGTTAGGTTACTGATACACACACACACACACACACACTAGCTGCAGATCAGACTGATAAACCTGCATGCATAGGACAGAAACACTGATACACACACTGCATGCATAGGACAGAAACACTGATACACACACACTGCATGCATAGGACAGAAACACTGATACACACACACTGCATGTATAGGACAGAAACACTGATACACACACTGCATGCATAGGACAGAAACACTGATACACACACACTGCATGTATAGGACAGAAACACTGATACACACACTGCATGCATAGGACAGAAACACTGATACACACACACTGCATGCATAGGACAGAAACACTGATACACACACACTGCATGTATAGGACAGAAACACTGATACACACACTGCATGCATAGGACAGAAACACTGATACACACACACTGCATGTATAGGACAGAAACACTGATACACACACTGCATGCATAGGACAGAAACACTGATACACACACTGCATGCATAGGACAGAAACACTGATACACACACTGCATGCATAGGACAGAAACACTGATACACACACACTGCATGCATAGGACAGAAACACTGATACACACACACTGCATGTATAGGACAGAAACACTGATACACACACTGCATGCATAGGACAGAAACACTGATATACACACACACACTGCATGCATAGGACAGAAACACTGATACACACACTGCATGCATAGGACAGAAACACTGATACACACACACTGCATGCATAGGACAGAAACACTGATACACACACTGCATGCATGGGACAGAAACACTGATACACACACACTGCATGCATAGGACAAAAACACTGATACACACACTGCATGCATAGGACAGAAACACTGATACACACACTGCATGCATGGGACAGAAACACTGATACACACACACTGCATGCATAGGACAAAAACACTGATACAGACACACACTGCATGCATAGTACAAAAACACTGATACACACACTGCATGTATAGGACAGAAACACTGATACACACACACTGCATGCATAGGACAGAAACACTGATACACACACTGCATGCATGGGACAGAAACACTGATACACACACACTGCATGCATAGGACAGAAACACTGATACACACACTGCATGCATAGGACAGAAACACTGATACACACACTGCATGCATAGGACAGAAACACTGATACACACACACTGCATGCATAGGACAGAAACACTGATACACACACACTGCATGCATAGGACAGAAACACTGATACACACACACTGCATGCATAGGACAGAAACACTGATACACACACACTGCATGCATAGGACAGAAACACTGATACACACACACTGCATGTATAGGACAGAAACACTAATACACACACTGCATGCATGGGAAAGAAACACTGATACACACACACTGCATGCATAGGACAAAAACACTGATACAGACACACACTGCATGCATAGTACAAAAACACTGATACACACACACTGCATGTATAGGACAGAAACACTGATACACACACACTGCATGTATAGGACAGAAACACTGATACACACACACACTGCATGCATAGGACAGAAACACCGATACACACACACTGCATGCATAGGACAGAAACACTGATACACACACACTGCATGTATAGGACAGAAACACTGATACACACACACTGCATGTATAGGACAGAAACACTGATACACACACACACTGCATGTATAGGACAGAAACACTGATACACACACACTGCATGTATAGGACAGAAACACTGATACACACACTGCATGCATAGGACAGAAACACTGATACACACACACTGCATGTATAGGACAGAAACACTGATACACACACACTGCATGCATGGGACAGAAACACTGATACACACACACTGCATGTATAGGACAGAAACACTGATACACACACTGCATGTATAGGACAGAAACACTGATACACACACTGCATGCATAGGAATGAAACACTGATACACACACTGCATGCATAGTACAAAAACACTGATACACACACACTGCATGCATAGTACAAAAACACTGATACACACACACTGCATGCATAGGACAGAAACACTGATACACACACACTGCATGCATAGGAATGAAACACTGATATACACACACTGCATGCATAGGACAAAAACACTGATACACACACACACTGCATGCATAGTACAAAAACACTGATACACCCACACTGCATGTATAGGACAGAAACACTGATACACACACACTGCATGCATAGGACAGAAACACTGATACACACACACTGCATGTATAGGACAGAAACACTGATACACACACACTGCATGTATAGGACAGAAACACTGATACACACACACTGCATGTATAGGACAGAAAAACTGATACACACACACTGCATGTATAGGACAGAAACACTGATACACACACACTGCATGCATAGGAATGAAACACTGATACACACACTGCATGCATAGGACAAAAACACTGATACACACACACACTGCATGCATAGTACAAAAACACTGATACACACACACTGCATGTATAGGACAGAAACACTGATATACACACACTGCATGCATAGGACAGAAACACTGATACACACACACTGCATGTATAGGACAGAAACACTGATACACACACACTGCATGCATAGGACAGAAACACTGATACACACACACACTGCATGCATAGGACAGAAACACTGATACACACACACTGCATGTATAGGACAGAAACACTGATACACACACTGCATGCATAGGAATGAAACACTGATACACACACTGCATGCATAGTACAAAAACACTGATACACACACACTGCATGCATAGTACAAAAACACTGATACACACACACTGCATGCATAGGACAGAAACACTGATACACACACACTGCATGCATAGGAATGAAACACTGATACACACACTGCATGCATAGGACAAAAACACTGATACACACACACACTGCATGCATAGTACAAAAACACTGATACACCCACACTGCATGTATAGGACAGAAACACTGATACACACACACTGCATGCATAGGACAGAAACACTGATACACACACACTGCATGTATAGGACAGAAACACTGATACACACACACTGCATGTATAGGACAGAAACACTGATACACACACACTGCATGTATAGGACAGAAAAACTGATACACACACACTGCATGTATAGGACAGAAACACTGATACACACACACTGCATGCATAGGAATGAAACACTGATACACACACTGCATGCATAGGACAAAAACACTGATACACACACACACTGCATGCATAGTACAAAAACACTGATACACACACACTGCATGTATAGGACAGAAACACTGATATACACACACTGCATGCATAGGACAGAAACACTGATACACACACACTGCATGTATAGGACAGAAACACTGATACACACACACTGCATGCATAGGACAGAAACACTGATACACACACACACTGCATGCATAGGACAGAAACACTGATACACACACACACACTGCATGTATAGGACAGAAACACTGATACACACACACACAAACTGCATGCATAGGATAGAAACACTGATACACACACACACTGCATGCAGCTAACAGATGCACAAGTAAACCTAGGTCTTGAAGTACAGATGCACACTTACACACACTCCAAGCATGCACATCTCAACATGCTTGCAGGAACAAGAACAGAAGTATTCATGCATACACACACACACACACACACACACACACACACTCCCTACAGCTCCATAGATCAGCCTACCTGCTTGAGTCCGAAAATTTGATGCAAATTTGTGAGATTAAATATCTAAAATCGATGTGGTCCTGTTATCGTCATTGGACCGTGATCTCCAGCTCTCACTGGATCGATTTGCTGCCGAGTGTGAAGCGACCGGGATGGGAATTAGCGCCTCCAAATCCGAGACCATGGTCCTCGCCTGGAAAAGGGTGGAATGCCCCCTGCGGGTGAGGGACAGGGTCCTGCCCCGAGTGGAGGAGTTTAAGTATCTTTGGGTCTTGTTCACGAGTGGGGGAAAGATGGAGCGGGAGATCGACAGGCGGATCGGTGCGGCATCAGCAATAACTAGGACGCTGCATCGGTCCGTCGTGGTAAAGAGAGAGCTGAGCCGAAAAGCAAAGCTCTCGATTTACAAGTCGATCTACGTTCCTACCCTCACCATGGTAACCAGCTGTGGGTGGTGACCGAAAGAATGAGATCGTGGGTACAAGCGGCCGAAATGAGCTTCCTCCGCAGGGTGGCTGGGCTCTCACTCAGAGATCGGGTGAGGAGCTCTGCCATCCGGGAGGAGCTCGGTGTCGAGCCGCTCCTCCAGGTCGAGAGGAGCCAGATGGGGTGGTTCGGGCATCTGGTCAGGATGCCCCCCGAGCGCCTCGTAGGTGAGGTGTTTTGGGCACGTCCCACCGGGAGGAGACCAAGGAGCAGATCCCGGACCCGCTGGAGAGACTATGTCTCACAGTTGGCCGGGGAACGACTTGGGATCCTTCCGGGTGAGCTGGAGGATGCTGCCGGGGAGAGAGAGGCCTGGGCTACCCGTTTGAGGCTGTTGCCCCTGCGACCCGACCCCGGAACATGCGGAACGGAATATCTAAAATCTAGTTTGGTTGTAGTTGATGGTTATTTTTCTGATTTGCAGGCATAAGGCGAGTTGGAAGACGACCCGATCAGCAGCAGGGTCAACCTGGACCGCAGCACCAGTCCGGACAGGGCGAAGGTCGACCTGTAGACAAGAGGCCGGAGAGGAGACCACCTCGCGAGCGGCGTTTTGAGAAACCAGCAGAGGAGAAACCAGATGGAGAGTTTCCTGCAGATAGGTGAGTTCATCTATAGTTTGATTCCGTTGTTTTCTACTTATCTGGGGGCCGGGTCGGGCCTTCAGACGGGAAGGCCACGCTTCTCTCCATCTGACACGTGAGGATCCCAAGGTGGTCCGTTTCCACCGGTGAGACACAGTCTCTGGAGTGGGTCCAGGGTCTGCCTCTGGGTCTCACCAACGAGGCGTTCGGGAGGCATCAAATCCAGATGCCCAAACCACCCCATCTGGCTTCTCTCGATTCGGAGTAGCAACGTTTCTACAAATAATGTTCTGGTTTTGAATACATGTGAAAAGAATCGACACAATCCATCCAGAGTCTGCTCTAACATGAGCGTTAAAATATTATTTTTTTGTTCGTAAGATCTTTATTTTGATTATAAATATGTTTGAAAACAAAATGCGAAGAAGTTCAACTTGAATTTTTTCACCCGTCCTCCAACGTTCAACGGTCCAAAAATAATATTAATGAGACATCTTAGGCGTTTTTAAATAGGAAATCAAGAATTCCGTTCCGTCGTCTTGCAGTTTTCGGGCATGGGTCGCTGGGGCAACAGCCTCAGACGGGAAGCCCAGGCTTCTCTCACCCCAGCTGCATCCTCCATCTCACCCGGAAGGATCCCAAGTCGCTCCCTGGACATAGTCTCTCCAGCGAGTCCGGGGTCTGCCTCTTAGTCTCCTCCCGGTGGAACGTGCCCGAAACTCCTCACCTGCGAGGCGCTCGGGGGGGCATCCTGACCAGATGCCCGAACCACCCCATCTGGCTCCTCTCGACCTGGAGGAGGAGCGGCTCGACCCCATGCTCCTCACAAATGGCAGAGCTCCTCACCCAATTTCTGAGTGAGAGCCCAGCCACCTTGCAGAGGAAGCTCATTTCGGCCGCTTGTATCCGTGATCTCATTCTTTCGGTCACCACCCACAGCTGGTGACCATAGGTGAGGGTAGGAACGTAGATCGACTTGTAAATCAAGAGCTTTGCTTTTCGGCTCAGCTCTCTCTTTACCACGACGGACCGATGCAGCGTCCTAGTTATTGCGGACGCTGCACCGATCTGCCTGTCGATCTCACGTTCCATCCTTCATGGATGAAAAGTTATCAATTTTTTTTTTTTTTTTTTATTTAGTCGGCCTCCTTTAACTAAAGTAATTATAATAATAAACTGATTTAGTCAATTTAAATTCAGGTTTTAATTTCCCGACACAATGAAAAGTTTTCTCCGAAAATTTTCGGTGAATTTTATAAATATTTATATTCTATTTTAAAAAATTTGGTCAAAATATAAATTGTTCCGTACAATAAATTGTAAATAAAGAAGGTGGAAGATTTTAAGTATCTAGGATCAACAGTCCAGAGCGATGGAGAGTGTGGAAAAGAGGTGAAGAAGCGTCTGCAGTCAGGCTGGAACGGGTGGAGAAAAGTATCAGGTGTGATGTGTGACAGAAGAGTTTCAGCTAAAATGAAAGGGAAAGTGTACGAAACCGTGGTGAGACCCGCCATGCTGATTGGTCTAGAACGGGCAAAGTATGGCCGGCGGGCCACATGTGACCCGTTAAACATTTTAATTTGGCCCGCCGAACTAGAAAAAATTAAACCATGTTGGTTTGATTTTTCTTGATTTTTTTAAAAATTGTTCGTCACTAGATAACGCCAAAAATCCAACAACACTGTTCCCATTAAAATGTGTGTGTGTCCGTGATGCGCACGCATTCAAAATAAACCGTACACAGATATGGAATTGATATGGAACAGATATGGTGATGCTATTTGGTCTAGAAACAGTGGCACTGAGAAAAAGACAGGGAGCAGAGATGAAGATGCTGAGGATCTCTCTGGGAGTGACCAGGATGGACAGGATCAGAGGAACAGCACATGTTGGAGGTTTTGGAGATAAAGTCAGAGAGGCCAGACTGAGATGGTTTGGACATGTGCAGAGAAGAGAGAGAGAGTACATCAGAAGAAGGATGCTGGATTTGCAACCACCAGGAAAGAGGCCTAGAGGAAGACCAAGGAAGAGGATAGTTGGCGTGACCGAAGAAGATGCAGCAGATAGGGTTAGATGGAAGAAACTGACTTGCTGTGGCGCCCCCTAAAGGGAAATGCTGAAAAGTGAAGCGAGAACACATTATTTTATTTGTGTCTAGTCTTCGAGCACAGATTTTTAGGGTGTTTTACATCATCAGAAACCCCCCGGTTTTTTTGCACCTTTCTTTAGTGTTTTTAATTGTTCTGTTTTTAAGTAAAAAAAAAATGGCTTTTTAAGATAATGAGGTTATGTCTTGATATTTAACTTGGATTCATTTTTAATTTCTAATATTTTTTGTCTGTTCTTCCCATCAGGCCTTCTGGTGACCGGCCCCAGAGAGGGCGTGGTGGCGGCCGTGGTGGGCGTGGCGGCAGAGGACGGGGCATGAGCCGAGGAGACGGCTTCGACTTGCGCGGAAAACGAGAGTTCGACAGACACAGCAGCAACGACAAATCGTGAGAAAACCGATGTTCCAGAAGTTTTCACACAGCTGCACGGATAATAACTGAAAATGTTACTTTTTAATTGAGATTTAAATCATTTTAATTCATAAACTTTGATAAAAAAAAAGTTTTTTTTTTCTTCCTTTTATTATTTTGACTAAACTTTAAAAAGTTTTAATTAAAAAAAAAAAATTTTTTTTTTACTCAACAAAGCTAAAAAAAATATTACTAAAATATAGTTATAGTATAATAAACATATAATAAATATAAATATATAAATATATTTATAATAATAAAAATAAAAAAATATGTATATATTTATTTATTTTTTTTGTTAAATAAAAAAATATTTATTTATTATTTTATACATAAATAATAAATATGTATATATATTTATTATTTTTTATTTTTATTATTATAAATATATTTATAATAATAAATATATTATTATTATTATTATTATTATTATTATGATTTATAATATTATTATAATATAATAATATATTATATATTATAATATATAAAATGAATATAGTAAAATATTACTAAAAAAATATATTATAAAAAATAATAAAAATAAATACACTATTAAATAATATTAAAGAGAATTGTTTTAATTATTTTTAAAAAAAAACTTTGCAAGAAAAAGGTTTTTAAAACAGAGTTTAAAAAAAAAAATTGGGCGATAAATTTTTTCAAACAATTTCTTTTTAAAATCAAGTCACAATTAATTTTTGAAAAAAAATCTTTGCATTTTTTTTTTTTTTTTTTTTGTCCACGTTCTCGTCAGACAGTTTGGGATTATCTATTCCGTTTTGGGCACCTCTGCACATGCCCATCCAGATGATCTAACCATCGAGATTTGCGACCTGCCATACTTTTATCGGAATTAGGGCTAGGGTTAGTTTTCGGAACTCCGATCTATCGAGATTTGCGACCAATCGCAGCTCTCGATGAGGACGCGGATCTCGATAGAACACCGGTTTTGCTTCGATACATCTGATAATCGAAACGTCTATTTTCATCTCTAACCTTGTGTTTGTCTTTTCGTTACAGCAGCAACCCAAAAAACGAGGAGAAACGCGGCAACTCTCACACCTGGACCAACCCGAAGGAGGAAGTCAGGTGAGTTCTACCAAGATCTGCGGACGGGTACCGGGTGATCGTTACCGATTACCTGAGCTCGTTTGAGAAAATGAATCTTAAACTCAACCACGTGTGATTAATTAAAAATATTAGTTTCGACAGGCAGATCGGTGCAGCATCAGCAATAACTAGGACGCTGCCTCAGTCAGTCGTGGTAAAGAGAGAGCTGAGCCGAAAAGCAAAGCTCGCGATTTACAAGTCAATCTACGTTCCTACCCTCACCATGGTAACCAGGATCTATGTTCCTACCCTCACCATGTTAACCAGGATCTACGTTCCTACCCTCACCATGGTAACCAGGATCTACATTCCTACCCTCACCATGGTAACCAGGATCTATGTTCCTACCCTCACCTTGGTAACCAGGATCTACGTTCCTACCCTCACCATGGTAACCAAGATCTACATTCCTACCCTCACCATGGTAACCAGGATCTACGTTCCTACCCTCACCATGGTAACCAAGATCTACGTTCCTACCCTCACCATGGTAACCAAGATCTACGTACCTACCCTCACCATGGTAACCAGGATCTACGTTCCTACCCTCACCATGGTAACCAGGATCTACGTTACCTGGTAGGTTACCAGCTGTGGGTGGTGACTGAAAGAATGAGATTGCGGGTACAAGCGGCCGAAATGAGCTTCCTCCGCAGGGTGGCTGGGCTCTCACTCAGAGATCGGGTGAGGGAGGAGCTCGGTGTCGAGCCGCTCCTCCTCCAGGTCGAGAGGAGCCAGATGGGGTGGTTCGGGCATCTTGACAAGATGCCCCCGGAGCGCCTCGCGGGCCGGAGGTGTTTCGGGCACGTCCCACCAGGAGGAGACCAAGGGGCAGACGCTGGACCCGCTGGGGAGACTATGTCTCACAGCTGGCCGGGGAAAGACTTGGGATCCTTCCGGATGAGCTGGAGGATCTAGCCAGGGTGAGAGAGGCCCATTTTCGGCTGTTGCCCCTGTGATCCGACCCCAGAACAAGCGGAAAATGACGGAACGGTTTATTTCTTTGGGCATGATTGTTTTTTGGTTGATGCAATTGGTTTTTTTTCATTTTGCTCATTTGATCATTTTTTTTTTTTTTCCAGTGAAGCCGAGCAGACTCCCGCTCCTGAAACGGCTCCAGAGGGCGAAGAAACTGCACCGGCCGGATCTGAGAACAAGTGAGAGTTTTATTCTGAAAAGTAATCAGTAGGACGCGTTTTTGTCGAGCTGTTTTTTTTTCTCACGTGACTCGTTTAACTGCTAATTTTTTTCCTCCCAACTTGAGTAAAAAAATATTCTCAAAATCTTGCTTAATTTCATAAGAAAATGTCTTAAAACTGCATAAATTCTTGTGAATGTTTCCCAAATTAGAGGGATTTTTTTTAAAGCTTCTCACAGTTACTCACGCTAACCGTAGATGAACTGATTAGATTTTCAGTGTCATGCGACCAAAGACGGAAATCACTGAGGTTGAGGTCACAAGTTCTTCTGAATGCAGGAAACTCCCAAACCACTGAATGGCTTGTAATGAATCGTCCCACAGTCACTCAGTACCGAGTATATATGAACTGATAACATTTTTTTTTTTTTTTTCAAATCACAAGATATAATTTTACGTTTGAAATTTTCAAGTTAAAAACGGGTGCCAGAATGCGTTTGTTTGGGGGTTTAACTTCTTGTTTTTCTCATCAGGGAAAACGAGGTGGAAGAGGTGAAAAGCGAGGGTCCCAAAGAGATGACGCTGGACGAGTGGAAGGCCATGCAGGACAAGGAGCGCACCAAGGTGGAGTTCAACATCCGCAAACCCAACGAGGGCACCGACAGCCAGTGGAAGAAAGGATACGTCCTGCACAAGTCCAAGAGTGAAGACGTGAGTAACGTCACGGTGAATGGTTTTATATTTGAACCGGTATCGCGGATACAAGCGGCCGAAATGAGCTTCCTCCGCAGGGTGGCTGGGCTCTCACTTAGAGATCGGATGAGGAGCTCTGCCATCCGGGAGGAGCTCGGTGTCGAGCCGCTCCTCCTCCAGGTCGAGAGGAGGAGGAGCGGCTCGACACGAGAGGAGCATGATGGGGTGGTTTGGGCACCTAACCTTGGAATCCTATTACCTTGGGATTGGGATTCTTCTGGGTGAGCTGGACGATGCAGCCAGGGTAAGAGATGCCTGAGCTTCTCGTTTGAGGCTGTTGCCCCCGTGACCCGACCCCGGAACAAGTGGAAGATGACGAAACTGAACATATCGCTGTAACGGATCGTCATTGATCGCGAGCCAATCAGAATGCTAGCTTCGGTTAGCGGCGTACATTCCGCACAGTGATCCCAACAGTAAGTGTTTGTAACAAACCACAGATTATTTTTTTATTTTTTTTTTTGTATTTTTGTATTTTGAATTACTCTATTCATCCCTCACCGGGGAAATTTGTTTGCTGCACTCCTTACACCGCAGCAGGCTGCCCTTCAACGGCGCCAATGGTGGGAGAAGTGGGGGCTAGGTGTCTTCTCCAAGGACCCTAGACGTGCTCTCCATGGGACGCGAACCCGCGACCTTCCGGTCCGCGGGCGAACGCGCTAACCACGCGGCCACCGTCTCCACCAAGGGGTCAAGGGTTAGATTTAAACCCTCACACACACTGGGGCCAACACGTATTTGAACCCTCCAAGTTCGCCCTCTTTTTTTCTTGATTGTACAACCAGAGGCTCAGCCGGGTCAGGCAGCCCAGAGACCACACCCCTCACCTCTCTCCTAGTCCCTCCTCTGTAGCCTTGCCAACTCTCCCTTGCACCTCTTAAAACCTCTAGGTAGAGACCAGGGGGGGCCCGACAGACTCAAGTAAGACCGCCCCCAGGCCGAGGTTGGTCTTCTTAGAACTTGTGGCAGTGTCTGAAATTTTCATCTAATGTTCACTGTTAAGAAAAGTATTTGAACCCCAAAAATGCATCAAACTTCTGGATCTGAAACAAATAGCTCAGCTAGATTTCTATCAAACACGCCAGGTTCCTTTTCCGCCGTCTTGGGGTCTACTTCGTTGCCGTGCGGCTCAATACACAATTCCTGGGGTTACCCGCCTGGCGCTGCTTCCTAGTTCTAGTAAAAGTGTGACTGCCATCTTTGTTCACGTCCACGCTTCCCCGTTTATGGTTTCCATGCCGTCCTCTTTCTCGTTTTTCCGACGTCGCACAACAATACGTAGAGTGCGCCAAGATTTTGGAGCTAATTTAGGACCGTTTAGTGCCTCGTATTGTCGGAAAATGATGGTACTTAAAATGTTTGAGAGCTTTTCAAACGCAGTGGTGGATGAAGTACTCACTTTTTGTACTTAGGTAGAAGTAAAAGTACCAATAAAAAAAAAATCTACTGAAGTAAAAGTACAAAAGTAATTGGCGTAAATTGTGCTTTTTAAGTAAAAAGTAAAAGTATTCGATCATAATTCAAATGTTATTTGTTGTGCTATAGGGTGTCACTATGGTAACCAGGATAAGTACTCTGCAGGGGTGTGACCCCCCCTCTCCCGCCTCTTTTGGTCCACAAAAAAATAAATAAATAAAAGAAAAGGGGACAAGTGAAGCTATCCCCTAGAAGGGCCAGTGAATGGGCCGCCAAGATGGAGGAAAATGACACTTATTTTTTAAAATGTTTTGGGGGGGAGGCCCCCAGTCACCTTATATTGGCTTTGTGAAAGCCCCACCCCCCTTTGGAAAATTCTAGATCCGCCCCTGCTCTGTGTAATGATGGCTCAACTTTTTATTTAGAAGTAAACACAACGAACAACGATCTTCTGACTCTTTTTAATTTGGACTATATTTGATGTTAGTTTTTTGGCGCTGAATGAATGCGGAAAATGTTTCTCGATTCATTACTTCTTCTCCCGATCAACTGCTTCTTTTGATTTTGGCGATGCTGCTTCAAGATGCGCTAAAAAAAAACCTGTGTATTTTTCAAATTCCTGAACAAAAATGTAACAAAAAATGTAAAACACACTTTTTAAAAGTAGCGAAGTAAAAGTACAGATATTTGCTCTAAAAATGTAGTGAAGTAAAAGTTAAAGTACCGGTCTTAAATTTTACTTAAGTAAAGTACAGATACACAATTTTTTTTACTTAAGTACAGTAACGAAGTACATTTACTTCGTTACGTTCCACCACTGTTCAAACGTACCTGAGACAAAACGGACAATCTCCACAAGCCTGGACATGGTTTCAAGGTTTCTGGTGAATAAAAATCTAGAGGAAGAGCTCAGATGGTAAAAAAATACTGACTTGAAAACAAAAAAAATCCTGACCCGGACATGCTGACAGATAAGACACAATCCCAGCTGGTTCCAAAGACAATCAAAAACTCAAGGGTTAAAGCTTTTACGTGCAAGAACTTTTTAGATTCTTAAACCTCCGAAAAATCAAGGAAAGGTTAATAAATCTGTGGATATCTGAGGCTGTCCTGAACGAGACAGGAAGCCCAAACTGTCCTATTATTCTGTAAAGAGGATGTTGTTCCTGGAGTTGTTTTCCTATTTCCTGGAGGTCATAATGAACCCTTTCAGCAGTGGGTTTATTGTTCGGGTTTAGATTTCGGGATTCCCCTTCAGGGGTCACTACCTTCTCTTTGGTCTTCCTCTAGGCCTCTTTCCTGGTGGTTCTAAACCTAGCATCCTTCTGCCGATGTACTCTCTCTCTCTCTCCTCTGCACATGTCCAAACCATCTCAGTCTTGCCTCTCTGACTTTATCTCCAAAACCTCTAACAGAGGCACGGACAAACTAGGGCCCGCGGGCCACATGTGGCCCGTTAAACGTTTTAATCCGGCCCGTCGAACTTGAAAAAATTGATTAAATAAACCTTTTTAATGTTTTATTTCCCTGCAATTCTAATGTTTCCTCACTAGAAGGTGCGTTTTGGATTTATTGGTTTTGTTGAGAAAACAACAACACTGCTCCCATTAAAATGTGTGTCTCCGTGATGTGTCAAAAAAACTAGTGTGCACAGATATGGAAAGCCATCGGGGCCACTACACACATGTAAACAAGTGTGTTGGATGTTAAAAAGAAACAAAACCTAGCGCCGCTAGATTTGAAATTTAACGCTCTTGATGTAACATTTAGCGCTTGTTTAAAATCTAGCCACCATTCTATTGGTCTAATCTAGCGGTTACCAAAGCGTACCATCCATCTGCTCCTGTTCTGGCCCCGTCATCAAATAATAGTGGCCCGCGAACCAAAAAGTTTGCCCACCCCTGCTCTAACATGTACTGTTCCTCTGATCCTGTCCATCCTGGTCTTTCCCAGAGAGATCCTCAGCATCTTCATCTCTGCTTCCTCCATCTCTGCTTCCTGTCTTTTCCTCTGTGCCACTGTCTCTAGACCAATCAGCATGGCCGGTCTCACCACGGTTTTGTACACTTTTCCTTTCATTTTAGCTGAAACTCTTCTATCACACATCACACCTGATACTTTCCTCCATTCGTTCCAGCCTGCCTGCACACGCTTCTTCACCTCTTTTCCACACTCTCCATTGCTCTGGACTGTTGATCTTAGGTTTGAAACTGGTTTAAAAGCTTGACGTTTTTCTTTGTTGATGTTTATCTAAACAACTCGATGTTTTTAGTCTTTATTGACTTTTTTTTTTTTTTTTCTCTTTCAGAGGCCCGTTGGTGCTTTGATCGATTCTCCAGAGACGGAAGCAGAACCCCACACTCTTTTCCACAAGGTGGGTTTAGTTTTTCTGAAGTCCTTTAAAACTTTCTAGCATTTCGTACCTGCGGTGGTCTCTACAGGGGGGGGTTGGTTCAGATCATAATCTAGGTCTAGTGTTATAAAAGCTAGAAATAATGTGACAAGAAATAAAAAATTAACTTTACAACTTTAATATGAACAATCGTTTGTGCTGTAAAAGTTTTCGTTTGTGCTATTTTATTTTTATTTAAGAAATACAATTTGGACGATGACGTCATACACCCCCTCATTCTGGTTTAAAAGAAATGGCGCCACCTAACTGTAGCCGGAAATAGAAATGTAGACCTTAAATTACATTTTCTTACAAAAAAAACCTAAAATAGCACAAACAAAAAAAATTACAGCACAAAACGTTGCAGAAATGATTGAAACCATTTTTTGGGGTTTTCTTGCATTTTTAGGCAGAATGAGGGGCTGGATGATGTCATCGTCCAAATTGTCCAAAATTTGCTTTTTTAGTTCTATTTTTGGCATGAAATTCTGCTTCTGCTTACAAATGGGGAGACGGCAGCTCAGTGGTTAGAGCGTTCGCGCGCGGACCGGAAGTTCGCGGGTTCGCATCCTACAGAGAGCACGTCTAGGGTCCTTGGAGAAAACACCTAACCCCCGTTTCTCCCACCATTGGTGCTGTCGAAGGGCAGCCTGCTGCGGTGTAAGGAGTGCAGCAAACAAATTTCCCCGGTGAGGGATGAATAGAGGAATCTTTTAAATGATCCTGGTCATGAACTAGACCCCGAGATACTGAAACTCCCCCACTTTGGGCAGGACCCTATGGATGACTGTCTACTTGTCCTACGTCATCGTCTCGATCTAAAATCAGACGTCCATATCTGTGGATCTACTTAAATACAACAAAGTGACCGTTTGGATTTTCTTTTCCAGAGTGGCCCCATCGATGAATCCGCCGAGCACCATTTCCGCAAACCAGCCAACGACATCACATCCCAGCTGGAGATCAACTTTGGAGACCTTGGCCGCCCTGGCCGCGGGCGTGGGGGCGCTCGTGGAGGGAGGGGCGGCCGCGGCGGTGGTGGCAGCCGGACGGCACGCGGGGGAGGACGTTCTGAAAAGGTAACTATAACCACTCCCACTACCCCCCCTAGCAACTATAAAATCAATCCCAAGCATCTGGAGCTTCTTGTACCTGTTATAGATGAACAGACTGTAATCTGAATCTTGAATCCCATGAGCACTACGCTCATTTTTTAAAAAAATTGGAACAACCCCTCGTCTCGTATTACTGGTCCCGTTCTCTGTTACTGCGTGGATACTGAACTCTACACCTGTTGCTAAGCAACCGTTTCCCTCTGAGCTAAACAACCAGGATTAAATATTCAATTAAATATTCAACTTAAAAGCTCTTCTGAGAAAAAAAGGCTCCGTCTTTTTTGTCGACAATAAAAATCTGAAATAAACAGATACGTGACTCACTTAAGTTATCAATAAAGTTTTAAATCCCGATCCGATTGGAGGATTAATTATCTTGGTTTAATTCAGACGCCAAAATAAAGTTCACACAAAAAACACAAACAATAAAAAAAAAAAAAAAAATCCAATTATTTTTAAAATTCTTACAGGAAAAACACTGAAAAATTGAAAAAAATTATGTAAAATTTAAATAAAATTTTTTGCCTCAATAATGCATTTTATTTAATTTTATTTCTGACCAAACCCTCCCCCCGCCCCCTCCCCCACCCATTTGCATTAAAAGCACATTGCAATGTTTACTAGGAATGCAGAACCACTTCCTATTTGGTTGCCTGGAAACACTGCGACAAGGCTGATTGGCCAGCTTCGAACAGCCTGACCAATCAGTTGGCTGCTGAGACACTTGAAATTACACAGTGCTAGAATGAGGTTGTTATGTATGCTGCAGGCTATGAAACCATCAAGGAGAACAGAGAGATGCAGCAGGTGGTCTCAAAGACCCAAAAACTGCAAAAAAAGAAGTCTGCCACTGCGCCCCCCCATGACTCATACCACCTATCAGATTTGCAGCTATTGTGGTAGGGGCTCCATTGTCTCTAGAGATGAAAGGGTACCAACAATTGGTACTCCTTTTGTTTTTTGTTTTTTTTAAGACAATTGGTACCTGCAGATTGGCCAACTGCGAACAACCTGACAAATCAGTTGGCTGCTGAGACACTTGAAATTACACAGTGCTACAATGAGGTTGTTATGTATGCTGTAGGCTAAAAAAATCATCAAGTAGAACAGAGAGATCCAACGTAAGGCCTCAAAGACCCAAAAACTGCAAAAAAAAAAAGTCTGCCACTGCTCCCCCTATTACTCATACCACCTATCACATTTGCAGCAAGTGTGGGAGGACCTCCGTTGTCTTTAGAGACGAAGGTTTACCAACTATTGATACCCTTTTTTTTCTTAAACAATTGGTACCTGCAGATTGGCCAACTGCAAACAGCCTGACCAATCAGTTGGCTGCTGAGACACTCAAAATTACAGTGGTAGAACAAGGCTATGTATGCTGCTGGCCATATATAAAACCATCTAAGAGAACAGAGAAATCCAGTGTGAGGCCTCAAAAGACCCAAAACCAACCAAATAAAAGTCTGCCACTGCTCCCCCTATTACTCATACCGTATATCACATTTGCAGCAAGTGTGGGAGGAGCTTCATCGTCCCAAGAGACAGAAGGGTACCAACAATAAAATCATTCTGATTTACGTGGTTCCCTTAAATGCACCACCATATGACCTCTGCTCTGCTCCAACACAGAGGAAGAAAGCAGAAACAGAGCTTTTTTTCCAAACAAATAAACCCCCATTTTTTTAATCGGTGTTTTTGATCGTCCCGGTGGATTTTCTGTTCTTCCGAAAAATGACGCTTTTATTTGCCCGTCTTGTTTAATTTTCTCTTTCTCCTTTTTTTTTTCAGGCGGGCGGAGCGTCGGTCCCCAACGTGGACGATCCCGAGGCTTTCCCCGCCCTGGCCTGAAAGCCCCGCCCCCCACCGCCGGCCCCTTCCGGGCCCCTCCCTCCTCTACGAGGCTTGCATGCTTACCACATCTTCAAGTATCTTAAGAAAACAAAAGAAAAAAAATTACGGAAAAAAAGCGAGAGAGAGAGAAAGAGACTGTCATCCCCCTTTCACTCACGACCCCCCCGAGGACTAAAATTTGATCTGTTTTAAAGAACAAACCCCCTGCCCCTGATGGGAAACGAACCTCTTGTTACACTGAAGTTTTGTATTTAGTCATAAAAGCAGGGAGGATTTTTTTTTTTTTTTTCGCAGATTATGCAGACGTATGTTTTATTTTCGCTGCTTCGATTTGTACATTTCAAACCTCCGTGACTCCACTTTGTCGTAGAGAGGACATGGCAGCGCAACACTACCCCCCCCTTACCTTGCCCCACCCACTTTTTTCCGCTCCTCCATTTTTTTCCCTTCTTTGCGGACCATTCTATTTTAGTTGTTGTTTTTTTTTTTTTTTATGTTTTTAGGGTGTATCTGTAGGCTGGTCCTCTTCGCTCACGGACTGCTTCATGTACATGCAGGACCACTAAAGCTGATGTTTTGCGTGTTTTTTTTTGTTGACGTGTGAGTGTGAGCGTGTCGGAGTTAGTTACTTTAGAACCGAAGTATTCCCCTGCCCCGTCTGCGCCGCCGGCCCCTATACCGCGATTTCCCGCCCGAAGTAGTGCAAAAAGTGTCTTGATTGTTTTTAAATGTAGAACATTAGACGGAGACATCCTCTCGCTCCTCAGAGCTTTACAAGCACTTGTTTTTTTTTTTTTTTCCACCCAATCATGGATAAAATTCCCGTTTCTTTTAAAAAACTCATCATTCTTTGGTTGTTTTAACTTCGTCTGAAAGGAAAAGTTTGTGGACCAATCAGGAACCACAGAATGTAACTCCCAGCCTCCTGCGTCTGCTTTTCCACTGGCTTCTTTTAATAAAGGGGTATTTTGGGGAGGAATGGGCGGGTGAGAGGGTTGGGTCAGTGGGTCAAGTTTTAAAGCTTTACATGTTTTTGACCGGGACTTGCCGTAAACGCGACGAGCCAGTCGGCTGGATCCAGACCGTCTGAATCACATCACATTACTTTCTGCAAACATCCCTTGTTCTAATAAATCGCTCTAGAGGTGTGAATTCACGTTTATTTTTATGGATCATCGTCACGCTTTAATTTCACACACTTTTATTAATAATAATTCAAAATAATAATAATGCACTGTTTGTTCTGGAGCTGACTGACCGAATCGAGGCTGCCATTTTTGGGCCGTCGGCCCCTCTGACCATCACCAACCAATCCCCATCCAGACTCGGTAATGTTTGTGAAGTGTTTTTCCAGGGAAACGGCGACAATTTAAATTCAACGGATCGGTGCGGCGTCCGCAATAACTAGGACGCTGCATCGGTCCGTCGTGGTGAAGAAAGAGCTGAGTCGAAAAACAAAGGTCTGAATTTACAAGTCGATCTACGTTCCCACCCTCACCTATGGTCACCAGCTGTGGGTGGAGACCGAAAGAATGAGATCACGGATACAAGCGGCTGAAATGAGCTTCCTCTATAGGGTGGCTGGGCTCTCACTCAGAGATAGAGGGAGGAGTTCGGAGTCGAGCCGCTCCTCCTCCAGGTCAAAAGGAGCCAGATGGGGTGGTTGGGGCATCAGGTAAGGAGGCCTCCCGAACCAGCGCCTTGTTAGAGAGGTGTTCGGCCATGTCCCACAGGGAGGAAACCAACAGGCAGATCCCGGACCCGCTGGAGAGATGGTCTCACAACTAGTAGGGGAACGACTCGAGATCCTTCCGGGTGAGCTGGAGGATGCAGCTGGGGTGAGAGAAGCCTTGATTCTCGTCTGAGGCTGTAGCCCACGCGACCTGGTCCAGGATGAGCGGAAGACGACGGAATAGAACGGCTGTCCCACCGTGGCACCTGAGGTACCGGTGGTCTCCCATCCAAGTACAGCCCAGGTCCACCATGCTTAGCTTCCGAGGTCTGACGGGATCAGGCACTGGCAGGCTGGTATGACCACTAATCTGACAGAAACACAAAATCTGATTAAATAACTAACCAAATCTTTGGCATCCGTGTGCTTAGAGCCTCCTACTTGGGCAGGAAAAGATAAGAAACCTTATGGAGACCTAGGATGGACCGGCACCATAGTATAGCATATGAATGTAGGATGGACTTCAGACGGCAATCCTTCTAAGATTCAGAGAGTTGATGAAAGAAAATGTGGCTAAAGGTCAGGGTCCCGTTTGTAAAGTGTGGTTACACCAAACGCAATGTTAGTCTCCACATTTGAACTCATTTTGAAGTCAGACCCTATCGGGCACCCACTCCGACCCAAAATGTCTCATTGTACAAATAACCCCATTTAATACACATCATGTTGTTTGCATCATCCATATTTTGAATTTTGGAGGTATGGTTGGGGACTGGTAAGGGGTCATCGGTCCGTTCTGTTGTTTTCTGTGGACGGGTTCCGGGGCAACAGCCTCAAACGGGAAGCCCAGGCTTCTCTCACCCCAGCTGCATCCTCCAGCTCACCTGGAAGGATCCAGAGTTGTTCCCCGGAATCTGGGGTCTACCTCTTCGTCTCACCCCGGTGGCACATGCCTGAAACACTTCACCAGCGAGGCGCTCGGGAAGTATCCTGACCAGATGCCCAAACCACCCCATCTGGCTTCTCTCATCCTGGAGGGGGAGCGGCTCTACACGGAGCTCCTCCTCGGAGTGATTTGTGAGTAAGAAAGGAAGTCGAGAAGGTTTTTTTTTTTTCTGAGTTTAAGTGGCATTTACTACACAAAGTCTAATCAGTTCATCTATAGTTGGTACTGAGTAACAGGCTACACTTGAACCTATTTCCTTTATTCTCGCAATTTAATTATTCAGTTTAATTTGAACTCTGTTTAAAACTTAATTAAAACAAAATAATTTTTGGAGCAAATGAGCTTTTTTTTATATATATATATAAAAAATATTTAAATAAGGAATTTTTTTTACATTTAATTTTTTTTTCTTTTTTACAAACTAAGATTTAATAAATTTTCATTTAAAAAAAAAAAAAAAAAAAAAAACATCTGGAATGTTCACTGTACAGATGTTGAGAGTAAATATCAGTTGTTGGCTCCTCCCACTTTTGGATTTACCGCTCTGCGCATGCGTGAAACAACTTTCTTCCTTTTGAACGTCACGATGGCGGAGCTGCAGAAACGTAAGAGCGCAACAGAGAGCAGAGACCCCCCGGTAACCGCTGTATTGCGGGGTGCCCCATCTGACGTCACCGTGTTTACCAAGCTGTTAGCGGCGGGGTTTTACGGAGTCAGCTCGTTTCTCATCGTGGTGGTCAATAAAAGCGTCCTGACGAACTACAGGTAAAGTTTGGACAAAGTTCAAACCTGATAACACACACACACACACCTTTTATCCGACTAATAACGGGTTTATTTTATATTTAATAATAATAAACAACGCGTTTAAAAAGACACTGCCCTGATTTCAAATACGGTTTAATAAAATTACAACTAGTTCAACAGATTTACGTTTGAATTTACGTATAAGTTCTAATTATTTCCCGCTGCTTCAAACGCTTTATTTCACTGAATCATTCACGAATATTTTCTTTTCTCTTCATTTTTTTAGAATTTTTTTTTAAATTGAGTAAAATTTGAATGAATCAATTCACTTTTTCCCAAAAAATATGGTGCATATTGCAGTTTTCGTAAAGGTGCCGGTGCCGCCTGTCCTTACTCATGCGCAGCACTTTAAACTTATTTTGAAACCACGTACTGTCCTGCACATCGTATTCGTCCATTCATTCATCTTCTGAATTGTTTATCACTGTATGAGGTGATCAAACCTATCCCAGCTGGTAATAGGTGTGAGGCAGGGTCAACACTGAACAGGTCGCCAAATTGTTGCGGGGCCACACAGAGAGAAACACAACACACATACGCACTCATTGCTAGGGGCAATCTCTCATTAGCCAATCAACTTAACATATGTGTTTTTAAAGACTGTACCTACAAGTATTAAAGTAAAACATGCAAACTCTGCAAAGGTAGACCGATTATTCAAGCTTCGTCCCGCCTGGGGTTCGAACTTCTGACTTTCTTGCTGTGAAGCCACTGTGCTAACCAATCCGCCATCGTGCAGCTATCCAACACATACGGATACGTATAGATCATGCAAGGGCAAACTACGGCCCGCGGGCCACATGTGACCCGTTAAACGTTTTGATCCGGCCGCTGAACTTGAAAAAAATTAAATAAACGCGGTTAATGTTTTATTTCCACTGCAATTCTGAAGTTTCTTCACTAGATGGCGCACTATAGATTTATCGGCATCGTTGAGAAAACAACAACACTGCTCCCATTAAAATGTGTGTGTTTGTGATGCGCACGCTTTCAAAATAAACAGTGAGCACAGATATGGAAAGCCATTGGGTCCAATACACACACGTAAACAAGCGTGTTAGATGTTAAAATAAGCAAAATGTTACATCAATTGCTTAAATTTCAAACCTAGCGCCGCTAAATGCGGGCTTTAAGCGCTATCGCACTAGATTTCAGACCTAGCGCTGCTAGATTTGAAATTTAATGCTCTTAATGTAACATTTAGCGCTTGTTTAAAATCTAGCGCAGCATCCTCACTGTCTTTTAAAGGAGACGTCACCACAGACAGTTGCGTGTCATTTGAGGACCATTACTTGTGTCATTTGGACGACTCATATCTGAAGTTGTAGGGGTGTGGTTTAGGGGGGTGAAGTTTTTGGGTCTTAAGTTGCGTAAAGAAAGCTACCATTTTTAGTTTTTTACGTGTAAATCTGGACTTTCTGTGGCAACATGTATAAACTGAGCAAAAACGCTACCTGAGTAAGTCTTTATACTAGTGGTGTTATTCGATTAAAAAAATTAATCAAATTAATTACAGGATTTTGTAGTTAATTAATTGAATTAATCGCATTTTAAAGTCTCATCTGCTAAAGGTCTCCTGATAAAGAATTTGGATTCTAGGATATTTAAAAAATGTAATCAATTGAAAACAGTAAGAAGAGAAGATTTTAAATCCAATTTATTATTGGTGAACTGTGCCTCTTGAGGTCAGGTGCATCATTAAAAAAAGTAAAACAAGGGTTAGAGTTCGTTAGGGTTCGTTCTTCAACGATAGAAATTGGCCTGCAATCAGCCGCAACCCACTTTGCGATAGTATTTGTTAATTTCTCTGTTGTGGATTTGCTCATTCGCTTGCCAAATTCAGCTAGCTTGGTTTGGCAGAGCGAGCTCCAGGTAACCACACTCGCTACAGAGGAACTTGCCCGAACATGTTTTATGTTTAGATGGTATGTCAGGCTGGAGTTGCTCTGGTGGTAGAACTACTTTTTGAAAAAAACTACAAATTACTATGTTTTTATTTATTGTCCAGTCTTTATTATTTTTGTATAAAAACTTGCCTTTCAGTGGCTCGACTCAGGGGTGAGTCCAAGATTTCCTAAACAGTGGGGGCAGAGGGGGCGTGAGGAGGCATCCCCCCAGAACATTTTGAAAAATAAGTAATTTTTCTGCATTTTGGTTCATATTTTGCCCAAAGTTTATAATAATTAAAGTAGTGAGAACACTTTTTTTTGTGGATCAAAAGGGGTGGGGTGGTGGACGTGAGCCCCCCAAACCCTTCTGGATCAGCCCCTGCAACTGTCTCATCCTGTAGCATCCATGATGTAGGACGGCCGAGAAGACTAAGGGTCCTTCAATGGGTCAAAATTCAAATGCGCAAGCATTGGCTCACCTCCGTTATGACGTCATAATTAATTGCAATAATTTCTTTAACGCGTTAAAATGCGACGTAATTAAATAATCGAATTAACCAATAAAATAACAGCACTAGTTTATAACCTTGTATTATTTTGTTGTTAATTAATGGTCATAAAATTCTAACATAGTTAAATATATTTAACTTAAACTCGTTGTTTTAATTTTAATCTCAGCTGAATAATTATTTTATTAAATATTTTTGCTGATGTGTTTTTTTGTGGGGGTCTTTTTTCAGATTCCCGTCTTCGACATGCGTCGGGATTGGCCAGGTAAAAATGCGGTAAGTCCAGCTGTTCACTCTACAAGGTCCCAATTAATTTCTCTGTCTTTCCTCATACGGTGACAGATGCTGGCCACCATTGTGGTCCTGAGGACTGGAAAGCTTTTGGGGGTCATCTCATTCCCAGACTTGGATTCTACGATCCCTGGCAAGGTTAGGAGAACATCATCAGCGTAAAGACTGAGTTTTCACTGGATAACATTTGACTCTTCTCTCTAGATGTTTCCCCTACCTCTGCTGTATGTTGGGAACCAGATCTCAGGCCTGTTTGGGACCCAACGTCTCAAGTGAGCCCCCCCCCCCCCCCCCCCCCCCCACCACCACCACCACCACCTCGAAACATTGGATACAATGCAATAACACATCTCTCTTTCTCTTCAAAGCTTGCCCATGTTCACAGTCCTGAGGAGGTTCAGTATTCTTCTCACCATGATGTTTGAAGGCTTCCTGTTGAAGTGAGTTCTCATATCTTTGATTTAATAATTGTTTATGTTGATGATCACTGCAGCCCCTTCTATCCCACCACAGAAAGACCTTCTCTGCTTCCATTAAGATGACCGTGTTCACCATGATCTTTGGAGCCTTCATAGCAGCTAGGTAAGACATCTCCACGGTCCAGTCTACGCATTGGTGTCATTAAGATTTTACCACTACTTTTCTAATTAAAACTGCTTTTTAATTATGAATTATATTAGTTTTTAAGCTTTTTTTTGTAGATGACAGAGCTTACCGCTCCTCTTGAACGGCGCTACCGGACTCTTGGATTTCCCCAATAAGGGATCAATAAACTACAGAGACACTGGCCCTCTTTTATCAAAGTTGGTGCATGACCAAAAGCAAACTTGACCTGCAGATCAAAGAACAGAGAGAAAACAATTAGTGCAGGCATCTCCTTCAAAAAGAAGATGACTGAGATTTTCCTCCCCCTGCCTGCAGGAGGCTCTGCCCCTGCCTGCAGGAGGCTCTGCCCCTGCCTGCGGGAGGCTCTGCCCCTGCCTGGAGGAGGCTCTGCCCCTGCAAGGCAAGGGAGGGTTTCGTGACAAAATTGTGTGAATATAAACCAAAATCAAATGAGTAAAGGACTGAAAATAAAACAGGTTGAACACTTTCTGGTACACCACCAGTGTTGAGCCAGAAAGTGCCTCCCTGCCAAAAAGTGATCAGCGGATGTATCTGTAACCTCGTTCATAAAATTCTTCGTGTTTTGCTGACTTTTGTCCCTTCATGTGGTGAAATGAGGGTGTGACAAAGCACGGATCTGTGTTTGTTGAAATTACGCTTGTTTACAGTCACATTTGTCAAGATCACACCTTGCGTACACACAAACGAGACGAGTACACACCTCTTTATAAATGCAATGCGTGTATACACTCTGGCATAATTTCTGTGTACGTCTGAAAGTGACACAACCTAGATAAAGTTCGTGTCATAAAACCACCTGGACGCAGATTTTTTGTTGCCTTAGCGTCAATTTGTTCTTGTTAAATGTGATACCGCGTGCGCTCTCTGCATCTAATTTGGAAAAAAATCAAACACACATGGACCCTGGTGGAGCGCTCGCAGTCGCTTTACCATTCTCCTGCATTTTTTGCCACTTGTCAGCTAAAAAATACATGTTGCTGACTGAATGAGGGAGTGTGAGCAGCCCCTTCTCTTCGCACTGCAGCAGGAATAGCGAAGAAATTGCTTGTCTTTTAACTCACGTGAAAGCAAAGTAGTGCATGTCGTGTTTGTACCTTGTCCATGCTGCTACACTGTCTCTAACGCTGAAATTGGTTGCTTAAGTAAAAATTAATGATGCTCATGCTAGAGCCAAAAATATTGGTTCTCAGCATACCTGCTGAAGCCTTGGTCTGATTGTGTTTGTCCGTAGCGCTGATCTGGCCTTTGATCTGGAGGGATATGTTTTCATAATGCTGAACAACATCCTGACAGCAGCTAGCGGGGCTTACGTAAAGAAGAAGCTGGATTCTAAGGTGGGCGAGAAGTTAGTGACACCTTGTGGTGATCAAGCACATCCTGAGAATGATGTATTTACAGGAGTTGGGAAAATACGGTCTCCTGTACTACAACGCTCTGATCATGATCTTTCCTACGATGTTCTACGCTTACTGCTCAGGAGATCTGCAGATGGTGAGTGTCCTCATTTGGATTGGCTGAGGATTGAACTACCAAGCTGGTTTAACATAGCGGGGTGGGGTCTCTGTCTCCTTAAGTCTGTGCTGGGATCAGATGAACCTCTGACACCCTGTTGTTTTCAAGCAGCCCTCTCATGGATGGGACATCTGTTTTCATACCCTCAGTAAAATGATCAGAGTACGTCCTGCTCCAGCGCTCGTTGACGTATCGCAGTAACGAATCAATCAGCTTCTTAACTTTGAAGGACCAAAATTTTGATGTTCAGCATGATAGCAGTGTGTTTAGGACGACACACTGGTCTTGAGGTTGTTGTTCCAAATGTTTGTCATGGTTAGGCAGCTAGGAAGACGGCTGGAAGGGATGAGGCCTGCCTTTAAATAGGCAGCTGCTCAACCACCATCAGGTGTCTTGAATCAGGCAGATGAGGGATGGTCCCGGGCTCCCTCTGATGGTGGGCGAAGGGACCATGACTGTACCACCCGCCTCAACGACCACCTCCAGGTGGTCAAGGATCCAAGGGCAGATTTGACATGGCTTGGCATGACTTGGCTTGTCTTGACATGGCTCAACCTGGGCAGGGCTCTAGCCTTTCTGGCCAGGCTTGGAGACTTGCGTTCGTTTGGGTGTGTTTATGGTCGGGAAATTCTGTCACAACGTGGGTGCAGAAAGAGGACAAGTAAAGCCGAAACGGAACAACACATGGATCATGGTCAGGCAGCCAGGAAGACCTGGCTGGAAGGGATGATCCACCGACCCTGAAGGGAAAGCAGACTGCCTTTAAATAGCCAGCTGCTTAACCACCATCAGGTGTCTTGAATCAAGCAGATGAGGGAAGGTTCTGGGCTCCCTCTGGTGGTGGGCGAAGGGACTTTGACAGTACCACCCGCCGCAACGACCACCTCCAAGTGGTCAAGAATCGATGGGCAGACTTGACATGGCTTGACTTGACATTGCTTTACCTGTGCAGGGCTCTCAGCAACCTGGGCAGGGCTCTCGTCAACCTGGACAGGGCTCTCGGCGACCTGGGCAGGGCTCTCGGCAACCTGGGCAGGGCTCTAGCCATCCTGGGCAGGCTTGGAGACTTGTGTCCGCTGGGTGTATTTTTGATCGGGTAATTCTGTCACAACGTGGGTGCAGAAGGAGGACGAGGACCCAAATGCAGGACAACAAACATGATTTATTTTGATCACCCGACCCTGAAGGGAAGGCAGACTGCCTTTAAATAGGCAGCTGCTCAACCACCATCAGGTGTCTTGAATCAGGCAGAAGAGGGAAGGTCCTGGGCTCCCTCTGGTGGTGGGCGAGGGAACCGTTGCTTCACATCATACATCAGCATGATTCAGTGTCTGCATATTTTAAACTGATCGTTTGGATGCCTGTGTCTTTTCAGGGTTGGGAGTACATCGGCTGGTCTGATCACGTGTTCGTTGTCCAGTTTGTCCTCTCCTGTGTGATGGGGTAAAACACACACACACACGCACACACACACACTTCCTGTAAGTTTACTCTCACACCTCCTCATGCTGACATTTGTTGGACAGATTCGTTTTAATGTACTCCATCATGCTGTGCACGCTCTGCAACTCAGCGCTCACTACCTCCATCATCGGCTGCATAAAGGTAAGATCTTAAAGATTCAACCACTGGGGCGTCTCGATGGAGATCCAGTTAAACGAGTTCCTGTCTGACTGCAGAACATCCTGGTCACCTACATCGGGATGGTGTTTGGTGGGGATTACATCTTCACTTGGACCAACTTCATCGGTCTGAACATCAGGTGAGATTAAACTTGTGTTTGAGGGAAAACAGACGAATCATATCCAGTATAAATATGACAGTCTGTGGGAAATGGTGACCAGTTTAAATCTGAAGTGTGTAAATGGGTGTTTTTTCTTTCAGCATCGCTGGGAGCCTGGTTTACTCGTACATCACCTTCACACAGGAACAAAAACGTAAGCACACTCTTACCAGCTTCACTGATTCACTCGGTATCGCAGTATCGCTGCTCAACCACCATCAGGTGTCTTGAATCAGGCAGATGAGGGAACGTCCCGGGCTCCCTCTGGTGGTGGGCAAGGGAACCATGACAGTACTCCTCTCTCTTTGTGATGTATCAAACCTCCTGAGATCTAATAGTCGAGAGTTACCATCGCAAACCCCCGGAGATCGTTTCCAGCCTGCCTTCCTCTCAAAGACACACACAGACAAGTTTCCCTCGCTCAAAGACACACACACACACAAAGACAAGTTCTTCTCTCTCAAATACACACACACACAAAGACAAGTTCTTCTCTCTCAAAGACACACACACACAAAGACAAGTTCCTCACCCTCTCAAAGAGTTCCCCTCTCTCTCTCTCTCTCTCTCTCTCTTGCTCTCTCTCAAAGATACACACACAGAGACAAGTTCTTCTCTCTCTCAAAGACACACACACACAGATAAATGTCTCCATATATCTATCACACACACACACACACAAGATCCTCTCTCTCTCAAACACACAGACAAATCTCTAACATAGATACACACACGGATGTTCTGCGTGCATGCAGCGCTTTGGGAGGGGGCATGGCCACAACAGCAACAGGCGCTGCTCTTTGATTTCAGGCTTAACAATGTAACCTCACGTCACAGACTCCAAAATTTGACAATAACACCAGAAAAAGCCGCCAGATTGGTGCTTTTTTGGAAAAAAAAAGTACCAAAAACAACTAAAAAAAAACAGAGAGGTGCTAAATTTTAGCAACTCTACCAATTAGAGGGGCTGAATACTCGCTAAATATTGCGTCAAAGTTGCTGATTTTTTTCCGACATTACCTGACGGTCGACTTGGAACCGGTCCGACTGGTTGGCCACCTCTGCTTTAAATCTTTCAAAATCCACTTTTTTTTTACTGTAGATTAATCTATTTTTTTTCTTCTTATAAACAGGAAAGGACTGAACGTCGCTGCGTCGCTTCGAAGAAAACAACTCTACCTCCTTTATGAGGATTTTTATTGTGTTTGCACACATTTTTACTACAAATACAAAGTATTTTTTATCTTCTTTAATTAATTTTCATATATTTTATAAGTGATTTAAGTGTAAAAAATGTATATAAAATGACTGTTTTGATTGAAATTATGTCCAAAACTATGCTAGCGCACTATTAGCTTTAGCGGTAAGCCTTTGTGATTCCCATTTCAACGTCTTTTATTTTAGCGGATCATAAAATAATCGTCACATTCCATGATTTTTACTCTATTTTATTTTTGTTGTAACATTCCTTTGTGTTTTATTAAAATCCGCTGACTTTTTGTCTAAAATCTTTGTTTGGTTTTTCGACCACTCAATTTTCAGAGGATGTTCGGCACCCAGGGTTTAAAGTTGTCTTACCAGGTCACGTTTTTGTCTGTTCCGTTCCGTCTTCCGCTTGTTCCGGGGCCGGGTAGCGGGGGCAACAGCCTCAGACGGGAAGACCAGGCTTCTCTCACCCCAGCTACATCCTCCAGCTCACCCGGAAGGATTCTGAGTCGTTCTTTGGCCAGCTGTGAGACATAGTCTCTCCAGCGGGTCCTGGTTATGCCTCGGGGGGCATCATAACCAGATGCCTGAACCACCCAATCTGGCTCCTCTCGACCTGGAGGAAGAGCGGCTGGACACCGTGCTCCTCCCGGATGACAGAGCTCCTCACCTGATCTCTAAGTGAGAGCCCAGCCACCCTGCGGAGGAAGCTCATTTCGGCAGCTTGTACCCACGATCTCATTCTTTCGGTCACCACCCACAGCTGGTGACAATAGGTGAGGGTAGGAACGTAGATCGACTTGTAAATCGAGAGCTTTGCTTTTCGGCTCAGCTCTCTCTTTACCACGACGGACCGATGCAGCGTCCTAGTTATTGCTGACGCCGCACCGATCCGCCTGTCGATCTCCCGCTCCATCCTTCCCCCACTCATAAACATTTTTTCTTTAATTTTCAAAGCATTGTAACAAAAAAAGTTGAGGAACTTTGTTTGTTCTGTTCTGTTGTTTTCTGGTTATGTGGGGCGGGGTCATCGAGATCAACAGCCTCAGACGGGAAGCACGGGCTTGCATCCTCCAGCTCTTCCTGGGAGGATCCCGAGGTGTTTCCTGTCCAGCTGTGAGACGTAGTCTGATATGATCAAATAAAAATGCATCAAATATTAATCTGGTCTGTTTTATTTAGTAAATTATTTAAACATACATTAGGCTAACTTTTGAAGTATGGCTCAGTAGGTAGGGCGGCCATCCTGTAACTGAGGGGTCGCAGGTTTCGATCCCTAGAGTTCATGATGAGGTATCCTTGAGCAAGACACTGAACCCCCAATTGCTCCTAATGGTGGTTTGTACCTTCCATGTCAGCTTCCACCATCAGGTACGAATGTGCGCTACACTGTGGCGCACTTGGAGAACCAACGCAAGTAGAGTCCATTTATTTACAATTTTTTTCACTCATTGAAGATCAAATAGAAACTGGCAATCAACAATCAGCCAACAGGAAGGCCTTCATCTTCCCTGTCGTTGAGTAACTGTGGTATGTTTCATTAAAATCCCTCCAGTGTTTTGAGAGATACCGAAAGAGATACTCACAAGATTCTGACCTCAGGCTTGGTTGTTTCGTCTTCTTAACAGACTATCCCGAACAAGTCGCGGCGCCATACACACACACACACACACACACTCATCTCTAGGGGTAATTTTCATAGCGGCCAATTAACGTAACACCCATGTTTTTGGAGAGTGGGAGGAAACCCACGCATTCATGGGGAGAACATGCAAACTACACACAGAAAGACAAGTGTTTCAAGGCCTCGTTCCAGCTGCGATTCAACCCCATGAATTTCTTGCTGTGGTGCCGGGGTTTGGTTGTATGACTCTAAAAACAAGTGAGTTCACCTATAGTTGGTACTGAGTAACTATTAAAATCCCTCAGGAGGCTGAGAGGAGGTAATATATGACCTCGACTTTTATTTCACCTCCGGGAGTATGGAGTCTCGGAGCCCTTGGTATGGGCTGTCCGATCTTTGTACGACCGGAGCCAGAGCTTGGTCCGTAAAGCTGGCAGTATGTCGATTTCATTTCCAGTGAGAGTTGGACTCCACCAAGGCTGCCCTTTGTCACTGATTCTGTTCATCACCTTCATGGACAGAATATCTAGGGGCAGCCGAGGCGTTGGAGGGATCCGGTTTGGTGACCTTAGGATAGGATCTCTGCTTTTTGCGGATGATGTGGTTCAGTTGGCTTCATTGGACCGTGATCTCCAGTTCTCACTGGATCGATTTGCTGCAGAGTGTGAAGCGGCCGGGATGGGAATTAGCGCCTCCGAATCCGAGACCATGGTCCTCGCCCAGAAAAGGGTAGAATGCCCCCTTTGGGTCAGGGACAGGGTCCTGCCCCAAGAGGAGGAGTTTAAGTATCTCGGGGTATGGTCACGGGTGGGGGAAAGATGGAGCGGCGTCAGCAATAACTAGGATGCTGCATCGGTCCGTCACGGTAAAGAGAGCTGAGCCGAAAAGCAAAGCTCTCGATTTACGAGTCGATCTACGTTCCCACCCTCACCTATTGTCACCAGCTGTGGGTGGTGACCGAAAGAATGAGATCACGGATACAAGCGGCCGAAATGAGCTTCCTCCGCAGGGTGGCTGGGCTCTCACTCAGGGATCGGGTGAGGAGCTCTGCCATCTGGGAGGAGCTCGGTGTTGAGCCGCTCCGCTCCTCCTCCAGGTCGAGAGGAGCCAGATGGGGTGGTTCGGGCATTTGGTCAGGATGCCCCCGAGTGCCTCGCGGGTGCAGTGTTTAGGGCACGTCCCACCGGGAGGAGTCCAAGAGGCAGACCCTGGACCCGCTGGAGAGACTATGTCTCACAGCTGGCCGAGGAAGGACTCGGGATCCTTCTGGGTGAGCTGGAGGATGCAGCCGGGGTGAGAGAAGCATGGGCTTTCTGTCTGAGGCTGTTGCCCCTGCCACCCGACCCCGGATGAGCGGAAGATGATGGAACGGAACGAACTTTTATTTGTATGACTCTGGAAAGTTAGTATATATAGAACTTGGTGAGGAGTAACTGTGGGCAGTTTAATCAAAATTCCTGCGAGCAGATACATAAAAATAGAAGTTCGCGATGTTTAGCGGACATGACTCGGTCACAAACAGGTAAAGTTTTATTTAAAGCAGGAAGTGAGCGGTACAAGCAGCCGAGCAGGGAGGAATGGCTACACCCGTTTCAAAGAGCGAACAGCCTCCTGCTCAGAAAAACAAAACGAAGCACAGTCTGTCGGGAAGACCAGAAACACGGACAGAAAGAGACAAAAAAAGTACCAGTAAGAAATCTGTACAAACTTTCTGTCCAGTAGAAACAAAGTGACCGAGGCAGCAACTACGAAAATGTAAAAATACACCAAATCTACGTCACAGCCAAACCCAGGTTCATTTCCTATAATCCATCAAGAAGAAAGATAGGGGGCGCTGCCTCATCAATGAGGAGAAAATCATTCAGGGCTCAATGGCGACCGTTAGCTTCTATTTTTTTTTCTCTTTTTGGTTAAAAATATAAATATCTCTGGAGTAAAAAAATATCACTGGTGATTTTCTTTAAAATACAAAAAAACCAAAAAGAACTTCTTGGCAAAAAAAAATTCTAAAAAAAAAAAAAAGGAGGTAAGGGAGGATGTTTTAGTGGGACATGAAGAAGCGTTGCACGCTGGTTGGAGGGAGTGGGGGGGTCTCAGCTCATAGATTCCACTACCCCTCCCCATAAGTCATTGTTTTGTAGTCCAATAAGGATATCCATCAGGGATATCAGTCCTGTTGTGTTCTGGATGTTTCCGTCTGGTTTTGGTCCAAAGTTTCTGCCTCCGTTCGGCACCGCTTGGCCGGTCTTTCAGAGTTTTTGTCCGGTAACGGATCCAGAGAGCCGTTTCTGTCGTGGCTGCAGCCGTTAGAGCTGCTTTCAGGAAGTGAGGACGTGGTCTCCATCGCCATGTGCGACGGACCGTTGGACTGGACCGCCTCCGTTTTCACTGCTGACTGCGAGCCGTCCAGAGGATGACTCGTCAAACCTGGAAGAGGAACACAAACGTCACCGAAAATAATTTGGGTGAACTCCATTTTAACAGACTGTCCTGAAGAACTGTTCTGTTTCCCCCCTCCCTCTTGTCTGTGTGTGTGCAACAAGTCACACCTGAAACTCATCTACTGATCTGCTGGAGCATAAATGGATCCGTTTTTGACACACTCTTCGCCAGAGCGTTTGTTTATAATACTTGACCTGTTATCCAGTTTTTGGCTGGAGCCCCTACGTCAGAACCTGCCTAGTTTATCTGTTTTTGTCTTCTTCATCTGAACTTTCCATCAATCTAATAAATCTTCTTGTGATTTCTTCATCTGAGCCTGTCTGTTGCATCAAGGATATATTTTTGGCCTTAGCTCCGCATTATGACAGAATGTGAAGATTTTAACAAAACTGCCCTCTGTTACTCAATACCAAGTATAAATAAACTGATCAGTTTTTGGAGTGTCGTTCGTAATCTCCATGTAAACTTATTTTTGTTCATTCATAAAGACGATCCCACAGCAGGATCTGGTTGTGACTCTGAAAGCTTCAGGAACTAAAGACCTAGATTTTCACCTCCGTGGTTTCCAGAGAAGCTCTCACCGTTCTGACTGCTGCCATCTTCTTTCTCGGAGTGGCTGGCGCTGCTACTGGATGTGGTGGGAGGAGGCGAAGCCGCTCGGCTGGATGTGGCGCTCTCCGTCTCATCCAGTAATCTGTCCATGTAATCCCTGGAAGAGATCATACAACAACCTGTTGATTCAGTGTATCCATCTGAGCAACCGCAGCAACACCACATCATAATACTGCCCCCACAGGCTTGTACACTACTGATGCAAACTTCATCTTATTCTCTTCTTATCTCGTTTTTCTTCAGCGTCTGAACTAAAGAATTGGCGTGACTGTTCCGATTTAATTTGAATTTTTTTTTTATAGGTATGCCTCTTAGATTTAACCCATTCGCAGCGAAGCGTATGAGAATAAACAAATAAATTAACGATGACACGCCTCTATTTTGGTGTTTAGCACGGTTAATATGACCCTGGTATTCTCGCAAACACTGCGTTATATACTTCATTCACTATGCAAGTTTTTTATGGCCGTAATGTTTATCATTAACACTAGGACCGCCGCAGCGGTCAATTTGACTGCATATCACTTTAATATGCTAATTAGAATAAATAAAACCCAACCTAGGAGGCTGATCTTTTATTACTTTTAATATAAACATGTTTTATATTTTATGTATTTTTTTGTGCTCTAAAAATAAACATTTCAAAATTTATAAGCATTTAATCTCCTTTAACCTGCTGCACCCCGCAGCAGCTGGGAGGAAAGGCGCATTGGAAGTTGTTGTGTTGCCTTCCTCAGGCAGACTGGCAACAAACACATTGCTATGGCCACATGTAAGTGTATGTGTGGTTGTATTTGTGTAGAGAGACAAGGAGGACTCTGACGCCATTACAGAAACAGTTTAGAAAGTTTGAGTGAGATAATATTGAAGAGACACCATGAAGAGAGTCTGAATAAAGTCAGCCGTGTTTTCTAGATAAATCTTGAAAGTTCAGGTTAACATATTGGAATATAGCCAATTTATAACGAGGACATTTTTTAAACAGCAGCGCCATTGAACAGCAGCGCCGTTGAAGGGCAGCCTGCTGCGGTGTAAGGAGTGCAGCAAACAAATTTCCCCGGTGAGGGATGAATAGAGTAATTCAAAATAATCAAAAAAAAAAAAAAAAATCAAAGTGCGGACGCACTTTAAATACAGTGGTATGAGAAAGTTTGGGCACCCCCCTGTGAGGTTGTATAATGATGGACTCTGACCTCACACCAATTATCATGGTGGCATCTCCTTCATTTACCAATAAGAGACAAGTGCTAGCTTGATTTCCAAACACAGATTTTAAGTATTCACAGTATGCAGTTTTATAAAATTTAATCAAATTTTAAAAATAGGCTTTGCAAAAATGTGGGAACCCTTGTCATTTTGTTGCTTTGATAGCCTTTAACCAATCATAAGATAATTGGAGCTCATTAAGCCTTAAACTTAATTGACCACTGAGGCGGTGGCTCAGTGGTAGAGCGTTCCACTGCTTAAGAAGTTAACCAGAAGTTCGCAGGTTTGATTCCCACTGAATTCACGTATAGTGTCATTAGAGAAGACACCTAACCCCCTGTTACTCCCACCATTGGTGCTGTCATAGGTGCCAGCCTGCTGCGGTGAAATGCAGCCCATAAATTTTCCCAGTGAAGAATCAATAAAGTATATATTGTTTGCGTTGATACGTTCATATTATCTTTCCTCCGATAACGAGCTTAAATTATATTTTCAAGAGCCAAAGTTCAAGCAGCATAATATTTGATTAATTTTAAAATTTTCACTTTGACTTACGTGACGCCAGGATGAAGGTTGTATTTCCTTTTTCCGAGTCTGGTTTGCTGTGCAAAGAAATCATAACGCTCAGACTTCTTCCACATGTAATAAAAGGCCACACATTCTCCTACAGACCTAGTTCTCACCTGAAAGATTTAATTCAGCAGACATGAAATCAGCGTTATGATCCCAACAAACAGTTTCAAGAAGAAAATCAAAGAAAAAAAAAACACAAATCAGAAAACGTATGATCGACTACGGTTAAAAAGTGAGATTGAAACTTTTTTTTTCTTCTATTTTTAAGGTGGTAAAACATCTGATTCCAGGCGTTTCTCACCTTGTTGGCCTGTATTAAGTTAAAATCTTTCCCATAAGCTTTCAGTCCTTGTTCGAAGTTTCTACATTCCTCTTCGGTCCAAACAGAAATCTCCTCTGTGGGCAAGAAAAAGTGTTAAGTGTTGGATTAAAATATATGTGTATTTCTCTTTTTAGCCAACAGGGGACGCTACAGCGAACCGGTTTCCCCCATCTAAACCTGTCTCCTGCATCATCAACAACCTTGTTCATAAAACCTCCTCTTTGGAGAACAAAAAGGATTTGAATTGGATTTGAATTGGTTTAATTCAATGGTACTGAGTAACTATGAATGTAGAGCAGTGGTGGATGAAGTACCGTATTTTCCGGACTATAAGGCGCACCGCATTTTAAGGCGCACCTTCAATAAATGACGTTTTTTAAAACTTTTTTCATATTTAAGGCGCACCGCATTACAAGGCGCTACAGTAAAGGCTGTTCAACTTTGTCCTCTAACTGTGGCCATCTCGCTTTGTTCCACAGAAACTCTGTTTAGTCTTCTTTACTTGGCACAGTGCATCCTCTTGCATCCTCTTTAGAGAAAATTGAAAGTTTTTAGATGCGCCTTATAGTGCGGAAAATACGGTAAATACATTTTTTGTACTTAAGTAAAAGTACAAAAGTAATTGGTGTAAATTTGACTTTTTAAGTAAAAACTTAAAGTATTTGACCATAATTTAAATGTTATTTTTTGTGCTGTAGGGTCACAGATAAATACTCTGTGTAACGATGGCTCTACTTTTTATTTAAAAGTAAACAACAAACAACAATCTTCTGACTCTTTTTCAATTTGTGCTATATAGAGGTTTGTTTTTTGGTGGTGAATGACTGCGGAAAATGTTTATTCTTAATTTTGATGGGTCCTCGATTCATTACTCCTTCTCTTTCTTGGAGACCGCAGGCGATCAACTGCTCCCTCTACAGGTTGATTTTGGCGATGCAGCTTCAAGATGCGCTAAAAAAAACTGTATATTTTTCAAATTTCTGACCGAAAATGTGACAAAAAATGTAAAACACATTTTTAAAAAGTAGCGGAGTAAAAGTGCAGATATTTGCTCAAAAAATGTAGTGAAGTAAAAGTACCGGTCTCAAATTTTACTTAAGTAAAGTAGAGATACACAATTTTTTTACTTAAGTACAGTAACGAAGTACATTTACTTCGTCACATTCCACCACTGAGTGAAGCAAGAGACAGGGTTAGATGGAGGAAAATGACTTGCAATGTCGCCCCCTGGAGGTATAAACTGAAAAAATATTTTTTTCTCTGATAAAAATAATGATGTTAAACTCTGTAAAAGTTCCTTCATAAATAGTGAAAATGTTTTCTAATTCAAAATAAAAGCTTTCACTAGTTGTTTAAGTGTGTGTTTCGATGTGTGTTTACCTCGGGCAGCCTTCACATTAAACCTCAGTCTTCTCAGAGCTTCTTCTGTGTCGAAATCACATTTTACCAGTTCATAGAGCGCCTGAAATGAGGAAGAGAACTTTTGATTATCTCCATTCCCACCTAGCAGAGCTCCTCACCCGATCTCTGAGTGAGAGCCCAGGCACCCTGCGGAGGAAGCTCATTTTGGCCGCTTGTATCCGTGATCTCAATCTTTTGGTCACCACCCACAGCTGGTGACCACAGGTGAGGGTGGGAATGTAGATCATCATTGTAACGTCACCTGGGAGGAGCTCGGTATAGAGCCGCTTCTCTTCCAGGTCGAGAGAAGCCAGATAGGGTGGTTCGGGCATCTGGTCAGGATGCTCCCTGAGCGCATCGCTGGTGAGGTGTTTCGGGAGGAGACCAAAAGGCACTTGGAGAGCTTCTCTCACAGGCGTCTGAGGCTGTTGCCCCCGCGACCTGGCCCCGGATGAGCGGAAAACGACGGAACGGAACCACTAAGCACGTTGGTTGAGCGGGATCCGTAACGCCCTGCTTCTCACCTGTTCGTTGTCTTTGATGTGAGATCCTTCAGGGATCGCGTCTACTCCCTTCTCCTCTCCCGTTCGTTTGGACGCTTCGGTCAAAAACTCCACGACTTTACCCTCCGGGAGACACTCGGGGTTCCACAACAACTGGTCGTCGTTTTCATAAACTACAGGACACGTGAAAAATGAGAGGGGTCAACTGGTCTCAATGAAACCCATCTAAAACTCTTTGGAATTTTTTTTTTTTATTACCTTTCTCATTTTCTTTATATTTGCACAAGCCCACCGGGGTCTCCGCCTGGTACATGGAGCCCACCATAATCTCCTAAATTCGGAAAAACACAAGCTTCTAATTAACAACCGGCTTCCAGGATGATAGAATTGGTTGCTTAGTTACCACACACCTTCTTCCAGTCTTCAGATGGAACGTAGTCTTCATCTTCATCGGACTCCTCCTCCACATCGTTACCTAACAGCATCTCGTTAACGTTATTGCATTCTAAAACGTAAAAATCCCGACATTCAACTTGAAAAAAGACCTACTTTCAAAGTACTTGAGCTTCTGCGGGCGAATTAGATCGGCCGTGCCAAGTGACCTAACCGAGCGCGGGCGAACTTCCGCCATGACCTCGGGTTCCATCTCGAGTCCTGACGAGTTCTTAAAGTCTTCTCCCTGGAAATAAATATTAAAAACATACATTAAGATTTTTTATTTTATTCAATATGGCGACCATTTTAACATAAGCGGGAAATTCCGTTTCGTCGTATTCCGCTTATCCGGGTCGCAGGGACAACAGCCTCAAACGGGAAGCCCCGGCCTCGGGAATTTTTTTTTTTTTTAATACTTTTGTTGATAAATTTTCTCCCAAATACATTAAGTTCTTTTAATTAAACTGTCTAAATTACTTTGTACCAACTATAGATGAACTGATTAGGTTTTTGGTCACCTCATTTCTCTTCAGCTCGCCCGTGCTTCTGCTGCTATCATCGTTATCGAGGTCATCCTCTTCATCTTCGTCTTCTTCTTCCTCCTCCTCGTCCTCAGGCTCATCGTCTTCTTCATCTTCCTCCTCAGGAGGCGACCTGCCTCCGTAACCGTAAAGACTTAGCAGTTCGTGGATGGGCATCTCGCTCTCCTGTCGGGACGAAATAATAATCAAAAGTCAGACCCTGTCTTAATTTGATATGAAAATTTATATTAAAAAGTTTTTCTCTTTAACAGTGGAAAAAAAAAAATCAGTTTTTAAATTTTAGCTTTTAATTAAATAAAACACAAAATATTATCTTTAAAAAAAAACACTTGGTGAGTACTTTAAAAAAAAATATGTTAAATATTTTTTATTCTCTTATTTTATTTATTTTTTGTTCATTTGATTAAAAACCTACAACAAACAATAATATTTGAGCTAAAAAAACAAAAATTATTACATGTTTTGTGTTCTATTTTTTATTTATTTATTGTTAATTTTACTTCAAATTTTCAACAAACGTTGAAACTTGAGCTAAAAAACAAATAAAAATATTACATGTTTTGTATTTTTATTATTTTATTTCTTTTTGTTTATTTGATTTAAAAATCTACAGCAAACGTTAATACTTGCGATTAAAAAACAAAAACAAAATAATGACATGTTTTGTTAATTTTTTTATTTATTTGCTTAAAAATGACAAAAATATTGGTGCTTAAGCTAAAAAAATGTTTTGTTTTTTGCTAAAATAGTAAAAATTCGCACATGATTAGTAATAATTAGGGGCTTCTGGTAATTAGTAATAAAATATCAATGTTACGATAATTTTTCTGTTTATTCTCGATGTTGTTGATTTTTTGTCCTGTTTTGATTATAATGATTGTAATTATTATCCTGTGTAAATCTCATTTGTAATTTTATCTCATCTTAAGCCCCGCCCACACGTAGCCAGGTATTTTTGAAAACGCATATCCGCTGTCCTCCATTTTAGGAAAACGTTCGCGTCCACACGTAACCGTTTTCAAAATATCCGTGTCCACACGGAGCCGTATAAATACGCTTCTGAGTGTGATTATGAGCATGCCAGACCAGTAGTGGGCAGTATTGATCTAAATGTAAGTTCTGAGCTATCCAATCAGAGCACCTCTGTTGTCATTTTCGCAAAACCTGAAACATGGCGGCAAGCATCTCGTTTGTGTGGACCAACAAGGAGGTGGAATTGCTTTTAAAAGTCATCATCGACTATAAAGTTAATAAAACACAGTAAAATATAGACGATCCAAACAAGGACGCACATGAATGACGTATGTGCATTACTTGTCGCAGGTAGTGACGCATAAAAACGCAAATCTTCATTTTCGCACGTCCACACGCAAACGCAAAAACAGAGTTTTTCAAAATCTCCACTACGGCCGGAGTTTTCAAAAACACTGGTTTTGAGTAAATAAAACCTCCGTTTTCGTGTGGACGGCAAAACGGATAAAAACATATTTGTTTTCAAAAATACCCGGCTACATGTGGACGGGGCCTAAGTTTGCGTTTTTTGTTGACATTACGTCTGTGATGTTATCTTGGATTGATCCCCATGTTTTGCCATTTTTCTCATGTTTTTAACATCTTTTTTCCTGCTTTAAAAAATTATGTTTGCGATTTTTTATCATAATTCCCATCTAATTTTTCTCCTTTTAATTCCCATGTCTGGGATTTTTATCTCCCATATTTGGCATTTGTTGTCACATAGAAACCTGCCATTTTGGTAAAAATTTCCTCTGAAAAAGAACAACAAAAATGTCTCCAATGCTGAGTAAGGTCTTCGTTTGAATCCTCACGTCAGTAATTCGGACTGTTTTTAATGTCAGGTCACTGTTTCAAACTGATCCAGTGAACTATTTTGGACATTTTAACTGTCTATTGTAGTGCAGTCATTTTAACGTGTAAATTTGATTAATTAATTAATTTGATTTATTAATTATGACGTCATGATGGTGGCGAGCCAATGCTTTCGCATTTGAATTTTGGCCTGTTGAAGGACCCGTAGTCTTCTTGGCCGTCCTACATCGACTACACTGGTAAATTAACAAAACCGCAGTGGTCTAACACAACCGACATGGACAAGACTCAGGAGGATGAGACAGTTGGGCCACTGAACGGCAAGTTTTTATACAAAAATAATAGAAACGCGACAATAAATAAAAACGTAGTAATTTGTAGTTTTTTCAAAAAGAAGTTCTCCTTCCTCTGGAGCAACTCCAGCCTGACATACCATCTAAACATAAAACATGTTCAGGCAAGTTCCTCTGATGTGTGGCTACAATGTGGCTACTGGGAGCTCGCTCCGCCAAACCAAGCTAGCTGAATTTGGCAAACGAAAGTGCAAATCCACAACAGAGAAATGAACAAATACTATCGCAAAGTGGGTTGCTGCTGACAATTTCTATCGTTGAAGATAAGAACGAACCTTGTTCTACTTTTTTAATGATGCACCTGGCCTCATGAGTCACAGTTCACCAATAATAAATTGAATTTAAAATCTTCTCTTCTTACTGGATTCAATTAATTAGTCATACAGTACATTTTTTTAATATCCTAGAATTCAAATTCTTTATCAGGAGACCTTTAGCAGATATGACGTTAAAATGCGATTAATTAATTCGATTAAATTTTTTTAATCAACTGACAACACTAGTCTATTCAAATCTTTAAAAAATCTGGTTTCCTCTTCTGAACTGTCTATCCACAAGGGGGGATGTCGGAGCCTATCCCAGTTTTTAATAAAGTAATTTAATCTAGTTTTTTTTCTTATAAAAGCCAGAAAATGAAAACAAACTCCTGTAAAAGTCAAAAGTAAATCATTGGTTGCTCAGATTGTGTCGGTGTGACATGGACTTTGAAACTTTAAGCTTTTTGATGTTATGTCGAGATATTTTAGAGATTTTAAATAACTTTATGATACTTTTTGAGACGTCACTATACAGAGAAATAAAATCTGTAAAATCACAAAAAGCCAGTAAATAAATCATTAGGTAGATTTCTAAAAGACTGAGCTCCACAGGTCATAAGGGTTCGTAGCTACAACACGGTCACATCCTCATACGAACCCGTGCCAGATCTTCTATCTCGTTAGAGTTCGTCTCGTCTGCTGCCATCATTTCCTCTTCTTCAAGTGTTTGTTCATCATCGAGGTCGTGAACCAACATGTTGGGCGACGGGTCGAAATCATTGTCATCTGAAACTGCTGAACCTCCTGGAAACGTAAAATATACAATAAAACTCATATTAATAACAAAAGAAGGGAAATGTACGAATTTATTAAAATTGAATTTGTCAATAATAATAATAAAGTTTTTATAAATGATGATTAAACTTTATAGCACATAAAGAGGGAAAAATAAAACCAATTTTTATTTGCTTATTTTGTCCTCTAGATCGGGGGTCGCCAACCCTTACTGCACCGCGGACCAGTTTCATGTCTAAAAAATATTTTCACAGACTGGTATAAAAGTTTAGCAGAAAAGGTAAAAAAAAAAAAAAGACCAGCATTAATAAATCGTATTTTAACAATAATAACAATAACTATCTTAAATCTACATTGTCTTTATGAGGAATTTTATTAGCAACCTCTTTATAACAAAAGTAAGACTCTTTTGGCTCTAAAGCACTCTGGTTGCTATGGTAATATTAAAACATACCCTCAAAATATAAGACACCACAAAAATGAAGAGCATAAGAATATTAGTGTAGCTACTCTCAGTAAAAGAGAGAGTCCTGGGCTTGTTTTGCTGTAACCAGACAGTCCCCTGTTGGGCTGAAACCTGTAGAGTGTTTCTAAGGTCCAGTCTGCTCCGTAATTGTATTACTCTCTCTAGCAAAGAAATTTTTTAAACATGTCTGTTTTTTTTTTTTTTTTACTCATTTTGCGAGTTTTGACGGTTTAAATTTAGCAACGGTGAGTCATTCTGGGATCCAATACAGAAAATCCGGCGACATTTCAAAATAAAACACCATTACAGCTTGGCTAATAAACCAAATTGACAAAATGGAAGTGTTTTATTCTTTCTGTCTGGCTCGGTTTCACATCAGCCACGAACCATCATGTGCTAGTGACGGTACTAGTCTTCGGCCCGGTAGTTGTGGACCACTTCTTCATAGAATGTCTCTGCTAATTCAGATCAAGCCAAAACTTTCAGCATCCAAGGAAGTGTTTATGGCAGAGAACTGGGGTTTTTAAATGGCAGACCAGAGTCCGAGTACGGACCCACACGGCATCCAATGCCGACCCAGAATTAAAGTTAAAATACTTTTTAAAATTACTTTTAATTTTAACGGGTGAGTCAATAGCCATAGTAGAGACGGTGGTTACCCATGTAGAAACCTGGGTCACCATTTAGCGTCGCTTCTTTCCTCTCGGAACGGCACAAAAGTCGTAAAACGTGTTTTACTTGGCCAATCAAAGCTCCACCCTGAATTCAGACAGAAGTCGGGTAAAGAAAAGCCATTGGGTCCGCTAAATTTCAAATCTAGCGCGCTATAATACGTGCGTGTAGTGGCCCTGATGGCCGCACAACATTTCCTCCCTCTTTCTTGCCAAGCCAATCCTCTTTCTTGTCTGCATATTTCCTCCCTCTTCGCTAGCAAGGCAATCAAATTGAAATAGTGTGGTTCAACCCCCAGAGAAACACAGCAGACAGTAATAATCTATCCCTGATCCACTCTCGTGTGGATTTCAATCGCAATTTGGGAGTTTTTAATCATCGATGTGCTGCCACAATAACAACATTTACATATGGACCTAAATTTAAGACTTTAAATACAAGATAACAACCAAATGTTTCATTTTACATTAAAAAAGAAGTGCGATAGATTTTAAATTTAGTGCGCTAGATTTAACATTTAGCGCACTAGATTATGTCTGTGTAGCGGTCGCGATCGCTTTACATAGAGGAGAGGAAAATCGCGAATAGCATACAAAGGGGGACGATATGGGAAGACAATACGTGAGTTGGGGCTACACGAAGTCTAAAAAATAAGGCACTATAAAAAAAGAGAAAAGTAGACGCTGAATATACGACTTTCAAGACAGAGGACTGATTCCTACATGTTCATTTTTCCACCCATGAGCACGAAACCAGCATGTCCCATATGTTTAGAAACCATGGCACTTATTAAAAGTGCTAACGTCGAACGTCACTATTAGACAAAGCACATAGCATTTGACCAATCATACCCACCGAAGTCGGAATTCGAGTCCCAGAAACATAACTCAAAAGGAAACTCAAGCCACAACTATTTTTTTTCAGTATTCTTTTTGTTTTTGGACACAAAACTTAGTCATTTTTATTTATTTTCTTTAATTTATTTTTTAAACTGCAGCCAAATAGTGTAAACCTATGTTTAAGTTAACTTTAAATTTATTTGAAACTATTTTAACTTGTATTTTTGTTGACTTCGTCTGTTCATTCAGACGTCAAAATTTCGCAAATTGACGTTCCGGACCCCTGCTTGAAGAAATCTACTTTAAATGGACCCCCTCAAATTGTAGTTAAATACCCCTGACATGGAATCTACCACCAGACTCAGTCCAACTGTTGGTGCTGCTGTTTACGATATTTATTCAGATGATTACGCGCAAAGATTATCAACAAAAAAACTCATTCAAAGTTTGGGTGCGCTTTAGAAACGAGGTATAAAACGACACGCCTAGATTGCTCCTTACGCTAGCAGGCGCACAAGTACGAATACATAACACCTAGACATATTTACAAATCTCCAAAATAAGTTGAGCGTTGCTTGTTTTACACGTTAATAAACTAAATTCAATAATCCACATAAACTTGAGCAAAAAAAAAAGACGTACCTGGGCTCGAATTCCCAACGGAGGACTGTGATACAGAAAAAAAAAAGTCAAAATACAATAACAGATCATAACAATAGTTTATAAATAAACCAGAGCTGTTGTTATTATTGTCACGACATCTCGTCAAACTTTTAAAAGTTAGTTTAAACTGTTTTAAATGTTACAAACTTATTTTTGTAAAATTACATTTGTGTATTTGTTTTTACATTGTTATTACTACTTTATTACTACTTAATTATTTTACATAAAACAAATGGGATTAAACTCGAAATCATTTTTACCTTGTTTATAATCAAATCATTATTATTATAAAATTATTTTAAGGTGATTATATTCAGAATTTTAAATTCTGGACTTATATTTAGATTAAATGTGATTTTTGTAAAAAAAAAAAAAAAATTAACAATAAAAAATTGCCACTTGAAAAAAATGATAAAATTGCTAAATTTTTAAAATGTTTAAACAAATTAAAAAAACAACCACATAAAATCTAAATTTTTATATTTTTGCACGTAAAAAAAGTTCAATAAAATTTTAAACCACACAAAAATACAGTGTTGTATTTTTTAAAAAAATATTATGATTAATTGTTATTATTTTGTAAATAACAAAAACACACAATTCAATAATATTTTTAATATAAACTTTAAGTCAACGGAATTTAAGTCTAAAAAAAATAAACGTAACAATGTATTTATTTTTTAAAAACAAATCTATTTTTAAAACTCTAAAAAAACCAACCGGTGTGTAAAAAAATATTCAAATTTAAACAAAACACCGCTTTAATAAATGATTATAATAATATTTTCAATAAATCCCAGGATGTAAAAAAGCGCGCAGATATCTTCGACAAACAAAGAATCTTCAAATCTTTTATAATTCAAGATAAAATATATATTTTGTTTGTTAATATTTGAAATTTAATATTGGATTTTAAATCAAAGATTTGTTTAGATTTTTGTAATTATTTTTGCGAAAGTTTAATGAGAACTTCTAGGCTAGTTAATTCCTCTCTTTAATTAATTCGCTAAACCTCGAAGTTTAACTTTAAATGAGCACCTTAAGAAATTAATAACCGATAAAATGATAAATACATTTTAACAATTTGCTAAATATTAATAATTTTGTTGATAAAATAATTAATAAGTAGATAATAATCAGTTTAAAACTAATATTGCTTTAGCCACTGCTAATGTTGCTAACTAGCTAAATGTGAACTTTAACAAACTGATCTACTGACTCTACGAAAATGTAAACCATAGTTAGAAAATATAATATTTTAATTTGTTATTTAATAAATTCGAGCGCAGCCGGCTGAAACGAACATCCGTTTGTAGATAATATTAATTTTTTTTCCCCCGAATATTTATTTCACTTTCTTACCTCCGCCATGTTTGTAGCCTGCAGGGTGACGTCAGGGGTTAGCATCGTTGCCCGGATGTGGAGCCCCGCCCACCTGCGGTATCAACAGCGTCACGCAGGGGAAAAAAAAGAGTTTTCATTTTACTTCATCTTCTGAGACCCTTATTCCTGATAGGGTAGCGGAGTCTATCCCAGAGGCAGGGTACACCCTGAACAGGTCGCTAGTCTGTTGCGGAGCCATACACAGAGACGACCATGCACATCCACAGACACACACATCCCGACGGGCAATTTTTGTATGGCCAATGTTTGGCCAAATGGTCTAACACTTGTTTTTGGAAAAAAAAAAAAACCCGCTCATCATGCAAACCCCACATAGAAAGGCTAGTGATTCAAGCCTCGAACCCCCAACCTCCTTCCTAAGAGGCTACTGTACTTACCGACTTCACCGTGCAGCCCCTAACTCGAAAAAAGAAAGTAACTAATCAAGAGTAACTTTTAAAAAATCGTCCACAAATGTTACCGTTAAAAAAACGTGAAGAAAAAAAATATATTGTATATTAGATTGTTAAAATTCCGAGGAAATTAGTTTCTTGACTGAAATAAAAACCGTTGTAAATAGAAATGGTCTAAACGTTGCACTCACAGTCATGTGTAACTGGTAACACTCAGCTGCCGTTATCTGTTCCACCAAGCGGCCGTCCCTCTAAGCGGCTCCACCCCTCCAACTGAGCACTAACTAGTAGTGCTGAGTTAGATGCATTTCCAGAATTAATAAAGTACGTACGATACTATAGCACTATATTATACGTACTGTACGAAACCATATGTATACTATATGATCTATACTGTACGCTACAATAGTATACTGTACTATACTGTACCGTACTATACTATAGTGCACTATAATGCACTACAGGGGTAGCCAACCTTTTTCGTCCCAAGATCTGCTTTTTAAATATCAAACCTTTTCAAATATCAAATATCGGCCCACAGCGAGCACGTCTCGGGTCCTTGGAGAAGACATCTAACCCCCGCTTCTCCCACCATTGGCGCCGTCGAAAGGCAGCCTGCTGCGGTGTAAGGAGTGCAGCACACAAATTTTCCCGGTGAGGGATGAATAGAGTAATTCGTTTGTATTTTATTTATTTTAACCCATCTACTCATCCCCATCCTCGACATCTCCGGGGTGAGGACCCCTCCGTGTTTCCATCAGGATGAAGAACATCTACTGACTTCTTTAGATCTTTAGCTGTGGAGTAGAAAAAGCTAATATTTAAACAATAATCTTTGACACATTGGTTAGTCGTCCCGGGGGAGGGATCTCTCTTTCGTGTGGATCCCCACAAGGTTTCTCATTTTCTTTTCCCACAGATGTCTTTTTAGGAGTTTTTGCACACCGTGAAGGAGAGGGTGAACGGTCTTTTCAGACACGGATATTTCAGCCACGGACATTTGAAGAACTGCAACCTGGGCGCAACTGTTTATTTACGATAAAAAAAATTTAAATGACTAAAAGCACGATAAAAATTTTTGCACAATAAAAATTTTTAAGACTAAAAGCAATTATTTTCTGTAGTGCAACTGTTTATTTACGATAAAAAAATTTTAGTGTTTATTCACGATAACATTTTTTACATAAAATATCAAATTTTTACATAAAATATCGAAATTTTTTAAAAATATCAGAATTTTTTATTTGAGCCATGGGATAAAAATGACTAAAAGCAATTATTTTCTGTAGTGCAACTGTTTATTTACGATAAAATTTTTACATAAAATATCACAATTTTCTACATAAAATAGGTTTTTGGCTCAAATGTCCGAGGCTGAAATGTCCTAGAACCGAAGGAGAGTCTAAGGGCAGGAATGTGCTAATATTGTCTAGCTAACATTTGTTAGTTTTTTTTAAAATGTGTATTTGTGTTTATAAATTTCTCTTTTTCTTGTTTTTCGTCTTTCTAAATCTTTCATGTGAAGCCCGTTGAGACAGAACTTCTGTGATTTTGGGCTAAACAAATAAAATTGAATTGAAAATCTGCGAGTCCGGCATTACTATCGCAAACAAGAGATCGTTTCCGCCTGCAGTAAAACTTACCTCTTAACTCTTGTAACAACCAGTTTCTCCTAGTCCAATGACAAACACTCTACCACCGAGCCGACACTAATACGTGGAATCAAAACTAAATCTCCCCAAAAACATACTTGAAACCTTGGAGCATCAAGCAAAATTTTGTTCTGAATGTCTTGGTTTAATTTGATCTGGTCGCTCTTTTTTGTTGACATTAAAAAAATCATTTTAGTCTTCAATTAAACACTTGTTTGGAAATTTTTTTTATATCTACTGTATATTTTAAGGTAAAATATTTCTGAAGAAAATGAAAAAACAGAAATAATAACAGAAACAAGAGTCGCTGAATCGCTAGAAAACAAAATGCTTTGGCGACACATTTGTATTCTTAGTTTAAAAACTCTGACTAATAGATTTTGCCTGAGAATCAGAAACTTTTTGTTTTTTGGTAATTTGTTGCAGCAGCGACATCAGAAAACGATTAAATACAAACAAACAAAATAGACACACAACAGGAGTCACTACCGTCCAACGTCAAGCAGTCAAACGTAAAAAGACCTCAGAAAGAGTCGTTAAATCGAATCACTTGTGGACTAAAATATAGTACATGATTAGTTTTAATCAGACGTCTGATGTTACCAACCAACGCACATTAAGAAAGAACAAACAAACTGGGTATCAGTTAATTAGAACAAACCTCATTAAATGATTCGTCAGTCAAATTTAATCGAAAATATTTCTTTTCAAAGATAGGATTTTGTTTTTCGTGCAAATAAATCTTGTTTCATTGTACGCGTAGATAAACCGGTATCTTTTGTTTGGTCAGAAATGCAATGTTTGCAGAGAAGAGCTTGTAAATAAGTTTTTCAAAATTTCCCCTCCATTTTTGATCCAGTGAATTTGCCCTCATGTTGCTCCCCACAACATGAGGGGAGCAACACGAGTTTTATTTGTTTTTTCAAAGAAATAAACAAAAAACTTGTTTCTTTGTTTATCTTAGGAGATTAAACGGAGGTATCCCTTTCGGTGCGTATGCTCCTCCCTGTATTTCTGAGCAACAGCCCAGCCACCCAAAGGGATACCTCCATTTGGGATACCTCCCTTTGGCATACCTTCCTTTGGGATACCTTCCTTTGGGATACCTCCCTTTGGGATACCTTCCTTTGGGATACCTCCCTTTGGGATACCTTCCTTTGGGATACCTTCCTTTGGGATACCTTCCTTTGGGATACCTCCCTTTGGGATACCTTCCTTTGGCATACCTCCCTTTGGGATACCTTCCTTTGGGATACCTCCCTTTGGGATACCTTCCTTTGGGATACCTTCCTTTGGGATACCTTCCTTTGGGATACCTTCCTTTGGGATACCTTCCTTCGGGATACCTTCCTTTGGGATACCTCCCTTTGGGATGACTTCTTTTGGGATACCTCCCTTTGGGATGACTTCTTTTGGGATACCTCCCTTTGGGATACCTTTCTTTGGGATACCTCCATTTGGGATATCTTCCTTTGGGATACCTCCATTTGGGATACCTCCCTTTGGGATACTTCCCTTTGGGATGACTTCCTTTGGGATACCTCCCTTTGGGATACCTCCCTTTGGGATACCTTCCTTTGGGATACCTCCCTTTGGGATACCTCCCTTTGGGATACCTCCATTTGGGATATCTTCCTTTGGGATACCTCCATTTGGGATACCTCACTTTGGGATACTTCCCTTTGGGATGACTCCCTTTGGGATGACTTCCTTTGGGATACCTCCCTTTGGGATACCTCCCTTTGGGATACCTTCCTTTGGGATACCTCCCTTTGGCATACCTCCCTTTGGGGAACCTCCCTTTGGGATACCTCCCTTTGGGATACCTCCCTTTTGGATACCTCCCTTTGGGATACCTTCATTTGGGAAACCTTCCTTTGGGATACCTCCTTTTGGGACACCTTCCTTTGGGATACCTCCATTTGGGTGGATGCATGATACGGGGTCAACAAATACAGAGTAAAGTGCATCAAATATTTTTTATAGTCTTATGTTGATGAATCTACATAAACTGTTACTTTTGTCGAGCGGAATTTGGTACCCTAAGTTCCCTGCTGAGCTTTTTTAACACATGTCCGTGTCGACATAAAACGAGAGTTCCCAATCAAATAGCTCCTGATATCAACACTAAACGAGACTCACGGTGCAACCACATGAGAAGCGACGTTGTTGCTTTTTTTTTTAGATTAGTTATGACGTTTTTTAACGTTTTTAATATTTTCTTGGGGCTGGTTTGCAGAAGACAGTAGCCATAGCCGGGAAGCCCAGGCATCTTGACCAGATGCCCGAAATGCCACATCTTGCTTTTCTCGACTCGGAGGAGCAACAGCTCTACTCCGAGCTCCTCCTACACGTCAGAGCTCCTCCCTCTATTTCTGAGCAAGAGCTAGGCCACCTAGTGGAGAAGGCTGATTAAGTCCACTTTTACCTGCGATCTCGGATGCTAATTTTACGTAAATTTTGTAGGTAATTAAAATGTAAGTCAGTCGTCCCAAATATTCTGAATTTTTATGCCCACAGAATGTGAATGAGGCATGAAGCACTCGGGGTTTCCACGCGTTTGTACGTCCGTAACACTTTTGTGAACGCCGGTACGTCCCAAGCCACTGAAAGGATTTAAATTAAACAGTAGAGAGTTACACAGTACCAACTATACATTGACTGATTTTCTGGGTCATAAAACCAATGGTCAAGGTCACAAAAGTCAAGGTCACAAAATTGAAAAACCTAACACAAAAAGGGTAGGCGATAGCCCAGTGGTAGAACTTTTCCCTTGGACTGAAAGTTCGCAGGATCGAATCTCACTGAGCTCATATGTAGGTGTCCCTTTGGGCAGCCTGCTGCGGTGTAATGCACACAAATTTCCCCATTTAAGGAATGAAGTATGGTACTTCTTCTTCTTTCTCATATGGCTGCTTCAACATCAATACAGTTCGTGATACCTTCCGAGGGCAGGTGGAGGAATTTTCTTCAAAGCTTTGACCCTGACTTATCTTTATTTTCGTACAATCCAAGAAAAGAGCCGTTATTAATTAAATATGTAAAATTACCCATCAGCCTTAGCAGTTTATGAAGTAAAGAGATAACTATTTGAAAAAATTATTTTTCATGTTGGGCGGCACGGGGGCGTTGTGGGTACCACAGTGGCCTCACAGCAAGAAGGTTGTGGGGACGAGGCTAGGAACACTGTGTGAACACTGTGCATGTTCTCCCGTGTCTACATGGGTTTACTCCGGTGGGTACTCCGGTTTCCTCTCACCCTCCAAAAACATGCATGCTAGGTTGATTGTCCGGTGCCAAATTGCCCCTAGGAATGAGTGTGTGTGTGTGGATGGTTGTATGTGTGGCCCCACGACAGACTGGTGACCTGTTTGGGGTGTACTCTGCCCCCTCGCCTTGAATCAGTCGCGATGGGCTCCGGCACCCCCCGAAACCTTGTAAGGGATAGACGGATGAGAAGGTGACTGATTAACAAATCTTTCTTACAACTAGATATTTAGCTGTAGATTAGAATAAGCTAACATTCAAACAATAATCTTTGACACATTGGATGATCGTCCCGGGGGAGGGATCTCTCTTTCATGTGGATCCCCACAAGGTTTTTTATTTTTTCCCCACTGATGAGTTTTTTAGGAGTCTTTCCTCACTGTGAAGGAGAGTCTAAGGGCATAAATGTGCTAGTCTTGTTTAGTTAGCATTTGTTAGTTATTTTTCTTGTTGTGTATTTGTGTTAATACATTCCTCTTTTTCTTGTGAAGCCCATTGAGACGGAAAATCTGTGATTTTGGGCTTTACAAATAAAATTGAATTGAATTGAATCTTTCATGTTATCGTCATATTTATTGTGGACTTTTCACTCAAAGTAAACGGCATACACACTAGCGACACAGAACAAAGATCTGTTCTTGAAAGAGAACGATGTAAAGGTGTCAAACGATGGGTCCCATAAACAGCGGCTGCTGATTTGCATACTTTGTCCAAAAAGTTGGCCAATGTGGAGCAGGACAGCAATTCTATATCTGGGGGTGCTCATATCCTTCACACGGTTTTTTATTGCCTTTGGGGGAAAAAGAAGAACTTATCACTTACAGTACATATGATTTTTTACATTTTTTTTCAATGTGTATATTTACCAAACACAGATTTAGTGACAGCTCTCGAGCCCGGTGCAATTCATATTTCTCATCTTGGAGGTTGGTGGTGACGATTTCCTGAATGATTTTAAAGGCATTGGAGATGGGGAAACGATCAGTTGGCCCTGCATTTGAAAAGCAACAGAATTACTAAGGTTAGTACCTCGAGTCTCGCAATTTGATTTTATAGATGTAAATATTGATTTTGAAGTAAATCTAATCAATAGGTATAAATTTGTCATCATTTCTTTAAAAAATTATAAACTTAGCAAAAAACAATTAGCAAGTAACTAAAAAAATTAATTTGTTACTTGACAATTGCCGATCTACGTTCCAATTCTCACCTATGGTCACCAGCTGTGGGTGGTGACTGAAAAAAAGAGATCGCTGAAACCAGCGGCCAAAATGAGCTTCCTCCGCAGGGTGGCTGGGCTAACACTCAGAGATTGGGTGAGGAGCTCCGCCATCCAGGAGGAGGTCAGTGTCGAGCGACTCCCCCTCAAGGTCGAGAGAAGCCAGATGGAGTGGTTCGGGCATCTGGTCAGGATGCCCCCGAACGCTTCGCTGGCGACGTGTTTCTAACACAGCCAGACGGGGCGGGACCAAGAGGCAGACCCCGAAACCGCTGGAGAGACTGCCTCACAGCTGTCTGGGGAACGACTCGGGATCCTTCCGGGTGAGCTGGAGGATGCAGCTGGGGTGAGAGAAGCCTGGGCTTCCCGTCTGAGGCTGTTGCCCCTACGATCCAGCCCCGGATAAGCGGAAGACGACGAAACGGAGCATAACAATTGCCGCTCCGATAGCCTTTTCTCTCCTTTTAATGTTTTTCCAATGTCTGAGTAGATTGTGTAAAAAAGATTTTATGTGAAGAAAACAAACATCTCATCAGAAATTCACTCAGACAGCGCAGATCTCGCACAAATTTCGCGGAGAAAAAAGCCTCTTCTTTTTGCGGCCAGCCAATTGTGCAGCTTAACAATCTGAACAACTTCAGTATTTTTCAGTGGTTCGAAACCAAAGTACGTAAATAAAGACAAAGAAAATTATTATTATTTTTTTTACCATGTCGTATAAAAGCGGAAACAGCTAGAGGTAGCGAAAAAACTAGACAACTAAAGCTAAAAATGAGAATTACTTTACTGAATGAAATAAATAAAATATGAAATAAATAATAACAATAAAAGTAAAAAGCTTAGGTCAAAAGTAAAAAAAAATGGAAAAAGCTAAAGTCAATCGAAAAGCAAAAAAGCAAAAAAAAAAGCTGAAGTTAGCTCATAGTTAAAAAGCTTGAAAGAAAAACAGAAGCTACTTTTGGCTTAAAAAGTTAAAGTTAACCAAAAAGCTAAAATAAGAGGAAAAGCTAAAGTTATTCACAAGTTTAAAAAAATAAATTAAATTATAAAAAAGCTAAAGTCAGCTAAAAAGCTAAAAATAGGCCAGAAAAAGACAGTTGAGGTTAAATAGCACAAATTAGCTAAAAAGTAAAAAAAAAAAAAAAAAAGGTTTAAAAAGTTAAAGTTGACTTAAAAGCTAAAATTAGGGTAAAAAGACCTAAAGGAAAAAAAAAAAAGCTAAAGACAAAAAAGCTCAAAAAGCTAAAGTCAGCTCATAAGCTAAAAAAAAAATAAATAAAGTCGCTAAAAATTTTTTTTAAACGGTCCCTGAACCCAAACAATTACTCAGATTATCCCCGAAATTTAATCACTTCTTCATCTTCTCATTGTGAATATATCCTGAAAAGTTTATGAAAACCCACCTCTAACTTTTTGAGTTATCTCTCACACAGACACAACACACAGACACAACACGCACACACAAATAACTCCTTGTCAGAGTTTATATACTGGATTATCTTAGCCTGTGCCTTTGTAACTAGTTTGAGATGTTGTACATATGTGTGAGTATATTTGCACCCAGTTGGTACGTGTTTTCCATTGTTACGATTCTTGGCATGTTGTCATCATGGTGGCCCATGTCGTCCATGTAATGAGATGCCGAAACACTGCAACAAAAAAGAAAACATTAGTTCAGATTTTTTTTTTTTTTAAAAGAACAGGTTTTAACATCTAAAACATGTACGTATATACTGTACACATGTATTGGATCTCATATTTTCTTCTTTTCCTATCTGCATTTCCACAGCAAGTCTGTGTCTTCCATCTAACCCAGGCGTGGGCAAACTTTTTGATTCGCGGGTCACATTGAGTTTTAATATTTGACGAAGGAGCGGAACAGGAGCAGATGGATGGCATGATTTTGGTAACCGCTAGATCAGACCGATAGAATGGCGCGCTAGAATTCAAACAATCACGCTAATTGTTACACCAAGAGCGTTAAATTTCAAATCAAGCGGCGCTAGGTCTGAAATCTAGTGCTTAAAAACGCACATTTAGCGGCGCTAGGTTTGAAATCTAGTAAGTGCTTGATGTAACATTTTCTTTGTTATGACATCTAACACGCTTGTTTACGTGTGTGTATTGGGCCCGATCGCGTTCCATATCTGTGCTCACTGTTTATTTTGACAATATATGCATCATGGACACACACATTTTAATGGGAGCAGTGTTGTTTTTTTCTCAACAAAGGAAATATACCCAGAGTACGCCATCTAGTAAGGAAATATCAATATTGCAGGGGAAATAAAACATTTACAAGGTTTATTTATTTAATTTTTTCAAGTTTGGCGGACCAGATTAAAACGTTTAACGGAGCGCATGTGGCCCGCGGGCCGTAGTTTGCCCATGCCTGGTCTAACCCTAACTACAGCATCTTCTTCGGTCACACCAACTATCTTCATGTCTTCCTTCACTGTATCCATGAACCTCCTCTTTGGTCTTCCTCTAGGCCTCTTTCCTGGTGGTTCCAAATCCAGCATCCTTCTTCCAATGTACTCTCTCTCTCTCTCTCTCTCCCTCTCTCTCTCTCTATCTTCTGCACATGTCCAAACCATCTCAGTCTGGCCTCTCTGACTTTATCTCCAAAACCTCTAACATGTGCTGTTCCTCTGATCCTGTCCATCCTGGTCACTCCCAGAGAGATCCTCAGCATCTTCATCTCTGCTACCTCCATCTCTGTTTCCTGTCTTTTCCTCAGTGCCACTGTCTCTAGACCAATCAGCATGCCCGCTCTCACCACGGTTTTGTACACTTTTCATTTTAGCTGAAACTCTTCCATCACACATCAAACCTGATACTTTTTGTTATGAAGAAAAACCTTTTCTAGAAAAACTCGATTTAGACTTTTCTCTCTTGCTTTACAGAATATACAAATATATTTACATATATGTAAAATTTATGGTTCATTCATTTACAAGTTCATTCATTCAAATTCATTTACAAGTCGATCTACGTTCCAACCCTCACCTACGGTCACCAGCTGTGGGTGGTGACCGAAAGAATGAGGTCACGGGTACAAGCGGCCGAAATGAGCTTCCTCCACAGGGTGTCTGGGCTCTCACTCAGAGATCAGGTGAGGAGCTTTGCCATACCTGAGGAGCTCAGTGTTGAGCCGCTCCTCCTTCAGGTCAAGAGAAGCCAGATGGGATGGTTCAGGATGCCCCCCGAGCGCCTCGCTGGTGAGGTGTTTCGGACCCGTCCCACCAGGGGGAGACCAAGAGGCAGACCACGGACCCGCTGGAGAGACTATGCCGCCCAGCTGGCTGGGGAACAACTCAGAATCCCATCGGATGAGCTGGAGGATGCACCTCGGGTGAGAGAAGCGTGGGCTTCCCGTCCGCGGATGTTGCCCCCGCGACCCGGCCCCGAATGAACAGAAGATGACGGAACGGAACGCATGCGTTAATCTTTTTTCAGACAGTACTGATCTGGTTTACTTACTCTCTGTTCCTCCCCTCTCTGAGTTGTTTAGATTTCTTCTCCTTTTTCGGGGGTTTTTCTTTCACTACGTCAGCCATCCCAATGTTTCTTGTGAAAAATATCCAACATAAACTTGATTTTTAACCTAAAAAAACGATTCTTTCTACCCGTTGATGGAAATAAAAACCCAAATCCGTGAAAACCTAAAGCATACTTTCTGTTTTTTTGTAGATGTTATTGAATAACTTTAGTATTTTTCAAATGTTAAAGTGAAATCCAAGACTTCCCGACTGGTGTTAGCTATGTTTGGGGTTGCTTAGTAACGGTTACCAGGCAATGGGTTCATTCTCTTCGGCGCGGTGGCTTCTTCTACTTCTATTTGTTACCTACAGGGGGCGCCACAGCAAGTCTGTTTTTTTTTATCTCACCCTGGAAACCTATTAGGCAGGATAAACCCTGGACAGGTCACCAGTCTGTTGCCAAACCACACACAACAATCCACACACTCATTCCTCAGAGCAAATTCAAACCCTGGTGAACTAAAGTAAGTCCTACTGGTAATTTAGGGTATTTACTTTGTTATTATGGGATAGTTTTAAGCTTTACTTGTTCTATTCTTGGTTTTCAATCCAAACTTGTTGTGGTAGTTATAAAAAAGGGGTGACTATTTATGTCCGTCATGGCTTTGTCTGTATATTTGGACTCTGGCCTGGTGGGGTTCGGTCCAGGTTACAGTCCGATCCCTGACTTTTTAAACTTTTGATCCGTTCTCTGTTTCATTCTTTGTTCTTTAATATCTTTTCCGTTAGTTTTTACAACCCTAGTTGGTACAGTATGGTTCACATGTTGTCCAACTCCTTTCCCCCTCCTTGGGAGAGAGTTCTGTCTCAGATTCCTGATGGATCCTCTGCGTTCCTGTCCTGGGCGTGGCCAGACTGAAGAGACCTCTGTGTTTGATCGACCATCCCGTTTCCATCAGGATGAAGCCCATCTACTGATTTCTTCCAATTTAAAGCAGCAGAGTAGAATAAATAAAATTTTAATTAACAGTCTCAGACACCTTGGCAGCTCATCTGGGGGAGGGATCTTTCTTTTGTCTGGGTCCCCATTAGGTTTCTTCTTTTTTTTTTCTCCCACTGCTGGGTTTTTTGGAGTTTTTCCTCACCGAGAAGGATGGTCTAAGGGCAGGAATGCACTGAAATTGTTTGTTTCCTCTTATACTAAAAATCCAAGAATACCTTGATAGTTTTTTGGTGCTCTATCAACAAGACCCAGAAATGTCGGTTCTTTTTTGATTATCATAAAAACCTAAAACTAGTATTATAAGTGTTTGAAATGTGAAGTTTGTTGAGTTTTACATGAAAAGGTCCACAGTTTTTTTTAATCTCTATATTTTATTGTTGACCACCAGATATTGAATTCTGTTGCCTGTCAGTTCCAAACTCTGCCTCCTTCTGCCTAAATATTCTCTCTCTCTCTATCTCTCTGCCTCTCGGTCTCCTCCCAGTGGGATGTGCCCGAAACACCTCACCAGCGAGGCGCTCGGGGAGCATCCTGACCAGATGCCCTAACCACCTCATCTGGCTTCTCTCGACTTGGAGGAGCGGCTCGACACCGAGCTCCTCCCACTCCCATAAAAAAATAAATGTATTCTTTATTCATCCCTAAGCGGGAAAATTTGTGTGCTGCTTTACGCTGCAGCAGGCTGCCAAGATGGCGTCAATGGTGGTAGAAACAGGGGGTTAGGTGTCTTCCCCAAGGACACCTAGACATGAGCTCAATGGAATTCGATCCTGCGAACCTCCGGTCCAAGTGCAAATGTTCTGCCGCTGAGCTATCGCCTCCCCTAATATGCTTTATTCACCCCTCACCGGGGAAATTTGTGTGCCGCATTGCACCGCAGCAGGCTGCCACAATGGCACCAATGGTGGGAGAAACGGGGGGTGTCTCCTCCAAGGACCCTAGACGTGCACTCAGTTCTCCACAATTTTCCGAAGAACTTCCGGTCCAAGGGCAAATGTTCTACCAATGAGCCATTCATTGCCTGAAGATGGTGAAGATGAAAACTTCCAAGGTCTCTCCCACCATCGTGTGATGCTACCTTGGTGATAAAGGTAGCATTACACGATGTAGTAACTCCAAAAAAACAACAAAGGTTCTTTTCCCTTTGTGAGTCAACCCAAACCAATACATCTACAGTTGGTACTGAATAACTGTGAGCAGTTCCTTCAGAGGTTTGGGAGATATTGTGAACAGCACAGACAGACGGTCCAGAGGACAGACGGTCTAGACCAGCGGTGGGCAAACTTTTTAACTCGTGGGCCACATTGAGTTCTAACATTTGACAAGTGGGCCTGAACCAGGGGTGTATCTAGGTGGGGACGGGAGGAGGGGGCGCACGCCGTTCCCCTCCTCCCCGGTTTAGTCCACAAAAAAAAGTGTTCTTACTACTTTTTTCTGAAAAAGTAATTTTTCTGAACTTTGGGCAGAATATGGACCAAAATTCAGAAAACTTACTTGTTTTTCAAAATGTTCTGGGGTGAATGCCCCCAGACCTCTCCATACTGGCGAGCACCACAGGTGCTTGTTTTGTCTATGACCTCACGCCCCGCTCCCCCGTTTAGAAAATCGTGGATTCAGTCCTGGGAACAGGAGAAGATGGATGGCATGCTTTGGTAACTGCTGGATTAGACCGATAGAACGGTGCGCTAGATTTTAAACAAGCGTGCTAAATGGTACGTCAAGAGCGTTAAATTTCAAATCTAGCGGCGCTAGCTTTGAAATCTAAGCGCTTGATCTAACATTTTACTTGTTTTAGCATCTAACACGCTTGTTTACGTGCGTGTATTGGCCCTGATGACTTTCCATACCAGTAAACGCTGTTTATTTTGACAGCTAGCACGACACACATTTTAATGGGAGCAGTGTTTTTGTATCTTTGGCGCCATCTAGCGACAAAACATCAGAATTACAAGAAAAATAAAACATTAACAAGGTTCATTTATTTAATTTTTTTCAAGTTCGGCAGGCCGGATTAAAACTTGTAACGGGCCGCATGTGGCCCGCGGGCCGTAGTTTGCCCGTGCCTGGTCTAGAGACGCTTCAAAGCATTCCAATAAAAAAAAAGACACAGATGATATTTTTTTCTTCTTTATTACAAGTAAAACAGGAATTACATTAGATAGACTTCATATATTTACTCTCAAAATCTTTGTATGATATATTTACAGATGTTTGCATATTCTGATTCTAATCCAGTGAAACTTAATTTGTAGAAAAAATAAACTTACACATCACGTCCCCACCCACCCCCCTGAATCTCAATCTACCTCCAAAATAAGGCAAAGAAATAGAAACACAAGCATCAACAAGAAGGAAAAGAAGATCCTTTGTTTCCCTCAGATGAAAAAAAAAACTAATCTCTTCTCCTAAAAACCATAAATCTAATCTTAATCCTGCACCCCGACGACGGAGATGGGTGTGGGTACAGGTGACCCAGATTTAACTCGGATCGTGTTCCGTGTGAATGTGAATCTAATACGTTTGTAAAAGAACTTTATTGCATGCCGAGTGTGAAGCGGCCGGGATGGGAATCAACGCCTCCAAATCCAAGACTATGGTCCTCACCCGGAAAAGGGTGGAATGCCCCCTGCGGGCCAGGGACAGGGTTCTTCCCCAAGTGGAGGAGTTTAAGTATCTTGAGGTCTTGTTTACGAGTGGGAAAAGGATGGAGCGGGAGATCGACAGGCGGATCGGTGCGGCGTCAGCAATAACTAGGACGCTGCATCGGTCCGTCGTGGTAAAGAGAGAGCTGAGCCGAAAAGCAAAGCTCTCGTTTTACAAGTCGATCTACATTCCTACTCTCACCTATGGTCACCAGCTGTGGGTGGTGACCAAAAGAATGAGATCACAGATACAAGCGGTCGAAATGAGCTTCCTCCGCAGGGTGGCTGGGCTCACACTCAAAGATCGGGTGAGGAGCTCTGCCATCCGGGAGAAACTCGGTGTTGAGCTGTTTCTCCTCCAGCTTGAGAGGAGCCAGATGGGGTGGTTCGGGCATCTGGTCAGGATGCCCCCCAAGCGCCTCGCGGGTGAGGTGTTTCGGGCACGTCCCACCTGGAGGAGACCAAGAGGCAGACCCCAGACCCGCTGGAGAGAGTATGTCTCACAGCTGGCCGGGGAACGACTCGGGATCCTTCCGGGTGAGCCGGACTATGCAGCCGGAGTGAGAGAAGCCTGGGCTTCCCGTCTGGGGCTGTTGCCCCGCGAGAAAGATGACGGAACGGAACATTATTGCGTGGAATAATTCCATCGATGACGTGCCAAATTCATTCCTGAAGGTGCAGAAAAGTGACCATAGCTGGAAGGTTTTAAACACAAAAATAATCTGGTGATGCACAAAAACGCAGATTGATGGATTATGTAACAGCATTTTTAGATTGAATCTATAAGAAAACCTGCATGTGAAACATCAGATTAGAGCTTTGATGATGAAGAACTGAGCGTGGAGGATGAGGGGGTGACATCAACAAACCAAGACAATCACAGACACGTCCATACGCCCAGAGAAATATCTCAAACAAAACTTTCTATTTACATTTTTACATTGAACTTCTTAAATATTGCTATCAGAAAACGAGGAAACATCCATATAATCAGGTGGAAAACGGATGGAAATAAAAGTGGTACGTTCTACAAGAAGACGTTATCCTTACTTGATCTACTCAGGTTCTATCGAGAACACGGCCGGAAAATTTTTGGTCATGTTTTTAAGCAGCATCAAAGGCAGAAATCATCAGGCGAGGTTCTTTTTTTTCTGCGTTTTCGGGGACATAAAAATCTTTCTCATTAACATATGGCACTCACACATCCAACGCTGCATGTTTATCACATATTCAGGGTCCCTAGGTTTACAAGTAAAGACGAGATTAGCAGCTTCTTATTCACCGAAATCACCTCCTAAAGCAGGGGCGGGCAAACTTTTGGACTCGCGGGCCACATTGAGTTCTAACATTTGACCAGCGGGGCCGGAACAGGAGCAGATAGATGGCATGCTTTGGTAACCTCTAGATTAGACCAATAGAATGGCACTAGATTTTAAACTAGCGCGCTAAATGCTACATCAAGAGCGTTAAATTTCAAATCTAGCGACGCTAGGTCTGAAATCTAGTCAATAGTGCTTAAAAACGTGCATTTAGCGGTGCTAGGTTTGAAATCTAAGCGCTTGATGTAACATTTTGCTTGTTTTTAACATCTAACACGCTTGTTTACGTGTGTGTATTGGGGCCGATGGCTTTCCATATTTGTGCGCACTGTTTATTTTGACATCGTGCGCATCACGAAGACACACACATTTTAATGGGAGCAGTGTTGTTGTTTTCTCAACAAAGCCAATATTAGCTTGAGTGCGGCATCTAGTGAGGAAACATAAGAATTGCAGGGAAATAAAACATTAACAAGGTTTATTTATTTAAATTTTTAGGTTCAGCGGGCCGGATTTGGACGTTTGAAGTACCGCATGTGGCCCGCAGGCCGTAGTTTGCCCATGCCTGTCCTCAAGCAAGTATAGAGAAAAGGTACCACTGAGTGGTGAAATTTCTTGGAAACTCAGATTGTTTTGATCTGTTCCAATTAAATTTTTTTTGTAAAATTTGCAAGTTTTGAATTTCAGACTTTACTTCCAGGCTTCAGAGAGCAGGTTTAGAATGGTTTGGTGTATTGGTTTCTGGTCAGGTTACGACTTCTCTGCAACCAGATTTATAACGCTTCCCAATAGTTTTAAAAAACCCAAAAAACTAACGTAACAAAATATTTCTTGGTGCAGCACTGCAAGAAACGTGAGACATAGTCTTTCCAGTGGGTCCGGGATCTGTCTCTGGATCTCCGCCCGGTTAGAGGGGCCCGAAACACCTCACCAGCAAAGGCGTTCAGGGGGCATCCTAACCAGATGCCCGAACCACCCGATCTGGCTTTTCTCGACTCGGTGGAGCAACAGCTCTATTTTTTACTAACTTAATTTTTTGTTTCACAAACAGTACTTTGTTTTTTTGCCAATTTCATTTTTGATTTTATTGACTCTTTTTTTAAAAAAACAAAATTATTCAAAATTCTTTTAAATGTATCTTGGATTTTTTTTTCCCCAACTTCCATCTGAATTCTTTGTTTAAAAATTTCACTGACTTTCTTCAAGATTTGACCAATTTTATTTGGGATGTTACCACATCTGTGTTTCACTCTATTAATTCTAGATTTAATCAACTTTATTTTAAATTTGAATAGATTTATTTTGGATTTTATCAACTTGATTTTGAATTACTAACTTTACCCTTGGCTTCATCGGTAAAAAAAAAAAAAACTACCCAAGCTTTCACCAGAGATCCAGTCTGTGAAGATGGAAGAGTAAAACTATTTTCTGGAAGAGCAGGTTTTATCTCAGATTGTCATGTAAAAATCCTGGACATGTTTTTCTTCCCGATGAGTCTGTTAAATAAGACTTCAAATTATTCACAGATATTTCTAACTCTAGTAAAAATGATTTTAGTCCGTTTTTCCACCTTTGGTGAGATTTTGCTACAAAGTCAAACCACTTCAATCGACTGTATTTTTTTTCTCAGTAATTAATTCCCCCCTTTCACGTGTAACTGTCCAGCTCTTATTATCTTTCTATCTTTGTCCATGATCCCATTTTGTGCCAGTAGATCCTGATCCAGAATTTTAAAACAAAGCCACAATCATTTCAAACAATCATAAAATCCATCGTGTGAATCTTAATTCTGTTTTAGGGGTCACTGTTAAATCAAATCAGATCCGATAACACTGAAACATTTTAAACTAAAAAGTTGCTTTTGTAAAATAGGAATGATCATCTTAAATAGTAGAATTATTAGATTTTTTATGTAATCAGGGGCGGATCCAGGGGGAGGGCCGTGGGGACGCACCCGCCTCTTTTGGTCCAAAAAAAAAGTGCTATTACTACTTTAATTATTATAAACTTTGGGCAAAATATGCACCAAAATGCAGGGAAATCACTCTTAATTTTCAAAATGTTCTGGGGGAATGCCCTCAGACCCCTCTATACTGGCTGACAAGCAGAGGTGGGTAATAAAGCGTTAAATTTACTCCGTTACATTTACTTGTGTAACTTTTTGAATAAAATGAACATCTATGAGTATTTTTAATAGTTTGTACTTTTACTTGAGTAAATTTATAAGTAAATAACGCTACACTTACTCCATTACATTGGGTAGAAGTTGACCTATTACTTTTCTTAAGAGCGCTTCCTGCTGTGGATGACTGTAGTCAATGTTCCTCCAGTCAAATGTAGTGAACACGGTCACATGACTCCATCTGACCTATCAGACGTGCCCATGCGCCATCTTGCAAGAAAACAAAACTTAGCAAGAAAAAGTTATTTTGGAAAACAAGTTACTGTTAAAAAAAGGGTGAAAGCGTCTTTTTCATCTGAGCTGCGCCCAAGGATGTTGGTCCAAAAGTTTGAGGAACTCAGACTACAATCTGAGCTGCTGCGAGGAGTTTACAACATGGGCTTCAACAGATCATCAAAAATCCTAGTAAATGCTTTACTTAGATCCGTAAACAATGCAAGCATCACTTATGTTTTCTTTTTTTTACTGATCGTTCAGTTTTATTTTGAAATGACAAAATTTATTATTATTCATTGACCAATTTTACCCATTTTGTTGTATTGTTCATATTCTTATGTCTAATAAATAAATCAGATGTTACTTTTTAAAGTTACTCAGTACTTGAGTAGTTTTTTCAATGCATACTTTTTACTCGGGCAGCACGGTGGCGCAGAGGGTAGCACAGTGGCCTCAAAGCAAGAAGGTCGTGGGTTCGAGTCGCGGATGGGGACGAGGCTTGGAAACACTGTCCTTTCTGTGTGGAGTTTACATGTTCTCCCTGTGTTTACGTGGGTTTCCTCCGGGTACTCCGGTTTTCTCCCACCCTCCAAAGACATGCATGCTAGGTTGATTGGCTGGTGCCGAAATTGCCCCTAGGAATGAGTGTATGTGTGTGGCCCCGCAACAGACTGGCGACCTGTTCGGGGTGTACCCTGCCCTTTGCCTTGAATCAGCCGGGATGGGCTCCGGCACCCCCCGCAGCCCCTGCAGGGATAGACTGACTTATTACTTTTACTTGAGTAAAAATATTCCGGAGTCACTGTACTCTTTTTTGAGTAAATTTTAAGGTACTCTACCCACCTCTGCTGGCGAGCACCACAACTGCTCGTTTTGTCTATGACTTCACGCCCCCCTTTAGAAAATCGCGGATCCGCCCCTGGTCATCTCGAAAAGATCAACATACAGCTTCGTTAACTTTCATTCACCTGCTTTTTGATTGGTCTAGGATCATAATCTAGACACATGACCCCTAACAGTCTTTTGGTAGTGAAAACTTATAGATAAATTAAAATAACGGATCGTTAGATGAAATCCACATTTATGTTTTTACAGCTCACGAGAACAAAGAATCAGGATTTCTCAGTTTTTTTTTTTTAAACTCCACGTTAACTCTGACGTGTTCCAGATGCACAGAACCGATGGGTTGTTTTTACTTGCATAAACTCAGCAGGAGTCAGTCCAAGTCAAATATAATCCTTAGATCCAGCAGATAACGTTGGAAGGGTTTCAAGGTCTTTTTGGGTAAAAATCTGTTAATTATCTGCCAAATATTTCCCTGTGAGGCGAAAAGAAAACCATGTCAGTGAAATTTAACAGGATGTTTGGATGTTCTAACGTACCTGCAGCAAATCTCTTCTTCACCAGAGATAACCGGTAACCCGTCCCAACCAGCTGGATATCACAACCTGACAGCGTGCTCCCCTCGCTGGTGAACTGGACCGCCAACTGAGACGGTTTACATGGACCTTCTACCATCTGGAACCGGCCCAGGAGAGCCCCTACTCCTGGACAAAACACACAGTGTGAGTCTATATGGTGACGTTAGAATTTTAGGAAATAATAATGAAATCAGGGGAGGAGGCGATAGCTCAGTGGTAGAAAGTCTGTCCTCAGACCAGGAGAAGCTGGCTTGATTCCCACTGGGCCTAAGTGTCCCTGGAGCAGACACCTAACCCCCGTGTCCCCAACCATTGGTGTCGTCCTGGTTGTCTGCTACAGTGCAATGCAGCACAGAAACCTTCCCATTTGAGGGATGAATACAGCACTTTTTAAAAAAAATTACTTTTGTCTTTACATGACGGTCATAGAAAATAAGGCCCCGCCCACACGTAGCCGGGTATTTTTGAAAACGCATATCTGCTCGCGTCCATATGTTAATGTTTTCAAAATATCCGCGTCCACACGGAGCTGTATAAATATGCTTCTGAGTGCGGTTATGAGCATGCCAGACCAGTAGTGGGCAGTATTGATGTAAACGTAAGTTCTGAGTTATCCAATCAGAGCACCTCTGTCGTCATTTCTGCAAAACCTGAAACATGGCGCCAGGCATCTCGTTTGTGTGGACCGACAAGGAGATAGAATTGCTTTTAAAAGTCATCATCGACTATAAAGTTAATAAAACACAGAAAAATATAGACGATCCAAACAAGGACGCACACGAATGACGTATGTGCATTACTTGTCGCAGGTAGTAACGCATAAAAATGCAAATCTCCATTTTCGTACGTCCACACACAAACGCAAAAACGGAGTTTTCCATAACTCCTTTTTGGCCGGTGTTTTCAAAAACACCGGTTTTGAGTGAAAAAAACCCTCCATTTTTGTGTGGACGGCAGGTCAAATTGGATTAAAATATATGCGTTTTCAAAAATACCCGGCTACGTGTGGACGGGGCCTAAGCAAGATGGAAGAGGTTTTTTTTCTACTTTCTTCCTCTGTGCCAGAACAGAGTTTACACACAATGATGCGTTTCTGGCCTCTTTGTAAATTTGAGAGCTCGGTTCAAAGTGAGGTTCGGACAGAAATCCATCGTAACCAACCATCAACATTGTTTTTTTTTCTGATTCCCGATGTTTCATGAGAGTGAAATCTCGGCCAATTTAATCAGTCAGGCCCTAATTTGGAAGCCAGATTGTTTTTGGCCACAGATTTTGTTCTCTTTTGTGCTCAATTTTAATGTAAGCAGGAAGTCTTTTTGCTGCAGCAGTGTACACGCTCTGTCGATGCTCTGTGCCCCTCCTTCACTCAGGTACTACCCTCCCTCTCCTCACATTTTTATGTAAATGCACCAAGATAAAAAGAATTTGTGCTCGCTTTAATAACTTGAAGTGCTTCACACTGTATTTAAGTGTTTAAAAGAGATCTATACTGTGGTGTGCACATGCACAGGAGGTGGAATTACGTGGGAAGCGAGAGGAGGGAGGAAATTTTCAGTGTCAAAACCGAAAGTGAATTTTTTTTAAAACTTTTTTGGGCAAGATTTATATTTTTGAGCAAATTAAATGTTCCATTTTCATCTATGGTATTTTGTAAGAATTACTGCCACACAAAACGAAAACACCTCCCTTAAACTTACCTCCATTATCAGATCTATGAGATAAGCTGGAGATTTTCCACTGAATCGTTTGTTGCTCTGAATCCCTTAAAAAGAAAATTATTTCTATTAGAGAAAATCTCACTCTTTAATAAGGTTGAAAGTGTAAATGTAAATGTTTTCATGTTAAATATTCCACCATTTATGTTAACATTAGGACTTCCGCAGCCGTCAATATGACTGCATGCCACTTTAATTTGCTACTTAGAATAAATAAACACAACCTACGAGTCTAACCTTTTATGACTTTAATTTAAGCATTTTGTTATTTATTTTTGTGTTCTAAAAACAAATATTTCAAACTTTATGAGCATTTTATCTCCTCTAACCTGCTGCGCCCCGCAGCAGCTGAGATGAAGCACGCATTGCCACCATAGCAACATAGCAAAAACTTTTGCGGGAAGTTGTTACTATGTTGCAATGGCAACAAACATATTGCTATGGCCACACATAAGTGTCTGTGGGTGTGTTTGTATTTGTGGAGAGAGACAAGGAGGACACCGATGCCATTACAGAAACAGTTTAGAAAGGTTGAGTGAGATAATATTGAAGAGATACCATGAAGAGAGTAAAAAATTGTTGTCTGAATCAAGTCAGCCATGTTTTCTAGATAAGTCCTGAAAGTTCAGGTTAACATATTGCAATATAGTCGCTAGCCAATTTTAATTTTTTTTTTCTAGCTTTTAAAAATAATTACCTTTTTATCATTATCATAACTTTAAAAATTGAGTGGTGTAAAAGTTTATTTATGCGATATAGCAACGCAAAACATGAATAATTACGTAGCGTCACAATTACGGTCATGGCGCTTTCAGGTATAAATTTAGAACGTGGCGGTCCTAGTGTTAATTGGAAATACTATCTTTGTTATTAATTTAACAAACAGCCCAAAAACAAAAAAAGTGTGTGTATGTCTTACCAGGATGCTGGAGGGATCATAGTCTGGAGTTTGGCCACTTCTCCAGACACAGGAACCAGAAACTGGATGTTATGTAGCGGTACTGGAGCAGCCATGGCCTCCGTGTTGTATTTGTAATCTATTCTCAGGTCTGTGCTGGTGGCATCACCTCTCCAACTTACAGCCAAGTTCAAAGGAGTTGACTGAATCCCTTCTGCTGACACCTAGATAGGATTGAAGGGTACAAAAAATATGTGGGACTCAAGTTGAGAGGCAGTGTACACCTTTAACAGATCTCCGGTTAGCAACAGACACCAAAACACACTTTAACCAATCATTTTCGGAGTCTCTTGACTTATTACCAAGTTGCAAAGTTGCCAGAGCCTATTTTGACTAGGACACAGGAGGACTAAGAGGTAGGATACGTCCTGCACAGGTCAGCGGTTTACAACAAGTCCACCAAAAGCAAATAACTACAACACTTCCTAGATTTATTTTTTTATCACTTGTGTGTCAGAAATATTCCATCTCGATATATTGTTATCGTGAAGAAAGTGTTTAACCATGTTTTAGTGTTTTGTCATGGTTCATAGTTCTCTCGCCCACCACCAGAGGGAACCCGGGGCCTCCCCTCATTTGCCTGATTTTAGACACCTGAAGATCTTTCTGTAGCTGCCTTTAAATAGGCAGCCTGTCTTCCCTTCAAGTGTCGGGTGATTACCTACCATCCCAGCCAGGTTTTCCTTGCCATGGAAAACCTGACCATGATAAACATTTTGAACAATAACTTCAAGACATTTCCACTGATCCATATGTTTTTCTTTACAGCAATACTGGACTCCTTTATTCAATAAATCACGTTTCTTGTCCTACAATTGGGTCCTCCACCTTTCACCCGCATCCACGTCATGACAGTTCTTTTAACTCTTGTAATGTCTGTCTCTCTATCACACACACGTGTTGTGCCCCTACACCAGTACCCTTATTTCGACACAACCCAAACTTTTACATTTTATCCCGTAATGCCCCGATCTCTAAATCAACCTGCTTAAAGAGCAGCTCCTTGTGGTCCGGACTTTGGTCACTATGCACTGAGTTCTACTGCCCTTGCTGATCAAGTACCGCTACCGTTTGCATGACTCTTACTATGGTCTCAAAGATCTACTCCTTACAAATTGTCCCACACACAGTGTGGGAACCTATCTCTATCCCTGATTCCCAAATCAGTGTCAGGCTAGAAGCAGGTACATTCTAGATAAGTCACCATTGTGTAACCTGGCAACAAAGACTCAGACAACCATACACTCCAAACATCCATTTTTTGAACTGCTTGTTTAAGACTGACTCCTGAAGCTTATCCTGGCCAGTGTCAGACTAGAGGCAAGGCACACCCCCGAAAGGTCACCAATTCGTAGCAATGCCACACACAAAAATGAATAACCAGTAAAGTTCCATTCATTGATCAAGTAACAAAAATATCAAATAAGCAGTGACCAAGCCAACAATCTTATAATAGCATCAAAATTTCAGAAAATTACTGGGCAGAGTAATTCAAACGGGATGACCTTGTTGCCAAGTAAACTTGTCCGCAATTAGTTCACCATGAACTGAGCTTTCGCAGTTGCAAATTGTAAAAATGCATAAATTGCATGGAATCATTTGCGCACTGAACCAAACACCCTGTGCTGAAATGGTTTAGCCCAAAAAAAGTATTATTACACCTCTAGTGTTTGCCTATCTCGGCTATTGCTAGGCTTGAGGAAGGGTATACCTTGGACAGGTCTCCGTTCTGTTGCAGGGTCACACCAAAAAGCCAAAAAGTCAGGCATAGACACACCAATGGTAGCAACTTCACATCGATCAAGTGACCAAACAAGAACTACTTATTCACATAGCAAACAAAGTACTGTATACTATGGAGTGTGTTTCAAGCCTCTCCTGTAATGGGATTCAAACTACCAACCTTCTCGTGAGGTTCCAGCACTAGCAACCAAATTGTCATGAATCAAGCATAGCTACATACACAACTAAATAGAAATAGTTTTGACAAACATGTTGATTCCTACCTGATATTTGATCATGTCCACATTGTAGTAGGTCGCTTGAGGCTTTTGTTCAGACACTTTTCTTAGATGGTTCATCAGGTTTGGCATATTTACCCAAAATTCTTTGTTGTCTATACCTTCTGTTACTGAATCACTGAAGAACAAAAAAGAGTTCTCTAACTGCTCTGTAAGCTGTGGTATGTTATCCATGATGGATCCAGTGGCTGTGAGGCTTACCAACAGAGCAGCTGGGGGTTAGGGAGAACTTGTTCCAGGCGGCCATAGTTACTGATGCTGAAGGTGAGCACAGGTTGCGTCGGATGACTTGCAAAATGTCTAGTTATACCCGCTGGGAAGGAAAGAACCATCTCTCCCGTGATCTTCACCACACACCTGGAACATAATTAATACGTTATATCCATTATATCTTATATCGAGTTATATATAACTCGGAATCATGCCACCTACAGAAATTCTCTGATGACTGCAGTTGTGGGGTGTGTAAGTGGTGGGCAGGAGGAGGAGTACAGGAGGGTGGTGGATGGATTTGTGGAGTGGGCGGGAGAGAATCACCTGCTGCTCAATGTAAAAAAACCAGGGAGATGGTGATTGACTTCCGGAAGAGGAAGACTGCTTTGCAGTCGCTCTGCATTCTGGGTAGAGATGTGGAGGTGTACAAATACCTTGGAGTGACCATCGACAGTAGACTGAGCTGGAGGAGCAACAGTACTGCTGTGTACAAGAAGACTTGCAGCCGACTTTACTTTCTAAGGAAGCTAAGGTCCTTCAATGTGTGCTGCAAGATCCTGGAGACCTTCTACCAGTCTGTGGTGGCCAGCTCCTTGTTCTTCTCTGTCATCTGCTGGGGGAGCAGCATCGCAGCCAGTGACACCAACAGACTGAATAAACTAATCAGACTGGCTGGCTCTGTCATTGGCAGCAAACAGGGCTCACTGGAGGCAGTGGTAGAGAGGAGGTCACTGAACAAACTTTTATCCATCATGGAGAATCATGACCATCCTCTCTACCCACTCCTGGACGAACAGTGGAGCTCCTTCTCCAAGAGGCTCAGACAGCTCCGCTCGAGAACATCTCGTTACCGGAGGTCTTTCTTCCCGTACGTGATCGGGCTCTACAACGACTCACTTAGCAGATAGGAAGTTGTTGCTGTGACACACAAATTTTCCATGTGTGGGATCAATAAAGTAGATTCTGATATCAACCTCATCTACACAAACATTTACCAAGCCAACGTCAAAGGAACCGTTTTTGAACAGTGTTCACACTGCACACATCAAAATGGATTGATCAAATTCGTTTTCACGCTATTGCATTAACTGGTGAATGTACCAGCGAGCTCATAATCTGCTGGAAACTTCATGAAAGCAAGGATCTATCCTACCTGGACCAACTTTTACGCTGCCGCTGATAAGAGTAATGTTGAGGTGCCCTTGGTCCATTTTGGACGCAAGATGCTGAGATCTATGCGTAGATCTCAGCATAGATTGCTTGGGACTTATCAAATCTACCGTATCTCTCCTCACACAAGATGAGCCTCATAAATTACACCTGCGACAAATTAAAGGCGTTGGCCAACTTGAAATCCATCTTACCTAACCACGCTTCTAGAACTACAAATATGGATCATGCAAATGATGTGATGCGGATGCAATGACCCTCAAATGAGTTGGCGGCACTTGTAAAATACTTGTAAACAATAGCAAGCTGTGGCTATTGTGCAGCTAAAGTATGAATGTCTCATAAATCAGGCCCCGATCTCAGTCTTACTGAGGGGCTTTGTACAGATGGTGAAATGGGAGGTTCTTAGCTTGTTCTTACCTGGTGGGGTCAGCGCCTTTAAAGTAGGCATTGATGGTTTCTGTGAAGGCAGCTGCAACCGGTAAGGTGTCCTGGGGCCCCATGGTGAGCGGGCTCGGTCCTCTGGAACATCCTGAAGACACATAAAAAGAAGATTCCATAAAACATCTGGAAGGATTTCATTAGTTTTGGGTTTATTTTTTTCTCTCCTCCACATACACAAACCAAAAGAGCAAATCAAAACAAAAAAGAAATGGATTTTCAAACGAAGACATTCACTAAATGCTATGTTGCCAAAATATTTGCACATTCATCATTTCCATCCCCTATAGGTGTATTCAATTGCCTCTAGCTCAGAGAATTCCAGAGTGGAAGCAGATGGGATGGGGTTTTTTTCTGATGAAATTTTTTAGTTGAGCCTTCTGCGTAATATCAATGCTACATAACTGCCAAGGCATTCTCCCTTCCTGCCTTATTGTGGAGACTTTCACACCTTACTTAGTTCTTAAAAACTGTATTAATTAGTCATTAAAGATTGTGCATGTGCAGTCAATTTATAATGAGCCAGAGTGACGTAACAGGAGTAACCAGTCTAGCCATGAGTGCGCTGTAACAATGGGCCGCCTGGAAAGTACCATAATCAGCTTGAAAGCAGGTCATTTTGTAGGCTTTGTATGACTTATGTTGACAAAACAATGTAATTTATTTTGTTAGAGAATTTTTTTGGTCGTACAGAAATGGCAATACACCCGTATTGTAATTTGCAATTTACTAAAATAGCATTTTTTTTCACATTAAATTACGGTAAAACCATATGTTATGGGCAAAGCCATTTGGGGGATGTTTGGGTTTTTGTTTTTGTCGCCCTCTTGAGTTTTTTCCTTACCTCTGCCACCCAGGCTCCAAAACTTCCCCACCTGTTGACAGTTAAAGATGATTGCTAGTTCGCTGATTAAGAAGGTCTGGTGCCAAGCTGAGAGAAGACCTGTCTAAAGCACTCCCAAAAGAAGCTTTTCAGTTGTTAAGATTGATTATAAACAAATAGTTTATTTCTTTAACACCCTACTCTGCCTCATTCTTCAATTGTGTTCCGCTCACGGGCATTAATCATAACATCTGTCTACATATTGGCCTAACCATAAACCATATGAGTCGTAACACCATATAAGTTGACAGAAATGATTGTACACCAAGAATAAATATGTACAAATGGAGCCGGTCCATATTCCAACAGCCTGTGCCAAAAAACTTAAATTGTGCCAAATCTATCCATCTCTATCTTTACATCAGGGGTGTCCAAATCCGGTCATCGAGGGCCGGTGTCCTGAAGGTTTTCCATTTGTTCTTGCATCTACACACCTGGTCCAGTTAATTGAGTCATTGTGCCAAATTCTATTGGCTGTTGATTTCACTTTCTGTGCATCAGCTGTATTTAACCAGGGACGTGTGGAAAACCATCAGGACACTGGCGCTCGATGACCGGCTTTGGACACCACTGCTATACATGTATCTATATCTAGATAGGTCAATGTGTTTGTGTTGTTTTCGGATTTACATGTGTGTGTTGAAATGTTACACTACTGTATATTATTCCCACATGACTCAGTGTTTTTTCATTGCTTTATTATGTTACGTATTTCTAATTTGCTTATTTACGTTCAAATAAACCCTTAAAACTGATGAAATGAGCAAATACTTTTGGCAACCCTTTATATGTCTACAAATGAACAACACTGGGATGGGCGGCAAGTTCAAACACATGAAGGAGATGTTAGTCCATGCAGGAACATGACTACAGGGAACACTTAACTGGACTCACCTTCGAAAGCTAAATAAAACCTGCCGTGGTCAAACCAGACCAGAGGCTGCGGGGTCTCTGGACAAGCAGAGACATGAGGAGAACCATGGAGACGACAACACATTGATGACGAGCCACACACAACACGTGGAAACCAAACAGTGGAGAAGAAAATTAGATGGGAACTTTTGTCTACCTGTGGCGGCCATGTTGAGTTCTCTCCCTAAAGTTGGAGTGGACGCTGCACTGTGTGAGGTGACGGAAGAGATGGATGAGGAGCTCTCTGCCCGGGCCAGGGGGGCGAAGGGTAGAGGGCTCCCAGAAACCGGGGGGCTGAACGACCGATTCTGGAAGAGAGACCCAAAGTTAGAGTATGTATAAAGAGAGGAGAGGAGGGACGTTTGGAGGCGTACCAGGTCTGTTATTGGTTTTCCTGGTGGAAGTTTTGGACGTGAAGATGGACGTGGGGGAGGTGGTGGAGGAACCGGACTTCCACGAGACTGAGGAGTGGTAGCACGAGCTGGAGAGGATGGACCTGGAAATGGGACGGCACAGTTTTATGTATCCATTTAAATGTCTTTCTGTTTAACAAACTGTATAACTCTCTGTACATCCATCCATTTGTCATTCTGTACATCCATCCATCTGTTTATATATCTGAACACACCCGCGACAGACTGGCAACCTGTTCGGGGTGTATCCTGCCTCTCAAATTAAATCAGCTGGGATATGCTCGAGCATCCCCCAAAACTCCATTAGGGACGGACGGTTCAGAAGACGAAACAAAACTTGTCAGGGATTGCAGGCATTAGCTCATAATTGCAGCAATCAGAAAACGTCAAGCCATTCAGTAAACAAAAACGATACCATGACATGAACACAAGTATAAGTCTGGGGCATTTTTGTTGTTATGTAGCTGAAAAAAGGAGATCAACCATGCTACATATACGGCCCGTGTTTGGAACAATTTCCCAAATTGAGAATTTAAAGCCAGAACAAAGACAAGATTTAGAAAGTTTTATTCAGAGGAAAGACGTGGTGTGCTGCCGACAGCAAATCTTTGTTTTTATGCTCTGTTTTCTACACTACACTGACTGTTCTGGTATATTACATACTGTACATCTCGTTAGGTCCTAATTGGAAAGGAACGATTCCTTGAATAAAAAATAAAACCTGCACCTCATGGAGCGAGCGAACCCTAATGCTGGGAGGTCAGAATGTTTCCATGGAGTGAAAGAAATGGTCAGATGTTTCAGGCTAATAATTAGCCATATATGATCTTAAACTGATTTTTATGTTTTTTGGTGTACTTCTTTTTGTTCTATTTACTGTCTGAAGCCCGTTGAGACAACTAGGCTGTGATACTAGGCCAGGCATGGGCAAACCATGGCCCACCTGCGGCCCGCTAAATATTTTAATCCAGCCCAAAAAAATTTTTATGAATAAACAATGTTGTTTTATTTCCCCTGCTATTCTGATGTTTCTTTGCTAGATGGCACACTCTAGATCAGGGGTCACCAACCCGATACCCGCGTGCACCAGGTTGCTCGCAGCGACCGCATCAGTTCCCCGCAGGCCATTTTGCTATTCTTTTTTAATTTCATTTACAATGATGTGAATTTAAAAATGAATACATAAAAACGTAAACGTGAGCGCTGCATAGATGAGGTCACGAACGCGTTTTCTACCCACATAAACATGGCAGAAAAAAGGAAGAAAACTTATAATTTTCACAGTGAATGGGAGGGAGAGTTCTTTTTTACTAACGTGAAAGAAAACTGTGTGCGTCTCATCTGCTCTGCGACTGTGGCGACGCACAGTCCTTATTTTGAAAGGAGTAGATTTTTGTTAAATCTTACAAAATTGATCATTTGTACAAACATGGTTCAGAGTTTATGATTTGATAACTGTTGTAAAAATTGAAAAAGATTTCCTGCAAAATGTTCATTTTCAAATGAAGTGATCATTTGAAAATGAAACACTTGGATCTTGCATATTGAAATGTATCTGTTTCCTACCTTGTTTAATCATACTGAAATAATTATTGTGATGGATCATTAACAATCATAGAATATCATTAATAATAATATCAAATTAAACTGTGTAACTTTGTTGTTTCAGAAGTGTATTATCAAAGTGGTAGCCCTTTGTATTACTCAGTGCCCTTGAAGTAGCTCTCAGTTTAAAAAAGGTTGGTGACCTCTGCTCTAGATGTACTGGCTTTGTTGCAAAAACAAAAAAAACAACACTGACCCATTAAAAATGTGTGTGTTTCCGTGATGCGCACGTTGTCAACAGAGATTGTCAGGAGATTTCAAGCCTATATTTTAAACCTAGCGCGCTACATGCACGTTTTTTTAAGCGCTCGGCCGCTTGATTTTAACGTTAGTACGCTAGATTACGTGTGTTTAGCGGCCCCAATGGCTTTCCATAACTAGCATGCTTGTTTACCAAAGCATGCCATCCATCTGCTACTGTTCCAGCCCCTTGGTCAAATGTTAGAACCTAATGTGGTCTGCAAATCAAAAAGTTTGCCCACCCCTGTACTAGGCTATACAAAACAATTAAAATTGATTTACTGTTTATGTTCATCCATCCATTCAACTATTTATCCATTCGTTTGTCCATCCATTCATCCACGCAGATGCGTACCGCTGCCTGAGTGGGGTCCTGGTGAAGACATGATTGTTCTGTAAGTGGTTGGTGGAAGAGGAGGGGGGGTTCCTCTGTAGCTTGGCGGGGTCAGTTCTTTGGGAGAACCAGTCATTTCTTCTCTCTGATTTGCCACACCCATCTGCATTAGTGGGGTTGTGACTCCGGGACGGGGTGACCGCCGCTGGGCCGGCAGCGGGGGTATGGGGCTGATGGGCGCCGGCGAGGAGGCATACTCAGCAAACTGCAGCACTTCCTCATCCAGATCCTCCTCATCGGGGAACATGGGGGGTGAGTTGGAGGGGGAAAAGTCAGGGGGCAGAGGGGGCGCGGGTTCATCTGGTGGAGGTGGTCCAAGGACAATGGACGGTGGCATATCGAGTTGAGTGAACGAGGAAGGAGAACCAGGAGAAAATGGTGGAGGTGAAGGCGGGGGCTCGTCTGGTGGGGGTCCTGGTGAGAGGCAGGGGGAGGATGGGGTGGATGATGGTGTGTCTGGAGGAGGAGAGTCCGGTGGGGGCGGAGGAGCAGGTTCATCCGGCGGAGGAGGTCTATCCTCCATGAAAGTGACCCATCTGGGTGAAGAAGTGTCCTCGCTTGTCCTTTGGCTGTCTGTGGAGCCGAACACGTCGTCTAGGTCAGGGGCGGGGCGGTAAGAAGCCGGGGAGAGGACGTTCAGGTAGATGGGGGCAGAGCGCCGAGTTGCTCTACCATTAGGAAGGTCTGTTGGAGGAAGGAGATTCATTTATAAGGCTTGCTTACGCTAAAACCATGCATATGTCGACTTCCACACAAACTGAACAATTCAAAGAAGCGCCCGAGTGCCTCGATTAAGCAAAGTCAAAGCTACAGTACGCAAATAACAAGACACGGGGTAAAGGATACACTTGAGGATAGACTTTACAATAACTGAGGACAATGAATTAAAGTTTTTGAACCAGAGTCAACAATTAGAAAGCACACTCAAATTGACACCAAGGAGCCCGACAATGTCTGCGGTTGCACCACAAATTTGGGCCCCAACCCTTGTGATCTTGATTTTTTGACTCACTACTTTTGAAATTGTAATCATTTCAATAATTGTTAATATGAAGTATGGGCATTTTCATTAAAGTCCCTTCAAGATATTCAAAAATTCTCCAAAGGTTTTATTGCCCACAAATGGGCAACCAGAGTGGTTTTGCCTCCGCCCACAAAATATGGGGTAGGCAAGTAAAATGACCCACACCATGAAAATCCTTATCAATTATGATTCTAAAGACATGGTCGGAGCAGGATGGGATTCAAGTAAGCTTATGTTTGAGGTTTGTCACTGGTAGGATCCATGAAGCGTCATTTCTATAAAGGGAGTTACGATGATTTTTAGGATTCTCGAGTTTGCACGGCATAAGCAACGTGTGCTTGCTAATCTTAAGATCTGTGCAGATCTTTATCAACAAGGCCCTTGAACTGGATTTTACCTCTTGTTTCCTAGCTCTTGGACATAAGACAAAAACATACCTGCTGAGTCGGAGTAGTAACCATAATGACCTCTGGAGGGAATGTTTTTAGGAGGAAGTGGAGGAGGCGCTGAAACAGAAAAAAACAAGCTCAATAAGGATAAACTTTTACCCTAGGGTGGAGATATCTATTGGTTCAGTCCTCTGATGAGCACCTGGAGATGTTACTTGGTGCTGATTGACCTGCCTTCCAGGATGGCTAAACAAGGGGTCCATGGTTAAATAACTTATAGCAATTACATTTTTACAACTAACGGTCTTTTTAAGTTTTACATCTCAAGAGAAAGCCATTTTAATAAGTGTCATTTAAACATGTCTTTTTGTGCATTTTTGGTAACAAAACAGCATTTTTAGATAAAAAGAAATAATTTTTTTATGCCCTTAAAGGTGATTCCCCAGATAACCCCAGGAGACTAGGATCACCTGGTGATGATTCCTGATTCCACCCATCTGTGCACCGTGCCATCTATTTAAGGGGAATCACCCCAGACTTCCCTGTGGGGTCTTACTATCCCTTCCAGCCAGGTCACCCTGGTTGCCTGACCATGTTCGAATCTTTATTATTTGGACTTTTGAAACCTTGAGTTAATCCTGTGCTTCTTTGCTTTACAGACTTTCTGAAATGTGTTAATAAACCTTGTTTGAATTCCTGCAGCTGGGTCCTCCTCCTTCCCCATCCATAAAACCCTGACACTCAAGCCTTTGTTGTACAGTGCCGCACACGTTTTGTCAATTTACGCGTACCAGTTACATGCAACTCTACCAATAAAAGTAATTTAGGAATTAGTTGTATCACCAGACCTCCTGTTGGGAAACTTCTGCTGAGCTGGGACTCGGACCGGGGTCTGGAGTCTCCCCACACATCACCCGGGACCACTGCATTTACAGAGTAAAGAAAAGAACACCATGACCACAGTATAATCACAACGTCATCATCAAAGAACTTGTGTTTATGAGGAGAGGACAAACCATCATATCTTGTGTATTTACTCTCAGAAGGCAGCCGGAATAAGGCGGGAATTTTCTGAGACATTGATTCACTGCAAGAGAGATCGTTCATTAGAAACAAAAAAACTCAGGGGTCTTTATTATTATCATCAATAGCAGGTGTAAATATCATAATAAATACGTAATACTTTATTTCACTAATGCCTCCTATGAAAAACAAAAACTTGAGTTGGGGGTAGGGGTTGGCTCAATGGTAGAGTGTTTCTCCTTGGACCGGGAAACCCGATTCGGATTCTTTTAAGCCCCCTCAGTGTCCTTTAGGCAGACACCTAACCCCCTGGTTGCTGCAACCATTGGTGCTGCCATGGCTGCCTGCTGTGGTGCAATACAGCAAAAGTAATTTTCCCATTGATGGATCAATATATTGTAAGGTACAAAAACGTCCAAAATAAAGTAATTTTAATGGATGTATTTTTTTCTTTCTTAAATAACCATGGTAGAAGTAGGCTGATGCCAACTGAGGTGTCCATTATCCAAAATTTATGGACTTGTGGAAGCAACTACTCGACGACACACCGATCATTTCACCAGACATTTCCAATTTATGCTTGAACGTCAAAGGGTTAACTTTTAATTCATAAAGTTTTTCTTTCTATGGTTTAGATGTAGATTCTATTATGTTGCGTTTGGATTTTTAACCGTTGTAAAAATGGTCATGATCCCCTCACCTGCCACCAAAGGGGGCCCTGGCTGGACCTTCCCTCATCACCCTGATTGAGACACCTAAGGGTGATTATTCTGATGCCACACACCTGTGGACCCTGCTGCCTATTTAAGGGCAATATTACTATCATATCTGATCAGTGGATGTACAGAAGGCTGAAAAGACTAACCTCGGCATCTCGAGAGCAAGAGTTGGCGTTAAGGTAGAGCGTCTGGGTCTCGCAATTTCTTCACCTGGAGGATATAAAATAACATAGCTGTAGGTTAGTGGAACAAAGTTTGTCTAAAAGTTTGAATTTTGAATTATGAGTATGGTAAAGTTACGTGTAAAGTACTTTATGTGCATAAAAGTACTTACAAGACAAGTTTCTTTTTATCTGCCCCTAAAAGAAAAAAAAGGAAAAGAAAAACAATGTCAATTAAAAAAATTATTGTATGAAATCTTTCCCGAACTCTTAAGAGTTAGAGGATTTATTTAATATCATTTTTAAAATATTTCTATATATGTAAGCTTGTGCGTTTGCATCATTTCCAAGCTCAAACTTTCTGTTCAGGATTTGGATACTACTTAAATGCCAAGTGGTTCTTGGCCAAGGATTTTGTTCTCCGCAACATCCATATTCCTACCAAATCAGGAAGTGTTTTAGTGCATGTGCTCTGCTCAGTATCAGTCCCTCAATAGAAAGTGCCATTTTTATATAAATGTACCAAAAAAAATATAAATAAAAATAATATTGGCTTTGCTCATTTGAGTGTATTTGCTCATTAGATATGACATTTATGGTGTGTTGTGCATGCACCCAAGTGGCATGACAAACTGGGAAGCAAGAGGATGGGGAGAATTCACAAAGTCAAAAACCAATGCGAAACTGAACCTGTAACCTTTTTTCGTCCAAAATTGCATTAGTTATCTGTTAAAAGGTTCAAAGGTTAAAAGGCACTTTTTAAGCATCGTTAATGTCATTTATTTAAGTATAATGGAATTTTTAAATGGCATGACATCCCACATGTGGCCCTGGGATCGTAGTTTTCCCAACCATAAATATACAATATGTACCTTTACCGTATTATTCCCAAAAGAAGCACACTTTCTAATAGAAGCACACCCCTGTTTTTTTTCTGAACTTTGAATACAGCAAAGCTTAGTCTGACAAAAATAAGTCTTTCATATGCATCTTTAGCTCAAATCTGACATGTCCTTTTAGATAGCGTTAAATAGCGTTTTAAACAGCGCTACTGTGTATGTGCAGCTTGTACTTCTACCAGTAGTGTGCTGAGACGAGAATTTTTGCCCTGCAGATTTTATTTTTTCCAAATATCTTTTTTATAGACGCACACCCATCAGTGCCGCCGTGCCTGCACGTGTTTTGGGAATAATACTGTTGTGGTTCCCTCAACCACCACCAGAGGGAGCCAGGGACCATCTCACCTTTCCCCCAATTCTGGCTGATTGGAACACCTGCACCTGATTGGGTCACCTGCACCTAATCTCCCGGCTGCCTATTTAAAGGCAGCCTCTCCAGCATTCCTCGTCGGGTCTTCATGCCTTCCAGCCCTGGCTGACTCACGACCCAGCAGACTTCCTTTGAAACTGAGATTGACTTTTGATAACCTTTTGATCCTTCTTCTTTGATTACAGCTTTGCTGATTCCTGGTTTAATAAACCTTGTTTTAAGTCCTGCATTTGGGTCCTCCCCCTTCCTCATCACAACAAATACGGAACATATGGTATAACGGGGTGGTACATATACATACTTATATGTATATATATTTATACATACAAACAGATCAATCAGCGATAAAAACAAAAAAAAAATCTATTTTCCTCTCTATAAGATAGCACGAGGTGTGAGAAACTTACCGGACTGCGTCTCTGAGACCAGCAAAAAGGAAGAGAGAACAGACCTGGGTCAGAGAGTGAGTGACAGATCAGTCAAATGGACACCTGACTAAATAAGGACACACCGCATCTCTTTACATGAACCACAAAGCTTAAATAATGCAACATGAGCCATAACACCGTGGAGATACAGTATGTGCACGCCACCTAGGACGAACGCCCTGGTTGGTCTGTATGAAAACTCAGCAGAAACCAGTCGTTTTATGTTATGTTTAGTTTGCATTATGTGGCATAAATGCTTTGCCGGATAGGTTCAGTAAAGTTTTAGCCAAAAAAAGAACGAAAGAAGAGAGAATACTGTACATGCACAACCATGAAGCAAATTCCAAGCAAGTTCTGCTAAATGTGTGACGTTAAAAACACTGGCTTACCGGACTTCTCTTCTACAAGATGAAAAGGGAGTCAAAAAAAGAGAAAATGGAGATGAGAATTAACCACATATTGAATGAAATCAAGCTGAAAACAAAGTGTTTTGCACTTACTAGAGATGGAGAGAGAGCCAGACCACCCACCGAGGCTTTCAGCTCGTCCATGGATGGAGGGATGCACCTGCTACTGTCCGACACAAGCGGCTTGATCTTGATTTTAAACTTTCTCTTGCTCTCCTCGTCCTCCTCCGAGTCGCTCGAGGAAAAAAAGTGTTTTTCTTTAGCAGCTGGTGACCACGAGTCAAGGAGAATCGGAACAAAATGAAAAAAATCAACTCCACAAGATTGAACAATATGCCTCCACCTGCCCAATAAATGAATTTGACTTTTACAGCGCTTTTCCACCTGCATTGGCACCAGTGGTGGCTGGTGCCAATGCAGGTGGCACCAGCCACCCTTTCCTGATCACCAAAAATAAAACAATTACAAAATAAAAAAATATATAAACATGTATATGTTTGTAAGTATTTAAAATTGTCAAGTGTGAAGATTATATACATTTTAATAACGTTTTACACCGTTTTATTTTATTTCTTCTGGTGAAAACTGGAACGAGAGCGCAATCCAGACACGCCCTGCAAGGAAAACTCATGAGTGTGTACGAGGTTTCCAGTATTTCTGAAAAAAAAAAAACGTGACGTCAGCTCTGAATTTCATTCCATTCATTTGTATTGCAAACCATAAACACGCCCGCAGGTCGCAGCTTGGTGCGCCCCAAAACACAGTGATAGGTTGTTCTCTGTCAGTCTGTTATGTAAACCATTCAATTAGAAACGAGCTGACCTATGATCCTGCCCAAGACCCTCCCACCTTTGGGTTTGAGAAGTTCTCCTCTTTGTCAGTCTGTTAAGTGTACCAGTCAATTAACTATGAGCTCAGCTGGCCTCTACGCTCGCCCACGACCCGCCCATTGTTTTCACTGCTGAATCCATGGAGATTGTTGCCATCATGGGAAGAAAATAATCACAAATATGTGGGACTTTAATCAGAAGGTAATTAAACATTTTTGTAGTAGAAAGAAAGAAAGGCCGAATTTCTGTTCAAGTAGGGTGGATCATATACAGTGGTGGTCAAAAGTTTACATACACTTGTAAAGAACATAATGTCATGGCTGTCTTGAGTTTCCAGTTATTTCAACAACTCTGATTTTTCTCTGATATAGTGATTGGAACAGATCCTTCTTTGTCACAAAAAACATTCATGAAGTTTGATTCTTTTATGACTTTATTATGGGTAAACTGAAAATGTGACGAAATCAGCTGGGTCAAAAATATACATACAGCAACATGAATGAGCAATTTTGGAGACTTAGAAAGTTGTGTCAATGACACGAGCTTCATAGCATGACCTCTTAACTTCTTGTGAGTGATTATGAGTGACTACAGCTGGTGACTTCTCTGAGGCCATTTAAAAAGGGCTCATTGGATAAAAACACCCACAAACGCTACAATGGGAAAGTCAAAGGAGCTCAGCACAGATTTGAAAAAGAGAATCATTGACTTGAACGAGTCAGGAAAGTCACTTGGAGCCATTTCAAAGCAGCTGCAGGTTCCAAGAGCAACAGTGCAAACAATTGTATGTAAGTATAAAGTGCATGGCACTGTTTTGTCACTGCCACGATCAGGAAGAAAACGCAAGCTGTCACCTGCTGCTGAGAGAAAACTGGTCAGGAGGGTGAAGAGTCAACCCAGGAGCACCAAAAAGCAGATCTGCCAAGAATTAGAAGCTGCTGGAACACAGGTGTCAGTGTCCACAGTCAAGCGTGTTTTGCATCGCCATGGACTGAGAGGTTGCCGTGCAAGAAGGAAGCCCTTGCTCCAAAAGCGGCACCTTAAGGCTCGACTAAAGTTTGCTGCTGATCACATGGACAAAGATAAGACCTTCTGGAGGAAAGTTCTGTGGTCAGATGAAACAAAAATTGAGATGTTTGGCCACAATGCCCAGCAATATGTTTGGAGGAGAAAAGGTGAGGCCTTTAACCCCAAGAACACCATGCCTACCATCAAGCACTGTGGTGGTAGTATTATGCTGTGGGCCTGTTTTGCTGCCAATGGAACTGGTGCTTTACAGAGAGTCAATGGGACAATGAAGAAGGAGGATTACCTTCAAATTCTTCAAGAAAACCTGAAGTCATCAGCCCGAAGGTTGGGTCTTGGGCGCAGTTGGGTGTTCCAACAGGACAATGACCCCAAACACACATCAAAAGTGGTAATGGAATGGCTAAATCAGGCTAGAATTAAGGTTTTAGAATGGCCTTCCCAAAGTCCTGACTTAAATCCCATTGAGAACATGTGGATAATGCTGAAGAAACAAGTCCATGTCAGAAAGCCAACAAATTTAACTGAACTGCACCAATTCTGTCAAGAGGAGTGGTCAAAGATTCAACCAGAAACTTGCCAGAAGCTTGTGGATGGCTACCAAAAGCGCCTAATTGAAGTAAAAATGGCCAAAGGACATGTAACCAAATATTAGCATTGCTGTATGTATATTTTTGACCCAGCTGATTTCGTCACATTTTCAGTTTACCCATAATAAAGTCATAAAAGAATCAAACTTCATGAATGTTTTTTGTGACAAAGAAGGATCTGTTCCAATCACTATATCAGAGAAAAATCAGAGTTGTTGAAACAACTGAAAACTCAAGACAGTCATGACATTATGTTCTTTACAAGTGTATGTAAACTTTTGACCACCACTGTACATGTGAAAATAAAACTTTTAAATATTCATGTACTGGCATGTGATATTTTTTATATGGAGGATATCTCAAAATACATACAGTACATATTTTTTTGTGTGTTTGAAAAATGTGCGCCCTCCCAGTTTTTTTTTTACCACCAGCCGCCACTGCGACTTATAGAGCGCTTTTTCATTGAGTTGGCACTCAAAGCACTTTACAGTGTAGGAAAAGCAGAAAACTTGTTTGATAAAACAGACACTCAGTGGACAAAGACCCTACCTCCAACTGGACTTTTAGAAAGGCAAGCAAACACTAGCCTGGCTTTTGTGAGCACAGAGTTCCATGTTGTTGGTTTAAGTTTCATCTTCGTAACCGCCCATCCATAACAGAGTCACGGGGGCGGGGTTTACCAGAGCTTATCCCTTCTGATTTCAGGCAAGAGACAGAATACACCCCAAACTGGTCACCAGTCTTTTGGGGGCCACACAGTCACAACCATACACACACACATTCATTCCTAGGGGTGATTTCAAAAGTGGTCAATCAACCCAAAAGCCAGTTTTTGGTTGGTTTACATTAAACAGTTTTCTGTATACTTCATCTTCGTTAGCACACGTGGGAGGAATAACTTAAATCATCACAGAGTTGAGAGTTGGTGGATAACTAGGCAACGATCCAAATCCAAGATGGCTGTGTCTGGCTGCTTGTTTCCCTTCTTTTTTTTTTTCCTACCGCAGGGACACACACACATGCGGGGACTATTGATTCGGCCCGCTTAATGCTGAAGCACTCAACCAATGAGTCACTCTGCCAAACAGGTCAATAGTTTTGCAGGCAATGAGTCCCAAGACTGCTGCTTTACACCCCCCGCTTTGCTGAAAGGATATCATCTTCATCACCAGGCCGGAGGCTGAATCCCTCCTCATCCACATCAGGAGAAGCCTGCAATGAGAAAGCAGCAAAAAGAGAAGACGTTGTGGTCATTTTTACATCACATTCCCCCACAAAGTCCTGCCTGGAGGTCCTGCAGCGTCACACCACATGTAGCTAGCTTTGGATTTGTTTATTCAGTCACATGACAGTAGCACAGGGAGTATTTAATGTCAGCTCATCAGACACGTGCAAACAGAAAAAAATAAAAACGAGAAAAAAGGCAAGGAAAAGGTTGTGGATGCTTACATATCTGTCCCAGTCAATCTCCCCGTAGAAACCATTTGGAGCCCCATTGGCCTTTTTCTAGCATTGAAAAGAAATAAAAAGAACAAAAAAAGAAAGAATCATTTCTATCATTACTAAGTATCTAAGCCAGCTAAAGGTAAACGCATTCAGAGGAGCGACAAATGAAATTCATGCGTGTGAAGGCAACAAACAATGTGAAGCTAAAGCATTAGCGTGTACAGTGCATCCCGAAACCATTCTCATCACTATTTACACATTTTATTTACTCACAGCTTTGAAAGGAATAAATTCAAAATAGATTACCGTAATTTCACGACCATTAGGCGCACCGTACGAAAAGGCGCAGTCTCAGTCACACACCGCCTTACAACAACACACACGCAAGCATGCAAATGTGTGTATTAAAAAATAGATCTGGAGAAAAACTGAGTTTGATTGTGCTTTATCTAAGTAGTAACGATACTAAACAAGCACATTACCGGTAATAGTCTTTATTCAAATCCGTCAAAGTCCTCATCCTCTGTTTCCGAATCAAACAGCTGCGCAAAATCCAACAGAGCAGGTCCACTTCGATCCTCGCTGTCAAAGTCACTGTCTGTACTGTGCGGCTCCTCAGAAAGGATACCAGCTTTTGCGAAAGCTCGGATAACAGTACCAGCAGACACGTTAGTCCAGTGCTTCTCAAATTGTGGGGCTCGCCCCCCTGGGGGGGGTGCAACGCCATGCCAGCGGGGGCGTGTGTGATCCTGTGGAACACGTTTTAGCATAACTCGCCCGGCGCTGCCTTCCACCCTTCGTGAAACTGTGGTCTCCTTCGGTCATCCATCGCTCCCACACCGCTCACACTTCACTCTTTAACGTTTTCTTTTAGATCCGCCTTTTCTCACACACAAGGCGCACCGCTCATTTTGAAGAAAAGCTAAGACTTTTACATGCGCCTTATAGCCGTGAAATTACGGTAAATCAGTTTTCTTCTTAAAAATTTTTTTGAAAGTGCAGCATAATGACAATGTTGACAAATTTTGAAAACAACGATTTTTGACATCCAGGAGCAGGACAATGATCCAAAACACACTGCCAAGTTTTCGAAGGAGTGGCTTCAAAACTAGTCTGTTAATGTCCTTCAGTGACCCGGCCTACATCTAGACCTGGATAATTATCAACATCTAAGAAGAGATCTGAAAATGGCCGTGCACCCAATTTGATTTCCTAGCTTAAACATCAAATCAGAACTTGCGCTGAAAGTGCGGGGAACATAAATCGGCATGCAGTCGGTTGACAGTGAGATGGACGAATGTTGTTCCTTTTATGACACAATAACAGTTAAACACACAACCACAAATAAAGAAAACTTGTGTCTTTATACAGAATTAATATGAGCTTCCAGCTCCCTGGTTTCTATGTCATGGACTGACTTTTTTTTCGTACCATCTCCAACATGATCATAGGAGTTTGTTCACATCCATAGTTTCTCAATCCATCATCCCATCCATTTTGTTAGAATGTGGAAGGAAGAGGACGACCCAAATGCAGGACAACAAAACGGGATTTATTTAACCGAGAGTCCAGTAAAACAAAAAGTCCAGTAAGACGGTAAGGCAAAGAGTACAGGATCAAAAGTTCAAATAATATAGCAGAGTTCAAAATTGAATTTATGGTGAGGAAGACCTGGCTGGAAAGGGATGGTGATGGTGATGACGACCCGACAAAGACCCGACATCAGTATGAAGAACATCTACTCATCCCCGTTCTGGACATCTCCGAGCTGAGGAGCCCCCCGTGTTTCCATCAGGATGAAGAACATCTATTGACTTCTTTAGATATTTAGCTGTAGATTAGAATAATCTAATATTTAAACAGTAATCTTTGACACATTGGTTCCTCGTCCCGGGGGAGGGATCTCTCTTTCATGTGGATCCCCATGAGGTTTCTTATTTTTTCCCCACTGATGGGTTTTTTAGGAGTTTTTCCTCACCGTGAAGGAGAGTCTAAGTGCATTAATGTGCTAGTCTTGTTTAGTTAGCATTTGTTAGTTATTTTTCTTGTTGTGTATTTGTGTTAATACATTCCTCTTTTTCTTGTGAAGCCCATTGAGACGGACATTCTGTGATTTTGGGCTATACAAATAAAATTGAATTGAATGGAATTGAACTCTGGGGGATTGCCTTTCAAATAGGCAGAATGATCCACGGGTGTGTGTTATCAGACCAATCACCCTCAGATGTATCTAATCAGGGTGATGAGGGAAGGTCCAGGGCTTCCTCTGCTGGCCGGGGAAGGGATCATGATACATTCAGTCCTTTGTTCTTTCAGATTATGGGTCATTGTTTCCATTTGAAATGAGTAGCTGTGTTGCAGCCAGTAAACATTGAAATTTTGACTGGATAAACGTATTCATGGAAAGTAAGCATGTAAAACAACTTTGACAAAACACCTAGATGGAGAAAAACAACTTTTTTAAAACAAGCTACGATCAATTTTTTTTTGTTTCTTGTGGTGATAATTCTCATGGCACAACATAAATACAATAGCGCTTGTTAGTTAAAAACTGCAATATTTGCCCCAAAAAAGCGTATCAATACATTTACTGTCATGATCCCCTCCCCTGCCACCAGAGGGCCCAGACAGCCTTGAACCTTCCCTCATCACCCTGATTAGCGACACCTGAGGGTGATTACACACCTGTGGATCCTAGTGCCTATTCAAAGGCAATCACTCCAGACCCTACTTGGTCGGGTCATTGTCGTCACCATCACCACCATCCCTTCCAGCCAGGTCTTCCGTCCTGGCTGCCTGACCATATTATTTGAACTCGGTTATATTATTTGAACTTTTTGATCCTGAGTTAGACCTGTGCCCCTTGCCTTACAGCTTTACTGGACTTTTGGTTAAATAAATACTGTTTTGTTGTCCTGCATTTGGCTCCTCCTCCTCCTTCCCCACCCCCCATATCACGACATTTACATACTGAAAGTTTCCATTTTGTTTTAGACACTGTAAATTTAACACTCCTCTCACTCCATGCTTGGCCCCACCACCTGGGCGCGTGATGGGAGGGAGAGCAGTACTTGAGTGGACGGACCGAGTGGCAGCAGTGCACATGTACGCTGCAAATATACTTTTTTGCGTACGTTAAAATGTGGGCATGGAGAACGTGCCTTTACGTTCTCCGCCTTAAAGGCACCGTACCTACTTGATTTGGACCAAATAGGCACTTTTGTTAAAAACAAATAAACCATTTTACCCTTGTTTATTCCCATTTATGAGGGTAAGAGGAAATTGGGGGTCATGGCTCATAAAGTAGTGGGAGCCACATAAAAAAAAATGCATATCATAAATGTATGACGGGCTTTCGTGGCATAATTCATGGGCAATATGGCGATAGTTATGCCAGGAAAAGTAACTTTTTGGGGCATTTTTTTACGTAAAACTATCAAAAAGAATTTTAATGCTCATTTTAGACTATTTTTCTCTCGTCATTGCACTGACATGCCATGAAAAAGCATCTGATTTGTGAGAATAAACAGTACTTACACTCCTTTTCTTTCCACTTCCACTTCCTTCTTTGTCAGGTGAGCTCCTGTTGGTATGAAATAGTAAGAAAAGTTAAGCAGGAATCAGTGATTGAGATTTTTAGTTTGCACTTTTTTTTAGAGTAACTCACGTTGCTTCTGTATCCTTGTCCTTCTTTCGCAATCCCAGGGCTTTCCTGGTTCGGTTTTTCAGTCCTAACACAGGGAATAACAGAGAGGGAGTTTTATTTATAGCTTTACAGCCTCATCTTCAGACGAAAAGCTCGACTTTAAGTGCACTTCTCAGCAAATAACAGAAGAGTAAGAAGACTGAAACCTGTGGGTGAGGACGTAGAGGAAACACATTTATCCTTATGTAAATGAACCGATTGATTTAGAACAAACTCTCAGCCATCTGGAGAAAAGCTCCACTGAAATTGAGTTTGTGCTGGTGTAATTCCCCATAGCGTCCCATCGTGGACTACATCAAATCCAAAAGCAAAGGTGGATCAATTTGTTCCCTTCATTTGAGATTCAGAACCAAACACATGGACTGCGCCACGTTGTGGAGAAGCTGGGTGATAAAAAGGATGATGGAAACAAGAAAGTCCAAATTTGTAACCAACTGGTGACCTGTAAAGAGTGCACCCTGCATCTCAGATTATTCCAGATTTCTGGTTTAGGAGATGATTGGATGGAAACATACATTTAGAAATTATTGTTTCCTTTTCTTACGTTACTCTTTAATTTTTGTACATTTAAAATCCATTAACAGTGTCATGATCCCCTGCTACCAGAGGGAGCCCTAGACCTTCCCTCATCACCCTGATTAGAGACACCTGAGGGTGATTAGTGTGATGAGACACACCTCTGGATCCTGGAGCCTATTCAAAGGCAATCACTCCAGACGTCTTTGTCGGGTCACCATTGTCATCCCCACCACCATCATCATTTAGCCAGGTCTTCCGTCCTGGCTGCCTGACCATAAGTTGCATCTTTGAACTCTGATGTATTATTTGGACTTTCAATCCTGAGTTGATCCTGTGCCCTTTGCCTTGCAGCTTTACTTGACTTTTGGTTAATCAATCTTGTTTTGTTGTCCTGCATTTGGGTCCTCCTCCACCTTCAACGTCCTCACATCCAGAAAACCAGATATCAAGACCTGCGAGCCGTTCTTTGTGGGCCTAAAAAATATCTGCATCACAAACTCAACTTACATACTGTATCATTGTTTGTGAATATTTAATCATTCACATTGTTTACGTTTTAGTGTCCATTTTATGTGCATAGGCCAGTGCTTCTCAATTATTTCATGTTGCGCCCCGTCTGGGAAGAAGAAAAAATTTCGCCCCCCCTCCACCGTGACTATAATTAGTATCATCTGTATATGAAATTGTTCTCAGTACACCTCTGCATAACACTGTATCATCATTAACATTAAAGAAAACAAAAAAGAACAGCGTTATTAACATTGTTTTTTAGTCTGAAACAGAAAAGATTTAAAGTGCATCAATTAACTTGAAATAAAAAAAAGTTATTTAAACTATAAACATTTTTGACTAATTGAACCATTTGATACTGAAAAATAAATTAAATAAAATCAATAAATTTAAATTGATTAGCAACATTACCTCAGGAGCACAATATTTAAAGAATTAATACTCCCTGCGCACACTCTGACAATTAGAGCGCCAACTACTGTAGTGGATGTGCAATTACACTTTATTTTAGTACGTCAAAAAGCAAAACCCAACATGTTCCACTGGGTCACACGCGCCCCCACCTGGCATCGCCCCACTATTTGAGAAGCAATGGCATAGCCCAATATCCCACACGTAATTATTTCAAAGGGCTTTAAATAGAAAATAGAACAAAATATACACAAAAGATTTGTTTTCAGATCAACAACAGCTAAATTTTTAACCATCGAAACAAACTTAGAGCCTTCCTTTCCTCAGATCGTTCTTCACAGTGAGGAAACCCACCCCCTCACAATGATTAAAGAAATCGGGGGTCATGAAAAAAAATAAAAATCTGACAGAAATCCAAATGAACTAGTGATCTCCTTCAGGATGGTCAGGCAATTTCAAAGGTGATGCAGATATGATGCGGATATTTCAAGCGAAGAGGCCACCTCAGTCTGGCGATGCCAGGATATAGATTATTTTTCAAATAGATGTGCCACCAAACATTTCAAACAACATTTGTTGCAAGGGAGAGTCAAACAAGCCGGTCTGAAGGATATTAAAATTTATTCAGCAGGTTGTCTAACATTTTATAAATGCTATTGAAACTTATCACAAGCCCTTTTCGGGTTCGGGAAATATTGAGCAGATTCTTGAATGGCCGTTAAGATACCATTAAATTCCGATTCACATATAAGATCAAGTTGTTTTGCGTATAGACTGGTGTTGAATACGAGTTACTGTTCCATTTCTAACCCATTTCCAGAGTTAGCCTGAGGAGAGCCTCATTAAACCAAGCTTTCATAGTAATTAATAACATTAGCTGTAAATAAAACCAACTTAAAGACTTTTTCCACTCATTACTTTGCCCTTAAAGGAACAATAAACTCAGATTCTTATATTTACAAAGAGTGTTTTAATGATAATTATTCTAAATTGGAGCCCACTGTTTCAGATGTCTTCTTTATTTATGTAGACTAATGTTCTTATTTACATCTCGTTATTGGTTTCTTTCGTTGATTGTGTGTAATTTACAGAGGTGAGAATCAGATAATGATTATGGCTCAGTCGTAGAACGTTTGCCCTCGGATTCGAAGTTAATTGGAAGTTTGAAGGTTCCCATCCCACTGAGTTTATGTATAGGGTGCTTAGAGAAGACACCTAACCCCCTGTTTCTCCATTGGCACCATCATGGCAGCCTGCTGCGGTGTAATGCAGCACAGAAATTTTCCCTGGTGAAGGATCAATATAGTATACATTACATTACGTTTCCTACAGCTATGATTAGGAATGGGTTCCGTGAACCGTTTTTTTTGGGAACCGGTTCTGTGGCCGTCATTTTACCCGGACTGACAAGCGCTAGTCCAAACGGATCCGCTATCGGTTCCGGTTCTGCCCCCTCACTCGCGAAGAACAGTGCGCGCGTCCGCTGCTGCTACACACACGCAAATTTTCAAGCCGAGTGAGGCGTAATGGCAGAACGTGCAAAGTGATCTCGAGTTTGTCTTTATTTTACCTAAATCGTCGCTGAAACGCACGTTTTCTAAAGTGCAATGAAGTATTTTCATGTAAAAGTAGAACCACATGCAATTTGTCCAAATGCGGTACCAAAATCCACGTCATTCAGACTGAAAGATGCTCTATGTTTGACGAGCGCGTTGAAGCAGCTCCGACTCCGATGCGACAGGTATGCTAATAAATTACGGCACAAGCAAGCTTGAAAACGCATATTATCCATGTTTTATCATAATAAAAACAATAACAGTGAAATGACTGTGCTTTAATTAACTTATTTGTTAGGAAAAAAAATGCACATTTTTTATTGTTGGCAAAAAAAAAATGCTGCTGTTAAACTTAAACCAAATTAATATTTATTTCTTTTTGTAACTTTGACATTTTTTTTTTTGTTTTTATTACAGTCCAGTTCAGATTTATTTTGAAGTATCCTATTTTATTAAAGTAAGGAAATACTTACTTTTTAAATCCGGGTGAGCTGGAGGATGCAGCCGGGGTGAGAGAGGCCTAGGCTGCCCGTTTGAGGCTGTTGTTCCCGCGACCCGACCCCGGAACAAGCGGAAGATGATGGAACGGAAATATTGTTCTGTTTGTTCCACCATCATCCAGTTAAAGTTTTTATCTTCATAATACTTATTTGTTTGCTTCTAAAAGTATTGATAAGAGATTCGTTGAAGATTCGGTTCCTTAAGCGGTATCGATAAGAGGACTAGGATCGATAAATCCTTATCGGTAGCCATCCCTAGCTATGATGCTGTTTCGTCACTAGGAATATAGCGTCGTGTTACTATGATGCGTTTAAATAAAGCAGAATAAATCCACTCTGTTCTCCCAGGCTTCAGATTTACCAACAATAGTTTAGAAAAGTTTCTGCTTTTCGCTACAACCAGCTTACTTAGAAAAGTACATTTTTTTTCTTTTACGTGTTTAGGTTTGAAAGTTCCCTGATTGTGCAACAACATATGGAAGCGAAGAGCTGCCTTCAGTAAAAAAAAATATTCTTTTTTAAGTATTTTACTGTAGTGTAAAAACGAACTAAGTTTCACATTAAAATGTACCGTAATTTCACGGCCATTAAGGCGCACCTAAAAGTCTCAAATTTTCTTCAAAATGAGCGGTGCGCCTTTTTGTGCGGTGCGCCTTGTTTGTGAGAAAAAGTGGACCTAAAAGAAAATGCCCTGCCCGCGAGGTGGACCTGAAAGAAAACACATGAGAACGTTAAAGAGTGAAGTGTGAGCGGCGTGGGAGCGATGGATGATCGAAGGAGACCACAGTTTAACGAAGGGTGGAAGGCAGCGCCGGGCGAGTTACGCTACAGTTTGCCAATGGATTATAGATGCTTGGACTAACGTGTCTGCTGGTACTGTTATCCGAGCTTTCGCAAAAGCTGGTATCCTTTCTGAGGAGCCGCACAGTACAGACAGTGACTTTGACAGCGAGGAGCGAAGTCGACCTGCTCTGCTGGATTTTGCGCAGCTGCTCGATTCCAAAACAGAGGATGAGGACTTTGACGGATTTGAATAAAGACTATTACCGGTAATGTGCTTGTTTATACTACTTAAATAAAGTACAACCAACTCAGTTTTGCTCCCGATCTATTTTTTAATACGTACATTTGCATGCATGCGCGTGTGTTGTTGTAAGGCGGTGTGTGACTGAGACTGCGCCTTTTCGTACGGTGCGCCTAATGGCCGTGAAATTACGGTAATACATACAAGTATACATGTGCTTTAGTTAAAACTTTAACTAACATTTAAATAACATTCATTTTTAATATTTTTTTTATGTTTATATTCATATGGGCGATTCATTTGTCTAAAAAAAAAACCTGAAACATTCTAAAATGTCTAAGGTGTCATTTTTTACAGTCAAACATCTCCCCGTTTTTAGATTTACTTTAGTTTGTAACTGATTACTTTTACAATATTTTAACCGAGTTGCCAACTCTGTTATATTTTGAGCGAAGTCAATGTATAACTAATTATACATTTTTTTTCATTTTCAATTTCTTCATACAGTTGTGACCAAAAGAACAACAAAAAATAGCTACAAACAAAATACACAAAGTCTGAAAAGGAATAGGCAGAACCAAGGGCTTATAGCGCCGATCCCCTTTAGCCTAAAACATAAAGCGCTGCTACATTTACAGTACAATTCAACAGTTTATTTCACTGTATGATTAAATCATTACATTTATTAAGTCAGATACACAACACTGACTATTTAGAGGTCCTGTAGACGTGTATTTTTATTGATGAGGTTGTCATGATGCTCACATTTGGAATATTTCCTCCCCCCAAATCAGGTCTTCTGCCCTAACTCATCACATCCTGCTCTTTCCCACACATCTGGTCCCTCATCCTGCTGAGCTCTACATCTGGTTCCTCAACCTGTGATGCAGCTGTAATACACTTCAATTGCAGCCATAACGGTTTCCCTCCACGTCTGGTCCCTCAACCTGCTCCTGGGACACCTGCTGTCTTGCTATTACCCCATCTCTGGTCCTTCATCCTGCTGACCTCTATCTCTGTCTGGTCCCTCATCCTGCTGAGCTCTATCTCTGGTGGCTCATCCTGCTGAGTTCCATTTCTGGTCCCTCATCCTGCTGAGCTCTATTTTTGGTTCCTCATCCTGCTGAGTTCCATTTCTGGTCCTTCATCCTGCTGAGTTCTACCTCTGGTCCCTCATCCTGCTGAGCTCTACCTCTGATCCCTCATCCTGCTGAGCTCGTACCTCTGGTTCCTCATCCTGCTGAGCTTTATCTGAGTCTGGTCCTTCATCCTGCTGAGCTCGTACCTCTGGTTCCTCATCCTGCTGAGCTCTATCTGAGTCTGGTCCTTCATCCTGCTGAGCTCTATTTCAGGTTCTGCACTCCTGCAATAAACTGGTTCAAACTGGCTATGCATTTAGGTCTTATTTGCAATGTGTCCATGGAAATGCTTCAACTTACCTCACTGAGCTCCTCTCCCCACTTATCAACCCAAGACACCTTCGCTCAAATTCCACCCACTGCCTCCACCAGCCCAGGACCAGGCTGACCACAATGGGGGACAGAGCCTTCCAGGCCGTTGCCCCACGACTGTGGAATGAGCTCCCGGAACTCCTCAGGGCCACAGAGTGTGGACACATTTAAAAAAGGTCTAAAGACATTCATTTTTAATAAGGCTTTTAATTTTTGATTTTATGATTCTTTGTTTTTCAGAATGTAGATTTTAGTTTTTAAAATGTTTTTATTGTTTTTACCTTTCTATGTAGCGCTTTGGGATTTTTTTCTTAAAATGAAAGGCGCATTACAAATAAAATGTATTATTATTATTATTATTATTATTATTATTTCACCATCATCTTGACAGAGGTAAATGTCAGCGTCCCATCTGTCCAGCTTTAGTTTTTATGTCCTGCTGGTTCTGTTCATTCCTCTAACAAACCGTTACACATCCCTTCTGCCATGATGCCAGCGCTACTGAAACACTCTGTGACTAGTTGTGATCTTTGATCTCTCGGTGGCATGCCTCAGCGTCTACTCACATACATCTCAAAATGCCAAAAAACATCTTTCCTATGTAGTTTATTTAACTCATGTACGTACAATTTAGCTGAAAACAAGAATAAGTCAATGCAAAGGCATCAAACAACATGCTTCCATGTTCCTATATATCAGTCTTTATAAGTTGCAGTCTGTGTGCTAGCCAGGTCGAAGAAGTTATATCTTAAATTTTGTGACCTTTGTTTTTTTACCTGTGAAAACCGAATCAGTTTTTCTACAGATTGTACAAAGTCATTTCAGGTAGTATAATTAAAATTCCTTCAGTGATTCAGAAAAGATCATATTCAAAAATATGTTATAGTTGCCCGGTTGGACATCAGGGGAAATTTCCTGGTGATCAAGTGCCTGATGAGCCAAAAAATCCACACACAGATGAGGAGAATATGCAAACTTCAATCAGAAAGATCAGGCCTTAATCTTGAATCCTTCCTGATACGAGGCCGCTGTGCTAGCCCCCGCACCAGTACGCAGCCTATTCATTATAAAGATCACTGACAGACTCCCCCATCACCATTGGAGACTCTTTTTACTTCCTCGGCACTACCATCACACAGGACCTAAAGTGGGAGCCATCCATCAGCTCCCTGATCAGAAAGGCCCAGCAGAGGATGTACTTTCTGCGGCAGTTGAAGAAAGCCAAGCTGCCCCCCCAGATGTTGGTGCAGTTTTACAGAGCCATCATCGAGTCTGTCCTCACCTCCTCCATCACCGTGTGGTACGCTGGAGCCACAGCCAGTGACAAACATAGACTGCAGCGCATTGTGCGCTCCGCAGAGAAGGTGATCGGCTGCAGCCTTCCATCTCTCAAAGACCTGTACGTCTCCAGGACTCGGGGGCGTGCAGGTCGGAAAGCAGCAGACCCTTCCCATCCTGGACATGGACTTTTTGAGCGACTCCCCTCAGGCAGGAGGCTCCGGTCCATTTGGACCAGAACGTCCCGCCACAAAAACAGCTTCTTCCCTTCTGCCGTTGGACTTATGAACTCTTTATAACCTGGATCCCCACATCTCTTAGTCACTTTATAACCTGGATCCCCACATCCCTTAGTCACTTTATAACCTGGATCCCCACATCTCTTAGTCACTTTATAACCTGGATCCCCACATCTCTTAGTCACTTTAGAACCTGGATCCCCACATCTCTTAGACACTTTATAATCTGGATCCCCACATCTCTTAGTCACTTTAGAACCTGGATCCCCACATCTCTTAGTCACTTTATAATCTGGATCCCCACATCTCTTAGTCACTTTAGAACCTGGATCCCCACATCTCTTAGTCACTTTATAATCTGGATCCCCACATCTCTTAGACACTTTATAACCTGGATCCCCACATCTCTTAATCACTTTATAACCTGGATCCCCACATCTCTTAGTCACTTTATAACCTGGATCCCCACATCTCTTAGTCACTTTATAACCTGGATCCCCACATCTCTTAATCACTTTATAACCTGGATCCCCACATCTCTTAGTCACTTTATAATCTGGATCCCCACATCTCTTAGTCACTTTAGAACCTGGATCCCCACATCTCTTAGTCACTTTAGAACCTGGATCCCCACATCTCTTAGTCATTTAAAACCTGGATCCCCACATCTCTTAGTCACTTTAGAACCTGGATCCCCACATCTCTTAATCACTTTAGAACCTGGATCCCCACATCTCTTAGTCACTTTATAACCTGGATCCCCACATCTCTTAGTCACTTTATAACCTGGATCCCCACATCTCTTAGTCACTTTATAACCTGGATCCCCACATCTCTTAGTCACTTTATAACCTGGATCCCCACATCTCTTAGTCACTTTATAACCTGGATCCCCACATCTCTTAGTCACTTTATAACCTGGATCCCCACATCTCTTAGTCACTTTATAACCTGGATCCCCACATCTCTTAGTCACTTTAGAACCTGGATCCCCACATCTCTTAGTCACTTTATAACCTGGATCCCCACATCTCTTAGTCACTTTATAACCTGGATCCCCACATCTCTTAGTCACTTTATAACCTGGATCCCCACATCTCTTAGTCACTTTATAACCTGGATCCCCACATCTCTTAGTCACTTTAGAACCTGGATCCCCACATCTCTTAGACACTTTATAATCTGGACCCCACATGTCTTAGTCACTTTAGAACCTGGATCCCCACATCTCTTAGTCACTTTATAACCTGGATCCCCACATCTCTTAGTCACTTTATAACCTGGATCCCCACATCTCTTAGTCACTTTATGACCTGGATCCCCACATCTCTTAGTCACTTTATAACCTGGATCCCCACATCTCTTAGACACTTTATAATCTGGATCCCCACATCTTTTAGTCACTTTATAACCTGGATCCCCACATCTCTTAGTCACTTAAAACCTGGATCCCCACATCTCTTAATCACTTTATAACCTGGATCCCCACATCTCTTAGTCACTTTAGAACCTGGATCCCCACATCTCCTAGTCACTTTAGAACCTGGATCCCCACATCTCTTAGACACTTTAGAACCTGGATCCCCACATCTCTTAGTCACTTTATAACCTGGATCCCCACATCTCTTAGTCACTTTATAACCTGGATCCCCACATCTCTTAGACACTTTATAACCTGGATCCCCACATCTCTTAGTCACTTTAGAACCTGGATCCCCACATCTCTTAGTCACTTTATAACCTGGATCCCCACATCTCTTAGTCACTTTAGAACCTGGATCCCCACATCTCTTAGACACTTTATAACCTGGATCCCCACATCTCCTAGTCACTTTAGAACCTGGATCCTCACATCTCCTAGTCACTTTAGAACCTGGATCCCCACATCTCTTAGACACTTTATAACCTGGATCCCCACATCTCTTAGTCACTTTATAACCTGGATCCCCACATCTCTTAGTCACTTTATAGCCTGGATCCCCACATCTCTTAGTCACTTTATAACCTGGATCCCCACATCTCTTAGACACGAAAGAACCTGGATCCCCACATCTCTTAGTCACTTTAGAACCTGGATCCCCACATCTCTTAGACACTTTATAACCTGGATCCCCACATCTCTTAGTCACTTTAGAACCTGGATCCCCACATCTCTTAGTCACTTTAGAACCTGGATCCCCACATCTCTTAGACACTTTATAACCTGGACCCCCACATCTCTTAGTCACTTTAGAACCTGGATCCCCACATCTCTTAGACACTTTATAACCTGGATCCCCACATCTTTTAGTCACTTTATAACCTGGATCCCCACATCTCTTAGACACTATAACCTGGATCCCCACATCTCTTAGTCACTTTATAATCTGGATCCCCACATCTCTCAGTCACTTCATAACCTGGATCCCCACATCTCTTAGTCACTTTAGAACCTGGATCCCCACATCTCTTAGTCACTTTAGAACCTGGATCCCCACATCTCTTAGTCACCTCCCTCTTGTCACTTTACTATCTTTATTATTTTCTATTATTTTCTATGACATTGCACTACTTTTCTTTTTCTTTCTGAGTACTCTTTGTTTTTTAAAATTATCTTTTTTATATTTATTTAATTTTATTTATGTTTATTAGTCCATCGTCCATCGTGCTTAGTGCCAAAACTTGTGCTCGCTCTCCTCGGATCCTGCGGGCCAACTGGATGTCGTTGGGCATGATGGTAACCCTCTTGGCATGGATGGCACACAGGTAAATATCCTCAAACAGACCGACCAGGTAAGCCTCACTGGCCTCCTGCAGAGCTCTGGAAGCACAGGTCGGTCTTGAAGTCCTGAGTGATTTCATGGACCTGACGCTGGAAGGGAAGCTTCCTAACCAGAAGCTCCGTGGATTTCTGGTAGCGACGAATCTCACGCAGAGCCACGGCGCCGCGCCTGTGACGGTTTATAATTGCACACTAGTACCATAGCAAGTTCCTGGTCTTGGACCTTCTTCATTGACCATGGCAATAAAAGCATTTCTGATTCTGATTCTAAATGCTATTGGTGTGAAAGTGCAAAGAGAACAAGGAGCTCCTACTCCAAGCAAACTATGTATCATTTCTGACAGATTTTCGGACGTGATGAGAAAAGACTAGCGTCTTATGGAGTTCATTTCCAAAAATAACATCACACATGTAAGCTGAAGTATAGCACAACAATTAAATCGGTTTGCTATTATTAGTAAAAAAAAAAAAATCAACAGAAAATCCCATGCACCGTAGATTCCTGAAAACATCAGCACAACTTTGGTCCTCAATGCTATCAATCGATGAGAATTTTTAACACACTCATACAGAATAACAGGTGTAAGGGCTGGCACAACTTCAAAGAACAGGTTTCTTTGAAGTTGGATGTTTCTACCATGTTTAAATGTTGTTCTCACATCAAAACACACTTGAAGTGGTTTTCTATTTTGTTCATGCATGTTTGAGCTATTTTGAATCCCTGCCGTCCAGTTTTTGGACACAATTCGAGCGCCAACTAGTTCTTGCCAGGATATAAAATTCTAATGTAAATATGAAATGTTTTTTGTAGATATTTTGCATCCGTTCTGGTCACAGGAGATCGTACAAGTAACGTTGTACAACAGGAAGTGCCATTTTCATGTAAATGCACCAAAATAGGAATTTAAAAGAATGCATGCTAGTTTTACACTTTCTTTGAAGCTTTAAAAGACATTTATGTTGTGTCACATTTTTTCCACAATTGTTGCATTTCTGAGTTAACAAAGAATAAGTCTAAGCTATGGCTTTCTACAGATACTTTTACTTTTGGCATTTCCTTTCAGGGGGCGCCACAGCAAGTCAGTTTCTTCCATCTAACCCTATCTGCTGCATCCTCTTTGGTCACACCAACTATCTTCATGTCTTCCTTCACTGTATCCATGAACCTCCTCTTTGGTGTTCCTCTAGTCCTCTTTCCTGGTGGTTCCAAATCCAGCATCCTTCTTCCGATGTACTCTCTCTCCTCCTCTGCACATGTCCAAACCATCTCAGTCTGGCCTCTCGGACTTTATCCCCAAAACCTCTAACGTGTGCTGTTCCCCTGATGTACCCATTTCTAATGCTGTCCATCCCGGTCACTCCCAGAGAGATTCTCAGCATCTTCATCTCTGCTACCTCCATCTCTGTTTCCTGTCTTTTCCTCAGTGCCACTGTCTCTAGACCAATCAGCATGGCCGCTCTCACCACGGTTTTGTACACTTTCCCTTTCATTTTATCTGAAACTCTTCTGTCACACATCACACCTGATACTTTTCTCCACCCGTTGCCTGCTTGAACATGCTTCTTCACCTCTTTTCCACACTCTCCATGGCTCTGGACTGTTGATCCTAAGTACTTAAAATCTTCCAACTTCTTTATCTTTTTTTTTTACAGATGCAACAACAGTATATTTTATTAATTCCATCCTGAGGAAATTTGTGTGTCCGGTAGGGCACCAAGAGCTCCAAACAGCTTCAGAACAGCTGATAGGTGATGCCGAATTGAGTGGGGTGGAACTATAAAACACCCGCCCGGTGGAACAGCAACCTGCTGGAACAGCCGCTTGATGATAAAGACTGGAACAGCCGTTGTTCGATCACACAACAGTTGGCTCTATGTGGGGCGGACGGTGGGTTACCATGGCAGCGGTGTTTAAAAGCTCCTGTAAATTATAGGATCTGAAACTGAGCCCTGAAAGTTCTGCATCTTTGTTCATTGTGGTTTGAACACCATCATTTGTTCTCAAACGCCACAAGTCCATCACCTTTTTTATTTATGCGGTTTGGCCTTCTTTTTTTTTTTTACGTCTCTGTCTATATGCAACGTAGTGAAGCTGGGTATGTTCAGACAGGAATCACCCCTGATGTTGTTCAGCCAAGTCTGAAAAACAGACTACGCAGTTCTGGAAGATCCTGTCTTCATTACTTCACCTTTCACTATACTCCAGCACGGAACATTTCTCCTGCCTGCTCTATATCTCGAACTTTTTAAATAAGGAATGGTTTGTATCCTAAAAATTTGTGGTTTTTGAGATCTTTGGTTGCGTGACTCCTAATCAATTAATCTATTGTTAGTGCTAATTAACTGTGGGTAGTTTCATTAGAAGCCATTTTTCTGTTTGGGAGATATTGCATTTACAAGAACTTGGGACCTTGACCTTTTTGTTACGTGACCCTGCAAACCTAATCCATTTATCTATACTGAGTAACTGTGTGTAATTTCATTGAAATCCTTTCAGAAGTTTGGGAAATATTCAGAAAAGTGTTATGGAAAGACAAACAGCCGTAGGACCCGATGCCTCCGCAATCTGTGGGCAGAGGTATGACAAAAGTACCTCAATAAGATCTTTCACCACACAAAAGCTCAAAACTTCCTCTTTAAATTTTTATCCTCAACTTCTCTGCGGATGTAAGTCTGTACATTTTTGACCAAAAATGACCAAATGTAACTTTGACCTGTGGAGCTCCACAGGGGTCAATTCTTGGACCCCTGCTGTTTAACCTCTACATGCTGCCGTTAGGGCTGTTGATAGCCAGTAATAACGTGTCCTATCACAATTATGCAGATGATACTCAGATCTATGTGTCACTGACAGCAGGTGAACATGGACCTGTGGATTCACTCTGTCACTGTATTCAACAAATCAGAGTCTGGATGCAAAACAACTTCCTCCAGCTAAACTCAGACAAAACTGAAATCATTGTCTTTGGCCCACAGAAACAAAGAGAAAGTGACATCGGTTACCTTCAATCTCTCTCTCTAGAACCGACAAACCACAAACCACGTTAGAAATCTGGGAGTAATAATGGACTCAGACTTTAACTTCAACAGTCACATCAAATCAATTACAGCAGCCTTTTACCACCTGAAAAACAGCCAAAATCAGAGGTTTGGTGTCGAAAACAGACTTAGAGGTTTTTATCCATGGATTTGTTTCCAGTAGGTTCGATTTTTGCAACGGTTTTCTCACTGGTCTGAAACAAAAATGCTTTAAAACAGCTGCAGTTTATTCAAAATGCTGCTGCTCGAGTCCTAACAAGAACTAGAAAATACGATCACATTAGTCCTGTGCTCAAGTCTCTGCACTGGCTTCCTGTGGCTCAGAGAATAGACTTTAAAGCTGCTCTGCTTGTGTTTAAGTCTCTCCATGGTCTAGCACCAAAGTACATCTGTGATATGGTAGTACCTTATGAACCATCTAGAACTCTGAGGACCTCTGGGATCGGCCTCCTGCTGGTGTCTAGAGTCAGGACTAAACATGAACCATCTAGAACTCTGAGGACCTCCGGACCGGCCCCCTGCTGGAGCCTAGAGTCAGGACTAAACATGGAAAAGCTGCATTTCAATTTTATGCAGCAAAAGTCTGGAACAAACTCCCTGAGGCCGTAAGACAGGCCTATAATGTGACGATGTTTAAATCTAGGCTGAAAACACTTCTGTTTAACTGTGCTTTTGATTAATTACTCTTTTTATCTGTTTTATTTTTTTTACTTTTTGATTCTATGTTTTGTGATTTTAATGCATTTTTTTTCCTTCTTTTGTATGAATTGTGCAACAAATAAAGTTGCCTTGCCTTGTCTTGCCTTTACCGGTCATTTAGTAGTTCCTATTAAATCACATGTTGGTGTTGTCAAAAGTTGGCAGCCATATTGGATTTGGTAAATCACATTACATATAAATGATTTACTTGAGAAAATAACTTTGGTTTTGCACAGTTTACAGCAGGAAGTTTAATATAAGTCACACCAACAGTCACTATTTTGGTTAAAAGCGGCAGAAGCTGGGGAAAGTACAGTATACCACTGCATATTTAAAATACAGTATTTTGTAAGAGCAGAACAACACGTCAAAAACCAACCTGGTTAAAATTAAGTAAGTGTATGGCAACTCATAAAGTACATGGGTATACTTTCATTTAACCCTTAAAAGTACAAAAGTTTAATCAGAAAATTGTACCACAAAATAGCAAGAATACAGCATCAAATTCAGTCGTAAAATTTGGGTTGTTGTTTTCGCTCGATTATTTTCAAGTTGATCCTGGTTTTACGCTGTTCAAAAATCTTTATGATACATTATGTTTGGATAAAAATTTAAAGAGTAAAATCATAGTGAAATATTAAGAAAAAAACCTTCTAAACAAACAAAAACAGCCCAAGAAAGTGAAGTTTAAGAAGCAGAAGAACAATCTGGAATTCGAATAGTATCCGAATTTTGAATGGGAGAGCTCACAAACGTCTTCAAACTTGCATCATTGAAATAAAAAACATTTTAAAAAACACTTCAGATGTGTTTTTGATCAGAGAATAAGCTGTGATTAAATGGTATCAACCTCCACGTAGACGGTTTTGTATGAAACTCTGTATTTTAATGTGTTTTTGTAGGAAAAAGCTCAAATCTGTGAATAACAGACCATGAACAGAGTCATGATGGTTGAAGGTTTGGTTAAATTCTCCTCACATACCTTCTCATCATCTACCATGTCCTTCTTTTAACCTGTATCAGGACATAGCGCATGCATGCATGGTTCTGTAGCTCTGCTCACAGTGACAGGTCACATCCTAGGTTGGACAGAAAGGGCAGAAAGAGGACAAGAAGACAACCTACCTTGCATCATGGTTGCAGATTTTCATCCTACGTTGCTCCCTTTTGGTACACGAACAGGTGCGAAAAAGGTATAAATCCAGGCGTTAAGAAGATGCCCCCCTCCCCCCACCCCATGCAAACTACCGATGATGAAGATGATGATGGTGGTGGTGATGTCCTCCAGTCCCAGGGAGTCTCCCAGAGACCTGCAGAGAGGAGGCAGGAGCTAATAATGCTACAGAGGTCAGTGTGTGTTTATATGCGTGTGTGTAGGTCGGAGGGGATGGAATGGGGTTCGGAGGGGGGTCTCCTCTCTGCTAGGCCCCAAATGCACGAGCAACACCGACACGCGCCATCTCTGAGAGGAAGGGATGCTGAGGAAAGGCGGAGGAGGAAAAGAGAGACACAGAGAGAGAGATAGAGAGAGAGGGAGAGAAAATGAGCTGTTTAGAAAGATATAAGGCAGAGAGAGGTGTAGAAAAGAACGGAGAGACAGCTGGGGAGGGAGGGAGGAAGTGGGAGGATTGATGACGGTACATCCACGTTGAGCCTATCCCTGCAGCCGTGCTCACGTGGCTGATGTCCTCGCCTTGCCATCAGCAGTCAGCTGTGTGCGGGTTAGAATCAGTAATGCCAAATACTACAAATAGAAAATAACCCATTTAGAAATGACAAAGAAACCAATGAAATTATTCAAATACAAATAAATATAAAAACATAGAAGTCTATAAAAAGATATGTATACATCTGAATCAGCAGGACTTTATTGATCCACACATAAAAAAATGTGTGACTTACAGCAGCAACACTGTAATCATAAAAAAAATAGAAGAAATAGTGAGTAAATATACAAAAATAAGGAATAATAAAAAAATATACGGAACAATGTCAAAGTAAGGAATAAAAACAAGTGACATGATTTAAAATCTATTAACAAGCTGTACAGACGAGGTTAGACAGGAATCTCCATGGACAATGATGTTTGCAGATGACATTGTGATCTGTAGTGAGAGGAGTGAAGAGGTGGAGGAAAAGCTGAAGAGGTGGAGGTTTGCACTAGAAAGAAGAGGAATGAAGATTAGTCAGAGAAAGACAGAGTACATGTGTGTGAATGAGAGGGATCCAAATGGAAAAGTGAGGTTACAGAGAGAAGAGATAAAGAAGGTGGAAGATTTTAAGTAGTTAGGATCAACAGTCCAGAGCAATGGAGAGTGTGGAAAAGAGGTGAAGAAGCGTGTTCAGGCAGCCTGGAACGGATGGAGAAAAGTATCAGGTGTGATGTGTGATAGAAGAGTTTCAGCTAAAATGAAAAGGAAAGTGTACAAAACCGTGGTGAGAGTAGCCATGCTCTGGTCTAGAGACAGTGGTACTGAGGAAAAGACAGGAAGCAGAGATGAAGATGCTGAGGATCTCTCTGGGAGTGACCAGGATGGACAGGATCAGAGGAACAGCACATGTTTGAGGTTTTGGGGATAAAGTTCGAGAGGCAAGACTGAGATGGTTTGGACATGTGCAGAGGAGAGAGAGGGAGTACATTGGAAGAAGGATGCTGGATTTTGAACCACCAGGAAAGAGGCCTAGAGGAAGACCAAAGAGGAGGTTCATGGATACAGTGAAGGAAGACATGAAGATAGTTGGTGTGACTAAAGAGGATACAGCAGATAGGGTTAGATGGAAGAAATTGTCGTGATGTGGCGCCCCCTGAAAGGAAATGCCAAAGAAGAACAACAACAAGCTGTACAGACAAAATGTACATAAAGATGATTTAAAGTGACATAAGCAGCATGACCCTGAACATAGTATTAATGGTGCAATGATACACAGAAATCACTCTCCGATACAAACAAGGTCAGTTCGGGTTACTTTTATTACAGTATTAGAACAAAATACAAAACCCTTCACCTGCTGTTGATTTGTGTGCTTATTAAACCATTTGTTGTACAATTGAGGAAATACCGTAATTTCACGACCATCAGGCGCACTGTACAAAAAGGCACGGTCTCAGTTATGTGCGCCATTGCTGTATTTAACACACACATAAGGCGCACCGTACGAAAAGGCGCAGTCTCAGTCACACACCGCCTTACAACAACACACACGCAAGCATGCAAATGTGCGTATTAAAAAATAGATCGGGAGCAAAACTGAGTTTGGTTGTCCTTTATTTAAGTAGTAACGATACTAAACAAGCACATTACCGGTAATAGTCTTTATTCAAATCCGTCAAAGTCCTCATCCTCTGTTTCGGAATTGAACAGCTGCGCAAAATCCAACAGAGCAGGTCCACTTCGCTCCTCGCTGTCAAAGTCACTGTCCGTACTGTGCGGCTCCTCAGAAAGGATACCAGCTTTTGCGAAAGCTCGGATAACAGTACCAGCAGACACGTTAGTCCAAGCATCTACAATCCATTGACTCGTTAATGCTGAAATTTCTCGCGGTGGCTCGATTCCCATGTTCCTCCACGTAGCTGATTGCCTTCAGCTTAAACTGAGCGTCATAAGCGTGTCTCTTTGCCATTTTCAGGGTTAAAACAGCAATGTTGCGCTTACAGCACATACCTTTTTTATACACAATCCACGCCCACACTTCACTCTTCACACTTCACTCTTTAACGTTCTCATGCCTTTTCTTTCACGGGCACCGCTTTTTCTTTTGAGTCCGCCTTTACTCACACACAAGGTGCACCGCAGGAAAGGGCGCACCACTCATTTTGAAGAAAATCTAAGACGTTTATGTGCGCCTTATAGCCGTGAAATTACGGTAAAATAACAGCAAAGGGCTGCTCGTTTATAAGCTACATAAAATATTCTGAAATTGGCAAAAAAATTGTCAGAATTTTTTTAAATCCTTCTAAATTTTTTAAGGAAGCAAAGGGATCTAAAACAGCAGGACCAGGCTGCTAGAATGCTGACCAGCTGAGTTCGTACAGTTTTGGGCGCCACCATATTCTGGCTTTAAATGTGACGTCACTGTTTTCAATTCACAGTATTCAAATCTACACCAAAATTTCAATTTTAAATGCTAAAAGTTATTTACTTTAATTGCAGTTTGGTGGCTTTTTGTCAGAAAGGTTTAATGTTATAAAAAAAATGGAAACTTATGAGGCTAAAAGTTGCTAAAACTAACACACAGAAACAACCGCTGCTAACTAGCATCCAATGCTAACCCGAATTTTCCAGTTTATTTAGTCCCAGCTATCAGTCTCTGCTATCCAAATGACTCTCAATTTAGTAGAAGAAAAACATAAAAGTTCATTTGTTTGAATTGTGCTGATTCAAGAAGCCAGCCTCGCCTGTGGTTAAGTAACCTAATCTGTGAACGGTGTTTTCAGCCACGGAGATTTGAGCCAAAAAACTGCAACCTAGGCTATTTGAGCCACGGTGACTCGGAGATTTAAGCCACGGACATTTGAAGAACTGCAACCTAGGCTAGGCTATTTAAGCCATGGGATTAAAATGACTAAAACCAATTATTTTCTGTAGTGCAACTGTTTATTTACAATAAAATTTTTACATAAAATATCAGAATTTTTTTAAATTATCAGAATTTCTTCATGCCCTTTTGTGTTAGGTGTGATTACCACATATTGAGATACGCTCAGAACATATCTACTTCACACGTAACACAAAGGGTTACATAAGTGTCCTACTGGGTGAACGGTCATGTCAGCCACAGACATTTGGGCCAAGAAACTGCAACCTAGGCTATTTACAAAATATCACAATGTTTTACATAAAATATCACAATTTTCTACATAAAATAGGTTTTTGGCCCAAATGTCTGTGGCTGAAATCTCCAAGGCTGAAATGTCCTAAATTCGGGGGCGCACATGGCTAAAATATCCTAGGTTGCAGTTTTTTGGCTCAAATGTCCGTGGCTGAAATATCCGTGGCTGAAATGTCCTAGAACCGTAGCAATGATACCCTAAATTTACCAATGAGTGTGACACAACTAATATTCATAATATACAAATAAATAAATATATGCATACCTTTGTCATTTAAAAATGACTATATTAATTTCTTTCATAATGTATTAAAAGGCCTATATTGTTTGTATTGGCAGTTTTAGTTCTCCATAAATGAACATCATCATCATCCTCACCTCATCGGATGAGGAGTTCTGCCATCCGGGAGGAGCTCGGTGTCGAACAGCTCCCCCTCCAGGTCGAGAGGAGCCAGATGGGGCAGTTCGGGCATTTGGTCAGGATGCCCCCTGAGCGCCTTGCTGGTAAAGTAATTTGGGCATGTCACACCAGGAGAAGACCAAGAGACGGACTCCGGACCCGCTGGAGAGACTACGTATGTTTCACAGCTGGCCTTGAGCGACTTGGGATTTCTCCGGGTGAGCTGGAGGATGCGGCTGGGGTGAGAGAAGCCTGGGCTTCCCATCTGAGGCTGTTGCCCCCGCGACCCACCCCTGATGAGCGGAAGAAGACGGAACGGAACAAATCAACATCTACATATGTTTGAATAAGAATATTGAATAAGTTGGTCTTGGTGACGCTTCTTTATCAGTCATGCTCACGAACTTGCTGTGTTCTAGTCAGTGTGGTTTGCCCTCAACGAGGAGGGACATTTTAATGTAAACATACCAAAACAAGGCTTTCCACTAGTAATATTGACATGATGTGTTAGTATCATACTAACATGATACTATCACAGGCTGTTTGAGGGTGTAAATTGTGTTGTATACCCTCAAACAGGATTTACGCTGTATTGTACAGTACATACCCAAGACTTGCCCATACGCCCAACTTCTCCACCTGTATTGTCCTGTTTGTAGGTGCGTGTGAGCAAATTTTTTTAAAGACACCATAAACCCCTCTTTTTTTTAATTATTGTTTTTTAGTCTTTTCTCCAATGGTCCCAGGAACATTTTGGGCCCACTGGGAATCGAACCCGGTTCTCCCGGTCCTCCCGGTCTCCCGGTGGTATCTCTACCACTAGGCCATCGTGCCAAGCCCCTCTTTTTTATCCCCTTTTTCTCATAAAAGAAAGCACTGTAACATGCTTCCATTTCCAGTCTTCAAACTCTGTAACCCCTGTGTAGTTTGTTTGTATGCCTACCTAACAAGTTGGGTTAGGGTTGGGTGTACATGACTTGATAAATGGGCATGAATTTTTTTGGCGAAATTATATTGATTTGATGTTATTTTGTTGATTTATTGGCAAGTGATGGTTTAGATGGCTTGAGTTTGTCAACTACTTGTTGGTTTGATGGAAATTTGTGGATTTGGTAGTCATGTGTTGGTTTATCGAGTAGAGACGTTGCTGCTACAGAAAATGGATTATCTTTAAAAATTCAAACACCTCTCATGGTTCTATGCACAGCTACTGTTGAGAAAAAATCCACCAATTTCAAAAGGTCTGTGTGGCGGTCTTCACACATTGCTTTAGTTTAGGGCTGCAACTTCTTCTTCTCCTTTCGGCATTTCCCTTCAGGGGTCGCCACAGCAAGTCAGTTTCTTCCATCTAACCCTATCTGCTGCATCCTCTTTGGTCACACCAACTATCTTCATGTCTTCCTTCACTGCATCCATGAACCTCCTCTTTGGTCTTCATTTAGTCCTCTTTCCTGGTGGTTCCAAATCCAGCATCCTTCTGCCGATGTACTCGGTCTCTCTTCTCTGTACATGTCCAAACCATCTCAGTCTGGCCTCTTGGACTTTATCTCCAAAACCTCTAACATGTGCTGTTCCTCTGATCCTGTCCATCCTGGTCACTCCCAGGGAGATCCTCAGCATCTTCATCTCTGCTACTTCCATCTCTGCTTCTTGTCTTTTCCTCAGTACCACTGTCTCTAGACCAAACAGCATGGCTACTCTCACCACGGTTTTCTAAACTTTTCCTTTCATTTTAGCTGAAACTCTTCTGTCGCACATCACACCTGATACTTTTCTCCACCCGTTCCAGCCTGCCTGAACACGCTTCTTCACCTCTTTTCCACACTCTCCATTGCTCTGGACTGTTGATCCCAAAGTACTTAAAATCTTCCACCTTCTTTATCTCTTCTCCTTGTAACCTCACTTTTCCATTTGGATCCCTCTCATTCACACACATGTACTCTGTCTTACTCTGACTAATCTTCAGTCCTCTTCTTTCTAGTGCAAACCTCCACCTCTCCAGCTTTTCCTCCACCTCTTCCCTCCTCTCACTACAGATCACAATGTCATCCACAAACATCATTGTCCATGAAGATTCCTGTCTAACCTCGTCTGTCAGCCTGTCCATCACCACAGCAAACAGCAAAGGACTCAGAGCAGATCCCTGGTGCAGTCCCACCCCCACACTGAACTCTTCTGTCACACCTACAGCACACCTCACCACTGTTTTACAGCCCTCATACATGTCCTGCACCACTCTAACATACACTCTAACAGTTTAGGGCTGCAACTAACGATTATTTTTGATAATCGATTAATCTGTCGATTATTGGACCGATTACCCGATTAGTTGGATAAACTGTCAACTTAATTAATATAATTTTTTTCCAGTATTTTATTGAATGTAATTGTGCAAAACACAACTCATAGCCACTTAAACATTACATTGGGCTTATTCAAGTAAGTGCAAATGTTATGTTGTGAAATAAAGAGGTAGAATATTAACATTTCTAGAGCAAATATATATATATATAAAAAAAATCTAGTAAATCATAAGCACCCATACAATGTACTTTAGTAGTACTGGTAATAAAACATCAAATGGAAACTGTTGACAATCTAGGATCACATTTGAAAACATTAAATCTTTAAGACTTTTAGATATGCAAATTTAACCTTGTTCGGAGGTATAGTACCAAACAAAAATGGCCAGAGGCAAAATAATCTATTTTTCCTCCTATTTTGATAGCTCGCATCGTCAATTTGCTCTCTACTGCCACACTCGAAGACAAATTTAAGTGCAGTTAACAGAAAAAGCTTTTTAAACGATTAATCGATGACCAAATTAGTCGACAACTATTTCAATAATCGATTTTAATCGATTAAATCGATTAGTTGTTTCAGCCCTACTTTAGTTTCTCACAAATCAGTCAGTGTGAGCTTTTATTTAGTAAAAACAAAACTTCCATAAGTTATTTCGCTCAGAAGACTAGTTAAAACCAAGCATCTCAAAGGGTTGCCTTAATCTTTTTCCACTACTGAGGTTTATTTGTGGTTGTTGTTGTTGCCAGGGCAACCTAGAAGGATTGGTAATGAGATTACTGGACAGGATACCACGGGGTGTTCCCGTGTGCTCTGTGACAAACGCAAGACACCTAAGTTCAAAAGTCAGAGCAGCAGAGATTAAAGTCACACAGTCTGCAGTTTATAAATATATTATATACTTTTTACTTATTTATTAGCATGAGTCACTCTATTGAAGGCAAATTTAAGTAATAACGTTAAATTTATTTTAGTAAGACCTTTCAACTCTTCAAAGGGTGCAAAATAAACCCCACATTAAGAACATGGGTTTTAGAGGAATATGCAAATCCTGTCTCCTGAGTATTTGGATAGTACTTGAACACTTTGGTAGTTCTTGGCCAAGGATTTTCTTTGCCACTCTCACATTCGTTAAGTGATTTTTTAGCACCTGCGCAAGAATAAGTCGACACCAATGCACTGAACAGTACGCCCCTGCCTGCCTTAGTTTGGGAGATATTGTGTCCACAAGAATTTGTGATCTCATTCTTTGTGACCTTGACCATTGGTACCGTTCGTTCCGTTCCGTTGTCTTCCACTTATCCGGGGCCGGGTTATCTGGGGCATCAGCCTCAGACGGGAAGCCCGGGCATCTCTCACCACAGCTTCATCCTCCAGCTCACCCGGAAGGATCCCGAGTCGTTCCCCAGCCAGCTGTGAGACATAGTCTCTCCAGCGGGTCCAAGGTCTGCCTCTTGGTCTCCTCCCAATGGGACTTGCCCGAAACACCTCACCAGCGAGGCACTCGGGTGGCATCCTGACCAGATGCCCGAACCACCCCGTCTGGCTCCTCTCGACCTGGAAGAGGAGCGGCTCGACGCCGAGCTACTCCCTGATGGCAGAACTCCTCACCCGATCTCTGAGTGAGAGCCCAGCCACCCTGCGGAGGAAGCTTATTTCAGACACTTGTATTCGTGATCTCATTCTTTCGATCATCACCCACTGCTGGTGACCATAGGTGAGGGTGGGAACATAGATCGACCAATGGTACCATTGGTACCATAAATACCTGATCAGTTCAGCTGTAGTTGGTACTGAGTAACTGTGGGCAGTTTAATTAAAATTCCTTCAGTAATTTGGGAGATATTTGTTACACAAGTGTTACAAAAGCATGGATGAATAAACATTGGGAAGGCATCAGAATATTGATTAAATATAGTATTTATTGATTAACAAAGACATTTTCACAAACTTGTTTCAAATGGTTTAATTTTAGCAGCAAATAGTTTGTTTACAATAAAAACACAATCTGAAATGGCGTTTGAAACGCCTAACCATGGATCAGTTCAAGCAGACGGGTTGCTTTTACTAAAGTTATTAAGTCTGTTTGGAGTGTGAAACTCCAAACAACTTCTTCTTTCATAGGCAGTCATAGTCATACTGATTTACCCTTTAAAAGAAGAGCAGATGATGGAGGAATGAATGGAAACACAATGTTTTATTCTTGTGGTTAGTTTCATGACCGTTTCAAAAAGTCCCACTGACAGATGTGTCTTTCAAAATTTTATTAGCAGGGAAACACAAATGTCTTAATGAGACAAAAGTCCCTAATTCTTTCTCTAATCTCGTCACCAACACCTGTTTTGTACAGTATAGTTACTATCATCATTTGGGCGGAAAAACATACTAACATTAGGACCCAGCAGAAAACAGTACCCATCTGACACCAGCTGAAAACCAGAGCAACCACCTCATGCTCCCTAATAAGGATAAACAAGAAGAATAAACTAAAATTATTTTTCTTCTTTCACCTATGGTCACCAGCTGTGGGTGGTGACCGAAAGATTGAGATTGCGGATACAAGCGGCCGAAATGAGCTTCCTCTGCAGGGTGGCTGGGCTCTCACTCAGAGATCGAGTGAGGAGTTCTGCCATACGGGAAGAGCTCGGTGTCAAACCGCTCCTCCTCCAGGTTGAGAGAAGCCAGACAGGGTGGTTCGGGCATCTGGTTAGGATGCCTCCCGAGCACCTCGGTGGTGAGGTGTTTCGGGCAAGTCACACCAGAAGGAGACTAAGGGGCAGACCCCAGACCCGCTGGAGAGACTCTGTCTCACAGCTGGCTGGGGAACGACTCGGGATCATTCCTTGTGAGCTGGAGGATGCAGCTGGGGTGAGAGAAGCCTAGGCTACCCGTCTGAGGTTGTTGCCCCTGCGACCTGGTCCCCGATAAGTGGAAGATGACGGAACGGAACTTTTTACCAGGTTTTGTTTATCCGAATAATTGTTTATGTGCCAGCTTTTTGCCACTACTACGTGCCTTGAACAAAGACCTACAACCTCATTTATGAAGCGTGCGTACATCTTTGTGCAAAATGATTGATTTCTGAAGGTCAAGGAGTGTGTGTACTATTACGTTGCTCTAAAAAAACGTCAAGAGCTGCCGTACTAAAATTCCAAAATGTGGGGAAAAGATGACACCTGTGGACAGAACTAGAAGTAAACTGAAGACAGTGATATGAAGCATTTGTAGCTGCGAAGAAACACAGTTTGTCACCACTAGGAATTTTGAACATTTATTTTTTACTTCACCGACAGATCAGTGTGTGACAATCATCAAGTTGTGGTGAGGACTGCCTCCCACTATCTTTCGCTTGTAGGTGACATCTCCACAATTGAAAAATGACAACACCTGACAACGCTATTGCACATGCATCAAATAATTTGCACGATGCATCTTTGTTGTTCTAGAGGTGTGGCTGAGGCGAGATGGACTTTAGGTTGGTTTATGTCTGTAATTTGTCGCAGGTGTGATTTATGAAGCTTATAAGGGTCATTTTCAAATTTCTTTCCATTTTAGCTAGTGAAAAAATAAAATATAAGTACGTATATCCATAAGTTCCTACTCTCTTTTGTTTTTGATAAAGGATTGATTTAGAGACCCAAATCTGCTGATGGCCCCTTTTTTTACAGATGTATTTTTAATTACATCTGTATGATGTATTATGTTACCTTTGTTACAGTAACAGAGTGGACAGTAACAGAGTGGACAAATTTTGTTTCTTCTGTTCACTACAGCTAGGAAAGTTGATGTATTATCACTCACATTACATCATTTAAAACTATTTCACAAATATTATCACCAGTAAATGGCATTTCTCTTATATTCTAGATAATCTATATATTATGCTGGTAACAGAGAAGACATTTCAAAATGAACCTTACCCTTTTTAAGATTTGAAACCTTCATAAACTTTAGCCAAAATACTTTAGCCACATGGCTTCGTCTCCAAAAGTTACTTCCTGTCTGCAGCAGTGAATCCTGGTGGCAGTTGTTGGAACTTGATGAACATTATGATGTACAATATGGTAACAGAGTAAAAGTAACAGAGTGGACATCATATTGAGGGACAGGTCTTTTTGCGTGTATTATGTCTTTTTTTGGTAACATTTTCATGCAAACAGTTAATAGGGTCTATAACCTTAGATGACCTTGTTTATTTAAGGCAAAAAATTAATATTTTTATTACAGAAAAGATTCTTGATACGCTACTGAAAGATAAGCATTTTATTGAGGGACATTAAAATTTGGCTGGGTAGAGATTTTTGATCATCACAAAGTGAATAAAATATTTATCCTATGACAGTTTTAAATAAATGTGCATGCAACATTATAGTAGCAGACTTAGAATTAACAGTGAAATTAACTTTTCAATCATTTAGATAACTGAAACTTTGCCCTTTCAGGCTAGGACACAAAACGGAAAGAAATCTGAAATTGACCCATAAATCCCACATTCAGATTCAAAACATTTGCTCAACCAAAGATCTACACAATATTTAAAAAAATGAGACCCTTTCTCTTGGTACCAAAGTGGTACAGCATTATCCTTCACTTATCCAGTGTTGCCAAAGCGGAAAAATTCTACTCCCTGGAGACATCTTCCTGTTTATCTGGGGAATCCTAAAATGTTACCAGACCAGCTGTGAGGCATAGTCTTTCTAGTGTGTTCTGGGTTTTGTCTGGTCCTTCTCCCTGGTGTGACGTACCCAGATCAACTACTCAGTGAAGCGTTGTGGTAGAAAAATTAAGATTAGGTAAGATTAATATTTGCTTTGAAAACATCTAAGTGACAATGGGTATCTCTAATTAACTTGATGTGCTGAAACAAGACTTCTATCTAACATCCATGGTGTGAGAATCTTGTTCCAGCCTGTTCACACCAACTCTAAGCTGCTCAAGGACAAACAAAGATACATTTTACAAACTCTATCCAAATAAAACAGCTTCTGTCCAGCAAGTAGCAGGTGCAAGATAAGGACATGTTTAGTTTGCACAGCCCAGTAATAAATACTAATAAATTATCAGCCTATCATACGTGATGGTCAGCCCAACCAAAGTTGCATAGCCTATCAGAATGCCTAGCAACGAAAAAGCCCACCCTGACAACGGGGAACATGTTTGTGGGGGGGGATTTTTGAATTTTTGCTGATCAAACTTTGGTTTGCATAAACTTCCAATGCTGTAGAATTTAATCTTTGTCCTTTATTAAATTCTTTTTTTTTCTCTTCTCATTTGTGTGATATCTTATTAAGAAAATTCCACAATAGCGTCCCAACCAGAAACCCAAACCCCCAATATGGTCACTCTCTAAGGAGAGGAGCTACAGCTCTACTCAGTCCCGCTCCGGGTAGGTACAGCAACCCTTTTTTCCAAGCGAAAAACCCAACTGTATCTCAGGGGAAGCTCATCTGGGTCGCATAAAGCCATGTTTGGACTCTTTAGGTCTCATATAAAGGTCCTCATAAAGGACTCTTTAGGTCTCATATAAAGGTCCTCATAAAGGACTCTTTAGGTCTCATATAAAGGTCCTCATAAAGGACTCTTTAGGTCTCATATAAAGGTCCTCATAAAGGACTCTTTAGGTCTCATATAAAGGTCCTCATAAAGGACTCTTTAGGTCTCCACACACAGCTTGTGGTTATAGGTGAGTCAATGTGGGACCTCTAGACATGTGAATAGTTTTTTAGTCTACGTTTTTACGTGTTTTTTGCGCCTCGTGAGCTGCACACTTGTCCTTTTTCAGTGTGTTTTGAACTACAAAGTACAAATGGCAATAATTGAAATGGAATTGTGTATAAACATTAATTTTGTGGCAGCACGGTGGCGCGGTGGGTAGCACAAGTGGCCTCACAGCAAGAAGATTGTGGGTTCGAGGCCTAAATGGGGACAAGGCTTCGAACACTGTCCTTTCTGTGTGGAGTTTACATGTTCTCCCTGTGTTTGTGTGGGTTTCCTCCCACCCTCCAAAAACATGCATGCTAGGTTGATTGGCCGGTGCCAAATTGCCCCTAGGAATGAGTGTGTGTGTGTGTGGATGGTTGTATGTGTGTGGCCCCGCAACAGAATGGCAACCTGTTTGGGGTGTACCCTGTCCCTCACCTTGAATCAGCCAGGATGGACTCCGGCACCCCCCGCAACCGTGTAAGGGATCGTCGGATAAAAAGGTGACCGTATTCGGAGGGGAATGTGAAATGGAGTGTTCATTGTTGAGGGTAAAAGCGTACATCCTGGTGACCGTGCACGAGGGTAGGCGCGTAAATGTCGAGTACTCATTACCGTAGATGTCCAACTTTTGGGTCAACCTGTGCTTTCGCCATAGTGTACTCTTTGCCGGGAGGAGCTCACCTCCAGGCCTGACCACTGAACGGAGCATCAGTAAAAAATACGATCAAATCTGTAAACACCATGGAGTTTTATTTTAATTTTAAAATTAAACTCTTAACATTCTACGATTCTGTTTCCATTCTACGCTTCAGACGCTTTCACTGCAGGGTTTAAGTGTCTTGCTGGTAAAATCCGGCGTCACATCAACACAACATCATCGATTGGACGACGCCAAAATTGCAGGCCGATTCAAAGATTAAGTTTTTTTATATTATTCGAGTTTATCTGGTCACATTGTGAGGCTGAACAGCAGTGGTGGAACGTAACGAAGTACATGTACTTCATTACTGTACTTAAGTTAAAAAAAATTGTGTATCTGTACTTAAGTAAAATTTAAGACCGGTACTTTTACTTTTACTTCACTACATTTTTATAGTAAATATCTTTACTTTTACTTTTTAAAAGTGTGTTTTACATTTTTCGTTACATCTTTGTTCAGGAATTTGAAAAGCCGCATCGCCAAAATCTAAGGGGGCAGTTGATCGGGAGAAGAAGTAATGAATCGAGGACCAATCAGAATCAAGAGTAAACATTTTCCACATTCATTCAGCGCCAAAAAACTAACATCAAATATAGTACAAAATAAAAAAGAGTCAGAAGATCGTTGTTCGTTGTGTTTACTTTTAAACAAAAAAAGTTGAGCCATCATTACACAGAGCAGGGGCAGATCTAGGATTTTCTAAAGGGGGCAGGGCTGAGGTCATTGACAAAGCCAATATAGGGTGACTAGGGGCGTCCCCCCCTCCAGAACATTTTAAAAAATAAGAGTCATTTTCCTGCGTTTTGTTGCCCATTCACTGGCCCTGCATGGGGATAGCTTGACTAGTCCTCTTTCCTTTCTTCTTTTTTTTTTGTGGACCAAAAGAGGCGGGAGAGGGGGGTCACGCCCCTGCAGAGTATTTTTTTGTGACCCTACAGCACAAAAAATAACATTTGAATTATGGTCAAATACTATTTTCCATGTCTTACTATCTACCAGTAGATGGCACAACGACTGCATTTACAGAGATTTTTTTTTCGTAATCCATCAGGTCAGATTGGCTTTCAAATGAGCAAAGAGCTGTTGTTCTAATTTCATTCGGCATGGAGTAAAAAAAAAAATCAGAATGGCTGAGTGTTTTTTGCATGCTGTGATGTGATGCATGGTTTTTAACATACTTGACAGAATCCACATGAGAATAAAAGCTGTGTGGTGGTTGGTGCTGAGGATCAGGAGGTGGCAGTGTTACACACCAGAGAAACAACCAATTGTCTCTGGGCAGAAAAGGCTCAGCACTGAGAAATGCCAAGGGAAGAAAAGGAGCAAAGAGGATGATGTAATCCTTTAAAGGGGCATTCACACAAAAAAGTCAATATTACACTGATGTTGGATTTAAAGAAGCAGAGGACCAATTTAAGCAGCTGAAGATGCTTGAATGAAAGATCGGAAAATGGTTCAAACATCACAGAAGTTGGATGTGAACATGTTAGATGTTGTTCAGTTTGAGTTCTAATTCTAAACTACTGCTCCAGTTTGGCTTGTTTGGATTTATTTAACAAAATTAAATGATAATGAAGTTATTTTAATGAACAAGTGTTCTTATTTTCACCTGTTTCATCACAAAGATTAAGACTGTATGTCTGAAAATTTTTTGTCATAATTTCTATGGATTGTAACATTAGTCAGAATTTTATTTGACAAAAACACTTACGCAGAAATGCTGACAAAAAATGAAAATGGACTACAACCCCCATCATGCCTAGCAGCTACCACGCATGCACAGTGAGAGGGACAAGGATTACTTTTTTTAAAAAAAATTCCTAAGGATCCGGACCCTAACACACCAAACACACTTTTGAGGACAGCGAGGTGAAGATTTTAAGTAGAGAGAAAGGATGGTTTTAAAGAGGTGTGAAGGAAGCCATCTTTGTGATGAGAGAAAATCCCTCACTGAATCGGAGTGGAGGCGTTAGATACATTTTGCCCGGGATTTACAGCATCCTTTTGAAGCCATGGACTAAAGATGACACCTCATGACCCAGTTTCACGTCTCTCGTTAGCAGGAATTTCTATTCACTAGGCTTTTAGCATTATTACTGGTCTGTGGCTACAATAGGAGCCATTCACAGCCATCATAGGTAACACAGGCTCATTGGTCGAGCCCTCCTTACTATTTTTTTACCTTTTACTCAGGTTAGTATAAATAGATCCAGTTTTCTGTCCATTTCATTCAGATTGAAAATTATTTCTGGATGGAAGTCGAAACGTCTCAATCAAGAATTAAACTGTCCAGAAGACTTTTTTTGAAACTTTTTCTACTAAGGATCCGGAGTCGTTCCCCAGCCAGCAGTAAGACAGTCTCTTCAGCTGGTCTGGGGTCTGCCTCTTGGTCTCCTCCTGGTTGGAGGTGCCCGAAAGACCTCACTCGCGAGCTGCTCAGGAGGCATCCTGAACAGATGCCCAAACTATCCATTCTGGCTTCTCCCGACCTGGTGGAGGAGCGGCTCAACCCTGAGTTCCTCCTGGATGGCAGAATTTGCCACCCAATCTATGAGTGAGAGGCCTGCTACCCTGTGGGGAAGTTCATTTCGGCCGCTTGTATTTGCGATCTCATTCTTTCGGTCACCACCCACAGCTGGTGACAATAGGTGAGGGTGGGAATGTAGATCGACTTGTAAATCGAAAGCTTCGCGTTTCGGGTCAGCTCTTTCTTTACCACGATGGATCAATGCAGCGTCCGAGTTATTGCTGATGGCGCACCGAACTGTCTGTCGATCTCATTCTCCATCCTTACCCCACTCGTGAATACCACTTGGGTCGGTATTCTAAAAATTCTTCTAAAAAAATTCTGCCTTACTCAAACTTGCAATGGAGTGAACGTCGACTTTGGGTAGGTTAGAGTGCGGTAGCAGGAAAAGCGTGATGTAAATCAAAATTCTGCGGAAGTACTATTTTTGGAGGACAAAATTTCTTATATTTTGTTGTGGCTGTAGGATAAAAATGAATGGAGCTACGGACATTTGTTTCACTTCTGAATCCCTAATAATCACTAAGTAAATCCTGTGTTTTGGTTGAGCGAGAAAATTTTCCTGCCCTTTTTCAGTTTTTACCCATATTTTACAGTCATATCTCAAAAAGTATATAAGTTATGACAATTGTGTTTAAGAAGGTTAGAGATAAAAAATTAAAAGTCTTTAGAGTGTATGAGTTCAACTGTGTGTGTGCTAACTTTATAAAGCAGATATGAGTATATTTCATGGACCGTATTTGTATACTTTTTTTTTTTTGGCTGTCAAATTACTAGAATCAAAATAGAACAATATTCTTAAAATTAGAAACTTCATTCAAACATGGACGTATTGAACATACAGTGAATATATGCATATGACTCTACTATGGGATTTTGAGCCAGGAAAAACCAAGAAATATACCATAATTTCACAACTGTAGGGCGCATATAAACATCTTAGATTTTCTTCAAAATGAGCGGTGCGCCCTTTCATGCGGTGCGGTGCGCCTTCTGTGTGAGAAAAGGCGGACCTAAAAGAAAAAGCGGTGCTCGTGAGGCGAGGCGGACCTGAAATAAAAGGCATGAGAACGTTAAAGAGTGAAGTGTGGGCGTGGATTGTGTATAAAAAAGGTATGTGCTGTATGAACAACATTGCTGTTTTAATCCTGAAAATGACAAAGAGACACGCTTATGACGCTCAGTTTAAGTTGAAGGCAATCAGCTACGCGGAGGAACATGGGAATCGAGCCGCCGCCAGAAATTTCAGCATTAACGAGTCAATGGATTGTAGATGCTTGGACTAACGTGTCTGCTAGTACTGTTATCCGAGCTTTCGCAAAAGCTGGTATCCTTTCTGAGGAGCCGCACAGTACAGACAGTGACTTTGACAGCGAGGAGCGAAGTGGACCTGCTCTGTTGGATTTTGCGCAGCTGTTCGATTCCGAGACAGAGGATGAGGACTTTGATGGATTTGAATAAAGACTGCTACCGGTAATGTGCTTGTTTAGTATCGTTACTACTTAAATAAAGCACAATCAAACTCAGTTTTGCTCCCGATCTATTTTTTAATACGTACATTTGCATGCTTGCGTGTGTGTTGTAGTAAGGCGGTGTGTGACTGAGACTGCGCCTTTTCGTACGGTGCGCCTTATGTGTGTGTTAAATACAGCAATGGCGCACATAACTGAGACTGCGCCTTTTCGTACGGTGTACCTAATGGTCTTGAAATTACGGTATTGTACTACTGTGTGAAATAAACTTGACCTCTTCTAAAACTTTAAATATTTTAACTTTACTAACACATTTTTGAAGATATCTAAGTATCTTAAAGGAAGTTCGCCAATTTTATCGGTCAGACAAATACCATTTTAAATCAGTTGTAAACCTGACACTGCTGTTAGGAAGGTAGTAAAATTATTGGAAAAGAATAAAAAGAAATGGAAAGAATAAGAAGGAGGCAGTGGGGCCACGAGAGCTGCAGGCCAAAAGAGTCACAAGAACCAGGTTGTTGGCCCACGAGTAGCACCAGCTGAAAAATCTTTCAGCTGGACTTTAAAACAGATATTACAGGAGTTAATATACTATATTTGGTTGTTCACTTTTAGAGACAAATTATCACAAAAAGTTATGTTTCTTTGTGTTTTCTGACTCATTTTCTAGATTAAAGATTCATTTGTTGCAAACTTTTGTGATTTTATCACAAGAAATACAATGTATCTTGAATCCTTGTGAAAAGTGTGCTGAGAATAAAGAACGAGTAAGATTTTGATCTAAAAATAACAATTTTTTTCCATGTCTTTATTAGAACTATTTTATGTGGGTTTTTTTTTAAACCAATTTGATGTTGTTTTATGTAATGTGAATATTTGAATCTGGTTAAAGAGGTAGGAGTTTTAATTGTAAAAATTTCTACATAAAAGGATTCCTTAGAAACAAGAATAAGTCAACGCCAAGGTCAGTCAGTAAGTCAGTCGGTCAGTTGCCTACTTATCTCTATATTTATTCTATCTATCTATCTATTTATTTATTAGATTTATCTGTTTATTTATTTATTATCTATCTATCTATTTATTCTATCTATCTATTTATTTATTAGATTTATCTATTTATTTATTTATTTATTTATTATCTATCTATCTATTTATTCTATCTATCTATCTATTTATTTATTAGATTTATCTATTTATTTATTTATTATCTATCTATTTATTCTATCTATCTATCTATATTTGGGAGACGGTGGCCGCGTGGTTAGAGCGTTCGCCCGCGGACCGGAAGATCGCGGGCTCGCGTCCCACGAAGAGCACGTGTAGGGTCCTTGGAGAAGACGCCTAACCCCCGCTTCTTCCACCATTGGCGCCGTTGAAGGGCAGCCTGCTGCGGTGTAAGGAGTGCAGCAAACAAATTTCCCCGGTGAGGGATGAATAGAGTAATTCATTTAATTTTTCATCGTTTTTGGGGTTGCGAGGATGCCTGAACCCATCCCAGCTAATTCAAGGCAAGGGGCAAAATACACCCTGAAGAGGTCGCCAGTCTATCGCGGGCAACGCCAAAGTGTTGGAAAATATTCCTCCAACAACTGTATGCCATAAATTGTATTCATAATGAATGTTTGAGGTCTATGTGCACGCTAGGTTGAAGCTGTCACACGTGCAAAGTTTTTACATTTTTTTATGTTATATTATTAAAATTTATTATCTGAGCTTATTGTACCAGTTTTCAAAAACAGGATAAGGCGGAGTTAGTGTTGATTTTGAACACAAGCAGGACTGCTACTGGGGATTTTGAGACTTATGATGGGAAGACCTAAAGCCACAAAATTTTTCGTCCACACGCAACATGAAGCCCCGCGAAACATTAGCGGCTCATCAACACGCATCTCAATGTGAATATCTGTCTGAGTACCTCAGGGGTGGGCAAACTTTTTGATTCGCAGGCCACATTGAGTTCTTACATTTGCTTTGGTAACCTCACCTCATTGGAGAAAAAATACACATCTTGGGATATGAAGAAAATATGTGCTTTAATTTCCAATGAAAATGAAAAAAGCCTTGCAACAAAATGCAAGGATGAAACAGCTGCAGCAGTCTGCGGGCGCATTAAATTTGAGCGGGGAATGGAGAGGCATCGGGGCCACTATAGCGCTTCCACAACCGCACTAGATGTTACATCAAGCACGTTAAATTTTGAATGACGCGTGCCAGCACTAAAATAAAACGTGCATCTAACACGCTAAGTTTAAATCTTAAATTCGAAATCTAGCGCACTTGTTGATGTGCGTGTCTTGGCTCCGATGGCTTTCCCTATCATTTTAATAGAACCAGTGTTGTTGTTTTCTCAACAAAGCCAATATATCTAGAGTGCGCCATCTAGTGAGGAAACATCAGAATTGCAGGGGAAATAAAACATTAACAAGTTCTTTTTTTCATTTATTTTTCTAATTTCCGCGGGCCGGATTAAAACGTTTAACGGTTCGTAGTTTGCCCATGCCTGGAGTACCCCTTCTCTTGGACTCAGAAGAGTTGAAGGAGTATCCAAAATTTCCGTCTTGCTAGAGAGAACTTAAGTTAACCCGTTATCAGCGGTAGAAAGACATAAAAACTTGGAGGTGATTCTATAAGTTAATCTAGTGTTTGTACCGAGTAAATGTGAACAAGTTCATTAAAATCCCTTCAGTGGTTCTGGAGATGTTGTCTTCACAAGAATTTGAGACCTTGACATTTGGTGTTGTGACTTTGAAAAGCTAATCAGTTCATCTAAAGTTGGTATTGAATAACTGCAGGCAATTTAATTAAATGCCTTCAGTAGTTTGAGAGATAATGCGTTCACAAAAGTCATATGGATATACGAACAGCCTGAGTGTCTAATGCGGGGGTCTCAAACCAGGAACACATGGAAAACCCTCAGGACACCGACCCTCGAGGACCGGAGTTTGACACCCCTGGTCTAACACCTCTCCCTCATAGTAGGCATAAGAATGGTTCATTTTCTAGAAAATGTTAGTTTTTTTAAATAAAAGTCTGTGATACAAACTTCAATTCGGAGGTTTGTGTCGTCTGCTGTGAACTCGATCAAGTGCCCGACCTGGCTTGTTTGCATGTGACCTCAGCTCCAACGCCTTAGGCCAAACAGAAACACCATCCATTAAAAGGAGTGGTTAACCAGCTCTCTCCCAAATTACAGTGACTCCGGGTTCCCGTTTTACTGATGTAGCGGTTGTGTGGCTCTTCGTCTCATGTTACTCACTGTTCTGCAGAGACTTACTCACATCGGCCGTCCTCCCCTTGTAAAAACTGAGACAGCCATTTTTGGCAACTTAAAAGCTGAATCTGTAATCTGGTTCTTCAGAATGAGCCTCGTTAGTCTACAACAATTCAATTTTATTTATAGTCGTCTCAGACACACACACGCAGTGATTTAGACAAAAACACGTAATCAGATTTAACACGATCAGCACAAGTGAAAAATAAACATAAAAAAACCAGGACATCCCTGTCCTTACAACCTCCTTCTCAAGCAAGAAAAACCCAGCCGGAAGAAAATAAAAACATAGATGGAGACCCATTTGAAAAGGAGATCTTCTACCAGGATGAAACTATTCAGTGTGAATTTCAGATAATCTATTAGCCATGACTTAGTACGTGTTTGTAGGATGTTGCAGATGGGCTTCAGTCAGTAGACCTACAAGTCACGACAGGAGGACTTGCCCTGGATCTTCGAGCATGCATTTTTGCTCAGCTCACACACAGTCTTTAAGTCAAGCAAACTAAGTATTTAGAAAATCCCATCACTCCTTTTACGCAATTTAATCTTTATGAATCAAACAAATCCACAAACTTTGGGTTTAATCCAACTTAAAATCCAAGCCCCAAAAACTCCCAATATGGATCAAACAACTGCCCAGATGTATACGCAATGAACCGCTAGCAGCTGAAATCACTCAGGAAGGATGGAAAGGCGTAGTTATTGTGCCGGGGCTGTAATATTGGCCCGAAGCGACAGAGAGTGGGAGGTCGATACCACGTCAACTCACTCTGACACAAACTGATCTGTCAGTGAAATAATAGTAAAGGTCTGACACAGTGGTCACTAAAATAAAATAACCGCTCACAATGTGACACCACGACACAATATAAATCTTGTTTTTGATCACAAATACTGGGCAGGGATAAGCACTTCAAATTACGAAAGCTGGTACATATTCTGTTATATTCCTATTTTGGGGCATTGATGTTAAATCGGGACTCCTTATTGAATGGAGAGACTGAGTGTGAGCAGAGGGCGTGGCCTAAAATATTTTTCTGCATACATTGAAATGTGACCGTGGTGCGAAACAAATCCATGGTCAAGAACAACCTAGTGTTTGAGTTATACCCTAATACAGTACAGGACAGGAAGTCTAGCAAATGATTTAAATATGTGTAAACAAAATGTGAAACCACTTCATGGTAGAAATCTTCAAAAGTTAGTTTTGCATGAAACTGCCCCATAACACTAGAACCGCCGCACTCTAAATCTACCTGCAAGCGCCATGACCATCAATGGGACGCTTATGTAATTATTCATGTTTTGCGCTGCTATTTTGCATAAATAAACTTTTACACACTCAATTTTTAAAGTAACTATAACAATAAAACGTTAAATACTTTTAAAACCTGGAATGAAAAAGCAAACACCAAAGTAAAATGAACTAATTCATCAATAGCCTACTTTTTTTCCGCATTTTGCGCTGCTGCTTCAAAAATATCCTTGATATTCCAGTCTGTTAACCTGAACTTTCAAGACTTATCTAGAAAACATGGCAGACTTTATTCAGACAACAATTTTCTTACTCTTTTCATGGTGTCTCTTCGATATTATCTCACTCAACCTTTCTAAAATGTTTCTGTAATGGCGTCAGAGTCCTCCTTGTCTCTCTCCACAAATATAAACACACACACACTTACGTGTGGCCATAGCAATGTGTTTGTTATCATAGCAACATAGCAACAACTTCCCACAGAAGTTGCGTGGCAATGCGCGCTTCCTCCCAGCTGCTGCGGGGTGCAGCAGGTTAGAGGAGATAAAATGCTTATAAATTTTGAAACGTTAATTTTTAGAACACAAAATATACATGATAAAATAGAAAACATGTTTATATTAGAAGTCATAAAAGGTCATCCTCCTAGGTTGTGTTTTTTTTTTTTTGAATAGACATATTAAAGTAGCGTGCAGTCAAAGTAACGTGCAGTCAAATTGACAGCTGTGGCGGTCCTAGCGTTAATGCTAGTAATCTGTAGAAAACTACAATAATTATGATTTGCTCATTAGAAAGCTAGCTAGGAACAAGTTAGCTTTACAATGGCTAGCAGGCTGCTAGGAGCCATTTTACTTGGAGATGTAGGGTAAACCAGTTCTTTTGTTTTACTAACTTCACCTCTGCCAGTCGTTATTTTCCATATTCCATTTATTCATTAGTATTTTACACCTTTTATTGGGTGGTTATGTAGCTTGCTGTGATATTGGGATGTAGAAATAAAATCAAATGAACATTATTTGGACATTGGGATCCTTCCAGGTGAGCTGGAGGATGCAGCTGGGGTGAGAGACGCCTGGGCTTCACATCTGAGGCTGTTACCCCCGCGACCCAGCCCTGGATAAGCGGAAGTCGATGGAACGGAACAATTTTAGAAGGTTTTTTTTTTTTTTATTTCAACCACATACTTTGACAAATTAGTGTAAAATATTTCACCACTTTAACTAAGAGTTTGTTGTTGATGATCATTGCCCTGGATGTATGTCCACCAGAAAGCCCTCACTTTGCACTTAACGCCTGTCATGAGGCTTCCAGATAACTGGCTATGGAGTTGACCCTGGTTTTAACCTCCCGGCACGCCTTCTGTCTTCACTCTGCTCGATCTCCCTAAGTCCAGTCTGATCCACACAACTAAACCTCAGCACCTTGCTTTCAGACTCCTCCACTGGAGTATCTCCAGGGACATTTGGCCTCTTTTAATGCTGATCTTTGACCACTTAGGCTAAAGATAAGTTAACCTCTGCAGGCATGCTGTGAAGATCCAGGCATGCTGAGCTTTTTGTGGACATGTGCAGTTTCTAAACCTGAAGTGCAAGTAAGTTATTATTTTAATTTCATATGAGGAATGTACTTATAAAGAGACAGTCGCATATAGGTGCGCTAGCTGAGGACGCTATACATTTTCAAAGTTTTCTTTGCTTCCCTTAAAATATCTAAATAACAAACTGGTGGTAATAATATTTTGGCGCATTGATGTTTGCCAAATATTTGCACAGTGCTTCCATACGTGTGTCATTACATCAAAGCATTTAACCAATCACATTTCAGCCAGTGTTTGTTGCCAGGTTAGCTAAAATCAGTTGAGCTTCTGCTAGCGCCTTTAGAGTCTATTCTACCGGCTCTGTCCACACAAACTGTAACGGTAATGAAACTTTTGGTTTGAAGCCCTTCTCGCAGGCCTTCTATGTCACCATTTTGAGACCAGCTAATTGGACAGTAAGAGAACGGTAGATATCAAACGGCATCTGTGGCATGGAAATCAAAATATTGTTTTGTTGTAACTTGCTTTTTATCAGCAACTGATAAAGCAACTGAGAGAGGAGAACAAGTAGATTTACTGGCTGATTTTCTTTATTCAAAATGTGTTTTTTTAAAAAGTAAAAAATAGGCCACAGACTAGCATGGGATGGTCTAGGACAGGGGTGGGCAAACCTTTTGGTTCGCGGCCACATTGAGTTCTAACATTTGACAAAGGGGCCGGAACAGGAGCAGATGGATGGCATGCTTTGGTAACTGCTACATTAGATCCATAGAATGATGCGTTAGATTGTAAAGAAAGGTGCTAAATGTTACATCAAGAGCGTTAAATTTCAAGTCTAGCGCGCTAGGTCTGAAATTTTGCGTGATAGCACTTAAAAACATTCATTTAGTTGTGCTAGATTAAAAATCCAAGCGCTTGTTGAAATATTTTGCTTGTTTTAACATCTAACACACTTGTTTACGTATGTGTATTGGGCCCAATGGCTTTCCATATCTGTGCACACTGTTTATTATGACAGTGTGCACATTACGGAGACTCACACATTTTAATGGGAACAGTGTTGTTGTTTTCCCAACAAAGCCAATATATCTAGAATGTGCCATCTAGTGAGGAAACATCAGAATTGCAAGGAAAATAAAATATTAAATAGGCTTATTTGTTTAATTTTTTCAAGTTCGGCGGGCCAGATTAAAACATTTGACTGGCCTCAGGTGGCCCGCAGGCCATAGTTTGCCCATGCCAAGAACTTCATATCAGTGAAAATTTAGGCACAACTACGACAAGACAGGTTGCACTTTTAGCGTTTATGAGGAAAAAAGGATCTGCAAATTATCCAGTTTTTGGTGACCAAACGTTATATTCTTTTATATATTTGAAGTTCAATTTTCTTACATTTATGTCAACGTACTTTCCCAATTTATATGGAAGACTTACAGAAAGAAACATGCTTTCCGTGAACCACCCCATGATTCCTCCCACCCTTTTTACTAACACCAGTGAAGGGATTTTCCTTCCCACCATCTCTGGCTGGAACACTTTTTCCGGTTTGTGTTCATTTACTTTAGTTTGTAGAGCACCCAGGAATGAGAGGCCATGGAAAACTGAGAACGCCAATGTGGTTAGCATGGTATGGACAGACAGAGGAAGAGAGATGGTGTGTGTGCTAGATACAGGGAGGGAAAGACAGAGGTGAATTGTCAGAGAGAAAAGCCCGCAAGCAACAGCACGACAAAAATAGCACAGCGAAGAATCTCTGTGGGTACCATAAATTTGCGCATGATTAGTGTAATCAAACCGAGACATGCAACATAAACCATCTTTGTGATGTTAAGGCCTCCTCTGTTTGCCTCTCAGCATCCCCGGTTGCTGGTTTCTTTTGTTTATCTGACTGTCTGCGTTTCATACTAAACATCCTATTAAACTAAATCTCTGCCGTTACAGCCCGGGCACAAGCGATGTTTGACCTGATTACCTTTTGACATTTTGATGCAACGATAAAGCAAACCTTCTTCACGGTATAGGGGTGTCCAAACTTTTTCACTGGCCTTGGGGGAGGGGGTTGTGGGGTGCGTGAGGTCATAGACAAAAAGCCCTTTAGAAAATCCTGGAGTCGCCCCTGAGAACAGGATCAGATGGATGGCATGCTTTTGTTACCACTAGTTTAGACTGGTTAAATGGCGTGCTAGATTCTTTTTTTCCTCCTTTTATTAATTGCCGCCATTTTAGAAAATTGGGGGGCTCACATACTCATTTGCTGTTCCTATTTTAGCCTCTAGATGGCAGTATTTAGAACACGCAGGTAACAGCGCTGCTGCCCGATGTGTTACGTAATTCTACACATGGGCCAGGCGCTATTGATTTTATGACGGAGGCTGCGGGCCGGATGAAAATTGAAAACGGGCCGCATTTGGCCCCCGGGCCGGACTTTGGACATGTCTGTGTTAAAGGTTCTGGACCTCCGAGCAGCTCAACACAAGTTCAACAGGATCAAATCTGCTCAGTAGACGAGGACTTTTTGATAGTTCGCATTTTTAAAAAAACGGGTAACACAATTTATTTTTCTTACGATTATCTGTTTTTTTATGTATTTAAACAACAATTCTCAAAAACTGTGTTACTACTTCCTATAATCTTGTAGAAAGGAACAATAAACATAACAAGGTCATAGTTTGGTACATACAGAGCCATGTTTATACAGTCAAAACTGCCCAAATTTACCGACTTCACAGATTAGAAAACGCTATTCATCATCTAGAGGACAAAATAAAAATAATCACCAAAACTTTATTTAGAAATTACGGGAAAGTTATCAATCGGAAAAGAAACATGAGTCCATGAGTCAAAATAATAATAAAGAAGAACCCTGAAAGATTTCTGTGTGTATTTATAACACACGGTATGGAGGACCAAACATTTCACGCACAGGCCTCGAGTGGTGCTCTTTTTTTATCATAATCCTCCACCATATTGGTCATTTTTCTTCTCTCCTTACTCCATTGCTCTAACTCCTCACAACACCCCACATGTTTGCACCTGTGTCTCCTCGTCCCCCTTTTTTTATAAGCCCTTGTCCCCTTCACTCCTTTGTCAGGTTGTGATGAAGTAACTGTTTTTGTGATTATGGTGTCTTGTCCTGGCCTGTTGTATCCAGCTCTAGCAAAACCCCCGAGTCTTGCTCAACCATGCCGGCTCAGGGTAGCTACCAACTACACCTACCCGCTCCTCTTCCATTACACCTTATGTTCTCGGTGAACTGGTAACACTTGCTTGTACTTACCTATCCGGGGAAGTGTTGCAGGGGCAACAGCCCAGGCTTCTCTCATGCCAGCTGCATATTCCAGCTCTCCAAGGAGGATCCTGAGGCGTTCCCTGACCAGTTGTGAGACATAGCGGGTCGGGATCTTTCTCTGGGTCTCATCCCAGTTGGACGTGCTTGAAACAGCTCACTAGTGAGGCATTCGGGAGGCATTCTAATCAGATGCCTGAACCACCCCATCTGGCTTCTCTCAATCCAGAGGAGCAATGGTTGATATAAATAAAATAAATAAATAAATGAATTACTCAATTCATCCCTCACCGGGGAAATTTGTTTGCTGCACTCCTTACACCGCAGCAGGCTGCCCTTCAACGGCGCCAATGGTGGGAGAAGCGGGGGTTAGGTGTCTTCTCCAAGGACCCTAGACGTGCTCTCCGTGGGACGCGAACCCGCGTATGTCAACATACCAACAGTTAATGTTGTCATGTTTAGTCTAGTTTGTCCTGTTTTCTGTGGCTTTATTATTGGATGGTTTTAGTCACATGTTTAGAAAATTAACACATTGCAAAATAATTCTGACTTAAAATATTTTGTAACATAATTTTTGCACAAATGGCTCATGTGGCATTGGATGATTTGAAAAGTAATTGATATATTTGTACAGGTTGTTTTACATCATAATAACAATGAATGTGCCAATAAACCACGATTGCAGCATGTTTGCAGATATAATTTGAAAAGTTTGACAAAAACTGAGATGCTTAATTTCCTCCAAATTTATTCTGAGGAACATTTAACTTGGAATCGTTCAATTTTGAGCAGAAAAATTTGCAAATGCATCAAATAAAAAACAGCTGTTGTGAAATCATACCTTTATTCAATCGAATTGTCACAAACCTAAATTTTCTCATTTTTTGTAAAAGTCCTTCTTTTTTTTGGCCCGCTTCATTCATGAACCTTGAACTTGAATTAAGTGGCATAAAGCATGTCGCAAATGTGCATTAAAATCAAAGAACGTAGAGCAGAGTTTCGTCATTTTTTACTTAAGTCAAAAACACTTGATTGCAAGTATCCTGCTAACACACTTGTAACAGGATACATAATCAAATATTTGCTATAATAATTGATTGAATTTGTGTAGAAATGAACAGAAACGGAAAAGAAGTTACCTTATTGTCCTGACGTTCTGGATCACCATATTGTTCAGACGACATTTATTGTCAACGGTGCATAGTAACGCGTTACATTAAATCCGTTACATTGAGTGTGTTTGTGTCTTGAAGTTGGTTAAATTAGGTGATGCAGAGTGAAGCTTGGTAGCTGAAGGGACGTTACATAATGCCTTGCTTATGTTAATACATTTGATTGTGTTCATTAATTGATTTACAATAAAGATTATTAAGAAATAAATGTTTCTGATTCATAAAGTTTCACCAAAACACTTTCATTTATTATCATATTTTCTGCTCCTTAAAACATGTGATAATAGTTAAAAATATGTTCATACGCTTTTGTTAATAATATTCCTTTTTTTCTGAAAATTACTTTTACTTTTTTACTTGAAGTAGTTTTAAAATAGGTTACTTTTTACTTTTACTTAAGTAGAAAACTTGAGTTGATACTTCTACTTTTACTAAAGTAGTTTTTTAACTCGGTATTTATACTTCTACTTGAGTAGAAAATGTTGGTACTTTTGACACCTCTGGTTGTGATAACCTTTCTGTAAATAAAAGAGTGACTTCATACTAATACCCGCAGTTTGCTGAGGTTTTTGTCAGTGTAACCTATACTACATTTGTGTTTTGTTAATTGCAATTATAAAAAATTGTATAAAATAAATTGATCCATGGAACGCTCACACAAATCTGGACAACTTTGAAATGCTGTTATTGTTTTTCAGTCCATTTAAAATGCATGAAGGCGTTAATAGAATATTGTAAAAGGTTGAAAAAAAATAGTCATTTTCTTAATTTGTGGCCGTACTTTGCTTCTTTAACATGTTGAAAGAGTCATTTAACTGAGATGAATTCAATGAATTCTGATGGTATGTCGTACTTTGTAATAACCCATGATAATGGATTTATTAATGAATCGCAGCAAGGGTCCGGTTTCCCCATCCAATCACTTTGAGCCAGATTAAACTAATTGACGACTTCTAAGTAAATAACTGCATAAACCGATGATGTCCGAGCTTTTCCATGAATGGAAAATCTTAATCTGGTGATTTGTCAAATGAAACTAATGGATATGTTCTGGAAGCTCTTTGTGATATAAGTGTTATATGTACAAAGTATGTTTGTAATAAAAGGTTTGTCTTTCAACCAAAGCAGAGACTTCATCGTGGTGGACTTATCAGACTTTGGCTTATTTCATACTGGCCAGGATCCATAACCTTCTTCTGCTCTTGCCAAATGACTGTGATCCTATTTGAATTTTGAAAGATTACCATCCATCCTTTTAGTTGATTAGTAAAGTTAATTGCCCTATGATCCCTGTTTAGAGGCCGGAATCTGCCAAAGAAAACCAGGCTAAGTCGTACTTTCTACACGCCAGTTGCTTTTATACCTCTTTGGAAACAAAACCCTGTCAAAAATGAATGAGATAGGATTTGTCTTTTTCAACCTTTTAATCTCAACAACACTTCCTTTTCCTTTGATAATTGTCTTAGTTCTGGCATCAGCTGCTTTTATAAGTTTGACTGGGGTCCTTTTAAAGTTTACTATTACCTTACGTAGAATTCGTGAGATAAATCTTTATTGCAAATGAAAAATTTAAGTGGGCCGAGACAACTACCATGTGGGACGCCACAGCGATTAAAAAAAACTATCTGACGCTTTTTAGGAGCAGTCTTGTGGTAATTGATGACAAAGTAAAGGGAAAAAAAGTTGGTTAAATATCTTTTTGTTTGAAAGAATGGATTTATTCAGAAAATACAGAAGATACGCAGTTGCAGATCTAAAAGAAAATCTTCACGTAAAAATCAGGCTAGGACGCAAAATACAGACAAAAAACACTTGATCAAATCTACTTAGAAACCCCAAATTCTGATTTAGTGGATATTTTGTAAGACCCAGACGACAAGACCATTTTATCAAGTTCATTGTAGAAATAGTAGAAATGGCGGAAAAGGCAAGTACCTCATGGTAGCTAACCCGGGTATGGGGTTCTGGACAGGCACGAGAAGACAGGAGCTAACAAACAGGCAGCTTATAGACCAAACACCTGTCTTGACAAGAGGAAAACAAGGTGCAAATATCAAGGAAAGGCAATTGGGAAAAGGTGTGAGTAATTTGAGAAAGAGGGTTAGGAGATCAGGCTTGAAGACAGAGGAACACGCCAGTCGCATTGAACTGCTCATGAGCTCACCACAATTTTAAATATTTGTGAAGTATAATAATTTCATTATCATATTGTTTACTCTTTATCCAGATGGTGTTCGGATTTTGTACAAATGTCATTGAAACATTTGGAAAATAACATAACATAACAATTTTATTGAGTTACGTTCAATGAAAGGTGCTTGAATCAGAAGATATTATGATAAAAATTAATTAGTGTACCCCTGAATAGAACTTTATTTCTACTTTTATACGTTAAAAATCCACTAAATGAAGTGATAACATCATGACGTGATTAAAGAAACCTTAGGGTAATTAAAGCTAACTCGTGTGAATGGCAGCATCTTTATTTTTGGGTGGCAAAAAGATTTGATTTGTTAATTATCAAGTTGGGTGGCACGGTGGTGCAGCGGGTAGCACAGTGGCCGCAAAGCAAGAATGGTAAATTGACTCGACTTATCCAGCGCTTTTGGTGTACCTGCATTGGTACTCAAAGCGCTTTACACTGTAGCTCACATTCACCCATTCACACAAACATTCATACCTGATGGGGATGCTACCACGCAAGGTGCAAACCACCAACAGGAGCAATTGGGGGTTCAGTGTCTTACTCAAAGACACTTGAGTTCACGGCATGAACTCTGGGTAGAAGATTGAACCAGTGACCCTCCGGTTACAGGATGGTCGCCCTACCCACTGAGCCACTCTTCCCAGAAGGTTGGGGTTTGAGTCCCTGGTGGGGACAATACTTGGAACGCTGGTCTTTCTGTGTGGATTTTGCATGTTCTCCTTGTGTACATGTGGGATTCTTCCAAGTCCTCCAGTGTCGTCCAGCCCCCAAAAATTGGTCACTGTAAATTTGCCCTTAGGAATGAGTGTGTGTCTGGGCAGGTGTGTGGGCCAGCAACAGACTGGTGACCTGTTCTGGGTCTACCCTGCCTTTCGCCTGGAAACAGCCGGGATAGGCTCCTTTACTCTGTAATGGAAAAACGAACTATCCCTCCTTAGGTCAAAGGAGTTAGATTAGGTGATGAAATCTCGGAATCCTTATTTTGTGTCACCATGACTATTCCTTCTTGCTTCGTCAGCTTCTTTTTTTTTTTATTTTACAGAAGACTCATCTGTTGCTCGGAATCTCTGGTTTCAAGATTAAAAATGTCTTGTATTGAGTCCAGAAGCTGGTTTAAACGGGAAAAGATATAATAAATACCACACGATGTTATGAGAACAAATATCATTATTTTGGAACAGGCCGTGTGGGTACGAGATGTATGTAAATTTGACTTGTGTGTGTATGTGTGTGTGTACGTGTGTGTGTGGGAGGCTTTTTATGTGTCATAAATCACCCGCAGGATATTTATACCACTGCAGGGAGATTCAGATAAAATAATAAAGCAGAGCGGGGTGACTTATGATAATTTCAGCAACATTTTTTCACCACTTTGATGTCGGAGAATGTTTTGTTCTTTTGATTTTTTTTTTCCCTCAAATATTTTGACTAAATTAAAACGACGATAAAAAAACGAGCAGGATTTTGTTTATAATATAAAATTTTTTGTCGAACGTCGGGTCGGGGCAGGTAAAGTCAGGCAGAAGGCGACATACTTAACCTTTTAGTAAAGGCATACAAACATTCGGCTTTAAAAAGCCGACTTAAATCCGAAAGCATGACGCAGAAAATGAGTTTACTCGTTCTCCTTGTGGTTGAAGGTTGTGTCGTTTCTACTCAGATCAGGGATGCTGTTTGTGCAGGAGTTTGGTAATCCCAGATTCTCCCGTCCTGCTCTCGTTTTGTTACGGCGCCCTGTTTGGTGTTAAAATAACTTCTTTAAGCCAATACCACTTAAGTGGTTGGTGTGGCCGATCATGGGAGTTTTAATGCATGTGTGTGGGCAGCAATGGAGGACAGGGAGGGCTGACTTGCGTGCTGGACAGGGGTGGTTTGTTTTGTCAGCAAAATGTCAATCTGTCTTTGCAAGGTTATCCCATATGATCTCCCTAAATACACAGGGCTTGGTTGTCCATCTGGTTGGCAGTTGAGAGCTCACACACACACACACACACACACACACACACACACACCCCTCCCCATTAACACCCACCGGTGTAGGCCCACGTCTGGAGGTCTTGGCTTTCTACCTCCCACTGAGAGGATATGAAAAGGCCGACAAAGCTTTCCATTCTCCTCTCTTACTGTCAGATTTTTGGATCAGTGTAATCCTCAGATGGCTGGAACACGTGTACAGCGGTTTGGTTGCTCCCTAACAACTAACCTGACAACTAAACAATGCAACGCTCTTCTACTTTATGAGAAAAAAAAAGTCCAGAAAATTCTAAACTCGTAACTAAAACCTGAGCCGTGCCCCTGAAAAAGTCCAAAAAAACTCAATCTGTCTTCGGTCCAAACTGCCTTGGGCTCCCTAAAGCTATTGAGCGTGTGCAAATGAAAGATGTGTGATGTGCACAGCAGCCCTCTGGACAAGTTTGGCATCTCCACCGACAACTGTGGGCCAAAACTCATGTTGCGTGCTAACTCTTTTCCCTCCTCCTCATCCTTCCCCCTGCTATCCCGCTCTGCAATTATATGCTACACTCCCACCCAAACATGCAAGAATAGGCCTTCTCAGTCAACAGACAAACCGAGTCATTCTGTCCTCAAACCATGACATCATGACCATTTGACTTCAGCGTGAAATTCAAGCTTAATTTAACTTTGTCAGGGAAAAAAAAAAGAAGTGGTTTGTGTTCCACAGGCCGAGTGCTGCTGTGGTGTGAACGGTTACCTTATGCAACTCTGGGAAGGCATTGCTAATTTATTCTCTAGAGTTTTAGACTCTAGAGAATAACATGAGAAACATGTTAAAGAACCCCGTCATTATCTTTAACGATATATATAGATAAATAATCTTATTTTAAAGAGAGGATATCGTGCTTCCGTGCAGTAATAACATACGTACATAAGCATGGCATCATTTGTTCGCTCAAGAATGTCGTATTTGCTTTAAAAAAAAGCTCATGAATACATCGATCCAGTTTAAATCCTGTTTTTAACACTGACAATTTCCCCTCCTCTCGCTCCCCGATTATTCTAGCTCCATGGGTGCATGAGAGGAGGAAGAGCAGCACCCGAGTGGATGTACCAATCATGAGCAAAGCGTGCAGTAAAATCTGTTTTTAAAAAAAACTAGAAAGAGGGCGGGGCAATGAAACAAAATCTGTAGCCGAGAACAACCTGGTATTTAAAAAGTATTAAAAATCAAGTATTAAATTGGAAATGCTAGCGCAGTATCTTTTATATTCATATTTTGGTGGAATTGCGAAAAAAAGACACTCTAAATACCTAAAGTGAAGGACTCAGCGTAGGTAGAGATAGTCTGTACTCCTAAAATACTTCCTGCTTATGTTAGAATGTAGACATAGCACTGAAAGAAGTTCTTGGCCAAGAACAATCTCACCGTCGAGTATCATATGTCAAGTCTAGACATAAAAAAAACTAGAAAGTGGGCGGGGCAGGGAACAAAATCTGTAGCCAAGAACAACCTGGTATTTGAATAGTATCCAAAATCAAGTATTACATTGGAAATGCTAGCACAGTATATTTTATATTTTGGTGGAATTGCGAAAAAAAGACACTCTAAGTACCTAAATTGAAGGATTGAGCGTAGGAAGAGATAGTCTATGCCACAAAAATACTTCCTCCTTATGTTAAAATGTAGACTTGGTACTGAAAGAAATTCATGGCTAAGAACAATTTCGCCATCGAGTATCATATTTTGGTGGAATTGCGAAAAAAAAGACACTCTAAATAACTAAAGTGAAGTACTGAGCGTAGACAGAGAGAGTCTGTACTCCTAAAATACTTCCTGCTTATGTTAGAATGTAGACATAGCACTGAAAGAAGTTCTTGGCCAAGAACAATCTCACCGTCGAGTATCATATGTCAAGTCTAGACATAAAAAAAACTAGAAAGTGGGCGGGGCAGGGAACAAAATCTGTAGCCAAGAACAACCTGGTATTTGAATAGCATCCGAAATCAAGTACTAAATTGGAAATGCTAGCGCAGTATCTTTTATATTCATATTTTGGTGGAATTGCAAAAAAAAAGACACTAAATACCTAAAGTGAAGTACTGAGCGTAGACAGAGAGAGTCTGTACTCCTAAAATCCTTTCTGCTTATGTTAGAATGTAGACATAGTACTGAAAGAAATTCATGGCCAGGAACAATCTTGACCACTTCAAGTATCATATGTCAAGTCTAGACATAAAAACTCAAACGCGGGCGGGGCAGTGAAAAGAATCTATAGCCAAGAACAACCTGGTATTTGAATAGCATTTAAAATCAAGTATTAAATTGGAAATGCTAGCGCAGTATCTTTTATATTCATATTTTGGTGGAATTGCAAAAAAAAGACACTCTAAATACCTAAAATGAAGGATTGAGGAAGTGTAGGAAGAGATAGTCTGTACCGCGAAAATAATGTACTTCCTGCTTATGTTAGAATGTAGACATGGTATTGAAAGAAATTCATGGCCAAGAACAATCTCGCCGTCGAGTATCATATGTCAAGTCATATATCAAAATTATATATCAAGTTAGCAAAGCTAGCACATTTTCTTTTATATGATATTCGGATGTGTTTACATAACTCTTTGTAGTGGGGAGGGATTGGGTATGAGGCGCAGAGTGTGTGCTATAACACTTCCTGTTTAGGGCGTGGTGAACAAAATCCATGGTCAGGAATCACTCTGGCGTTCTAATAGCGCTCCAAGAGACCTCACAAATTACTAAATAAAAGGCACTTCAGGTATGTTTTTAATGTGTAAATAATGTTCAAACCTTCAAAAAGTTGATTTTGAACGAATCCCTTCTTTAGACGTGCTACGGGAAAACTTTAAAATTTCTTCTTTTTTAATTCTCATTACAAATTATAAATATATAAACTTCAGAGTCTGTGGGCCATTAAGAACCTCAGCCACAATAAATAAAATCGATCAAATAAAACCCACAGCTTGTCATTCCCGTCAAATTTCTGTTTTTGTTGACTAGCAGGTATTTCTATTGTTTGAGACGCAAACCCGGAGACGCCAGAAAAGACCACGAAGGGTCTTAACCAAAACTCCCTCTAATTTTTTATGCGTCTAAGCAAAACACTCAAGCTTCCTGAGCGGAAAGGGGCGGAGCAAAAACTTTTACTCTTTTGTGACGTCACCAGCATTATTAATTAATTGGTCTTAACTAACTTCTATTTTTTTTATGTGTCTAAGCAAACACTCGTTTCCTGAGCGGAAAGGGGTGGAGCAAAAACTTTGACTCTTTTGTGACGTCACCAGCAGCTACGCGCCAAACTCCGAAGAAGCGGTTTGAAGCAATTTGTTTCAGAATGAAAGAAGAAAGAGATGTGTTCCTGAGCTCTGTCTCATTTTACCATCTTTAGTTTAAATTACGTTTTATTTTGTGTGCCGCATACGTTTTCTTGTGCGCTATTATCTGCAAGCAGTGCGCATGCGCGCAAATCCGAGGGAAAATTGCTCTTATCTCGTTCTTGCCTAGTTTTTGCAGTGGTTTCCCAGGCTGTCAGTGATAGAGGGTCTTTCATTTTGCCTCTTAAACACACGAACCCATTTTTTATCTTTTAATATGAAAATAAAATAAATTCAAAACATTTTTTATGAATATAAAAAATTTGTACAGGTTAATTTCTTTTGGTTTTCACGCTTTCAAATACCTCTGAAAATCAATCAAGCCGCCAGCAGCCATTGTTGTGAAGCACACCTCATTTTAAAAATCTGCCTCGCAACAGAGTCCTGTCCTCTGTTCTGGGAGGGCTTCTTAATAGTCTGCTGGTGCTTGCATGCGCATGTATATATGACAGAACCAATGGCACCTCAGCCCAGCTTAGCCCTAGCAACACAGAAGGCTGGTGGGCTTCGGCGCAGCCCCTGTTCGCTCTCCCACACGCTCATAAATAACTATACAGATTCTCTGGCCTGGCTGGGTGGGGTGGAGGGGTGCTAAAGAAGAGAAAAGAGCCATTTAGACAGCTCCTCTACTCTCATGCTATCCAAGTGACCTTTTCTATGGGTCAAACAGTCCAACCACAACTACTTACTCCGACCCCCCCATCCTCACTTTCTACCCTTGCTGGCACCATCATCAATAGGACCAACAGTGGCGCTGTGGAAAGAAGCCACTTAGCAGGCTTTGGGTTATTGTGAAGGAGTTTTTCAGACCTGGAAGGCAGAAGGCCTCACAAGCTCCCAGTCCCAGAGCATGTGAGATGGTGCTGGAGGGTCAGAGTTGAAGGTCCCAATATGGGAGGAGGGGGATAAATTCTGTAGCATGGACGACAATGGCCGCAATCCTCACTGACAATGATGCCATTGTGGACCATGGGTTGCTTAGTGTGTCCTGGAGCTGTGCCTAATAGAGTTATCGTGCTGATGTGATGGCTGTGTAGCCGAGGAGAGTCCTTTTATTTAATGTGGGGAGGGGGGCTGCCCGGGAGCTTGCACAAGTGAGTTCCCGGCTTCTCAATTTTACTTTGCATGAAAGCCTGGGATTGTGTGGGTGCATACGTGAGAAAGAAATGAAAGAAAGAGTTTTCTGACCTGACTACAGTAAGCTTCCAGCTATGATTTTTTTTTTGCTTGCTGACACATGACTCCTCACTTTAAAAGAGTTACAGTTAATGAAAAGGATTACATCGGTTCTGCTGATTCGATTGTCGGAGCAGGTAGAACAACGTTAGCATGACTTTTTGATTTGGTCATCTTATTTCTCCAACGACCACGTTCAACCTGGCATTCGTTTCTAAAACTGATCCGACTTTTAGTTTTATTAATTTTTCTTGTATTTCAAGCTCAAAAAAAAAAAAAAAGAATTGTGAACGTTTTTAACGGAAAAAAACTAAAAAAACCAAACCCCGACAGACAGATCGGTGCAGCGTCAGCAATAACTAGGACGCTGCATCGGTCCATCATGGTAAAGAAAGAGCTGAATCAAAAAGCAAAGTTCTCGATTTACAAGTTCATATGTTCTATGTTCCTACCCTCACCTATGGTCACCAGCTGTGAGAGGTGACCGAAAGAATGAGATCACGGATACAAGCGACCGAAACGAGCTTCCTCTGCAGGATGGCTGAGCTCTCACTCAGAGATAGGGAAAGGAGCTCTGGCATCCAGGAGGAGTTCGGAGTTGAGCCGCTCCTGCTCCAGGTTGAGAGCAGCCAGATGGGGTGGTTCGGGCATCTAGTCAGGATTCATCCCGAAAGGCCTCGCTGGTGAGGTGTTTAGGGCACGTCCCACCGGGAGGAGACCAAGAGGCAGACCCCGGGCATACTATCTCACAGCTGGCAGGGGAACAACTCTGGATCCTCCTGGTTAAGCTTGAGGATGCAGCTGGGTGAGAGAAGCCTGAACTTCCCGTCTGAGGCTGTCGCCCCCGCGACCCGGCTCCGGATTAGTGGAAGACGACGAAACGGAATGGTACTGTTTTATTTTAATGGTAACTTTATTTTGGTTTGAACCTATAAAGAGGGGGCTCTTGTAGGGTCATAATTGCCTATGTTGGTATGTAGATGATACCTCCTAAAACCACTGAAGGGACATCAATAAAACCGCCTGGTCACTCGATACCAACTATAGATGAAAAGATAATCAGGGTTTCAGGGCAATGCAGCCAAGGATCGAGGTCAGAAATTATTGTAAATGCCACGTCTTCAAAACGAGCGCAGGGCTTCAAATTAAATAGCCCACAGTTACTCAGTACCAACTCTAGATGAACTGATAAAGTTTGTGATATAGAGCAATAGGAGGCACATTATTTGAGGCCTTGGCACTGACTAATTCTTATTGTATGACAAACAGCTCCCACAGGCGCACAGCCAGTCAATCATTTTCACTTCCTGGGATGGCCACAAGTTCGTATTTTCATTGGTTAGAAATGCAAACCAAAAAGAAAACAGAAAAAAAAGGCGGGACTTAGCGCTTGCTGAGTACACAAGCGCTAGTCGAGCTATCAGTGCTCAAAGATCTTCTAAAAACTTTTAAAAACGTCTAACAGGAGTTTTGTCTGTAGATTCGGAACAAAAATCTGATTTTTTATTATTAGTCATAATATCTGAGCTCACACGAATCCTTGCTCTAAGGCAGGGGTGCGCAAACTTTTTGGTTCGCGGGCTACATTTGACCAAGGGGCCGGAACATGAGCAGATGGATGGCATGCTTTGGTAACCGCTAGTTTAGACCGATAGAATGATGCGCTAGATTTTAAAAAAGATTTTAAACTAGATTTTGCTTCAAATATAGCGGCGCTTGCTTTGAAATCTAAGCACTTGATGTAACATTTTGCTTGTTTTAACATCTAACACGCTTGTTTACGTGTGTGTATTGGGCCTGATGACTTTCCACATCTGTACACACTGTTTATTCTGAAAGCGTGCGCATCACAGAAACACACACTTTATAATGGGAGCAGTGTTGTTGTTTTCTCAACAAAGCCAATATATATAGAGTGCACCATCTAGTGAAGAAACATCAGAATTGCAGTGAAAATAAAGCATTAACAAGATTTATTTATTTAATTTTTTCAATTCGGCGGGCCGGATTAAACCATTTTACGGGCCATAAGTGTCCCGCGGGCCATAGTTTGCCCATGCCTGCTCTAAGGTTTTCACAGTCTCATCGACTCCGTCCACTTCTTTTTAACAAATCCTCTCATTCATTTTTAAAACTGCACAACTATTATTTGAAAACATAATTGAACAAAAAGTGGAACAGTACATGCTTGTGAAATTTCACCCAAATTGACCCGTTGTACAGAACACGATGGCAACACGAATTCCGCCTTAAAACATAGCTCCACAAATGAATGACTTGCATTATGCTTGCTATGTTTGCCTACCCCGGCCAATCTTAGATGATAACTACTTAAGTCACGGGTGTGGTGTCCCCAGATTCCCTGATCAATCCTTAGCACATCACTTATGACAGCTGAAACACCAGGCTAAAATAAACCCAAAGACATCTCGAAAACGGCAACACATAAATCAATAGTTGTCATCAAAGTGGTTGAATCCATATTTTGTTTATAATCTTTGGTTAGAGTTTTACCACTAAAAAAATACGACAGCTAGAAACAGATAAATACAGTGGGCCCCGATTTATCGCGAGGATTATTGCACAAAGTCGTCATTTTTTGTATTTTTATAGACTTCATTCAGACAGGCATTAAGTTTTTTTTAAAAACTGCACTACACCGCAGCAGGCTGCCACCTATGACAGTGCCAATGGTGGGAGAAATGGGGGGTTAGGTGTCTTCTCTAAGAACCCTAGACGTGAACTCAATGGGATGCGAACTCGTGAACTTCTGTTCCGCAGGCGAACGCTCCAACCACTGAGCCACCGTCCCCCAACCCCAGAAAACTCGCAATTTATATTTATGTTTTCATAGAAACTATAAATAATTTATAATATAAATAATTCGCAATTTATGTCTTTATAAAAAAAAACATACAAAATCAAACAGATATTATGAGACTTTCATCTTCTGTACTGCTTTTTCCCCGACAGGGTCGCTGAGGTGATTTAAGACGAGAGGTATGGTACACCCCAAACAGGTCACCAGTCTGTCATGGGGCCACACACATCCATTCACCTACGCACTCACTGCTGGGAGCAATTTGGTTGCGGCCACTCAACCTGAGATGTTTGGAGGGTGGGAGGAAACCAGAGTTAGTCAGTCACCTTCTTAACCATCTATACCTTACGGGGTTGTGGGCGGTGCCGTAGCCCATTCGAGATGATTCAAAGCGAGAGGCAGGGTACACCCCAAACAGGTTGCCAGTCTTTCATGGGGCCAAATAAACACATACTCAGCCGTTCACCTACACACTCACTCCTATGGCCAATTTGTTACCGGCCACTCAACATGAGATACTTGGAGGTTAGGAAGAACCCATGCATACACAGGGAGAACATGCAAACTCCGCACAGAATTCCATCTTTTCAAGCCTCGTCCTCACTCCAGGACTTGAACTAATATGAATGTAAAGTGCAAAATTCTTGCAAGAAATTTGATCAAAACACAGATACTTGAAATTTATCTTGTCTCATATTCTTTTCTCCCAAAAAAAAAAAAAAACTTAAATTACTGCTAGATTTTTTTTTTTTCTTCAGTCTGGAAAAAAAATTAGGTAGTAAAATTACTTTTAAAAAAAAAACAAACATAAAAATTAACTTTTTGCTGGTTTCTGAAATAGCTTTTCTATTTTACTCCTGCATGTTTAAGTCATTTAAAAGTTTTCCCATTCAGAATTCAGATACAATTCCAAGGCCAGGTTGTTCTTGGCCAAGGATAATGTTCCCCACCATGCCCATATTCTAATATAACAAGACGAGTTTTAATGCACAGGCTCTGCTCAAGCTTACTCCCTGCCCTAAATAGAGGATGCCATTTTTTATATGTACGCGCCAAAATATGAATATAAGCTAGCTTTGCTAACTTGGTGCTCTTACTGGATTTGTGTCATCAAACAAGATTTATTCTGTGTCGTGTATGCATCCAGGGGGTGGGACTACGTGAGGCAAGAGGAGGGGGAATTTTTTGCAATTATCACAGTTCTGAGCTAACAAAAGGTACCATGTTCTATGTGAATTTTTACCCCACAAAACGACAAAGACCCTTTTCAAGCATGTCTTTAGCAATAATAATAAAAAAAATTAATTGTTGATATTTTACATTTTCTTGCACAATTACAACATTTAGGCCTCGTTCACACGTAGCCGGGTATTTTTTAAAACGCATATATTTTTTTCCGTTTTGACCTGCCGTCCACACAAAAACGAAGTTTTTTTTCACTCAAAACCAACGTTTTTGAAAACTCCTGCCAAAGTGGAGATTTTGGAAAACTGCATTTTTGCGTTTGTGTGTGGACGTGCGAAAACGGAGATTTATGCGTCACTACCTGCGACAAATAATGCACATACGTCATTCGTGTGCGTCCTTGTTTACAAAACACAGACGAGAGAGGAGCTCTGACTGGACAGCTCAGAACTTGCGTTTACATCAATACTGCCCACTACTGGTCTGGCATGCACATAACCGCACTCAGAAGCGTATTTAAACGACTCCATGTGGATGCGAATATTTTGAAAACGTTTACGTGTGGGCTCTGCTTTTTGCGGATGATGTGGTCCTGTTGGCTTCATCGGACCGTGATCTCCAGCTCTCACTGGATCGATTTGCTGCCCAGTGTGAAGCGGCCGGGATGGGAATTAGCGCCTCCAAATCCAAGACCATGGTCCTTGCCCAGAAAAGGGTGGAATGCCCCCTCCGGGTCAGGCACAGGGTCCTGCCCCAAGTGGAGGAGTTTAAGAATCTCGGGGTCTTGTTCATGAGTGGGGGAAGGATGGAGCGGGAGATCGACAGGCGGATCGGTGCGGCGTCAGCAATAACTAGGACACTGCATCGGTCCGTTGTGGTAAAGAGAGAGCTGAGCCAAAAAGCAAAGCTCTCGATTTACAAGTCGATCTACGTTCCAACCCTCACCTATGGTCACCAGCTGTGGGTGGTGACCGAAAGAATGAGATCACGGATACAAGCGGCCGAAATGAGCTTCCTCTGCAGGGTGGCTGGGCTCTCACTCAGAGATCGGGTGAGGAGCTCTGCCATCCGGGAGGAGCTCGGTGTCGAACCGCTCCTCCTCCAGGTCGAGAGGAGCCAGATGGGGTGGTTCGGGCATCTGGTCAGATTGCCCCCCGAGTGCCTCACGGGTGAGGTGTTTCGGGCACGTCCCACCGGGAGGAGACCAAGGGGCAAAAAGTTACAAAAAGTTACAGGCCAGTCTGTGGGGTAGTTTTGTAAAAAATGGGTGTCAGAAAGTAATTTTACCGGAACATGCCACCCCTGGTCTGTACACACATACAACCAATATGCATGCGCAACACATCGCAATTGCGATGCTAAAACAACACACTGCAGAAATTAAAGCTGCAAAATTGCACAAAAAACAAAACAGCAAGGCTGTAAAAAGGTGAACCGTATTTTGGCGAGGGACCGTTGTGCATGCGCCTCGCTAATGCCAGGTGGAGAAACACAAGCTGATTCCACAGGATCATCGTCCTCGGCATAACTCCCTCACTCAGCTGGTGGACTTTATGGGGTGGCATGCCACAAGTACCTCAGTTGTCACCTCTGTTAGTGAGATTAAGCTCTGTTTGAATGGAATGGCAGATGATGAGTGGTGGGTATGACCGCCGGGTGCCCGTTCAGACAACATAGCGAAAGATTTAGGCGATGCAAGTATACAAATGGAAACTGGAGCTCTTGGTAGAACGGTATGCCAGTTTTGCTGATGTCTATAGTAACCGTAGCCTCCAATTTGACATTCCCTCCATCAAACATTGGTTTCTGTTTTTTTTTCTTCCTCATTTTGGCTTCTTTTTGACCTCCTTAAAGGAACAAGTTATGTTTCCCAGGCCCAGCTATTTGAAGCTCATACTTTTGGTCATCCGATGTTTTCTGTTCCAACTCAAGCCGTTCAGACATTGTCCCCACTTACATTTCCACAATGGCAGGGTCCCGGGGTCCAGACCATAGCCGCCCTGTGCTGCGCCCACAGTTGAGTTGCCTCTGGCAGCCACGCCGCATGCTTTGTGTGCTGGTTCTGGCGGCTGATCAGGGAAACCCCACAGTCTCTCCATGGTGAAAGTGGAACTTCCTGCCAAGACCATTATGTATCCTTTCAAAAGCAGTGAACGCTTGTACACTACAGTACGGGAGATTTGAGAGAGGGCTCTACGCTCAAGGATACGATCCGAGACCATGACACAGATTCTGACTTAGGAGAACTAAACTGTCTGACATGGTTTCTCTGTGTTGTGTCTGGGTGTTGTTTTCTAGCAAAACAAGATTAAAAAAAAAGTGTTTAGCTTTGTTTACAGACCAAATGTAACGACAACAACTGATGAAGGTGCACAATTGCGACTTATTGCGTTTATATGAATCACGTACACATTTAACACTCTTAAACCAGTGTTGTTTTTGTCAACGATGACGAAACGAAATGATTTCGTTGACGAAGCATTTTTTTATGACGTAACGATAACAAAATAAATGCGAAATTTCGGTGACGAAAATGTGACGAGACGTTTGCAAGTTTCTGCTGACGAGATGAAAACGTAACGAAATAGGCGTCAGACTTTCACATTTCTGTCTGTGAAAAGAAAAAACACAGCGGCTGCATTCTGTCTCTCGCGGCGGGACGCCCCCACAATACTGCACGTTCACACCGTCTACACAACACACCTGCAGCCACAAGAAAGTCACAAACCATGGTGAAAGCAGCAGCAAAGGAGCTTGGTGGTCAGAAACTTAAAGTTTTCCACATATTTTGCGCAAACAGCATGCTAACTTCAAGCTAATGCTAGCTTGTCGGCGCTGCTAACTTCCTAGTTAGCTTGGTTACGCTAACGACTGATTTAAATGCATTTCAATGTTTACCAGTGGTGGAACGTAACGAAGTAAATGTACTTTGTTACTGTACTTAAGTAAAAAAAATTGTGTATCTGTACTTTACTTAAGTAAAATTTAAGCCCAGTACTTTTACTTTTACTTCACTACATTTTTAGAGCAAATATCTATACTTTTACCTCGCTACTTTTTAAAAGTGTGTTTTACATTTTTTGTTACATTTTCATTCAGGAATTTGAAAAATACACAGTTTTTTTTAGCGCATCTTGAAGCCGAATCGCCAAAATCAAAAGAAGCAGTTGATCGGGAGAAGAAGTCATGAATCGAGAAACATTTTCCGCATTCATTCGCGCCAAAAACCTAACATCAAATATAGTACATATTAAAAAGAGTCAGAAGATTGTTGTTCATTGTGTTTACTTCTAAATAAAAAGTTGAGCCATCATTACACAGAGCAGGGGCGGTTTGTTTTTCCAAAGAGGGGTGGGGCTTTGACAAAGCCGATATATAGTGGCTGGGGGGGCCTCCCCCCCAAAACTTTTTAAAAAATAAGTGTCATTTTCCTCCATTTTGGAGCCCATTCACTGGCCCTTCTAGAGGATAGCTTGACTTGTCCCCATTCCTTTTATTTTATTTTTTGTGGACCAAAAGAGGCGGGAGAGGGGGGTCACACCCCTGCAGAGTATTTATCCTGGTTACCATGGTGACACCCTGTAGCACACCAAATAACATTTGAATTATGGTCGAATACTTTTACTTTTTACTTAAAAAGTACAATTTACACCAACTACTTTTATACTTTTACTTAAGTAAATTTTTTGCCTAATTATCTGTACTTTTACTTAAGTACAAAAAGTGAGTACTTCATCCACTACTGATCTTTACTTTGTTTACAGGGTTATTAAGAGGTGTCATTTTTCAGTATAGATAAGTTACAACGTTCCTCACTCACTGAAAAATTTCTATTTATCTACGTTGTTTTACAATGTTCGCTGTTTTGCGCAAGTTAAAGCTCGGCAGAGTTTTTTTTTTTTTTAAAAAAACAAATAACCTGCATTATTCTCAGTAATAAAGACACGATTGTTAAAGGGTTTTTTTTTTTGTTTGTTTGTTTTTTACACTAAAACTAGACTAAAAACGTTCTAAGTCTTCCCTGACGAAAACTAGACAAAAACTCTTTTGGGTTTTCGTTGACTAAAACGTGACTTGGGTGGAGCTTGCAGCTCAGTGGTTGGTGCGCTCGCGCGCGGACCGGAAGTTCGCGGGTTTGCGTCCCACGGAGAGCACGTCTCGGGTCCTTGGAGAAGACACCTGACCCCCGCTTCTCCCACCATTGGCGCCGTCGAAGGACAGCCTGATGCGGTGTAAGGAGAGCAGCACACAAATTTCCCCGGTGAGGAATGAATAGAGTTTTTTTTTTTTTTTAAACAAAACTATAAAGTGATGACGAAAACTTAAATTAAAATTCGTCCAAAGACGAAGACTAAAACGAAAACTTAGATGGCTGCCAAAAACAACAATGTCTTAAATAAAGAGAGTTCAGTATTTCCAACACATCACATATACCACACACCGAACCACACTGACCCAATAATCTCCACCAAACCAAAATAAATCACGCTTGGCAAGCTTCTGGTACAATGGACACAATTTCCTAGAAAATGTCTAAACTATAGAAAAATCCTTCCTTTTTTTTCCCACCAAGTGTTGCTCATATTATCCCCTGCTCGGAGTGTCAAATATGTAAATCCTCCAGAATTAGTGTCCAGCTGTTATCTGCATATAAAACACTGAAACATCTGTTTTTTTATAAACCATGAGCTGATTGGTTCACCTCAATCACACTCTAGTGGTATACTGAAGCGATGGATATCAAGATGAGTCACATCTACAAGCTGGCAGCTGGTAGGCCTGCAGTATCAGCCTATCCTGTTAATCTTACGATTAGCCTCCACTGATCCCATCAGGACTGCCTGGATCTGGGGTGCAGTGCCGAAAGGTTTAACCCGCACGCCGGCCTTCTCTCACGCTCGTCATCGCACGCACACAATACTAAAAGTGCCTTTTAAAAAAAAAAACCCACAAATATACACCCACTACTGAGATATAATTCTTCCTCCAGGGGGGAGATTTTTGTAAAATCTTTTTAAACACGCTGAATGATTCATGATCAAAACTGGACAAACGTAGGACTGTGTTTTCTTATTTGTATAAAAGAGCTGATTCAGAAAACTTGGCATATCTGAGCACGACGTAGAGCGTGGGTTCAAAAACGATCAAATTGAATAACAGATGGAAAAAATAAATAAAAGAAAAGCTTGAATGTCGTCTCTGGGAGGTGTGATGTCTTTAAGGACAAGATGTGAGCACTACGCACCTGGCATCTTGATCCGTTTACAGCGATGATGTGTCTAAAACTCTGTTAAACCGTGAGTCAACATGATGAAAGGAAACAAGGAGAAAAAGTTGGACAAGTAATAACTAAACCAAACAGAGCCTGAACATCGCTTTCTATAGACCCTCCTCTAGAGATCAGATTGTCTGTATGTACTATGGTTTGTATCACTTAGCAGATGGGAATCGTAAACTGCTGTAAGTTATATTTCGGCCATTAAAATGTACAAAATATTTCCAAATAACCTGTTCGTAAACATTCATTGCTTTTCTGATGGCTGCCCTGCTTTTGGTCATAAGTTTTGCTTTAACACGTTTGACCAATCACATGTCCGCCAGCATTTGTTGCCAGGTAGATTAAAATCGGCAGAACTTCCATGAAGGTCTTCAGAATTTAATCAGCTGGTTCTTTTAGGGTAGAGACGGCAGCTCAGTGGTTAGAGCGTTCGCGCGCGGACGGAAGTTCGCGGGTACGCGATGGTCCTTGGAGAAGACACCTAACACCCACTTCTCCCACCATTGGCGCCATCGAAGGGCAGCCTGCTGCGGTGTAAGGAGTACAGCACACAAATTTCCCCGGTGAGGGATGAATAGAGTAATTCATTTATTTATTTATTTTTCTACACAAAGTGAAGGGTAATTAAAAAGATTTTGAGCCGGTCTTGTAATGCCTTCCGCGTCGTTGTTTTCTGACCTGCTGATTAGACAGTCACGGACGGAGCACAGCAGCTAAGCTAGTCTCTATGGCGGGATATGTGAATGTAAATATTGTTTTGTTGCTGTAAAACATTTTTTTCATCAACAAAAAACAACTGAAAGATAAAAAGAAGAAGATTTGGCCGCTAATTTATAGTATTTTCAGTCATTTTTGAGATGGACTTTTTAAAAGGAGTTGAACAAAGTAAAGACATCCCAGCAACTAAAAACACGTGTTCATAGGAGTTTATGTCTTCATAGTGACATAAACAGTGAATGTTTTCTGAATAAAGGCCTTTTGGTCGAGTTTTTGTCTTTGATGTCCAAACTACCTTTTCTCTAACAATTTAATGCAGTAAGAGCTTCTTTTTTTTTAATCATGAAATAGTTAACAAGGGGTTAATTGATGCAGCTGGAGCACTGCCAAGGGCCTAGGACAGGCATGGGCAACCTTCGGCCCAAGGGACACATGGCCCATTAAACGTATTAATCCGGCCCAAAAATGGCATGTTAATGTTTTATTTCCCCTGCAATTCTGATGTTTCCTCACTAGATGGCGCACTGTAGATATATTAGCTTTGTTGCAAAACTAACAACACTGCTCCCATTAAAATGTGTGTTTTCGTGATGCTCATGTTGTCAAAACAGATTGTCAGAAAATTTCAAACCTACATTTTGAACCTAGCGCTAGTTGCGCTAAGTTTTTGTTAAGCGCTGGGGCGCTTAATTTTAACTTTAGTATGCTAGATTACGTACATGTAGCGGCCCCAATGGTTTTCCATACATAGCACGCCTGTTTACCAAAGCATGACATCCCTCTACTCCTGTTCCGGCCCCTTGGTCAAATGTTAGAACTCAATGTGGCCCGCGAATCAAAAAGTTTGCCCACCCCTGGCCCAGGGGCTACAACCTGTCTGATTTCTTTGGTCTGCTAGCACTTTTCACTAGGTGGCGCGTCCCTCACAAAAACGTAGAGGATCTGTAGAAAGGGGATCTTGGTTGTTCCGTTCCGTCATCTTCCGCTTGTTCCGGGGTCGGGTCACGGGGGCAACAGCCTCAAACCTTCAGCCCAGGCCTCTCTCTCCCCGGCTGCATCCTCTAGTTCACCTGGAAGGATCCCAAGTCGTTCCCCGGCCAGCTGTGAGACATAGTCTCTCCAGTGGGTCCGGGGTCTGCCCCTTGGTCTCCTCCCGGTGGGACGTGCCCAAAACACCTCGCCCGCAAGGCGCTCGGGGGGCATTCTGACCAGATGCCCAAACCACCCCATCTGGCTCCTCTCGACCTGGAGGAGGAGCGGCTCAACACCGAGCTCCTCCCGGATGGCAGAGCTCCTCACCCAATCTCTGAGTGAGAGCCCAGCCACCCTGCGGAGGAAGCTCATTTCGGCCGCTTGTATCTGCGATCTCATTCTTTCGGTCACCACCCACAGCTGGTGACAATAGGTGAGGGTAGGAACGTAGATCGACTTGTAAATCGAGAGCTTTGCTTTTCGGCTCAGCTCTCTCTTTGCCACGACGTACCGATGCAGCGTCCTAGTTATTGCTGATGCCGCACCGATCCGCCTGTCGATCTCCCGCTGCATCCTTCCCCCACTCGTGAACAAGACCCAGAGATACTTAAACTCCTCCACTTGGGGCAGGATCTTGGTTGTACCAAAACACATTATGTTCCGCTGGTTTCATCCTAGCACAATGTGTGACCCACATGCCCACTCTTGGTTTTGAGTGATGAAATGTTAGAGTAAAACTACATACAATCAAAATTGAAGTAGCAGCACATTTTTTGTTGTAGAGTAATCCAAAAAAAAATTTATGTTTATCAAGAAAAAAAAAACATTTTTATCTTCCAATTTCAGAATAAAAAGCTTTGTTTCAAACATTGAGGTTTGAGTCAGAGAAGAACATTTTGGTTTGAATTATTTTTTCTTGGCTCGTAGTTTGAAGCAGCAAAAGAATCCTCAGTGCCTGTAAACATCAAGCCGTTTCTCTTATGTTTGATTTCAGCAAACAAGAATGAGTTGACAATAAGACGTCGAACAAAATGTGTCTGCCTGAATTTTAAATTTGTGAGTTCTACCTTTGTGAATTCAAATTTTGGTCGCATGGCCCTAAAAACCCAACCAGTTCATCTGTAGTTGGTACTGACTAACTGTGTTCGACCGCAAGACATCGAACAAAATGTGTCTGCCTGAATTTTAAATTTGTGAGTTCTACCTTTGTGAATTCAAATTTTGGTCGCATGGCCCTAAAAACCCAATCAGTTCATCTGTAGTTGGTACTGACTACCTATTGGTGGTTAAATTAAAATCCCTCCAGTGGTTTGAGAGATAGTGTATTCACAAGAATTGGTGAGTTGGACCTGTTTTCTCATGACACGGAAAATGTAATCATTTCATGGGGAAAGACGGGGGCTCAGTGGTTAGAAAGTTCCCCGTGGACCGGAAGTTAACCAGAAGTTAGCCGGAAGTTAGCCGGAAGTTAACCGGAATTTCGCGGGTTCGTATCCCACTTATTTCACGTCTAGAGTCCTTGGAGAAGACACCTAACCTCCCTTTTCTCTCACCATTGGCGCCATCATAGGTGGCAGCCTGCTGCGGTGAAATACAGCACACAAATTTCCCGGTGAGGGATTAATAAAGTATATTAAAATAAAAAATAAATATACGTACAGATATTTATACTGTATATATAGTTGGTATTTACTAACTATGGGCAGTTTCATCAAAATCACTTCTCTAATTGTAAAAAGCTCGCAAAAAAAAATTACCCTTGAATGCCTTGACGATCCTCCACCAATAGAACCTACAAAAAAAATTGTCTGTTACGTCCAACTACAGATAAATTCTCCTTCTTGAAATGTTTCACACAGGGGAGTTTAAGAAGTTGAGAGGGGGTCAGTTATCTGTCCCTTTGACAGCAGAGAGAAGGAGGTGGGGGGAAAGAGAGAGGG